>CM055963.1:41525000-42127500 GCA_029531755.1 Holothuria leucospilota | reverse complement strand
AAAAGTAGTAGTAGCTGAGGATTTTTCGAACCGTTACTTCCCTCACCAGTATTGCGCGGTATATTTCCCTCCGGGTACCTGTGAGTACTGCTTTATATTTGTATTTAGTAACGAGAACCTGTTTGGCCAATAATTTCCGATAGAGTAAATTGTATTTCTAAATTGTGTAAGCAATGGCCCGCACCCTCACTGTAATTGTTTTATGAATTTACAGGGCCAGATGTACCATTCCTAAGTTTGGGCTGCATACACCTATAGACGGGCCGCACTGTGCAGACCACCCCCGTCCATGACGTAGACGTGGGTTTGCCGACAGGACTGTAAAAGTATCGTTCCATATGCTCATCTGTATATGTATATTTCGGAAAGAATCGTCGCAAGACCCCGACGAAGAAGAATTACATAATTTAAACACCAAACCAGTGTTTTCTAATTTTTGCAGTCTGAGCCATATATTTATATTCTCAGGTTCAAAACCGACCCGTGACAGACACTTTTTATGATTTCTTGACACAGACTAACAGACGGTGGAGTTATTGATGCAGGGTATTGTGATGGGGAGAACAGATGATTAAAGGGGTTGTGTGTGACTTTGGAACAGTATCGTCACTCAAGCTGTCAAACAGGAAGCAGGCCTAATAATGCCAAGAAGCAGTGACGGATGCGCGCAAAGTGCACAATATTTTTTTCCTTAGCCGCTGTACTAATCTTTGTTGGGCTAACAAAAACATCAGATTTACGCAAGTTTGATTTTTTGACTAAAGTCATCAAAATTGTGTGTTTTGTATAATTTAGAACAAGGTAGTATGTACCTTAAAGTTAACTATATCTTAATTGCTAAAGTGTAACATTACATCTCAAAAAGTTGTAGCCAATATCATGTTTTCTTTATAGTTTTATGAGAGAATTTCCCACTTTGGACACCATCGTACATCATTAGAACACCATTTCGAGATATCGTCCCTTTTTCACCCCAGATTGTCTTTATTTTCTTTGTTTCTTGAAATGTGTTTTTGTTAATATTGGCCAAGAAAAAGTTCAAATCAACTAAAATTTATATTTCTCTGATAGTAAATTTTTCCAAAATATGAAATAAGCAGAAATCATAAAAATCACATTTTTGCCCAAAAATGACCCAAAAATGATTTTCACACGTGTTAGTCCCCCTAACTTTATTCGTTACTATATGTAGATTGGATCTAGCATGGCTGACTGCTTGTACTAAAAAATGCCCACATAACTTTTTTTAAGGCTTTTTAGGGCAATGGCTGGCCGTCTGGGACTTTGTTGGGATTTTGGTTAGGTTTGAGTTTTGTTTTGGGTCTGGAATGCAGGGCATCTTATGGGGCTTTAGCCTCCTTTAACTTGTTATGTTATTTTCCTCACCCCGCCATCATGTGAGGACTATGGTCAGTCCATTCTCTGTTAAAACATGCACAATGTGTCTTAATTACTGAATGACCAAGACGCATGAGTTGCAAGCAGTGGCGCCGCCAGGCTTTGGTGATTGGGGGGGGGGGGGCACAACAGATGATGTCGTAATGGCACTTCAGTTAACCTCCCAAGTCTGCACAAAATGCGTTTTTTCCCGTGTGCTCCCTACGTTCGTATACACAGTGGGGGATCCTTCGTCAGGTGTCACTGCACTAAGCTAGGTGCCGTCCTGGGGGAGGGGTCTAAGGGGAGGGGGTTCCCCCTCCCCTTTGAGAAATTTTTTTTTATTTAAAGTTGCTTAGATGCAAAATGGTGCTATCTTTATGATATTTTTGGAGCTGATCACATACCTGTATGGCTGGAAAAATGTCCATAGTTTAGTGAATTCTATTTTTTTCCCGACTGGCTGGATGTTTTTATCCAAACTGAGTGGCAACGCTTAAAATATTCGTTTTTTTATGCGCCTGTGCTTTGAATACAGCAGTGATGATCTTTCCTTTGTCACTACATAAAGGTACCGTCCTGGGGTGGGGTCTAAGGGGAGGGGGTTCCCCCCCCCCTCTTCTTTGAGAAATTTTTGCTTATTTAAGGTTTCTTAGATGCAGAATGGTGCTATCTTTTGGAATATTTTTGGAGCTGATGATATATAGCTGGAAAATGTCCATAATCTAGTGAATTCTAATTTTTGGTTAGGTGAAAAAGGAGAGCATGTTGTCTAAGAGAAGAATACGTTTTCAACAAACCTCCTGAAGAATCCCTTTTGGCTACTTTACCGCCTTCTATTGGCAATGTTTTTATCCAAAAATACGTGCGTGGAGTCCACAGAAACATTGTTGAAATATAACGAAATTTTTCCTCCCTTTCATTGTGCATTATAAAAAGGCATCTAAGGCTGGCAGATACCTGTATAGGGCCTTCCGGAAGCTCTAGATAAAGTACATAAAATGGAGCAACGACATAATGCTTATTACGTGACATCCAAATGATAATATAGAGTAGAGCACTTTACAACTATCGTATTTTACTAATTTTTGAACGAAAATCCAGATGAACAGCTTCCAGCAATGGGGAACGGGCGGGAGGGAGACTATTGGTGCAGTAAGGTGATATTAGACCTCCCTGATAGGTATAGCAAAAGGGGTGAAGGACTAAGATGGCGTTTTCAGAATTCTTTTTTTGTCGTAAGTGTATTAAAAATCACCATCTATCAAGGGCATAACCAGGAATTTTGTCAAGGGGGCGAACCCCATAGACAGATTTTCATCGCTTTGCGCCACCATGGGTTGGCGCAAAGCGCAAGAAAATTTTGGCCCAAAGTGCCTCCCAGATCGCTGGAAATGGCACTTCCCAAGCCTATTTTACAGCATATAAATAGGAGAAACACTAGCAATATTGAAAAAAAAAACATTAAAAAAAAACCCAAAATATGCTCCAGGGGGCGGATGCCCCCTCCACCCCCTTGGCTATGTGTCTGCCATCTATACCTATAATGGCTGTGCGCAAAGCGCTCGGTAAAATTTTCTGGAAAATATATAACGGCATAATTTCAACTTTCCAAATCATGCTTCAATAACTTAGATTGAAAGATCGCATATTGATGCTATAGGCCCCTTCAGATGTTGTGATTATAGTTCCATGTATTATTATGTTAATAATGGTCATAAGATGGAGTGCAAACCGTAAAGCATGCGCTAAGCGCGCGAAATTTTTCATTAAATGAGATTTCCATGACAAAACCTGCATTCAGAATCTGCATCGAGACACTTTCAATTGCCCAACAAACCTACATGCCACTCAAAAAGCCAGTCTTTTACCTGTTAATTCGTGAACAGCTTTCAACTTTTGCTGCTGTGCTTCTCCGGGAGTTGCTATCAGAAGATATTGATAATAAGAACACAGAGGTAAGGTTTGAAGCGCGCGGAGCGCGCGAAATTTTTGATAGTTTGCGAAGGATTTGAGAAAATTCTGATAGTTTGAGAAACATTTTTGATAGAAAATGATTAAATAGATCTATCACTCGGTTGAAGCACACCTCACCCTACCCCCTACATAAATCTATAGCTTAATCGCCTTTTGGGATCATTTTAAAATTTTCAAAAAATTTTCATTGGGGGGCACGCGCCCCCCATGCCCCCCCCGTGCCGGCGCCACTGGTTGCAAGGAGATTAATTTGTAGAAAACCTTCCTTTCTATTGATGGAAACAATTCACTGTGCCTGCATCCACGCGTCTTCCAGCAGTCGCGTCACCAAGGGGGTGGAAACCACATGCCCTCCAGATTGGACCTGCCCTGTGTGCCCCCCGAATGAGAGTTTGGGTATGAAAAAATGCACAGTCGAAACGCACAGGAGGACCCACTGTCACTTAATCACTCAAACATACAACTAAAATTGCACAAAATGTTCTCAGTCAAAACTGCAATTTTGCGGCGTGCTTCGCCCGCATCTATTTGTTGAACTGTACGCAGGACTGCCTTATTGGGAGATGTAATCCACAGCTATTGTTTCAACCTTTATTTTCAAAAGCTATGAGACTTCTGTGGCCTTGAGTCCTCTCCCTTCAATACAATTCCCACATCGATTATCTTTTAGTCAGATCTTATGTTCGAAAACTGTAAAAAATTGCGACTTTCATTGCCTTTTTCAACGCGTATCCAACAAATATGAGGATTACTAAATAGCTTTACTCCTATAGGCTAACGTCTGTTTATTTTAGATATCGGTGCCTTCAAATTTGTATTGCGAAACTCTCCTGTATCCTCGCCGAGGTGCAGCCAAGCACCACACCAGGGATCATAAAGTGGTGATACCTCCGAAGGGAGTAAAAAAGGACTTGCACAAAATTTTCATAGGTGCTCCAAACCGGAATTTTCTGGCCGCTTCGCGCCTGCAATAGGGATGGTCTCAGCAGGAGCTACCCACCCTTTTCCATTTATTGCTGAAGAAAATGCAAAAATATATATTGGTCACCAGTATAATTCTGAGGCGCCCAAACCCCCACTGAACTGCATTCAAGCGGGCTTATTTTCCACATTTTGTCCGCTAGTCCAGGATCTACAGCCGTCAAATGTACCTTGGATGCTCCAATTTGAAGGCTTCCCGTCAGTGGTATACCTGGACAGTGGCTCAAGTCCCTGGGGGGGGTAAGGGGTCATTTGCTCCTAAATGAAAAAGTGGGGGAGCGGAACCTTAATTTGCCCCCTCCCCAAAATGTTAATAACCATACTCAAATATTTTCAGAACTTCGTCATCTTTCTTAGTAAAAATGCAGTATATATGGCCAATATATCTTCCCCTATATTATCTCTGGAACACAGCTGTGAATTTTTATTGATAAAACTAATTTCACTTTTGACATTCCTTTGCTGAGCTGACAGCAAATACAAATATACAACGGACACCGTATTTAGATGTCTATGGATCGAAGCTGTATGAAATAAATTTACACCAAAGGCTGAGCCATTACACAGGGCTGACAATTTCCAGACGAGGCACATGTTAACAAAAACTAGTCACGGGCTTAGTTACGGCTGCTTTGTAGGTGGAATATCTATACCCTATCGTATACTCTTAAAAAAAAGAACCATTTAGAGTTGATTATAAATTAAGTAAGCCAATTTCTGGTTGTCTCGGATAACGATTGAACTTTGTCGCTACCTTTTTTACATTTAAAACACATATCAGCTCTTGCAAAACTTTTATCCAGTGAAGCACATCAGTATTATTAACTTTGTGCTCAAACTATCCCTTTTTACAAGTCTAAATGTACTAAAACCGAGGAGCATTACACTGGAAAATTTCCGTTCGAAACAGTTTTCCTGAGGCTTTTGAAATACTAAAACCCAGGAGCTTCCGGAGGCTTCGCCCGCTGGACCCCCACCGAGGCTTTGCATGCCCCTGGACCCCACCAGGGGACCTAAGGCAGCACCTGGACCCCAGCCATTTTGAGCTTCGCGCTCGCGGTGCACGCCAAGCGTGCCCGGTTGCGAGTTTTTTTTTTCATAGGATAGCGAGGGGAATTCTATTCATACGGACCAATCAGCTTCTTGGAAAGAGGTCACACCCCTAATTCCAAAATAGCAGCTTTCCGACCCTCGTTTTGTAATTCTGACACCGGATTATGAAAGAACAGGCCAAATAATCCCCATCCATGTAACCCTAACCTTAATTCTAACCCTAACCATGATTTAGAAACAAATTTAAAATTTTTTGAAAAATCGATTTTCCCGTCGGTATCCTATGAAAAAAAAACTAGCTGCCCGGTTTCATGTTCACGCGTTTATTAAAATCTTCTCCCTTTCGGGTCAGAAAGAGCCCAAAGTTTGCCAGCCACTGTAAATATATGATTTGCATCAGAGGTCTATGAAAATAAAATGTTAACTGATTTTTTCGTGACGTCACACCGACAAACAGCTTTTATCGGACACGCGTAGTCCGATAAAAGCTGTCTGTCGATGTGGCGTCACGAAATAATTCGAATAAATTTAATTTTCGTAGTCCTGCGATAAAAATCATGTACTTACACAGGTTGGCAAATTTTGGGTTCTTTCCGACCCGAAATGGAGAAGATTTTAATAAAAACTCACAAAAATCGGATCGGAATCCGATCCGAATTCGTTGTAGTGTGACCGCGGCTTTATTCCCCTCCAAAATAACGGAAGAGTCTTATAATATGAATAAAACATAAGTAGTCCTTCGAAGACACTACATTATCACATTTTAACTGGGTGTCGAAGATCGAACAAGTCAATTTTCGTTGGCTTTTTAACCAGGACGGAGGTACTGTGGCGAAAAGAAGTATGTGGATACTTTTGACTAATGAAATCACTTTCATTCACACGATACGACAAGATCGCGTGCGATTTTGGTTGCGTGCGACTTGTCGTATGCAACCTTGTCGTTGCTTGAGAATGAATGTTTTTGATCAAATGAAAATTATCGCACGCAACAAAAATGCGTGCGATTCTCTGAAAAAGTTGTGCGCGATCTGGTCGTTGCGTGTGAATGGATTTTTGCTAAACTTTCGTCGTGCGCGACCTTGTCGTTGAAAGTTAAACACTGTTGAACTTATTTTATGCGATTTTTGGGCAGCAAGACAACAAGTAGCTAAACAAAATGACAGACGTCGGTCAAAGTGAGAATGGAGAGAAGAAGAAATGGACGAAGAAAGATATGAGATCAATAGGCGTTAAGTAGAAACTAATGTTACATTGAAAGTGTGCTCATGTTGACTTAATATGGTAAATAGTTGGTCGCTTCTCATTCCCCAAGGGATAAACCACCCGCGTAGTGTGCAAGCATATATGTATGCAATGCCGAGGCGAGTGCATGACCCTTGAACCTGATAAAAGTAGGAAAGAGAGGAGCAGTAATTTTGACAAAGACCCTGTTTTGACAAGTTTCAAGGCTCTAATTTAGAATCAGTGTCCACAAGTCAAGGTTAGTGATAATGGGTGAGAATTTGCCAAATTTGGGTTTTGGAAAGCCATTTAGGCCTAGGCTTAATCCTAGAATAGGTAACCCAAAATACTGTAGTGATTAAAATTGAGAGTTAGGGTTAAGTTTAGGGTGAGATATTAGGCTAAACTTACGATTTTATGAAGACTTACGTCACTTCCGGGCATTGATTCTAAATTAGTACAACGTTTGAATTGGTTGAATTGGTTATTCACTATAAAGCCAGTTCACCCTTTTCAATATAAGCGAGTCTTTAACATTTATTTTCCCCTTTTCAAAATATAACAAAAAGGATCCCTAAAATTGATTTTGACTGTAGTTCACATCCACATGTGCAAGTCCAGGACTTTAAAAAGGGGCTCAACTTGTAAGGGCGGAGTCTTTCTTGTCAGCTTTCTTGAGGATGTTTCTTTACCCCTTGATTCAGGTCACAGTGTTGATGTCATTTACCTTGATTTTCAAAAAGCCTTTGATAAAGTTCCATTACGTAGACTTATGGTTAAACTGCGTAGGTTACGCATCAAGGGCAGTTGTGCTGACTGGATAAATTCATGGCTCAATGGTAGATCTCAGAGAGTTGTTGTTAATGGTAATTTCTCTTCTTGGAAAGAAGTCACAAGTGGAATTCCACAGGGTTCTGTTCTTGGCCCACTTCTTTTCTTGATTTTCATCAATGATATTGATAGCTCTCTCACATCTAGTATTAGTAAGTTTGCTGATGATACTAAGCTTTATAGGAAGGTTAATGATAAGGATACAAAAAGACTTGGATAGGTTATATTCTTGGTCTCAGACTTGGCAAATGTCTTTTAATGCAGATAAATGCAAAGTGTATAAGCAGTTGGTAAGACCCCACCTCGACTATGCAGCCCAGGCTCGGAGTCCCTTCTATGAAAAGGACGAGTTTCTTTTAGTTCAGAGGAGAGCCACTCGCCTTATACCCGAAGTGAGGCATCTACCTTATCATGTAAGACTTAAGCATCTTGGGCTTATAACCCTGGAGTTGAGAAGGATTAGGGGGAACATGCTTCAGGTGTACAAATTTCTCTCTGAAATAAATCCTTTGTCATCTTGTAGTTGTATTTAAAGGTTCCAAAGTAATTCTCAGGTTCGAGGCCATTGTAAGAAGCTAGTAAAGTGCTTTGCAAGGCTTGACATTATAGGAAGTTCAGCTTCTCTTACAGAGTTGTCAACGAGTGGAATAGTCTGCCTGAGTGGGTAGTTAACTCCACATCTGTGAACTGCTTTAAGGTTAACATTGACAAGTTCTTCCATAACTGTGGTAGAATCTAATTGTGCTGGGCTCGTTTGGTGATGGTAGTTTGTTTTTAAGTTAAGGTTGTATGGACTTCAGGTCATCTTATGGGGCCTAATTAGCCCTCCTTTGCCCTTTAACCTGTTATATTATATTATAGAATGTTCGAATCTTCGACAGAAGGTGCACTTGGGCCCTATTCAGGAAATATTATGGGAAGGGTCTAAGCAAAAAATTAATTTTCATATGTGACAGAGGAACTAAATCTACTCAATTTGGTAAAACTTCCATTCAGACCGGTGTATTACTCGAGATATCAGCAAATGAAGTTACAACATTTGTGACTCAAAGTGAGCTTGAAGCGAGAAAATGTTATATAGTTTGCTCACATTGATAAGGAATGCTTTGTTTCCTTTGTTTTTTCAGTCTGCTGTGTTGACCTTGAAGTTAATTGGAATCGATAGGACTTCTCTATAGGGAATGTAAAGTTTGTAATTTTCCCATGCCTCGCATGCAATCACATTCACAATGACTTGTCTTTGGTTGTAAATTTTAAAGAAAAACAAAAGACTGCTCATTAATGTGAGGCTAGACCTATAAATACACTCTCTCATACGACGACTTTTTCGTCATCCATTGCATCACATTGAATAAAATCGCGCACCTTTGTCGTATCGTTTGAACGCAGAAATGGTGAACTTGGAACGATCTCTTGAATACTTACACAGTCGCACGCAACCAACGACAAGTCATTCAAACGCAACAACTTTGCGGACCACAAATTTTACTTACCTTGGCGCGACAATTTCGTGCGCGACCAAAAGTTGCGTGAAAGTCCATTCACATGAAACGATTTGTTGCACGCGATGGTTGCCTACGACAGATCGCGTGAAAAATCGTATCGTGTGAATGAGCAGTGAAATGACAACAACTTTCCTGAACAAAATGGATACACTGTGACGTCATTCCCAGACAACACACCAGATTGGGCCCCAATTGGGTCCTAATAGGGCTACCGATCAGGCCCAAATTAGGCTGCCCAATTGGGCCCCAACAAGTTTTGTCAGCCAGCCCCAATGTGGACCCAATTGGGCTGACCAACTAGGGCCAAAGTGGGCCATGATCGGGCCCAGATAAGGCTTTCCAAATTTGGCCAGTGTGGGCCCTAATTAGGCCCCAATTGGGCTAACCAATCAAAACCAGTTGGGCCCCCAACTGGGCTAGCCCATCTGGGCTGTATTCGGGTCCAACTGGGCCCCTGCTGGGCTACATGCTGGGCTTATGCTGGGGCAAATCCGTGTTTGTCAGGTGTTCCCAGGTGGGACTCAACTGGGCTAGCCCAGCTGGGCTTGTCGGGCCCCAACTGGGCTACCCCAGCTGAGGTCGGTCCCACGTGGGGGTCCAGCTGGGTTAGCAATGGAACATGTGAGGTAACTTTCCTTCTACAGTACAAGCCTTAAAAGCTACCGGCATTGCTAATGCCAGCCACTCTCAAAGGTAGTAGGATATTACTGGAATGTTCATATTTAGTTAAATAGTTTGGTTTGGCTATTATATATATTCAGTGACACTTGTTTGTTATTATTAAAGATTAAGAATGCAATTTTCTTCATGACATTTCAATTTCTCCTTCTTTATGTTGTATTGTAAAATTGAGAAACATGATTTTCTGCAAGAATTCACCATTACCAGCTTCACTTTATTTCAATTAGACCTGCATTAAGTGATAAACACAAATTTTCTTTGAAAAATTTGGAATGCTCCATTAAGATGAAAGGTATATAAACCTGGTGTTCCAATAATATCACATTATTTTAAACAGATACTTTTCTCAAATTGTCTTTGCCAACAATTCCCACATGTTTAGCAAAGAAAAAAAAAGATTTATGATAAAATTCCTAGGGCATACATTCTCTGAAGCAAGAAGACTTAATCACCTTAATGAAATTATATTTTGAAAATTTTCCTAATTGGGCCCATCTGGGCCCCAGCTAGGCCCCAATTGGGCCAAACATATTGGGCTAGCCCAGCTTTAGCCAGGCTAGAGCCCATTAAAACAAAATAAACTTCGAAGATGAACTTAATTTTAAATACGCATGCCTACCTTTAACCTAAAAGCGCCAATGCTACAAAAAGTTAACAATAGGAACTTTAGAAGAGTGAAATACCATTCATACATGAATGTGTTTCCCCAACTGGGCCCCAACCGGTTCCTGTTTGGGCTCCTCTGGTTTGGAAAACCCATCAATATGAGTTTAAACACTTTTTTTTATTTGAGCCCAATTGGGCCCCGATGAGGGCCCTAAACTCAAGTCCAACTAAGCCCAAGAAAAAAATGTATTTATTCCTTTTGTTTAAAAGCTAACTAACTTCATAAAATAAAAAAGAAACAATTTTCATTTCAATACAATGTTTCACAACTGAGTTTAAATCCTATTATTTATTTGAGCCCAATTGGGCCCCGATGAGGGCCCTAATAAAAGCCCACCGTTAACCCAAGCCCACTTAAGCCCAAGCAGCCCAGGTAAAACCCAGTTGGGCCCCAATTGGGCTTGTTTGCTGGGTTGCTATGGAAACCTGAAAAATACTCGTTATCCTTCTCTTGCCATTTTGTTGTTTACCAGGCATGGTGCCAGCGGCGGATTTGAACAGTCAGCAGTGTCAGCAGCTGCTGACAGGGCCCCCCAAATTTGGAAAATTGGGCCCCTTGTTGTATGGAGTCATCTCTACACTGAGTCTACAACCGTTTGTAAACCCTTTTTGCGCCCACTGGACAATTTTTGTCATGAGAATTCACAAAAGTATATATCTCGAGTATGGTCAACCTCACAGCCATGGTTAATAGTTTATTTTGTTGGAACCAGGATGTTCTTGCCATTTTGCAAACCGCGAGGGGCTCTACAGACGAAAATGCCGAAAATTTGGCTTAATATAGGCCTATGAAATTTTAGAAATTTTTGAATTTTTGGAAAAAATTCTATGTAAAAGTTTCCTGATCCGGCCCCTAAAGTAGTTTGGAGTGCAATTGTAGTTTTGATTGCAGGGTGTGCAGTTTTATGAATTTCCAGAACAACTTAAACCTAGCACTTCGATATAGGCCTACTTAATTTCAATTCATAAATAAATTCGTCGGTATAAGTTCATTAATTCAGTTCATGAATTAATTAATATGATCACAATCATTACGTAGGGGTTTTTGTTGTTGTTATATTTGCTTTGCACCAGAGTTTTGCATGAAGCCCAACGCCTCCTTACTTTATGGGGATCAACCACTGCTGAATGTTTTTGAGTCACAGGCTCTAAGTATCCTGGACCCAGTGACCGTATGCGTTCCTCAGTTGGACCTCACGTGTGCAAACTCGCGCTTTGCACTCGTGGTACACAAGTTGTGCGTCCGTGGCCTCCGGAATCCTGCGCCATCAATTGTGAGGGGGAAGGAGCCGGACGGCCCCCAGATCATGATCCCCACTCGTGCTGGCACCACGGAATATACTGTAATATATAGCCTGACAATCCTAAAAATCTAGTATCATTTGTAATAAAAAGTTATTTACTTTGTCATTATAAAAAAATAGTGACTTTAAGGTTCCCAAGTATTTATTAAAAGCTCTTCTATTTTGTTATCTTCAAGACTTCAAGCCTCTTTTCAAGAGTTCTAGCCTGCTTTCCATCCAATTAGGCTGGAAGTCGTTCCTACAAGTTAGGAAGATGGCTACGCAGGCAACATCATGACCGTCCCACGTATACAAGATTTCAGTGGCAGTGTATTAGTCAGTGTAACCCTTACGCACAGACTTTTCTTCTACATCTGGTCTACGTAGGTACATCTTATCCCAAAGTTACTCTGACTAGACAGTCTGTGCCAACGTACTTGGTACTGACTATCCCGACTTAATGTAGCATAGGCCTAGTGTTATGCCTTGCTCGTACGTAGCCTAGTATTATATTAGAGTTACTGCATGCAGGCTTGCTTATGTTGTACATGTACAATTACTAACAGTAGGCTACGATTTAACTACTCCATCGTTACGACCAGATCCAAAAACACTGATATTTCTGTTTGTTTTTCGTGACGAAGAGCGATATGGCTGGTCCTTTTCGAGGAACAGATTTGCGGTTTCCTATTTTCATGTTTTTAGGCCTATTGGCATTCATACACGATGCGACCTGTGGCAGACTTGAACCTGGAATAGAGAAGTTTAAACTCGCCACTTCAAACTATTCAAAGGGCATGCCTGTGGTAGGACATGGCTAGGCTAAATCCTTCACTACGTTTAATAATAATAGTTTATCCTACTGTCTAGACTTAGGCTATCGTTAGGCTTAGGTTAATGTTAGGTTCTAAATGGGAGCAGCTTTATAGAGCAGGATATAGGAACTAGAGTACGGACTCCTAATACTTCATATGTAGCCTAGGCCCCTAAGTAAGGCCTAAATCCGCTGTGGGGACGCCATTAGGGGCCTATAGACCTTATGCCAAATAGCAGATCGTGAAGCACCATGGGAAGGATAATTCCAAAATGGCGAGCTTGAGCATTGTGACGATCAACCTTCTCCATGGTAACGATCTACTTTTGCCGTCTGAACATGGAATAATCATTCCCAGAATGCAGTTTTGAAGCGCCCTCTTTCTATTTGGCATAAGGTCTATAGTATAGAGTACCGAAGTGTGACGTCATTTTAGCCACAGGCAAGGTAGGATGGCTTCAACGGTCGACACGTGGCAGCTGCGATTCACAACACTGACGTGCGTTGTGACTGGCGAATGCAAAGCCCACATCTGCAAAGCGGACTTGCCTTCTGCTGTGCTTTACCATGCATGTATTGGGCCTATGCGTTCTGTGAGAGACCGAATGGAAAGCTACGCAGGTAATTGCAACTGCCGTGTGGCGACTGTTGAAGCCGTCCTACCTTGTTAATAAATATATAGCCTATATATTGTGTATGTATGTACATATAATGCTCCGAATGCCTGTGATTTTAGCCACTGCAGCTCCATACGAACAAGTACAAAAACCCCTATTGCTTTATCGTAGGACTCAACTTCTTCAATTCATTGCAATGAAATGGCTTCTTTAATATAAATGAGAGTCCAGTATATGGTTTTATGTATATCTGAAGTATTTTTACAATTTTTTTCAGGTTGGATTAAATTTCATTTACTTTCGAACTGTAACTTTTAAGAGGTTTCTTAGATCTGGTATAGGGAGCTTTACACAGAAGTGCGTGTCTTACGGTGTAATACAGTATGGACCAATTTACATTTTTTTACTGACTGAAGTAATCTCATTTCAAGAACGAAATCAATGATATAGGGTGCCATAAGACCAGGAATGTATTGGTAATTATTACTTGGCCCAAGTCGCATTTTCTTAGTCACTGAGGGCTATATTACGTACATAGTTTTAAATGATGCGTATGCTTCAATATGTTTGCCCATAGCAGGGGTCGAAATTCCTGCTATTCCGCTGTTCGAGAACAGTAGTTTTAGTGCCGGAACAGTAACTTTTGAAAAGCCACTGTTCCGTGGAACAGTGTTTTCCCACAAGACGCAAATTGCAGATGTATGAATACACACACATCCTTATCTCTGATAAAGTAATCACACCATGTATATAAGAAATCCCCATAAATTTTGGCTTAAGTATGAAATGCAATCTCATTCCAGCTGTGATCAATTGAAGCTGGTTACACTTGCACGTGTTATTTCCCGTACGCTGCATGGTAAACCTCTATTGTGGAAACGCGCATACTGAAGCAACGTTGTGGCAAAGGATAAGACGACTATTTCACGTAAATCTGCAACGAGAAAATAACATCAGTATGTGCACTCCCATACTAGTATAGCGGCGAAGTCTGAAAATTTTTGACCCCCCCGGTACAACTTTGTAAAAGTTGACACCTACCCTTAAAATGTTCCTTAGGATGTCAGCTTTCATTTTCTGTTGGTTGTCACCTTTTAAATTTACCCGAACATGGTAATTAGGAGGTTCAAAGGTCACGAGTCTATTTTCACCCAAACTTCAACAATCTTGGCACTATACATGTGTACTTAACCTTCACGGGAGGCTTTACCTTGAGTCTAGTGTGGTAAATATTTTGAATAAATTTACAGTAAACATCCCTGAACTCCAATCAATGCATAAAACCCATAATTATCATACTTACTATGGTTTCATTGAATATTTTCATTATTTTTTTTTTTAGTTTTCCCCATTTCAAATTTACACGATATGATATTTCAATGCATCTTATGCATGTTTTACCACATGGAGATGAAGCGTCTCTCAATAAAGACAAGGTAAGATCGTTAAATAGGCGTAGGGAGTGGGGGAACTGGGGGCCCCAGTCAAAAATGTGGGGAGGCTAAAATATGCTTCTGCCCCCCCCCCCCAGATCCAAGGGCAAAAACCCCTTATCTGTTATTTGTCTCTTCTGTAAGAAATGTCAAAAATTTGCAGTAAATTTCCTTAAATTTTGTCCAAAATGTTGCACTAAATTGCATCTGAGGCCCCTTAAATACCCAAAAATGTTCCACAGGGGAGGGGGACCAACCCCCCTCCCCTTAGACTCCTCCCCAGGATGGCGATCCGAAACAAGATTCAGCCCCCCCCCCCCCCAGTCGCGAAAAGCTTCCTACGCCTATGTATCGTTATAAGTTCTACATTGCAATATAATGCTCTTCTTGGATAAAATTGATCTGTCGAATGTTTGCCTGCATAGCGGCTCTCTTTAAAGATAGACAGTAATCACCCTAAAGTATATTTTTAGTGTAGGGGTATGAAAATTCTCAGTTGGTGACTGCTTTTTGATTGACATCAAAGTTTGAAAATTTGAAAGATGCAGAGTAGCTCACATTCCACAAAAGGCAGAGGGAGTGCTTTTATTACATTTTATAGCCTATTATGCTCACCAGGACATGGCCTTAAGCAATAAAACAGGTTTATTCCTGCACAAGGAGTAGCTTCATACAGTTATGGGAGGAGCTAGAAGCTGCATAGTTGGGAGAATTGGAACTGTCTGGGATGATGAAAATTCCCCTTTAACTTCTGACACACTGGGTAACCGTAGCAAAAGGCTAAACAAAAAACTTCGTCAGCTATGTGCAGACTAGTCAAATTTATAAACCATATCTGGAAAGTTTAACGAAAAAATGTGGCAATGTTGTTTCGCTTCAGTGTTTTCAAGATATCATTTGTGGTAACAAATTAAGATTTTCTCATATAGATGAGGTTTCTGACTATACTTTTATGAAAGCTCTCAGACTATATGGCTTTTGAAAATATACATCTGACAGTTTTCATGTTGTGCTTCTGAAGGCGAAAAATCAGAATGGTCATTACAAACGCCGGAATGCACTTTGTAAGTAGGAAAAGTAGTGATGAACAGCTGAATTTTTTCATTAGAAAAATTGCGAATCCCATATCAGATGTGAGAGTAATAAAATACAATGCTCCACCTTCCAAATGTGTCACTAAAATCTTGTCCTGTATGGGTCAAAGCGGTAAACAATTAACAAATTCTTTGCTTTTCATAAAAAAAGAAGCATTTTGAGTTTCATGTCAATTGAAACTGCCTTCATTAATCTGCATATGAAAATTCAAATCACCAAACCCTCTTACAGCAAGTTTCATCCATACCCATAGCCAGACAACATGCTGAAGAGGGCGAGAAAGTTCCCAGACTGTAAGAGGGAAAATCATTTTCAAGGCACGAAATGTGTTAACATAAAAGGCAAAGATAATTTTTGTTCCTACAATTTCTCCCAGGAGTTAATGTTTGTGGGTCCCTCCACTGCTTTTAAGTTATGGACCTGTATTTTCGAACAGAGTGTTCAACAGATGGTTGCATTCACGCTATATCTGAATCTGATTGACCCGTGATTTAACCAACCAATTTATGTGCTTGGTGCCAGGCTAAAAGAATAATTGGTGGCAAAAACCCTCGAGTTTGCTGAATGCTTCTTACCTCCAATCATTTGTCAACAAAAACGTATATTGTGCTAGACAAAAAGCATGATCAGTCCTTAGAAAGGAACCTGTTTTCTAAATTTCCTCCTCACGATGCTGGAATGTGGCTGGAATTAAACAGGTAATCCCTAATTGTGATTACTAAACACTGTCTGTATAACTTTACCAAAATGAAAGCTAGATCATATATGAATTTGTACCGTATTAACAGCCCCTCTACAAGCTTCATTGAATTCATCTCAAAATAATCATTTTTTCAGAACTACGAATTATTTTATTTAAAGGATTTTCTTTTTGCAAGTAAAATTAAGTCTTGTTATGGATATGTGCCATTTCCATGAACAGACTTGAAAACAACATAGATCGGTGGAAGAATCATTCACTGGCTTTCCAATACAGGGAAACAACTCATAATTATATTGCTCTGTAACCACAAATTATTAAAGGTTTATTTACCAGTAATCAAAATAATTTAAATTCATGTAACAATTACGATAGGTGTAAGGGACACTTTCTAGGGGGAGGAGCTAGAGGCTAAGCCGTTTGCCCGACAAACTGTAATAATCCGACCAATGGCCTGATTTTCACAAAATGTGACAGAGAAATAGGATTTTTTTTCCAAACTCCGGCTGACCAAGTTCCATTGCGACTATGTTCCAACTCCCTCTCATAAAAAGATAGCAGAACAATATGTGTTGAAACAAAGCAAAAGCGTACTTTGTCAGTTTGTAGCGGTAAAAAGTATTAGTTGTATGCCATCCCGAGCAAAGACGCTTTCTGCCTTTCTAAAATTTACCATCACGTCCGAAAAAATTTAAACAAACATCTACTTTTTTGCATAGGATATTGCTACAACATACCCCTTTTGGCTGATCTGGTTCATGTTGGGAAATAGTTATTGCAATGACAGAAACACCGTAATGTATTTAATAAATAATTAAGTCAATTAATTTAGTTAGGCTATGTGATTTCGCACATTTAATCTAATCAATGCAATGGTTCCATACATCCTAACAACCGAAACAAAAGTTCAAATTTCTCTGATACAGCTACGAAAATAGCCTACATTTCATGGTAGGCCTATAAATATTTTCATCATATCCCACTTAATTTTAAGGATTGCAAGTTCTCGACATTAGTATGGTCGAAAGCCATGGTCCAAAACCAGGACAAAAGTGATGGATTACTGCATGGAAGGATGGTGAATAAACATTTCGGCGCTATTGGGGCAGCCCAAATTTGGGGCTTTTAGTGGAGAAATTTCAATAATTTGGTGTTTTTATTGAAGTAAATTAATTTGAAAATTTGGTTTTATATTGATGTAAATGCAAAAGGTGGAATTTATTTTGAAAAATAGTCCTCTTTGAGAGTACCGTGACTCAACTAAACTGTTGGGACGACCAGTCGCTGTCGGAGATTAAAAACTTCATCGCACACGGTCATTCTCCCTAAAAAAAAGATTAGAAAATTTTCTCGACGAGGGCCTCAACCTTTCTCGAAGGGGCCATGGCCTCCTCACCCCACCTGGCCTCACCCCTGACAAAGTTGCTTTAAAACATCTGAATAAATGTTGTTTGAAGTCACATGATTTTGTGAAGGGTCCTTATGGGGAAAAACGTAAAATGCATTAAGTTAAAAGGTGCGACCTTTAATGTCCCTTGACCTTAAAACTATGTTCGAAAACTAAACAAACATTCAAAGGTTGTATTTAAACATCACTCATCCACAGTTTACAGAACGCGTGGGATTGTATCTGGACCAGGGTGGCGCCAGGATTTGCCCGACAGGGGACCAAGCTCCCCGACGAGGGGTCAGCAACCCGAAGCCTCGATGAGGGCGATGTAGTTCCGAAACGATGTTTGAAGTAAAATTTTGGCATGCGAAGAGCGCCGAAAATTTCAAACTCTTAATGGAAAAAATTGGGCTTTTACCACGGAAAATTTGAAAAAATTGGGTTTTTAAGAAGAAAATTGGAAAATCTGGGGATTTTATGGAAGAATTTGCCCAAATTTAGACCAAAATTAAGTAAATCGTTGGAGTGACTGCCCGTTGTCAGGGAATTTTATCGTATACATAGTAGCTTCCCGAAACCGAGGGGGCAGCCTTCCCTGACGGGGGCTATGGCCCCCTGCCCTGCCCCATACCTGGCGCCACCACGGTTGTGGATGTTTTTCTTCTTACTCTTTACCAATGGTCCAGAATTGAAATTGAAAGGTGTTGAAAACAGACTGTTCAATGTGTCTAAGTCCGTTATTCAAATTTCTTTGTTAAGGCTACGAAAACACTCTATAAACAGTTTATAATTCTTTTATTTTCCTTACATTTTGAGCACTTTAGGACTGCATAAATTGTTTATTTTTACTCACAGCATTCTATAAGTCTCGTCATATAAAAGTGTGGTCAAAATACTAAAATTTTGAAAAATTGACCTTTTTGACCTTTGACCTTGAAAATTTGCATGTTTGGGAACTTTTAAAATGTGACAACCAACCTAAAATTGAAAGTTACATTATGAACAATAGTTTTAGCATAGTCGCTATATTTTACAAATCGGTACCGGGTAAGTCAATTTTTGGAGCTCTTTTTCAAATTCGCCCCTAGACTATACAGTATGTTGGAGAACCCACTCATTGCTTAGCTATAGCAATAAACTGCAATACAGTGTAACTTTTTTTGCCATCACTCGAATCCCACTTGCCTTGCCTGCTGTGTTCTGCATCAATTCTGAGCATTTTTCGTCCAGTCTCGGGACACTGAATGGAATATTATATACTAACAATAAACTTATGCTTAAAAAAAACGTGAACAAAAAGAAAATCAGGACATCCCACTGGTTTTGAATTTGAAAATCACCCCCCCCCCCACATTTTGGTGAAGTCGGGCAGTCATACAACTTGAATGCATTAAACAGCAATTTGTACCTCTGTACGTGTGCACGAACCCTATGTATGCCGAGGTACTTCGGAACAGTAAAATCTGATCCGGAACAGTAGTTTTGGAAAAAGCGCTGTTCCGTGGAACAGCGGCAAGAAAATTCAATTTCGACCTCCGCATAAAAGTGTAGTGGCTAGGCTCCGAAAGTTCCTATACCATTGTACGGGGAACCTATGCATTAATGAATTTAAAGTTTTTCGCCAGTTGCAGGGATTTTCAAACAAATAAGTAAAATAGTATTGTTCCATAGGTAGTAAGAGTGCCATTGTGACAAATATTCAGCTGTACTTTGTGCCATGTGGTTTTATATGTATGTGTGAAAATCAGTTTTTGAAGGTATTGTGTTAAGTATGTTAGGCTAATCAGGTTGAAGTTTGTTTAGGACCATCGCCATGGGCAACTATGCGGAAGTGATGACATCACTTCGGCACTCTATATAGCCTAGGTGGAGGCAAGAAGCTGTGCAGTGTGCAAGTGTTTTTGTAGAAACTGTATGACAGAAGTTGCTTTGGCTAAATCCTATGGTGTTTTTCTCTGAATTACGTTTTTGAAAACGTTCCAAAACTTTGGAAATTATAAGAAAAATTTATTCTCTACCTTCACATGTCTACACAAATTGTCCAAAAGGGTTAGGCTAAACCCGGTTTCAAACAGTAACAAAGTGCAAGGTCCATGTATCACGCAAACATGTATGTAATGGATACCAGGCCCCCGTTTAAATACAACCAAGCCTAAGGGGGATCTCCCAGGTCCATTCTAGGCTTGGACATCTCAGCACCTGAAAAACACATGGGGCCCGAGACAACTCGGCGTCTGAATCAAAGATGTCGTCCATTGAGACAACTCGGCACCAAAGGCAACTCGGTGCAGAAGACAGATCGTCCCCAACTGACAAGTTGTCCTCAACTGGATGTTTGCATCATTTCCCAAATTTTTGTCATGTTTTGCTTACCATCTGGTCAGTAAGGATTTTAATTGGATGTGTAGTTGGAGGGCATATCCATGCTTCCTTCTATGTAACAGAAAATTTGGGGAATTCTAGTGGTTACTTTTTTTTTTTTTACTTCTGCAGTAGTATTAGGGGGATGTACTCAGGGCTGGAAAATAAGCTTTTCCTCTCTGGAGCTAAAAACAGCTTCAGATGACCTTCATTTGAAGCTTTTATGGAGCTGTTTCCTATTGTCTGGAGCTGTTCTCAATTTTTCAAAGAAACCACTGTTCCCTGCATGTAACATTCTCTGATAGCCTCCTGACATAGTTGTGCATAAAAGAAATTCAAAATAACAGACAGGAAATGAGACAAAGAGGATTTTTGATGTAACACCAGGCAGTACTAAGCATGTGGTCACTTCATCTCTGAAAAACTTGGAAGGGGCCGGAGGGGCTGGGTGCATGCTAGCCTATAGTAAGGCGGGTTTAGATTGACCTCAGTGGCACCTTGACAGGCCTGGTCAGGAGTTTTTGGGCAGATAGGCAATGGTTGCCCGTCTTAGGCAAGTTCTAACAGTTATTTTGAGGAGCCAAGACGGGCGTTTAAGCGGGCACAGGCAATTGCCCGTCTTATAATGCCAGGCCTGCACCTTGAATGTGGAGAAGGTGGGGGTGGGCACAGGAGTTCATAAATTCTATTGCCTCATGAATCTGGCGCTGTTTTTAGTTCCATACAGATACCCACTTCGCCGTTTTGCTGGCGCAGTTGCAGCTGTATCTGGCACTTTTGCCCCAGAGCGCCAGTCTATTTTCGAGCCCTGATGTACTAATTCTCAGTGACCTGTGCATCTCGATCTGGCTGGAATGATTTGCCGTAGTAACAGTTAGGGATCTGAAGTTCAAATATTGAAAAAAATTTAGTAGGGAACCATATGGAGATCAGCTAGATATAAAGGTGTGGAAAAAGCATGTACCGCAGCCTTATACTGAGAATAAGCTCAGACTGATAGAACTACAGTACCACGTTGGAAAGAACTGCCTGGACAGAAAAGTTGATACAGTCTAAATTTCATTGCTACATATATTGTTTCTTTTGCAAACAGATACTACTTTCATTGGATACAAGGACATTTTTCAACCCTTTGAAAGAATGTCAGAATATCACAGCTCATATCCCGAAATGTACATATACTTGTAGGTGGAGCCTCACAAGAGTAACTGACGACAATCTCCTTTTCAGTCTCCGTACCTTCAATGTGGCATTTGCACCGCTTAATTTACACTGTACTGTAATGCATAGACCTGCGCTGGAAACAGTACAAGTATGCCATTGCTATAGTCAAATGCTATGCTATACATGCAAAGACTATGCAATGGTGGGAAGAACATTTTCAATGATCGACGTAAAAAGGAAAGGGTGGAATCAAACTCTTGGTACACTTGCATGAATTTTTTTGCTTGTACAGCACACCGTATAGTACATTACGCGCAATTTTGAAGCTTTCGATTTTTGGAAGAATGTGAACTATTTACGGGACGTTTACTAACAAAACTCTGCAGCGAACATAGTGCAACTATTGGTATGGCAAAAGCCATGCACAACACACATAGGTATACACAGTTGAAAATCTATCACACGTAATGCAGAGCGTACAGTTCTAATATCGCAAGATGACTTCAGGTCTCTGTTACTGTTACGTACACACTCACACTGTAGGCCTAGATCATTGACTGCACTATGAATGATGTCAAGTTAATCCATCACATTACAATAAACAATAATATGAGTGGCTGAGAGGATTTGCAAAACCTGCTGTACTATGACTCGGGCAAATGGTTAATGTTCATGACTGACTGGTTTGCGGGAATTTCAGTGCTGTTCGTTTAACCGGTCCCAGGGAATTACTTCCCGATGGAGTTACCAAGGAGAAGACTTTGAAATACCTTCAGTGTAAACTTTCCTTGTCATGAAAATGTACACTGTATGCAACATGTATGGTTGTTAAGTACTGGTCTCAGAGGGTGTGGACAGATTGGCTTCAGGCTAGTTTCAGCCTCAACTTACCTTAATTATACCCACACTAAACAAGTTTCCAAGCACGTAAAAAGCACCCATACACTTTAACGGTCCTTTATTATTTGTGAACTTTGGGTCCTTTTTTATTTGTTAGCTTTGGGCCCCATGACTTCTCATTTGGCCCCTAGATTCCATGAGCTAGAGGCCTGGCTGGTCCCCAGAAGTTTGAAGCCTTATTTTGACCCCTGCATACACTTTGTTCCCTGAACTAGGCCTAGGCTATTGCTGTTTTAAAAGCTTTTCCCGTGTGTTACTGTGAGAGTAACATCGTCTGTGTGCATTGCTGCAATTATTGTTGCTATATACGAGTATTTGCGTGTATCAACGTAACCATAGCCATGGACTATTTCACAGTTGAACAGCAATGTATGCTATTTACATAGTATACAATAGTGTGAATGTCCTAGTAACAAGTTTTAAAAGTTTCATTAAATGTTTAAAAAACAAAACAGGATTGTTTGAATCGTAAGAATCAAAATTTTTGGTCTCTTTTGGGACACTAAGTGCAAATATTCTTGGAATGAAGGGTCTAAAACAGTGGTTCTCAAAGTGGTCCCTACTGCCCCCCAAGAGGCATTTGGAAGTCTTAGGTGGGCACTACAGATTACACTGGGAATAGGGGGGCATTGGCATTGATTTGGGGGTCCCTGGCAATTATGACACATCACTGCAGCAATTTAGGGCACAATTAAGCATCCAGGGGGTCTGTTCCCCTCCGCTTGTTCTTCCTCTCTGCTTCTCACTAAGATGGAACCAGACATTTGTAATCTCACAGTGTTACACCAAGCTCACCCTTCACACTTACTGAACTACATTTGGCTCTCTTTACCAGTTTCACAGTATGCCTGCCTTCTGCAGATTCTTCTTGTTTTTTCAAACGGAAAAAGTTAACTGAGAAAAAAATATTGCTGTCCAAGAGGGTGGAGGGTGGAATCTGTAGGGCCCACCAAAGACTTCCCAGTCTCCCCTGGGGGGCAGTAGGGACCACTTTGAGAACCACTGGGCTATAGGGCTATGCAGTCACTGCATATTCTCGTAGCCTCTTTACCACACAATTTGAATCATGGCTGCATATCCCACTGTCCCACCCCCTCATAGAAGTAACATAAATTCTGACTACTGTACCTATCCTTGTAGCCTCTTAAAGGGTAACCTACCATGACGCCTCATTCATAGCCAAAAAGTAGTTGTACACCTAAACTCTGTAGCCTTACATTTCCCAAAAGAAGCTTCCATGTGCTGGGTATACTGGAATTACAATACTTCCATAACCTTACCACTGACCCTGATATAAAACACAATGTAAAACACAAATATAGCATGGTGTACACATGAGTACAACATAAGAATGACACCCTATAGTCAACGTCAGGGTGTTTTTAGTTAGCCTAACTTCAACTAAATCAAGTTTATAGACTTAAAATAGTTACCTTGTTGGCCCTGGCCTGTGCAACTTTCCAAAGTGACATTCGCCTATAGGCTACGTATACACATAACATTGGGGGTTAAGTCCTTTGAGCTCCAACAATTTGGTCATTTTAATACTCTGGAAGAAACACTTTAATCTGAAATTTTTGGGGGGCTGCCAGACTGGAAAGTTTGCCTTGTGCGTGCAAGATCTGGCCCACACGGCTTGCTGCGCATTTGGGCACTTGACCAATGCAAAAAATTGCTGGTCATAGATCTGGCCGCACATGCGATGCAGATTGGCCGCTGCCATGAAGGTACTTTTCCAGGTCATGGATACAGATTTGCAGTGGCTCAGAATTAGCTCAAGTGGCTCAGATTTATTTCCTCTTGGTTTTTTTTTTTTTTTTTTTGAGATTAATACCCTGTGATGACGTGTTAGGTCTTTCATAACTGGATTCTTAGTCGTAACTGAAGTCGCTGTCCTACGAGACATTCATTTTTACATGGATTCTTATTCCTAGTCGAAATTGCTGTAGGACTAATTTCCATTTTCAGCTGGATTCTTAGTTGTAGTCGAAGTGGCTGCTTGACCAAGTTTACATTTTAGGCTGGATTCTCAGTTGTAGTCACTCGAAGTTGCTGCCTGACAAGTGACCCATTTTTTGCTGGATTCCTAGTCGTAGTCATAGTCACTGGGACTATGACTAGGAGTCCTGCTGAGAAGTGAATATCTCTGGGGCAGGGCATTTTAAAGATGTGCCCCCTACTCTTGTGCAGTAGCCTACACACCTATTAGCCTAGGCGCTACTGTACATCTGTTTGAGTCTAGCCTAACTGCATGAAAATACAGTAGGGGTCTCCATCCTGCAGTATGGATGCAAAAGGCTATAAGAAATCATGCTACCTGAGTGACATGTGAAGTCATAAATTCACACAATTGGGCCTACACTGTAATATACATGTATCCAAACTGGTCTCAGTAATCCACATTCTGCAGGATCATTAGATCTGTATGAACAAAATGAGAGTGAATAAGATAATTTAAAGATAAGATGATTGTCGGAATGATGCTCAGGTTGGTTGAAGGAGTATGAGTATCACTGGGAGATAGAAATTCTACAAACAAAAATTTTAAGATTATTTTCTTGTGGACAGATAAATATGGTTCACAGGAGGAACAATGACTGAATGGAGCAGATGTTTGCAGGTTCAAGAAAATCAGTATATAATTAAAAGAGTAAAGGATTGTAGGACGATGTTTGGGTTTGTGGAATGAGAAATTTTCAAATGGGAAATAGAAATTCTAGAAATAAAGAGAACAAAGGTTTATTGTGAACAGATAAATACAGTAGGGTACTGTACTTCTTCTCAGGTACTGACAAGGCTCATAAGATCAGCATATAAGCCAGGGTAGCCTTACTCGGGAGGAAATATGACTGAATGAAGCAGATGATTGCAGGTTCAGGATGTAGACTTTGTCCTCAAAATCAGTTTGTCAAATCAGGGGTTGTCATTCAGTTCAATTTATTCAAACATGCATTATGCATTTGGAAAATGTGTACACTACCTGCACCAGTTTGGAAAGTTTTCACTTTGTGCAGGCAAATGTCTTGTGATTTAACATTTTGGGCAGCAGTAACTCAGTGTTTACAGGAACTTGCATGGTTCAGCATGGTCAAACCTGCATCATTCTACCTCTGAAGATCTCTTTCAAGTAAACACTTAACCATACACCAAATTCAAATGTTATGAAGGCAAATTGTCTCCTGAATACATAGGATTTAGTTTTTACAGTGATCTAAAATAATGCTCTGTGTGCTTTTAGGCTGAATTGTTAAGTCACATATTAACAAAGTTTTTATAGCTGTGCAGTAAATTTTATGTTGTGACAGTGATTTTATTCCTTATTTTTGAACCTTTTCAAAAGTTTTCAGGTCCAAAAAATGACTGCAGTATACTCGTATTACATTTGGAACAGAGTAAGTTACAGTATAAATTTATTAAGATTTTAGGTCTTAACAATGACAACCAGTTCTGTACTCAGTCAAAGACCCCAGATTTTCAAGGGGTCTTTGTAAGGACAGTGTTTAGGGAGCTTTCAGTGACAGGGTGTACCCTGGCTTTTACTGAGGGCTAGTTCAAATTGAAAAGTGGGGGTATATTAGCCCAGAATTGCAACATCCTAACCTGAAAGTGTACCTCCGCCCTTGTCTAGTGTGTAGGTTTCAGAGGCCTGCCATGGGAGGAGTAATTGCATTTGCAGAGTGCCCCACACACTTGGAGCTCTGATCTGGAAAATGTAAGGCTATGGATTCTTGCGACCGTACCATTTGGTTCACTTGTCTGTTAAAAGTGTAATTTGAGGAAATAGTGCTAGTACTATGGGTCTTGTATCATTGTACCTGTGAATGTAAAAAACACTTTGGTAACAAAGATTTCAAGAGAAAGATAGTCAGTGGTTGTGTTTATGCTTTAAGTTAGATTTCCTCCAATCTAGAACATTTGGGATGCCAAGTTTTCTCCTACACTGGTGACCCATGCTTGGTACAGGTAAATGTAGAGTTCTAATGACAAACTTGTTTCCTGCTATCTAGCACATTTAAAATGTCAAATTTTCTTACCTCAGCCCCAGGTTGTGATCTAGGATGCAATCCCAGGAGGCGCCTCTTATGAGAAACCACCACCAGTATTAAGAAACCCTACAATTGTCACTGCCTGCTGTGTAGGCACTTTCAGAGGGCTTATGTGCGGGCTTCTTCAAGAATGAGTGACTTCCCCCAAAGCCTGGATTTAACCCTGGTGGCTACTACAGTACAACAGTGGTGATAAAACAGAAACTCAAGGAAATGTGGCCCATGGCCAAAAACACTAGAGAACCCCAACTATATACAGTAAATCAGTTTAAGTGTATCACTTTTTTCATTCACAAAGAGACCCCACTCAATGAGCACAGGAATCTTTTAGTTGGTAAGACCTTTTGGGTTCATTCTTAATTTTGGTCATTTGTGTTTTTACAGTTTGCTATCCGAGCTATAAAGAAGAGTATGTTCAAGAACACACCTGTAAAAATTACTATTACAGACGAGAAAGGTGAGTTGCATATACTTTATTTCTTGTAGAACATGTGAACATGGTATTAAACATGTAGTTCTGCTTACAGTATTGTGCTTCTCCCAGTAATGATATATCATTAACCAGGTTTTGTGTTTCGACCTCTAAAGCTGAACCAGACGTAAGTTTTACCTGTACAGGGAATGTGTTCCCCTTGCAAGCAGAAGGATAGCCAATTTCTCATCTTCACAAATTCCTTTGCCGTCTTCAACTTTGTCCAGAAGTTTCCAACTTTTACAAGGAATACTCTGCACACATTACTGTATACTCTGCACACAGTACTGTAGGAGCTTCCTCACTTAAAATTTGCAACATCAAGACAAACCTGTAAAAAAAAAAAGAAAATTGTGAAAATTTCCCAGCATATTTGCCATCTGTTATTTTGCATTCCTGTAAATAATCCATGCTCTTTGAACATTGGTTTTTGTTCCCATAACAAGAAAAGAACTTTAAAGTCAGGAAGCCAACCAAACAGTACAAACTTCTTGCTGTGAATGAAACAACTTGACAGCCATGTTCCCATTACTCCTGTAGTGTGCATTGGTCTTTGATTGCACCAGATAAGGTTAAGACCAGGTCTACTAAAATTTCAATGGTGTCACCTTCAGTCGTGAAAAATGAACATGCATATTTTCCCCAGCTGAACTCTTGTTTGTGTGTGTTTGTATGTGTGTATTTATGTGTATATGTTTGTGATACTTAGCTTGTAAGCACAATATCCTAGACAGGAATGATCTCAAGAATGGTGACCATGTAGGAACATGTATGTTGAATGTGAGTGGCAAATATTTTGGATAAAATAAGCAAGTAGATGATCACTATTGTTTGTGGAGGTTAAAGGTCATTTGGGGGTCACCAGAGGTCAAATGGTGTAAAGCTTGAAAAGTGCCTATCGACATGATATCTAAAGATGGTTAAACTTAAGGGATTCCAGTCATGTTGATACTCCTTATAAAGTAGATGATCTCTATTATTGTGGTGGAGGTCAAGGTCATTTGGAATCCCAGAGGTCAAACTGTGAAAACTGTGCAAACATATAATCTCAAGAATGGAAACTTGGATGAAGCTTGAACTTGGCATATGAGTACCCCATATTAAGAACAAGAACCCTATCAAGTTTTATGCAGGTCATCAGAGATCAAACGGTGTTAATCATGACAACTATTCGTAAGCATGGTATTTCAAGATTGGTAACCCAGAGGGATTTCATACTCAGCTTGTAAGTGATCATTATGGATTTTATGATTCCTGGTATTTTTGTTGGAGATCAAAGATCATTTGGGGTCACCAGAGGTCAAACTTTTAAAACCTTGTAAACATGGATATCTCAAAAAGGGAAAGTTCGATGAATCTCATACTTGGCATGGGGGTGTCACATATTATCTAAGGAACTCTATATAGAGTTTGATGGAGGTCAAAAGTCATGTGGGGTCAACAGAGGTCAAATGGTTAAACCTTGAAATATGCTCAGTGACATGGTATTTCGAGGTGGGTAACCTGGAGTGATTTCATACTTGACATGATGATACTCCTTGTAGAGGAGATGATTCCTACTGTTTTTAGTTGAGGTCAAAAGTCATTTTTGGTTACCAGAGGTCAAAGAGTGTAAACCTTGTGGATTCTCAAACTTAGCATGTTTTTATATATCCCTATGGAGTAGATGATCCCTGTTGTTTTAGGTGGAGGTCAAATGTCATCTGAAGTCACCTTAGGTCAAACTGCAGAAATATTGTAAAGATGATACAAGAAGGGAAATAAATCCCGATGAAGCATGTAGGTGCCCCAGATTGAGCAGATGGTCCCTATGAGTTTTTGTGGAGGTCAAATTGCGAAAACCCTATAAACATTGTATTTCAAGTTGAAAAACATATATGAAAATCATACTTGCCAGGTGAGTGCTCAATATTAAGAACATGATTTCAGATATTTGGTGGAGGTCAAAGGTCATTTGAGGTCACTGGAGGTCAGACTATAATTTTAAATCTTGTAATCATGGTATCTCAAGAAAAAAAATAGTACGAATTTCATGTGGCATGTGTGTGCACCGTATTTATTGCATGATTTCTACTGTTTGTGGTGGAAGTCAACGGTCATGAGGTCATCAGGGGTCAGACTGTTTAAAGGGGAAATAAACATTTTTACTAGCCCTGATTGTCAAATACTACCGTGCAACCATGTCAAGAAAGGGTAGTCAGTCATGTATTCTCTATTCAGTCTTGGGGCTAAACATTGTGCAGAAGATAGGGAATTATGTCATGTCAGTCTAGTTATCGTAAAGCTGCTGGCCAAGTCAAAAAATAAAAGGATCCCTAACCCCAGGTAGCTTTCTTTAATAAGTGTGTGTGTTTATGAAGAGTAGTGCTTAGATGATGCAATGGGAAAGCATCTCTATTCAATCTAAATGCAATCCTAACATTAAGCAGGCATCAGGTGATTTCTGCCCCATGGTACTGGAGATTTAGCATCAAGTTTGCTTAAAAAAATGTTGCCAGGCGACATCTTATTTCCTTACAAAGAATCTTGTCATAGTCCCCAAGGCACTGTACTTACTCCATTACTGAGGTTTGCATTTTATTAAGTGAGTGGGTAGGTTTAAGATTTGAGGATGAGAAATTCCCTTCATTTGTGGACAATAACATTTGTTTAAAGCTTATTTAACATGTTTGTGGACCTGTGCAAATTGTCATAGTACAGAGAAATGTTTTTGGTCATGGAAGCATGGCACCAGGGTCTGCCAAATATAAGACCAGGATCCAAAACAGGGATTGGACTGGGACCTGATACGAGCCCGCATAAACGTAAGGCTTGTTTAGATGACATGAGAAATTTGAGAGTATGATTTATTTTTTCCTCCTACAGTGTGTTATGCAGAAAGGGCCCTAGATATCAGTTAATCGGTAGGGTTGTGTAGTTGCTTGTGTAAAGTTCTTACAGTATTTGCCTACATGTTGGCCCGGCTGGAAAAAAGAAAGTAAATCAAAGTTCAAACTTTCATTTTTACAAGTTTCCATGTCCTCAGTTCTAGATTGCCCTTGAACTGCCAAAATTTCCCTCCACAAAATAAAATTTCCCTGGAAGGAGCTTCCCAGATTACCTAGTATTTCCAGCCATGCATGTTGGCAATGTACATTTAACACTGTTGTGAAAAAGTGTAAAAAATTCACTCACCCCATTAATTCTTGCTGTTACAAATTTTAATAAAGCTTGGAGACGATTACGAAGGAATAATGGATTGCCAGTGGTGGTTAGGGATTTGTAATCAAAAGGTCATCCAGGGGTCACTTAATGAATAAACAAAAAAGTTCAGTCTCTTGCAGATTCAATGACAGCTTCCAAGGATGTTTATCATTGTCATGTAACTTTGGTTATTACCTCATTGGTGGTGTTCAAAAGTTTTAGGACAACAGTCATGCAAATGGTCTTTGTGGAACACTTTTACCACTGTACAGTCAGTTTTCTAACTCACACCTTGCAGGATGGTAATACTGTACTTTTGGGACACTAGGGAAAAAAACAAAAAAGAAAACTGAGGCCATTCAAATTTTCTTGGGACTCTTGAAAAATGTTAAGGGTCATTGGATTGTTGGGTTTAAAACCCTACTGATAACACTGATTTATGGTAACGCTAGTTTAGGACTTTGCCTTGACTGCAAAACATCACATGGTGAACATGATGCTGCAAAAGCAAGTGGCAGGCCCAGGAACACTGTTTAATACAGATTATACTTTATATAGTGGGAAAAGAGAATGGGGACCTTCCACGGGAATAAGCCGCCAGCACTCCAGCCATCCTGGGCAGAACCCTGTCCCTGTAGTGTCATTTAAGATAAGGCGCAACTGAAGTGGCTAATATTATTGATGTGTCACAGCATCAGCCTAATGTACAATCCAATTGGAATGGTGTTATTCAATGCCAGTGGATCTTAATAACATTTTTCTTCTACGAAAGGACACAATAACTTTGCAGTGCACCTGTATCAATTTTAAAACACAAAACTAAAAATAATTTCCTTTTGGTAAGTGGAAGATGTAGTTTGTGTAGTGAAGCAGATGGAAACCTTGATGTAATTTTGCATTCTGGTGTAAAGTACACATTAAAGATTGGGCAAAGCCTCTTTGATGAAAATTTTGGTATCAAGGATTGAACATTTTGATTTTTCCCTTCATCCAGATGTGTTGTTGAGACCAGCCACACAGTAAGACTGGTGATGGAAAGTATTCTAAAGCTAGCCAGTCCTTAAAAGACTTTGCATTTATTCCATCTCAGCAAAGCTGTCATAATCTAGTTTCCTATTGTTGGAGAAACTTCAGTTACACAATTGTCAGTGCACACTACCTGACTGAATAACCCAATTTCATGTGGTTGCATTATGATATTAGACAACCCCCTGTCAACTTTGTGCACCATTACTGGTACCTGATTGGTCAAGCGTCAGCCTTACAAGTGTTGCAGACTCCAACTGGAAGCGACATGACTTAAAATTTGTTAACACTGGTTATGAAACTGCTTGTCCCAGTTAAAGACCTATGCATGTTGCACGACTATAATTGGTGATATGATAGTCAAGTGGAATTGTCTGTGCAGCTAGCTAAAGTGTAAATTGTTCAGTCAATCCATTGACACATTTCCATAAAAAAAGTGATTTGATCTGTATATTTTAGTAAGGGATTACACTTGCATCTTTTTAATTGGTTTCAGCATTTTCATTTAACTTTTTTTTTCTTTTCTTAAGTTTTCTGTAACACCAGTTTTGCTGTTGCCTGGGAACTTCGTTACACAAGATGCGCACAGTTATACACTGCCAAGAGTGAAGATGTAAGTACACCAATCAGGATTGTAAATAAACTATTCATACTTGGGCGAGTAACTTCTAGAATTCATTTACCTTGATAAGTATTTGTGTGTGTCTATATTTCAAAGAGAAGTCCAGACCTAAATTTATCTTTGATAATTTTGTTTGATGCTCAAGATATAATTTGAAGCTTTTAGCAAATTTTCTACCAAAAATGAACTTTTGAACAAGCATGTGTGATGTCATGGATTCACTTTGAGGACTAATGTTGTTCCTTTTCTTTAAAATTTACCTTCCATTTTTGGTTTCGATGATAAGAGAAACTAGATGCATTCATGATGGCGTGTGGTAGTTAATTAGTTAGATGAGGTTTAATGGCCCAGTTTCCAACCAACTGGTTCAAGTCGAGCTGGCCACAGCCTTTTTTCCAGTTGTAGCTCACTGGCTTGTTTTCCTTTACCCCATTGCTTCCATTTTTAAGGGTTCCATTTTTAAAGTCTTTGGTATGACTCGACCTGGGAATTGAACCCGGGACTCCCGTGTGAGAGGCGGATGCTCTACCACTAGACCAAACACGCGGTGGCGTGTGTATGTGTGTGCATTTGTGTATGTGTGCATTTGTGACTGCTCGTTAACACGATATCTCAAGGAAGGAAACTCTGACAGTTCTCAAACATGGTACATAGATGCCCCATCTTGAGAGAAAGAAAGCTAATGTTTTTGGTGGAGGTCAAAGGTCATCTGGGGTCATCGGGGTCAAAAACTGAAAGCCTTGTTAACATGATATCTCTGGATAAGAAGCTTGGATAGATTTCATACTTAGTATGTGGATGGGTTATGGTAAGAAGATGAAGCATTTTTGTTTTTGGTGGGGGTCAAAGGTCATCTGGGGTCACCAGGGGTCAAACACAAAACCTTTTTAACACAATATCTCAGGATAGGAAACTGAGAGATTTCATACCAGGTTATGTGGATACGTTATGGTGAGAAGATGTTGAGGTCACATTATGTAAACACATAAGGGTAACTCTCAACATTTTTTCACAATATTATATCAAAATATCAGTGGGGTACATTTTAGTGAGCTTTGCAATTGATTGATTGTTTTAAGTATCATGTTTTACCATAAATTACAGATTATTCATGTATGTTTAAATATTCCAGAATTACACAATCACAGTGTGTAATGTTTAGATACCCAGCATTGTAATACCACACAATTATAACCTTGTTCGGTTTTCTGAAAAATGGAAACTTGTTTTCTGCAGGCTAAAAAACTGGCTCTTAGTCAAAACCGATTTTACTTCATTCAAAGCTTGTTCTGGATGCTTTATACTTCTGGGTGATCACACACATGCACTCAAGTGTTCATTGCATGCTAGGCATTTCATGAAAGTTGGCTGAATAGACCAATAATAGGAAATAAAATGACTGCTTTTACAAAAACCCTGTTTGAAAAAACTTAAATACTATATAATGCAAATGTAGTGCTCAAAGGTTCTGCCATCTAATCTTTGCAATTAAATCATTATCAGCACAGGAATTAAAATTTTGCTTACTGTGAATCGCATTTCTGAGTGCTATCAGAGGTCATATACCGGTACATTTGATAGTGCAGAGAAAAATTTGTGCTATCCGTTTTTTAGAACTTCAGAACTTTTTCTTACGCAGAGAGTCAAGGGAAATTATTCATGTGCAAAATGGAATGCTCTGCAAGTTCCCTGAGCTTTGCCAGAATGACTTACTGTAAGGAGAACTACAGGGATAGCACATGTAGTTTGTCACTTTGTCAGCTCAAATAATAGACTTGTAATTTTAGATATTGTACAGTGTACACTTATCTGCTCAATTTTTGATTCCTAGTCTTTCTGGGGTTTTTTCTTTTTGCTGGAAAACTCAGTTGATTGTCCTTTATGTGGTGAAGGGACCAGAGCTTGAAAGGTCCTCTTTTTTGTCTCAGTGGGATTAATTTAGCAATCATACAACTATTTTCTCTGTGATAATATATAACTTATCTTTCTGTCATTGTGTTCCTAGCTTTTCATTCAAGATCTCATGATGGATCCATCATTTATGTATTCTGTGGAGCCAGAAATCTCAGTGATAAGAAATGGAACTGACTTTTACACATGCTCAGATGTAACATCTAGTGCTATTCATCCTCAGTTCCCTGTGAGTATGATGATATAAGCTGTGATTTTTTTGTTCCTCCCTGAAGGCTAAGGAATCTGTGTGATGGTGATGTCATGTGTATGTCTGTGTGTGTATGTGAAGCTTTGCTTGTAAACACAGTATCTCAAGAAGGTTAACTCTGAGGGATCTTGTACTTGGCAGGTGGATCCCTATATTGAGTAAATGATCCTTGTTGTTTTTGGTGGAGGTTAAAGGTCATTTGGGGTCAGCAGAGGTGAAAAGGTCAAAACCTAGTAAACACTCTGTCTCAAGAAGGGTAACTCCAAGGGATCTCATATTTGGCATGTAGATTGCCAATATTGAGTGGATGATCCGTATTGATTTTGGTGGAAGTCAAAGGTCATTTGGGGTCACCATAGGTTAAATGGTAAATACCTTGTAAACACACTATCTCAAGATATGTAACTTCCAGGAATTTCATGCTTGGCATGTGGATAGCTCATATAAGAAAGATGATTCCTATTGTTTTCGGTATAGGCCAAAAGGTCATTTGGGGTCACCAGAGGTCAAAAGGGTTAAAATCTTCTAAGCACAGTATCTGTGAATGTAAAACTTTGTTTAACTTGAAACTTGCTGTGTAGCTTGCTTTCATTTAGTGCATATGTGTCCTAAAATTTCATGAAGATTAAAAGTCATCTGAGGTCAAAATTAGCATTTTCTTTAAAGGTCATCCTACGGTAGCCTAGATTGACCATTCACAGCAAATGATGTCATAACGATCTACGTATACTCACTACAGGTGCTCTAAAACTTAACCATACCCCATGGACATCTGTATCCTGAAGATCAATCATGATATGCTTCTAAATGATGGTATCCAGAAGCACAGTACGTACAAGCAAAACTATTTCTCACAAGATACGTACAGTACATCAGCAGCACTGTGCGCAAGGGAATCCAAGCCCTTGAAGGACGAACAGGCCGGACTTAATGCTACATGTACAGTACAGCTTTTGGCTATTAGAATCATGTGTAGTATCTGTTCTTTTCAGACGGTCTGAGGGTCGAAAGGTTGGACCGTTAAGTTTGTTGTCCTTTTCGGGGATGTAGCTCCTTTGAGGAGCAGAACTCCTTCGAGAGTAAGCTTTGGTTTTGCCCCTTGGCTCTTCGCCAGAGAGTTGAGGGGACTTTGGAAGAAGTATATGGTCAATTTCATGTAAACAGGCCCAGAACCATAAAAAATCAAGAGTTAAAATGCTAAGCGAATGTTCTTCAATGTTGCATTACTATGTCTAGTTTCTGGGCCCAACATTTTTGGTTTCGATGAAAAGAGAAACCTATGCAGTCATGATGGTGTGTGGGTGTGCGTGTGTGTGTATGTGTGTGTGTGTTTGTGATACTGCTCGTTAAAACGATATCTCAAGAAGGGAAACTCTGACAGTTCTCAAACTTGGTAGATAGATGCCACATACTGAGAGGAAGAACCCTATTGTCTTGGTGGGGGTCAAAGGTGACCTGGGGTTACCAGGGGTCAAATTCTGAAACCTTAACAAGATATCTCAAGGAAGAAGCTTGGATAAATTTCATACTTAGTATGTAGATGTGTTATGGTAAGAGGAAGAACACTATTGTTTTTGGTGGAAGTCAAAGGTCATCTGGAGTCCCAGGGGTCAAACCCTGAAAACCTCATTAACTGGATATCTCAAGGTAGGAAGGGTGGATAAATTTCATACTTAGTGTGTAGATGCGTTATGGTAAGAGGAAGAACCCTATTGTTTTTGGTGGGGTTCAAAGATCATCTGGCATCATCAGGGGTCAAACCCTGAAAACCTTGTTAACATGATACCTCAAGTTAGGAAGCTTGAACTAATTTCATACTTAGTATGTAGATGCATTATGGTAAGAGGAAGAACCCTATAGTTTTTGTTGGGGTCAAAAGTCATCTAGGGTCACCAGGGTCAAACCCTGAAAACCTTGTTAACATATCTCAAGGTGGCAAGCTTGGATAAATTTCATGCTTTGTATGTAGGTCCCTTATAGTGAGAGGAAGAACCCTATCACTTTTGGTGGTGGTCAAAGTTGATCTAGGATCACAGAGGGTCAAACCCTGAAAACCTCCTTAATACGATATCTCGAGGTAGGAAGCTTGGATAAATTTCATACGTTGTAAGTAGATGCCTCATAGTGAGAGGAAGAACCCTGTCACTTTTGGTGGAGGTGAAAGGTCATCTAGGGTCACCACGGGTCAAACCCTGAAAACCTTGTTAAAATACGATATCTTGAGGTAGGAAGCTTGGATAAATTTCATACTTTGTAAGTAGATGCCTTACAGTGAGAGGAGAAACCCTATCATTTTTGGTGGAGGTCAAAGGTCATTTGGGGTCACTGGGGGTCAAACTCTGAAAACCTTAAAACGATATTTCGATGTAAGAAGCTTGGATGAATTTCATACTTAGTATGTAGATGTGTTGTGGTTAGACAAAGAATGCTATTGTTTTTGGTGTAGGTTAAAGGTCATCTGGGGTCAAACCCTGAAAACCTTGTTAACACAATATCTCGAGTTAAAAGGCTTGGATAGACTTCATACATAGTATGTAGATGCATTATGGTATGAGAAAGTTGTTTTAGGTGGAGGTCAAAGGTCATTTGGGGCCACTGGGGGTCACATGCTGAAAACCAAGATTGTCATCTGGGATCACCAAAGGTCAAAATGCAAAATTGCCCAAGAATTCCCATGATCAAATATGAACACAACACTGTTTTTTCAATGCATTAAGATAGCATTTGACCAGTGACTGAAAGAAATGGGACAACGTGGCATCATTATTTGGAATAAAACGTGTATCATCGAAACCTCAGTGCATTTTTGCATTCTGGTTATTAGCATGCAAATAGTGTGAGCATCCTAACAACAAGATTTTGCAGTTTTGGATTCTATGGCCATAGGCAGAGGAATCTATGCAATGGTGATGCAATGTGTGTGTATGTGTGTGTTGTAAACAGGATACCTCTACTCTAGTAGGGTAACTGTGAGGGATATTTGATATGTAACATTAGATACATCATATTGAGTAGATGTTCCCAATTATTTTTGGTGGAGGTCAGAGGTCCCCTGGGGTCACGAGAGGTCAAACTGTTAAGGCCATCAAAAATGCTTGTAAGCATGGTGTCTGCAGACAAGAAACTTCAGTGACTTTTAAGTTGGCATGTGCCTTACTAGCACATATTGAGTAAGTGGTCCCTATTGATTTTGGTGAAGGTCAAAAGTCATTTGGGGTCACCAGAGGTCAGGCAGTGAACACCTGGCAAACATCAGCTAGGAACCATTGTACTAAAATTATGTCTCACAGGCAAGGAATCACTGAGCCTCTTGGCTTTCTGGTTGATTCCTTCCGAAGGCTCAAGCAATATGTGTGATGAGAAGGATAACTCAGAGGGATCTTGTACTTAGCAGGTGGATGCCCCATATTGGGTAGATGATCCCTATCATATTTTACAAAGATCATAGGGGTCATGAGAGGTCAAAAGGTCAAAACCTTGTAAACAGAATATCTCAAGGAAGATAACTGTGAGGGATCTTATACATACCTTGTGGATTGCCTATACTGAGTAGATGATCTCTATTGTCTTTGGTGGAGGTCAAAGGTCATTTGGGGGTCACCAGAGGTCAAATGGTAATTACCTTGGGAATTGCATGAAAAACACAGTATGTCAAGAAGAATAAATGGGAGGAATCTCATACTTGCCCTTATTGAGTAGATATTGCCTAATATTTCCGTGGAGGTCAAAGGTCATTTGGGATCACCATAGGCCAAAAGGTCAAAACCTTGTTGACAATATCTCAAGATGGATAACTGTGAGGGATCTCACACTTGACATGTGGATTGCATATGTTGAGGAGATACTTCCTATTGGTTTTGTTGGAGGTCAAAGGTCATTTGCAGTCACAAGAGGTCAAAAGGTCAAAACTTTGGAACAATATCTCAAGAAGGATAATGATAAGGGATTTCATACTTGGTGTGTGGATTGCTAATATTAAAGTGGCCATGACACGTAAATTGGAGTAACGGGAGACTAATTTAGCCTAAAGTACACAAAAAGCTCTTTCCAAAACTGTTTTCATCACCTTACAGCCTTGAACATTAAAAAGAAGTTAATGTTACAAAAAATTACACCCAAAAAAAATTGTTGAAAATGAGATTTCAAGCCAACGCAATAATGACGTCATTTTAGGAACACCAGCCTCTGTATACCGAACATGGCGTACAGCATAGCCTCTACATATGTAAGAGATAGTAATGATTGTAATGCGCAGCATGTCTTGAATTTGAACTTTATTCTGTCTGTTTGGAGAGTGGTATCAGTCTGTTATATTTTGGGGCTGCAGTAGGCTATTACTAATTACAAATACTTTTGATTCATAACTGAAGAACTAAAAAACTCGGCAGTGTACTGTTCATTTCCGTCTGCAGTACTACTTACAGTGAGTGGACTGGCAGCAGCCAATGAAATACTGTGCACACTCGATCATGGGCTAGTTCCACTATTTCCACTGACACTTGAACGAAAGTAACCTAAAGTTCTTATTTTGACTGCCTACATAAAACTTTCCAAGCTCAAGTCCCTTTCAATTGCTCCAAATGCTTCTTATGCTCGAATTGTTGTGGTGTTGTACTTTCACCTCACCTGACAGTGTCACATCGATACGGTTCTATGCGCCGTAACAAATTACTCACCCCATCTGCACCACTGATGTCTTGTTCAGTAGCACCTTCGCCTTTCTTATTTCAAATCCAAGAAAACTCACTTTACCGACAGTCCAACATTCCTGTCCGATCAGGGAGTTGCCATTAGATGGCAACTCCCTGGTCCGATGAAGAACCACTTTCTCTACAACCTGAAACAGTACCGTGCTGGCTCAGATCCTCCATTCCAAAGAAAGTATTAAACTTGATTTCACATGCATGGTACCTACTACGAAACAGTGTTGGTGATACATTGTGTAGTATCAGGTATGTTGTGTACTGTACCCATGGAAGTAGTACTTCCATGCTGTACCTATCAGGCTTTGACAAATTCTTTTTTCATTACTTGTGTGTCGGACTAGCTGCTCTCTTAGTCTGCTTGTCTGCATGATATTTACTTGACCACTTTTAATGTGCCTTTGAACTCTTTTGTGGAGGAGACTTCACAAGGGTACATGCCCGGTGGGCTATGATATTGAACAATACTCTTGCCCAAGTAAGTTTTTACTTGTCCCGGACTGTCGGGCAGGGGATTTGTCGAAGCCTGGTACCTATGCTGTTGCGTTGTGAATGTTTGTACATGCAGCTACTTATCATGACACCAAGATGAAAAACCTGTGTGAAATGCATTTAATTGACTAACACAATTGGTAAGCACGAGAAAAGGGATAACAATTCCAAAATTTACAACTTTTCATGCAGGTTTTACATTGTATCGACCTTTGTAACCGGTACAATGGAATGCAAACATTGTATCAAATGTCGGAAGGATACCATGGCAAACAACGAGCAGTTCTTAAAGTGACGTCACATGACGTAACAAGATTTTGAAAGTTTTCGGGAAGACTGACTTTTCAAGGCTGGAAGAGGGTGCATTTTTTCTCAATTTTTGAGCGGAAAAACAAGTTGTAAACAAACAGAATGGTTGATTTTGGTTGTAGAAAACGTATTCCTAAAGATACCAAAAGGTTTAAACTGTTAATTTACATGTGACATAGCCACTTTAAGTAGATGATCCCTATCATTTTTTGTGGAGGTAAAAGGTCAGTTGTGGTCACAAAAGGTCAAAAACTTGTAAACATGATATTTTAAGGAGGATTACTGGGAGGGGATCTCATATTTGGCCTGTGGATTGTTTATATATTGGTCATATCAGCATAAAGATGGCCATATAGGGTAGGCAATGCCTGTTGTTTTAAGAAGAGGTGAAAGGTCATTTTGAGTCACAAGAATTCAAAAGATCAAAACTTTATTAACATGATATCTCAAGTAGGATAACTTTGAGGAATCTCATGCTTGTCATGTGGATGATTCGTGTTTGTCACAATATATCCATATGGCAAGGAATCACTAAGCCTTTTGGCTTTCTGGTTATGGATTTATAATTCCCATTTGGAATGTAACATTACTTTGGAAAATGTCTTTGTTTTCACAGCCATCCAATACCACTACTTGCTATGTACCTCGTAAAAGTTCACAGCATGCAAACTGTGAAGAGGTGAGGAACTCTAACACTTGTATTTGTGAAGCAATCTTTGAAAAACCCTTTTCCCTGTTAGTTTATGGTACAGTAGCACATCCCTGCTTACTGTGTGAGACTTGGTAATACTGTGTCATGTCAGATATGCTCAACAGTAAACAAACGCTTTGTCAGCTACAAATGTAATTGTTCCACATATCAGCTGAATAACTCAGAAACAGTACTATTTTTGAAACTTTTCATCCATCTGTGTCCCTCTACCTCCCATGTAGTATTTGCATGGGTAACCTTTGTACCCGGGTACACACCCAATGTGCTGCTACCAGATTCCAAATTTACTACCCACCTCCTAAAAAAGGTGCATGAGAAAAACAAATCATTCCCAATTTATCATTTGCCTAGACAGATGCCAACTAGTACGGTTTTCCCGTATTTTGGTAGGAAATACGGGAATACGCTATGCCCGGTAAAAATACGGAAATAGGATCACTAAAAATACGAAAATCAGATCTCTAAAAATAACAGTGTAAATAAAAGTGAGACTAGAGTGGGAGACTATACAGGAGAGGTCACAATATCACAACCCCGACCTGCTGCCTTTAGTGCACAGTAACTAATTCATTCATTGGTCTGCTCATGGCCACCTCCGGAATATGACCAGTTAGATACAGTGATGTTAACTTTGAGTCTATACACTGGAGACACAGTTAGGCATGGCTAGTGCCAGCGCAGCTGTATAACTGTATAATATTGTTATGTAGCATACCGTGATGGACTCGGTGAAATACGGTGCGCATGGAACTGCTTATTCTGGATTAATTAGGCCATCGTTGTTTGTTTCATAAACAACAAAATAAATCCCCGAAGCCAAGGAAGCAAACATTCAAGCCCGAATACATCAGAATGTGGTATTTCATCGTTAAAAAAGTAGTCCAGATTATGTGGGCAAAGCTGTAATGTTAGGCCTTGCCTAATGAGTAGCGTTAGTTGACTAACCTCAGAACCTGGCTATAGTCTAGGCCTAGGCTAGGGTAGCATATGTTAGTTTGTAGAAAATACTCTTTTGATGTCCAAAATATGCTTTTTTGATGTGAAAAATACTGGAAACCATATTTGAAAGTTGGCATCTCTGCCTAGATGATTCAACCATTCATTTGTTGTTTTGTAAAATGCTAACTAAGAAAACAAATGAAATAATCACAAAAGTAATTATTTCGGAGTTGTTCTCACTTTTTTGTTGTGCAGTGGAATTATATATTCTCCCAAGGTCACTTCTAGATCCCGGTTTGTGATTTTCTACAAAACTGATCTCCGAATTTCACTGCCAGTGCAACTTAGGTCGTATTAATGTTTTCTCACAAATGCTCAGTATATAAACTGAGCTTAGGGCTCATTCCCCAAGCAAAACAGTAGTGTTGTTTGTGAAAAACATCACAATGTGGTCATGTAGTAGCTTGTTTACAAGTTTGGCTCGTGTAAACTTAAGCAGAAACCTTATTTTATAACCAGCCCAGGTTGCTGTGTTTACGTTTCCAAAAATTTGAATGAGTTTAACTGTGCAAATCCTTTTGAATAATTGTCTGATTTTTTCATACAGCCCCCCGAAAAACTGCTCCTGTTAATCATATTCATGAAATCACATTCACAATCTATTGATTAAAAACAGTTGCCTGGGGATATAGGCCTATGATGTACAAAAACAGCTGACTTATACTGTAGCCTAACAAGAGTTGAGCCTAAATTGGACCTAGGCTTTACTGCACACTCCACTAAACACCTTGATTTAAAAGTTAATTTTTCGCTGTATTGTGAATCAACCCTGTGCCATTTGTAAAGTACTAAGATAAGACAATTGCAATTATATATTCATGAAAAGTTATGAACCGAGCCATACTATCACAACTAGTGAGCACCTAAATGGTGCTCGTGCAAAGGTTTCGTAGACTGAAGGGTGCCGGAATGTCAACAGCAGGGCTGTGCTTGTTACATACAGAGGTTGGTATGAATGGATTACAAATGTTTGAGTGAATACTACATGCAGGCAGAGGGACACATTCCTGGCTCTACAACATGTAGCATGGTTACAGGAGTAGCAAAGCTTACAGAATTGGTAGCAAGTTTGCAACTTAAGCACGATTTTGTTTACATGACTACAAACATGCAAGAGAATACCTTGCATTCTGGCCCCTAATTGGTCGAAATTAGCATGCTCTGTATGTCTCAGCAGCTTCAAGTTTGTCATGCTGTTAGTGTCAGAAAATGTCCTTAAGTCAGTCTGAGAAAGTTACAGGACCTTATGAAGTATTCAAATGTTTTCTTTACTTGGTTGTTTTCTATATTGTTTCTTCCATTGGTAATTTTCATTTTGAAACAAAAGAAACAAATTTTAATTGACAATTTATGGCTCCTTGAAAGGATGGTTACCCTTAGGATTCAGATTTCAAGTCCCTGTTTATATCATGTGCTATTACAGTGGGTATGAGTTTTGCTTCTCAGTACTTAATATTTAGATATATTTTGAAATGAAGTGATCATTTTCTGTACCAAAATCGATTTGCATAATTTACCCGAAAATGGCTATTGAAATGCCCCTTTTAGTCCTTGTGCAGTCCATCTGAAACCCAAAATATGAAAAACAATTTGTTGTTCATTCAAAATAACATCATCGGTGGCATTATTGTCCTGCACAGCGCACTTGCGATCGCACATCCTAGACTAGACCTGTTGACAAGCAGTTGGACTGTACGTGCCATACGTCCTCTGTGCTGTTTCATCATGATGAAGTTTTCCCACTATTGTTAGGGCCTGAGTACGGGTTGCTACTCCCCTAACTTAATCTAATTTAAACAAATTAGAATGGATTCTTGATGGTTATTATTTGAATGCCATAAACATTGCTGATTTGAACACATTCCTGTCCAGAAATCAGATCAAGTATATTGCAAGAAGACAACACTTGCACAAATGTGAGTGTGTGTGTGCCTGTACACAAGCACTAAGTTACTAGTCCACCATTCACACTGACTGAGACTTACTGTACCTACTGATACAACACATAGCCTAGTATTTAGCAGTTGTAAGTTTTATCTCTGTCATGGTGACAGAATTAAGTAGCCTAAAACACTGCAGCTCAAATGATTCTATTCTCAGAATTCTTGTATGTGGTTCAGTGAGTGCAATAATTCCACTGGTTACGACTGACATTTACATTAACGAAGCTAAAGTGAAACACTGAAAGATCAAACTATTACAGTGAATTGCATATGCTCTAACACTGCAACCTTGGGAGTATCGCTACAAGAAGCTGTGCAACTCACAAAAAAAAAAGAAGAAAGACAACCCTGACTAGGTTTTGTGGAAGGAGACATTTACAAACAACTTACCCTGATGAAGATATAGCTGTCAATCATTTCCTTCACATATTAATCCAGAAGATTGGTCGTGTTAATCCTGAAATTTGATCATAGAGTCCCATCAGCCTGGGGTCAGTAATGACTGCCCGGCTATGGTATTGTAAAAATGATACCGTATCACACACATGTACATGCTACCTGTGCACAACATATGCACAGACAGTTCTAGTAGTATACAGTATGTAAGTGTGTTCTTCTTTGAACGTTAATATTCTGCACGTGTTGTAAGTGGTTCACGACACAGTATAATACTAGTACTACATTGCAGCAGGGCTTTCTTAGCAAAAAGTTCAGCCAATCAGATGAGTCTTAAAATGACAAAACAACTAGTGTGTCACATAGGCTAGAGCCTGTACTTTACACAGTTGTACAATTCCAAGCCATCACTTACCTTTGTAGCTGGTGTTTTCACGTACATACTAGAACGTATTACGAGTGCAGCCATTTTAGATGCAGGAGTAATACACTTCTGCCGGGCAGGCAAAACCAGCACATGCTTGCCGCCAGTTACATCAAACAGTCATGTGACTAGCTGAAAATTTTTGCGAAGTGTCATTTTAAGACATTTTCGTAAAACGCCCTTTTGGCAAACTTTTAAATGGTTTTGGTAATTGTGAGTTAATTTTGTATGTATTACTGTATCCACTCTAACCATAACAAATTTCACTTTGCTCGTGTCATGCCCACTTTAAGTCACAGTGAGATCGGGTATCTGGGAAGCCAACAAAAAGGAAAGAATAAAATTTATCTCTGGCAACTTTAGAAGAAGCGACAGTAAAAGAAAAAAAAACTGGAGCAATTGTGTGTCATGGCATGTGAGGTAAAATGTAAATAATACAAAGCAGAACATATTAAATATAACATGCAAAGTATAAATGTCACTGATGTAAAACCTACAATACCCACTGGCTCTGTTAAGATTTTGTAATCCCTGCAAAATGAAGAAAGTCAGAACTGTAAAATGGTCTACTTTGATGTGGGGGAGGGGTTTGTGGCTATTGTTCACACTTTCAATGCCTTTTGCATTAAATGGGCACATACAAAATTGTTTCCAAGTCAGTGTGTCTCACAGTTACATCAGTTACTATGCAATGGCAGCAAGGGCTCTGCAGTTTTAACACATGATCTGCCATATTACAAAAGAAGTGTTCATCAGTAGCTCAAGCATGTTTTGAAGTTGATTTGAATAATGCAGTGCTTACAAGCTGTAAATTTAACTGATAAACAAGTATTTGTAAAAGTGAAGCAATATGGAAGGTAGTTACTGTACTGTGTAAATTTTAATAAAAAATTTGTTGGCAGTGACTTTAAGCACAGCAGATGATTTGTGTACTAGCCAGAGAGATATGTTTAAATGTGTTTGTCTTCCTGGGAGATGGGAGCAGTGCTTCCAAGCAAGTTGAAAAAGATCTATCTAGTGATCAATAAAAAGCCTGATGCTATTTTGTGTGATGTGAATATTACAAAATGATCTGAGAGCTAATAATGACAGAAAGATTGCAATTAAAAAAAAAAGGCAGGGGTGGCCCAATTTATAGTGAATGATACTGTGGTTGTTTATTGTCACCTTTTACTTTTTGAAATTTGTGTCTGGGGCCTTAACTGAGAACTTGTTTCATGATGATTTTGATGTTACATTTCCTTCCACCAAATATTTTTTATAAAAGAAAAAAGAGTTAGTTGTTATAGCAACAAACATGAGGCTGAGCCTAAACCCTCTGTTCTAAGTGGAAGCTCTGCCCTTCCACTAAGACATTAACCATATATCTGTATATGGTTTACAGTGCAGTAGACCTTAGGCTAACCTAATTTACTTGGTGGTAAAGCCTGTGGACCTTGATGTGATACTGTATGTCAGTCTTGGTTAGAAGTACTCTTAAACATTTGCATATTGGAAACTAATTATAAGCAAAAATATGAGTTTTCAAATCCCCAAAATTTTGCCCCCCCCCTGATTTTTTTCTGCGGACGCCCATATGCAACCTTGTGAACATTCCATTCCCTCCTATTATTACCCAGGCTTCTTCCAGACATACCCACTGTTATAACTATATACAGGCCCTGCACTCTGAGGCGTTCAAATACCAGTTCTTTGTTAGAAGTGTTCGCCTTTGGAATACTGTTCCCCAACAAATACTTATTAAACCATCTGTTTCAGCCTTCCGTGCTGCTACCTCGAAATGGATCCTCCCTTTAGTTGGATCGTAGACCCACAAACACATGGGGTCCTCACCCAGTCAGCTCATTAGCGCCCTTGTCGTTTGCTTTTACTTGCACTCGTTACTTAGTGGTTTCCTAGTTTTGTGGTCTTGTAGGCCTATATATATTTAGCACTTTTGCACTTTTTGTGGTGGTTGTATCCATTGTTAGCTTTTCACCTGTTGACTGTGTACTCTGTGATGGCATTCTTGCCTTTTTGGAGTTTGTTACTGAAGACTGAAGATTAGTAGTGGCTGAACCATAGACCTTTTCCAAATAACAATTACAAAGGACTGTGGGATAAAGCTTTTGTATGCATCGTTTTTGTCAAAGCATTTTACTGTGGTCAAATAGCAACTACAAAGGATTATGGGATAGACTTAAAGTACGCATTTTTCTTTTTTTTTTGTCCACAGTAAAATGCCATTGACGAAAACGACACACACCAAGCTCGATCCCACAATCCTTTGTAATTGCTATTTGGAAAAATGTCTATGGCCAACTTAGCTTGGTATTTATCACAGAGCAGGATATTATCTAGTCCGCAGTCTGCTGACCTAGTATTTGGGAAGCTTTGGGGCTTCCCATACTAGGTCAGCAATATACCCATTGTCAAAATTGGGCTACCGCGACTTCAAATATTTTGAATGGTCTCGATCTTTCTCAAATTCACGTATACTCGTATATAATTGACCTCTACGGGGCCTTATATGTTAAGACCCTTCATTCTAAGATTATTAGCCCTTAGTGTCCAAAAAAAGACCAAAAATTTTGATTTACACAAACGATCCTGTTTTGTTTTTTTAACATTCTATGAAACTGCCAAATCGTGTAACTAGGACGTTCACACTATTGTATGCTAAATAGCACGCACTGCTGTTGAATTGTGACATAGCCCATAGCTATAGTTACGTTCATACACGCGCATACGCGTATATAGCAACAATCACTGCAGCAACGCACGCAGACGATATTACTCTCACAGTAATATGTGGTCAAAAGTTTGTGTTGCAATAGCCTAGGCCTAGTTCAGGGAACAAAGTGTACGTCAGAACTAGGCCTAGGTACCCTAGGCTAGATATTATCCTGCTCTATGGTATTTATACATAGAGCAGGAAGTTCATATCCTATAAGGCTATATCCTGCTCTATGTATTTATACAGGGTAAAGCCGCGGTCACACTACAACGAATTCGGATCGGATCCGATCCGATTTTTGTGAGTTTTTATTAAAATCTTCTCCATTTCGGGTCAGAAACAGCCCAAAATTTGCCAACCAGTATAAATATATGATTTGCATCAGAGGTCTACGAAAATGAAATGTTAACTGATTTTTTTCGTGACGTCACATCGACGGACAGCTTTTATCGGACACGCGTAGTCCGATAAAAGCTGTCTTTCGATGTGACGTCACGAAATAATTCGTATAAATTTAATTTTCGTAGTCCTGCGATAAAAATCATATAATTACACAGGTTGGCAAATTTTGGGTTCTTTCCGACCCGAAATGGAGAAGATTTTAATAAAAACTCACAAAAATCGGATCGGAATCCGATCCGAATTCGCTGTAGTGTGACCGCGGCTTAACTCTGTCTTCGGGTAACGTGATTACAAGTAGTCTTGTTCAAGACTAGTTCATTTCCGTCCACCACGTATCTCTGGCTATAAAGCATATGTACCAGTGCGCCCTCTAAAGGTACTCTTGAACTCTCAGAACTAGATCTAGTTCTGAAGAGTTCAAGAGAAGGTTTAGAGGGCGCACTGTCAAGTATGCTTGACAGCTGATATGTGGTGGACGGAAATGAACTAGAGTCTTGAACAAGACTAACAGTTAGATTACAAGTTACGTTTGGTCCGTTCATATGTTTACAAACAAATCTCTTCGTGGACCGTGGTTGCCTGCGAGAAGCGATATGGCTGGTTCTTTTCGAAGAACAGATTGGCGTTTTGCTACTATCATAATGTTTATATTGGCATTCATACATGATGCGACTTGTGGCAGACTTGAACCTGGAATAGAGGAGTTTACTCTCGCAACTTCAAACTATTTCAAGAACATGCCTGTGGTAGGAGGCTAGGCCTTATTCATTATTAATATTACTAGCCTAGGCCACGTTTATCCTAGGCTAGTCCGCAGTCTGCTGACCTAAACCATAGGCATAGCCTGTCTTTCCATAATGAACCTTTGCAGCTAGTGTAGTGCAAATAATTAAAGGATGCTATTATTATTTTATAAAAATAATTGAAAAAAACCCAACATAAAAAATTGAAAAAACAAAAAGTTGTAGGCTATGGCCACAGGCGTTCGAAAGTTCATATATGATGGCACAACCTAACCACAGGCAGTCCTAGCGTTATATAGTAAATACTATATATATCCATTATTATATATATATAGTATTTACTATATAACGCTAGGACTGCCTGTGAACCTAACAAGGCCACTCTAAGAAAGTTTTCGTTTTTAAAAAACAAGACAAAAGAATGTGAATCTGTTTGTACCTGAAAAAGTTTTGGCAGACTTGACCTTATTTGAGAGCTATAAATCTTTACCACAGATTTTTCCTTTCAAGAGATACCATTACAACAAGTTCAGCGTTTCCAGCTCAAGCCTAAAATCAAAAGTACCTAATAAGGCCAGCAGGCACTGTTTACAATTTTTGTACAGAGCTGTATGTAAAGGTTCAGTGTAGGCAGTTTGTGTGTTCAATTTGAGCTGCATATCTTAATGCTTTGTTGACTGTATCGATGCACAACATTCGAAAGTGGCCGTATTAGGTCATGTCACTATACTACACACTATATATATTTAGCATACAATAGTGTGAACGTCCTAGTAACAAGATTTAGCAGCATGATAGACTGTTTAAAAACAACACAGGATCATCTGTGTAAATCAAAAACTTTGATCTATCTTTGGACACTAAGTGCAAATAATCATAGAATAAAGGGTCTTAAACATATAAAGGACCCGTAGAGGTCACTCACAAAGGAGTATATACATGACTTTGAGAAAGATCAAGACCATTCAAAGTTTTTGATGGTGCGGTAGCCCAATTTTGTCAATGGGTATATTGCTGACCTAGTATGGGAAGATCCAAGGGCGACCCAAATACTAGGTCAGCAGACTGCGCACTAGCGTACAACTTACCATGGTGGCAAGAGGAGTTGGCGTACAACTTACCTATTGACTAGGCCTATAGGCCTATTTATTTTGTACAACAACTAGTTCTAAGTCAAAACCACACCTGTAAAATTTTCTGCTGCAGTTTGTTTCCACTTAATTTACATTGAAGCCAAGACAAAATACGATTATTTCCTGCTAAATAGGAAAGAATGTGTGAAACTTTTTGCTTCAAGTATAATGAATGCTCATTGTACAGCAGCCAAATTGGCCAATGTTGTGTAATATTGTGTGGTGTAAATCACACCTTTGGTTTTGTTGGCGTACAAACACTGACACCTCAGCGTAACTTTGGCATGGGCTAAATACCAGTGATCTGCCACTGCTGGTTGGCGCTGGTCGGCCCCGACCAGGACGCAGCACTGCCGACTGCCACAATCTGCCAAACTGACTTTTCTGACCGGCACTTATTCCTTATAAGAAACCAAATAAAATAGCCACGTGGTCGAAGGATCGACTGAAAAGAAACTGTTTGTTTGTCATAATTTGAGACTGGATGAAATTCGGTTCATAATGGTTCATAATATCCAAAACACACCTCGTGAAAAATACTATAACTTTGCATTCCAGAGCAATGACTCAATGCTTAATCGTCGTGCTGTAGTTTCAATTATTAAAAGGAGCGATGTACAGGCAACCAGCATGCCAGAAGTATGTTTTTTTTTTATTGAAGAACGTACGACCACGAACCCTAAGCAGGGCTTACAAAATCCTATGCGCCAGGTGCCAGGGGCTCCTTATTCCAATGTTTGGGATTGAAACTTAATGATTTAAAAGCCTGTCACGCTACTGCCATGAATATTGCAAACCCTTGGTAGGCCCTCCACTTAGCGGATGAGAACTATAAAGAGTAAAATGATGCTGCCATACCCCTTGCCTATTGTGTTTCTTCTTACAGTAGTTTACACTCAGAATCATAGCCAGATTCGCTAACAAAAGGAACGGTAAAACAGAGACCATCAAAGCACGCGGTATTTCAGTGCAAGTGCTTGGCATACATAAGAGTATAGGCTATCACGAGTAATAATTTCTTACAGCAGTACGCAATGCATACACGTACTAAATATCTGTACGTACATATGTTCAGTACTTTGCGTAAATCAGTGGTGCAGCACAGCTAGCTCACTGGGCTACTTTTCAGGTATTGTAATTGCGTAAATCGTTAATGCACAAAGTACAACTTACACCATACGAATTAATATCAGCGTTTCCCCTTGGTAGCCTACTTAATTTACGAGATGGCTGCCTTGCTGCTTTTTTGCAACTGCCTTGCCTTGAAGCTACCGCCTCATACATTTTCTCCATCCCTTGAAAATTACTTGGAAGGCACGGACTAGATCTTTCCCTTACACATGTGACATGGAGAATGTTTTCATGTTGACAATGAAACCATACAGAACTCCTGAGACATTTCCCATGCTTTTGCAATTGCCTTTAAACAACTTGAATTTGCACCCAAGTTCTAAATTGGCCAAAAATATCCTCCGAAATCTAAGTGGTGGGAAAAACTCTCGCAACAAGAATTAATTTGCGGCAGACTCTTGAAAAAGTGACAAGAAATATCGGTGAGAAAGTGTATAATTACAGGCCATAATCAATGAATAACGTTTTGTTTTGCCAATACATAGATGCAATCGTAAAAGAATGATGGTGATTGGCTACAGTCCAAGGCTTCAAACTGAAGCATGGACAGTGAGTGAAACCATCAGACCTCGATAAAAGTGTTGAGCGTATTAATTTGAATTGACTTCAGAAAATGACTTAAACTGATATTATTTTAGAGACAGTTTTGGCACATGGTTAATTGTGGAAACAAATTCTATTTTAATCCAAAAATGAAAGGATTTCAGTCATGAACACTGGTTCGACCCCTAAAGCAAATTACAGTCCTGTGCATACACTTTGTACTGTGTAAAGCACAGGTAGCATACATTTGATCGTCAGAAGAATAAAAAAAATAGCCCAAATCATTAAAAATGCCAAAAACATTTTCCTGACATGTGCAAAAGACCCCAAAACAACAATTCGCGTAATAATCGCAAGCTCTAGTCAAACAGGTTTTCTCTACCGGGTGTCTTTCTTCATAGTGCCTTAGCACATTGGCCGTTGCCTAACGTGTAGTACGTGTATACTGAGAACCTAGCCTTACACATGTGTAATTTGTAGGAGTCCCCTTACAAGTTGAGCTACATTGCCAAGAATTTTGATAAAATTTCGTTCCAAAGTGCTTAAAAATATGTCATGTGTTCCAGAAAAGGTTGTTTAACATAGAAGGGGTGATATACTGACAGGATGGCTTTTTTCCTTGTGAAAATGCCTTTCATGAAATTTTAATTTTATTACCATATATATAACTGTTAGGTGAAACAAACTCATGTCTCCAAGTCCATTCAAATGCAATAGAGTTGCTGCAACCTACCCCACTCTTAACTAAAGATGTGTCCAAAGCCATGAGAGGAGAATGAAAAGAGTGGTGGCCCCTACCCCACCCCTTCCCCCACAAAGGACCCTCATATTGCTGTTACTAGAAAATAGTACTATGCCATGCATGATTCCAATTAGTTGATCCAAGGGCAACCACAGTATACATTAGTACAGTGTTAAAAAAGAATGCCATAAAAGAAGAAAATATTAATCTGGACAGCAAAAAGAAGAAAGGAAACAATACAAGGCAAATAATGTCATATTTTTTCGCAAGCAAACAGTACATCATGCTTTTGAATTCTTTCAATTGTATAGACTCACAAGAAAATTATTACGATAAAAATAATTTTGGAGATATTGCCCAAACTTAGGCCTCAGCGCTATTTACGGCATGAAATTGCTTCAAATAAAAAAAAGCTGGAGCAAACTTTGAAGTAATAACAATAAAAGGTGACATCTTGTTTTTTTCTGCATCTGATATATATTACAATTTTTCACAGATTTTTTTTTTTTTTTGATAATTTGAGAAATTTTAACAACATGAGATCCCTTTTTCAAGGCTGTGTACAGACGGCTTAAAACACTCGGGAAGTGCCGTTTCCGGCCATCTGGGGGTCTGTAAATTCCAAAATTTTTCTTGTATGCTCTGCGCCAACCGATGGTGGCACTCTGCTTAGATAGTCCTGCCGGCACTCAAATCATCCTGGGCAGAACCCTGAAATACATCATTATGGAATGCACCCTGGCATTATCAATTCCTTCCTTGTAAGGGTATGCTGCCAAAAGATTAGGGGACGAACTAGTCACACTTGGGGACAAACTAGTAAGTCTTTGGGGGCAAACTGATCAATGCTTGGGGCAAATTGGTCTGGGACGAAGTTGACGAACTGGCAGTGGTTCAAAATGATCTTAAACCTTTGTACCAATGGCAAGTAGCCATGTGTTGAGTACCAAGAGAAAACTATTAGTTCTGTAAAAATTCATGAAAAGTTATGAATCACACCATACTATTAAAACTAGTGAGCACCAACATGGAGCTCATGCGAACGGCTAGGCTAGCTTCCTACATAGATAGGCCTAGGTGGGCTGCAGAGCTATATAGGCCTAGAGACTTCTGCAAAAGGCAGTCAGAAGGGATACGTAACGGTTTATATGGTATGTAAATGCTAAAGTGTACATACAGCATGGAGACAAAGCCATATGTTCCTGGCCCTGCATACAGGGAGATGTTGCACTAGCACATGCTTGATTACAACACTTTCAAGTACCAGGGTTTGCAATAAAATGATCTTTTCAAAGAAAGTTCTACAACATGTAGCATAGTCAGTGATAACAAGGGGTGCAATAGAACTAAATTTTTAGTTCCAACCTGAACCGGAACTGGCCAAAACTTATAAAAAATTCTGATAGAAACCAGTATTTTGAATGTATTCGATTTTTGCAGTAAAAGTAATTTAAGAACTGAAACAGATGGGGCTACAGTACTAATTCCTACACAGAGTGATGCTAACTTGAAAGAGTGGCTCAAGCCAAATGCCAGAAGTTAAACGAAAAGAGAAGAAAAGAAGTTTGCTTGATATTTAGTGAAGGAAAGGATCCATGCAGGGTTGAGTTCCTTAACTAAGTTCCTACTATATGTTGGATTCGCTTGAGGCAACTGCAGTGTGGATGTCATTTTTTCACACTGTTTGATAATATTTTGATTGTGTGTTTCAGACTTAGGGGTTGATATCAATAGTTGCCCAATTGCCTTGGCAAGTTGTCACCCCTAATTAAACCTAAACAAAAGGAAAAAAACAATATTTTCCTACAGCAACAGGGGAAAAATTAAAAACACAGTTCACAGCTGATGCTGACATTGATAAAACAAAGGAAAATTAATCAAACCAGTGTCATTTAACACTGCACACATGGCACTTGCACTTGTCACTGTAGACAAGCAAAATCTGAGACTAAAGCTTTATATAGGTGTGTAAAAACTTTTTCTCTGAGTAGGTTAAAGCAGGGAGGTGTAAGGAAGGAAATCTAACATTCTATACACACTCTTTGAAACTGACTTGGACTGGCCGGTTACTTTTGAAAAGGTCCGGTGGGAACCGGAACTTAAAAAACTTGGGTTCTAGTTGGAACTCAGTTCCGGCGTGCCCCTAATTCTGTATGTGGGCTTAAGTTTGGAAGATCCATAATTTAAAGATAATTGAAGATAAGATGATTGTCGGAATGATGCTCAGGCTGGTTGAAGGAGTATAAGTATCACTGGGAGATAGAAATTCTACAAATAAAAAGATGAAGATTATTTTGTTGTGGACAGATAAATATGGTTCGCAGGAGGAACAATGACTGAATGAAGCAGATGTTTGCAGGTTCAAGAAAATCTGTATATAATTTTAAAAGAGTAAAGGATTGTGGGATGATGTGTAGGTTTGTGGAATGAGAAATTAAGAACTGGGAAATAGAAATTATAGAAATAAAGAAAAAAAGGTTATTTTTTGTGAACAGATAAATACAGTGGGGTACTTCTTCTCAGGTACTGGCAAGGCTCATAAGATCAGCATATAAGCCAGGGTAGGCTTGGGAGGAAATGTGACTGAATGAAGCAGGTGGTTGCAGGTTCAGGATTAGACTTTGTCCACAAAATCAATTAGTCAAATCAACGGTCATCATTCAGTTCAATCTATTAAAACACCCATTATGCATTTGGAGAATGTATACACTACCCACAGTGTGGCAGACAAATGTCTTGTGATTGTGATTTTGGGCAGCAGCGACTCAATTTTACAGAAACTTGCATGGTTCAGCATGGTCAAACCTGCATTCTACCTCTGAAAATCTGTTTCAAGTGAACACTTGACCATACACCACATTCAAATGTTCTGAAGGCAAATTGTCTCCTTAATACATAAGATTTAGTATTTACAGTTACTTAAAATAATGCTTTGTGTGCTTTGAGGCTGAATTGTTAAGTCACATATTAACAAAGTTTTTGTAGCTGTGCAGTAAATTTTATGTTGTGACAGTGATTTTATTCCATATTTTGGAACCTTTTCAAAAGTTTTCACTTCCAAAAAAGGACTGCAATATATTTGTATTACATTTGGAACAGAATAAGTTACAGTAAAAATTTGTTAACATTTTAGGTCTTGACAATGACAGCCAGTTCTGTACTCGGTCAAAGACCCCAGATTTGCAAGGGCTTTTTGTAAGGACAGTGTATAGGGAGCTTTCAGTGACAGGATGTACACTGGCATTTACAGAGGACTAGTTCAAATTGAAAAGTGGGAGTGTATAAACCCAGAATAGTGGCTAACAGATTCCAGCAACCTAACCTGGAAGTTAGCCTCTGCCCTTCTCTATTGTGTGCGTTCCAGAGGCCTGCCATTGGAGGCGTAATTGCATTTGCAGAGTACCTCACACACTTGGAGCTCTGATCTGGAAAATGTAAGGCTGTGAATTTTTGTGAGCCAACCATTTGGTTCACTTGTCTGTTAAAAGTGTAATTTCAGGAAATAGCGCTACTACTTTGGGTCTTTTATCATTGACCCTGAGAATTTAAAAGACACTTTGGTAACTAAGATTTTAAGAGAAGGATAGTCAGTGGTTGTGTTTATGCTTTAAGTTAGATTTCCTCCAGTCTAGAGCATTTGAGATCTATGCCAAGTTTTCTCCTGCACTGGTGACCCATGCTTGGTAAATGTAGACAAACTTGTGTTTTAAGGATGCAGTTTCCTACAATCTAGGGTGGTTGGGATGCCAAATTTTCTCCCTGTACCAGTGACACAAGCCTGGGAAACCAGAAGCCATGGTGGCAAATTTGTATTGTTGAGTGCAGTTCCCTGCTGTCTAGCATATTTAAAATGTCAAATTTTCTCACCTCAGCCCCAAGGCTGAGGTAGGTTTTGATCTAGGTTGCAATCCCATGAGGTGCCTCTAATGAGAAGCCACCACCAATTTAGGAAACCCTACAATTGTCACTGCCTGCTCTGTAGGCACTTTCAGATGGCATATGTGCAGGCTTCTTCAAGAATGAGTGCCTTCTGCCAAAGCCTGGATTCAATCCTGGTGGCTACTACAACAGTGATGATAAAGCAGAAAATCAAGGAAATGTGGCCCATGGCAGAAAACACTTGAGACCCCCTACTAAATACAGTAAATCAGTTTAACTTTATCCCTTTTTTCATTCACAAAGAGACCCCACTCAATGAATACAGGAATCTTTTAGTTGGTATTTGGTAAGACCTTTTGGGTTCATTCTTAATTTTGGTCAGTCTAAATTTTAGTCATTTGTGTTTTTACAGGTTGCCTTACGAGCTATAAGGAAGAGTATGTTCAAGAACACACCTGTAAAAATTACCATTGCAGCTGATGATGGTGAGTTGCAAATACTTTTCTTTTTGTAGAATATGTGAACATGGTGCTAAATATGCAGTTCTGCTCACAGTATTTTGCTTCTCCTAGTAATGATATATCATTAACCAGGTTTTGTGTTTCGACCTCTAATGCTGACCCAGACTAAAGTTTTGCCCGTACAGGGAATGTGTTCCCCCCCTTGCAAACAGAAGAATACATTAGCTAACTTCTCATCTTCACAAATTCCTCGGCCATCATGTACTTTGTCCAAAAGTTTCAACTTTTACAAGGCGTACTCTGCACACATTACTGTATACTCTGCACACAGTACTGTAGGAGCTTCCTTACTTTAAATTTGCAACATCAAGACACCTGTAAAAAAAAATGTGAAAATTTTCATGCATATTTGCCATGTGATATTTTGCATTCACAGTTAATAATCCATGCTCTTTGAACATTGGTTTTTGTTTCCATAACAAGAAAAAAATTTAAGTAGGAAGCTAACCAAACAGGAAAAGCTGCTTGCTGTGAATGAAACAACTTGACAGCCATGTTCCCATTACTCCTGTAGTGTGCATGGGTCTTTGACTGCAGCAGATAAGGTTAAGACCAGGTCTATTAAAATTTCAATGGTGTCGCCATCCGTTGTGAAAAATAAACACGAATATTTTCCCCAACTGAACTTTGAAGCATACTTTCAAGAAGAAGTTAAAAACTTACCTGTATTCCACGTTGTAGATTATTATTCTCCATTGCTCCTCTTTGTATTTGTGTTTTGGTTGTATTTTTTAGCGCTACAATCTCGACGAAACAGCACTTTATAAGTATATATTATGTATGTATGTATGACGCAGTTTCAAGATTTTAAACAGTCAGGTATTGAGGATTGGGAACAGAGTTCAAAGATGGTTCTCGATGTGGAAACAGGAGAAATCTGGAAAGCTCCTTACGAACAAAATTTGTCATAATAAGTTTGAGGAAATTTGCCTTTTTGATTTCTTAGTAAGGGCAAAAGGGAATATGTGCAGTCAGCGAAGGCAAAAGGGAAGATGTGCAGTTACAGTCAGGGTGGCCTGTGTGTGGGTGTTTATGTGTGTGTTTATGTGTATGTTTGTGATACTTAGCTTGTAAGCAATATCTTAGATAAGAATGATCTCAAGAAGAGTAAAACCCTGTAGGAACTCATAGGTTACATGTGGATGGCAACTAGTTTGAGTACAATATTAAGTAAATGATCGCTATTGTTTTGTGGAGGGTAAAGGTCATTTGGAGTCACCAGAGGTCAAATGGTGTAAAGCTTGAAAACTGATGGTCAACATGATATCTACAGATGGCTAAGTTTGAGGGATTCCACTCATGTTGATACTCCTTATTAAGTACATCTCTATTACTGTGGTGGAGGTCAAGGCCATTTGAGATACCAAAGGTCAAACTGTGAAAATCGTGTAAACATAGAATCTCAAGAAGGGAAACTTGGATGAAACTTGAATTTGGCGTGTTGGTACCCCACATGAAGAACAAGAACACTATTAAGTTTATGCAGGTTATCAGAGAGTCAAAGTGTGTGAACCATGACACCTGTTCATAAACATGGTATTCCAAGAAGGGTAAACCGGAGGGATTTCATACTCAGCAAGTCAGCAGTAAGTAAGTGATCATTATGGATTTATGATTTCTGTTATTTTTGGTGGAGGTCAAAGGTCATTTGGGGTCACCAGATGTCAAACTGTGAAAATCTTGTAGACATGGTATCTCAAAAAGGAAAGTTGGGTGAACCTTATACCTAGCGTGTGGGTGTAACATTATATTAAGTAGAAGAACCCTATAGAGTTTGGTGGAGGTCAAAGGTACCGCACATAAAAATTAGTATGAATCTCATGTGACGTGTGTGCCCCATATTTATTGCAAGATTTCTATTGTTTGTGGTGAAAGTCAAAGGTCATTTGAGGTCATCAGGGGTCAGACTGTTTAAACCATGTTAACATGGTTTGTCAAAATGATGTTAACATGGTTTGTCAAGTATGAAACATTTTTGGATCTTATATCTTGCATACATGTAACACTCAAAGTAAATAGCCAGAAGCTGATGTATGAGTATGACCATGTTTATGTGATGTCAGTCTGAGTGACCTGTGCCCATAGATTTTAACTTTGCAAGGGACTCCTTTTAATGACTTCAATTAAGAAATGCAGAAAATTTACCTGTTTTCAGTAGGTGAAATTGATGTCTCCATACCATGTAGCATATGGAAGATATTAATTTTCAAACGAAACATACTTTTTTCTAGAGGAACAGTGCATGATGGGAAATCTGTGATGTCATTGCCACACATTGATTAGACATTCATATTGCTAGAGGACACATTGGCCATATGTTGCACCTCTGCAGCTCTTTCCACATGTCCCCAGAGTTGTTATCTGCACTTAAATCTCTTGAGCAAACAAGCTTCCAAGGCACTATTGACCACAACTCTCTTATCAACCAGTAGAACCACTTGGCTTGCAAGTTATACTAAAGAAACTATTGTTTGAGATTAGACATGCACCACTGCACAACCTTTTCAGTGAGGAAAAGAGGGGAGAACTAGGTGTGAGAGGATGACTCATGCTCTAATAAACTTAAGTCAGAAACCCACCCAGACAGGCACAGACAGGATTTTGAGTTCTCAGAAGCAGTGCTATAGGGAGACCCATCTCAAGACCAGAAATTGTCGGTCTCGTCTCCGAGATCGGTCTCGAGTCCCTATGCAAACAGTGTGTAAGCCCGTTGAGAGGCCGGTTTCGGTCTCGAACCCTCTGGTCTCAACTACAGCTCTGCTTAGAAGGTGCATCATATTAGCAATGGCAAAATTAGCGGCATGTATTACTGTATATCGTTATGATATTGACATTGCCATGGGATATTTCATAACTTTGTGTTTAGTGTTGGGCGATATTGACTTTTTTACCATGGCAATAACAGAACAAAATTTAATAACAGAACGAAATTTAATAACAGAACAAAATTTATTGCGATAATTCGAAATCCACGATAATTTTCATAAAGACAATTTCCCTTGAAGTTTGCTTCCGTGCTCATGCATGTTAGAATATTCAATGATGAACTTGCATTGATTTTTTATCAGTTTAATGGAAAAAAAGAATGTCTTCAATAAAAAAACATTTTGGAGACAGCAGTGAGAAGAAATAAAGCATTACAATAACGCAAATTTTTCCATTTTTTTTTCAAGAATTTATCGTCATTTTTGAATTCTTGTTATCGTATCACGATAAAAAGAAAATATCGCGATAACAATAATTTTTGATATATTGTCCAACACTATATCTTGCACATGGCATAGTTTAATGCTAGATGTACATGGAAAGATATTTCAAACATTCGAACATTTTCAAATTTCAAGGACACACAGGATATTAATGTAAAAAATAATAAAGGGATAATAAGGCAATGTGACTACATTACATTCTGTGACTCGATAAGAACTGGAGGTATTTCTTGACAAAGTTAAACAATCTTTAAAATGAGATTTCTTGAGTAAGGAATGGGGAATTGCTTCAAGGTTCGGAGTGCTTGTACTGGAAATTCTTTTCTGTCACATTGGACCCATTTGAAGTGCCACTGGAAAATGCCTTTAAGCATGCAAACTTCAGAACAAAACTGTCTACATGTAACCACTGCACTAAACATATATCCAAGTGCCATGAAAGGAATGCCTTTTGGCTTTCTACTTTTTTCTGGTTGTACCTGAAAACAAATAGATGTTGTAAATTTGACTTGCTTTGAGGGAAAACTTGGGAAATAAACATTTTTACCAGTCCTGGTTGTCAAATACCATTGCCTAGGGTCCGCCTTAAGAATATTGTTTTGCACAGCAAAACTGGTATGCATTTTTAATTTTGCATAGCAGTTTTGTTGTTGTCAAAAAAGTAGTTCCATGTCAGTTAAAAAAAAAAACGTGTTGATTTCAGTAAACATGTTTTCATAATATTGAATTATTAAAAACTCATACAGCGATTGATTCATTTTAATGATAGTATCTCATCTCAGTTGGAATTGAAATGTAAAAATTCCCAGATTACCTAGTTTTTCCAGCCATGCAGGTTGGCTACATTTAACACGGTAAGAAAGCATTAAAAAACCCATTCACCCCATTAATTCTTACTGTTACAAATTTTAATAAAATTGGAGGCAATGATGAATGGATTATGGATTGTCAGTGGTTAATGATTTGTAGACAAAAGGTCATCCAGGGGTCACTTAATGAATAAACAAAAAAGTTCAGTCTCTTGCAGTTCAGTGACAGCTTCCAAGGGTGTTTATAATTGTCATGTATTTTTGGTTATTACCTCATTGCTAGTGTTCAAAAGTTTTAGGACAACAATCATGTAAAGGTCTTTGTGGAACACTTTTACCACTGCAACCCTGTCAGTTTTCTAACTCACACCTTGCAGGATGGTAATATTGTACATTTGGGACACTAGGGCAAAAAAACTGAGACCATTCAAAGTTTCTTGGGACTCTTGAGAAACGTTGAGAGTCCTTGGATTGTTGGGAACCCTACTGATAACACTGATTTACAGTAACGCTAGTCTAGGACTTTGCCTTGACTGCAAACATCACATGGTGAACATGATGCTGCAAAAGCAAGTGGTAGGCCAAGGAACACTCTTTAATACAGATAATACTTTATATAGTGGGAAGAGATGAGTGGGGACCTTCCACAGGAATAAGCCGCCACCACTCCACCCATCCTGGGCAGAACCCTGGTCCTGTAGTGTAATTTAAGATATGGCTTAAGTGAAGTGGCTATCATTTACTGATGCATCATAGCATCAGCCCAATGTACAATCCAGTTGGAACAGTGATATTCAATGATGTGGTTGCATTATGAGATTTGACAGCCACTCGCCTGTCAATTTTGTGCACCATTACTGGTACCTGATTGGTGAAGCTTTAACCTTACAAGTGTTGCAGACTCCAACTGAGAGCAACATGACTTAAGAATTGTTAAAACTGGTCATGAAACTGCTTGTCCCAGTTAAAACCTATGCACAGTATACAACTGTAATTGTTGATATGATGGTCAGGTGGAATTGTCTCAAGCAAAGTCATATAGTTTGCGGCTAGCAAAGTCATATAGTTTGCGGCTAGCTAAAGTTTAAATTGTTCAGTCACAACCATTGACACATTTCCATCAAAAAAAAAAAAAAGATCTGTATGGTTTAATAAGGGATTACACTTGCATCTTTTTAATTTTTTCATCATTTTCATTTAGCTTTTTTTTTTTCCTTTACTTAAGTTTTCTGTAACACCAGTTTTGCTGTTGCCTGGGAACTCCGTTACACAAGATGTGCACAGTTATATGATGTCAAGAGTGGAGAGGTTAGTACCCCAATCAGGAATGTGAATAAACTAATAAAAACAACTTTCCTACTTGGGCAAATAACTTCCAGAATTCATTTGCCTTGATAAGTATTTCTGTGTGTTTATATTTCAAAGAGTAGTCCAGACCCAAATTTATCTTGGATAATTTTGTTTGGTGCTCAAGATATTTGCATTTGAAGTTTTTACCATATTTTTCTACTAAAAATGAACTTCAAACAAGCATGTGTGATGTCATGGATTCACTTTGGGGACCAGTGTTGTTCCCTGTCTTTACAATTTACCTTTCATTTAAACTAGATTACTCCACTGTACTCATTTAGTGAATACATCCTGGGCAATGAAATTTTACATCCTAACAGGGCAGACTAGCAACCCTTTCCATTTTGAGATAGGAACAGAGCTGAAGAAATGTCAAGCATTTGTCACCAATGTTAACTCATGGGACATCATACATGCTTGCTTCAAGTTCACTTTTAGTAAAAGATTTGATAAGTTCAAATGGTATTATCTCAGGAATGGAACATGGTATTGGAATGGAAGTTTCCTGCTAGAATGCTAAACTTAAGTCCCTTTCTAACATATCAAACTAAATGTGTTTGGAGTATTCTTTTAATTGTAAAAGGTAAATTATGCAGTTTACATGAACCAGTTGGGATATTTATGGCTCATGTCAGTCATTTTTGACAATTTTGTTTCATAATTGTTAATACATTGAGGAAGTTCACTTTGAAATACAGTGTCTTTTTTTTTGTTTGCAGTATATATATTTTTTGAAAGGCTGAGGAAAATACTTGTGAGGGAAATAAGAGATTTATGAGACTTACCCTGTAGTCCATCAGGGCAGGCTCGATATTGCTCAGTTTAGCTGCACCTATTTAGTACCAAGGTTTGGACCCAAATTCTAGTGTATACAGTATGAGTGCCTTCTTCACAATTCGCGATGTTTGATGATTCGGGAAGTGTTAAGTTGAGAATAAACAGCAGATTTGTGACGAACTAATTTATTACTCTGGCAGTAAACGTTGGGGAGGTATCTCCCTTTGCTCCACAATATTTACCAAATAAACCAATCAAAGTCCTTCTTTGTAACAGGTGACATGTCACCTGATACAGGGACGTCATCCCAACGACCGTAAATTTACAAACAAGTGCATTAGTTGTGTGTAGTGTGCACTGTTTATATGGGAATGTACTGTACAGCTGTACAATAGTATACATCACATCTTTGCATTGCATCGTAGCAACTAGGAACAGTGGTGAGGACTCATCTTCTATAATCACAAAGTCAAGTAAATGCTGACAAAATTGAAGGAGAAACGATGGCAATGACATCTGAGCTGTGTCAAGATTTGGAAAGAGTCATATGATGCCCAAATTGAAGGTAGCACAATATCTTCAGAAGTAGGAATGTAAATCTTCAAAGTTCACCCAGGGAGGTGATAGGAAGGAGATACAACGTTCTTTAGACTCTTTGAAACAATGTTTGTTTCTGACAGTAATCTTTCTTTTTTTTCTTAAAATTCTCATGTCAATACCTAGATCAACTAGGATTAGTGAGGCACTGTCAAAATGACCTTGAGAAGACACACTCCTTATGTTGAACTCATAAACTTTGCGTTGCCAGCCGTCATGCAAAAATGTAAAATTTTAACCTTTCGTTGTTATTCGTCACACTAAATATCATTTCATTTAAAGTCTGCTAAGAATTCCTTTACGACTTACTTTTCGAATATGTTTCTTAATGATGGGAAAATTTGCTAAAAACTAAGAGAAATGTATAGGCTTGAACAATGTTTCCAGCAGGTACTGTAACGTATTAAAATCGTGGGGGCACAATTGAAGAACATTATGTAAACATTTGTTGCCAGTCGTTTAACTGAAAGTCCTGATTAAAGTTTGTTCATTGGCGGAACCAAACCTTACTTCAGAGCATGTATAGACAATGGCTTTTGTCTCGAGATTACTTGGAAAAGAAAGGAGGAGATCATCATTAAAAGGGTTTAGTCAACAGAGACTGAACAATAGGAACAAAGAGACCTGTCAATCAAATGGCAGTACCTGAAAAGAATTAAATCATTTTCAAGTACATATTTTCTGACAGATTTGGTCGTTGTATCCTTCCTAACAACTCCCTGGTGCACCAAAGCAGCCTGTCGCTACGGGAAATTTTCTTTAACGTGCCCTATAAGCTTAGGTATAGCCTAAAGACTAATGCTATATCAATCATTCATGGGATTAATTCAAAAAGCCATAGACAGGATGGAAGATGAAGGTACTATTATATAAGGACTTTTTGTAAACTTAAACTTTCAAGCCACCATGACCAGACTAGGAACAGTATAAATTGCATTGCATGAGACTGAGTACTGAGCTCGATGAATGAGTGACCAATTAGCCAGGCACTTCCATATCACCTTCATGATGAAACTTACAAAAGCATTAATTAGAAATCAGCTGTCTTCTGCTACAAGAGGAAAAGGATGACAGTTGCATCAAGTCTTCTCCTGTAATTTCTCTGTGGTAACTTGTGTTAATGAAGCTGATGCAGGTTTTGCGTTGATTCCAACATAATAACCGACATGACCGGGCATTTTCTGGAGTGCTGTTTACACCTACTGTTTACTTCGTCTGTGATGTTTTGCATATCAGTAGATAACCGTTACCAGATGATGTCATTACCAGAGATCCTGTCACCCTTTCATCTATCAGACATGATGTGAAAGGAAATTTTTGTTGTGCCATATAATTCCTTTGGGCAAGGAGCATGTTATATGTTCAGAGCCAAAAATTTTCACTTCAACATGAAGACAGCTAGAGATACTGTGGTATTCATTCTGAATAGGAGCTGTAGAAAGTTACAGAGAACCTGGGTCACACTACCAGTACTATTACCTAAGTGCCAGAGTGACAGTGTGTAGAGAAGGTGCACTGGGATAATCAACATGACTGTGTTGTATTAAAAGACCAGAGTCATCTTAAACACAGTGAACAAGATGAAACTTTTTTACATTTTGTCAATCCTCAGTATGAATACTTTATTTTGCCTGAAGGTAGTGCTGGTAATATTTCTGTAACTTTGGGTAAGGGATGTTCCAGTGGACATTGAGAATATTCTGTGAAGTCAAAAGGACACATGTGGACATTTGCTTAATGCTTATAGAAGGCTGCTGTGGACTGATTGATTGCTCTGACTGTAAAAGGTATGAACATTAAGTATGAAGAAAAATTTTCAAATATCAGGCTTCAAAGTGATCCTATATTTCTTATAATTTCCTATAAATTCCCCAATATCCTGTATTTCCTATATTTGTGTGATTTTGGGCTTATTTCCTATACTCTCCTATATTTTTCTGATCTTGCCAAAAAACTTTTCTTTTATATGGTGTTTTGGGGTGAAATTTTCAGATGTAGGCCTATTCTTTTTCCAAGATAGCTGTCATGAAATCAGAGTGTCTTAGACTCAGAGTGGCTTAGTAGGACAGGTAGCAGTGTATAGATGCCAAGTATCTGAATTAGATGCAAGTACATACAGACCAATTATAGGATTCAGAAACATTCTCACATGAAACTGCATAGGGCACTTATAAGCACTTAATTTCACCACCCATAAATGTTCCACTCTCACACCTGTGATTTAAAGTGTTGTATGATTTCATCTCTTTGAGAGAATTGTAGTGGTATTGTCATGGGGGTGGATTCGAGTCCTTTGCCTGGCATCCCCTGTAGTCATGCAGTCCTCCACATTTTAAAACCCTTTATACCTATGCTTTGCATGCACAGGTAGCTGATCTGTGATATAACTAATTCTTTAATTCAAAATAGTGTAGTACAACGGTTCGAAATACCAGTATTTTCCCTGTCATCTACCATCTTTCCTCAAACTGAGTTGGCCATTATATCAGTTGATTGTTCACAGTGTTGTACAACAATTCTCCCCTTAGTGCTTTGAGAAAATTAAGAGTCTCACTGTAATGGTTACAAGTTTACAATGTGCAGATCTCAAAGGAGGTTTTCCCTAAACTCCCCAAGAAGCTCTATGGCAGGTCTCTGGATGCCCCATCAATCTGTCCAACAGACCAAAGTGGAAATTTAATCCATGTATGGGATCTGGTGCTGCAGTGCCCATCATTGGTGGCAAGTGGGGGCACTTGCCAAGTTGCCCTTTCCCTAGTTTTGTCATGTAACTTCCTCAAGTGAGATTTTAGATGTCAAGTATGTCAATGCACAGACAGTTTTGCACACTGTAGGCATCTTGACATATGTGGACTACACTGTTCTGTGAAGTTGTACAGATTCAAGTGAGCAGTGGCAATTTTAGGAGGAGGGACCATTAATTGGGCCATGCCTTCTCTCTTTCGCTGATGCTAACTTTTTCTTTAATTTAGTAAATTAAAATATGTTAATTTTGGAAAATAAATTTTACTTCAAAAAGATAACATATATAGCACTGGATTGCATGTAAGTCACCCAATCATTCAAAAAATTTTCAAAGGGGAGTACCCTTCCCCTTAGACCCCTCTACCATGCTGGCAATCACAGAATAAACTACATGGCCCCCATGAGAGGGACAGTTCTTTTCCACTAGGAAGTGAGTTTGAAGGTATTCATAGCAACCATACAGTTTTCATAGGCCTATGATCTTACTGTCATCACCCATGTGTCACACTTATCAAGATTGACTAGCAATACAGTGTAACATTTACAGGTATAGCAAACTGTTGTATTAAGAGACCATTTCCTGTAACAGCAGCAAAAAGTTCAAAAATTTCCTCGTGAACCTCAACCCTTTATTGGAGCTGAGGTGAATTCTGTCTGTTTACTTTAGGACATTAGCAACAGTTCATTGTCCACATTAACTACCCATCCATTCAAAGCATCATCATGGTCACATTCTGTGTTCTCAGCATCTGATATTGGAAATTTTGGTGCCTTTTTGGTATGCACAAATAATAACACATATGGACACTTTATGACATTGTCAAAATATGCAAATACTGTACACTGTCAGGGGATCTACTCCTTTCCTTCCACCAAAATATTTATGTGGCTTTCTTAATTCCATGTTGGTATGTAGAACCACACTGTTCTGCCACATGGCCTGCATTTGTCATACTGCTAATCACATTTGTATCATTTAAACAGTATAGTTTATTAGTTTCCTAAGGTACTGTGTTTTCCCCATCCACAACTTTGAGGAATTTTGAAGATAATTAGAACCGCTAGTGTGTGACATTCCTATATTTGCTCTATATTTTCCTGGAAAAATCCTATAAAACCCTATATATTCATCATTATCCTTCTATAAAACCTCATATTTCTGTGATGGACCACTTTGAAGCCTGGAAATTGTTAATGTAGCATTAAATGAGACTTCTGTGACAACATGTCATTGAGTTCCCCGTGCCATAAGAAATATCTGTGATGACTCAAGTCACCTACATACAGGTATTAGGTGATAGGCACAGGGTCCCCTTCATACATTATTTTTTATTTGGGGAGTAACCTTTTGGCTAAATCTTGGCCCTGAAGGAGCCCCGCCCCTCCTGCAGCTCAGCTAGATCAGTATATCCTGTGTAGACCTCTGATGAATATTAGGCGAACTTGTATAGCTTGTATAGCTGCTGATGATTATTCCTGATAATAATAGTTATAAATAATACAATCAAATTAAATGGCATGGTATTGGCACTTAAGTGGTCTGTTGTAGGGTATTATTGTGTGGACTGCTTAGCCCTCCTGCAGTATTGGTGAGGTATTAGTGAGGTTTATAGTTGACTTTATAAATAACTCATCCCCTTGCCCATAACATGTCGCAAACTATTCCCAATTTCCCATGGCATTCATCAAGTAAACTCTGACTCTGCCCTAATTAGCCCTGGTACAGCGCAGTTTGTTAACGTTACAATTCACCAATCAGGCACCACCCTTAACAACTCGGACAGACGATTTAAGCGAAAGTGACCACCCTCGAATTGTTTCCGAAAAAACAAGACACATCTGACATGATTACGCTAGCATTTTTTGTAGGAATTTTACAACATTTTGCTTTTTTCATGCGAGGAAGTGACACATACTGTCACTTTACCGTGATCGTTAGGCTGTAGTATGTACTGCATGCATACATAGTACACATTGGCATGTTATGCAGTGCACACTATACCCTACAGTAATGTTTACGGCGTACGGCAGTCACTGTCTCACCGTTGTTTCTGTATCAGATGACCTATCACATGCCCACGTATAAGGATTTCGATTTGTTCTTTCTTCGAAGATTACTGCCTTTAGTGAAAGCTCCGCGTGTCGATTTCTTGCAGAGCGTAGTAAATTAGTTAGAAAACTGCCGTTTGTTTTCAAAAGAACACCTCCCGAAGCATCAAACATCGAGATTCTTGAAGAATATATGCTAAAAAACAAGATTTTGACATCAAACCTTGGTACTGAATAGGTGCAGGGAAAGCCAATTTTTAAGCTTATTTTGAGGTCTGCCCTGATGGACTACTGTGGCTGATGTTTTAAAATGGGTTGTGTCAACTATTTATTTAGTTTGAAAAAGCTTCATCTGCAGCATAGTACAATGGATTTGATAAAACTGGGATGCAACAATCAGTGGGTGGTAGGATAGGTTCTCTACGGAAGAGTTGCATCCAAAAGTATGGTTTAAGCTACAATTTATTTTTGTAATGTTGAAGCAAAATAAATACAATCATTTTGATAAAATGTGCACACAATTCCTATGTACCTTTCCCAAGACATTTGCAGGTGAAGTTGGCCAAATTGCAGGAACATGAAGAGGGTAGAAGTAACTTCATAACCTTTTATAAATCAACACCTTTTTAAGCAAATTTTATCTTCTGTAATCTAATGCTTTTGTGATGTGAATTTTGAGAGGTGTGGTAACTTTACAAAATTCACATTCCCTAAGTATGGATAGTAAACTCACATCCCAATCTACAATATTTCAAAGTAAACAAAAATGAAAAATGAAACCAAACCATTGTTCTTATTTTGAGGAGATTACATTATTTTCTCTTTGCCTCGAGTTTACTTTGGATCAAAAATGTAGAATACTTTTGTCATACAATTCACCTCATTTTGCTGTCATGAAATACTGAGGTCGCATTATATCAAGACACAAAGATAACTCTCAACATTTTTTTTTTCACAATTATTATATTGAAATGCCAGTGGGGTACATTTAAGTGAGTTTTGCAATTGATCAATCGTTTTAAGTACCTGCTTACTGCTTTTCCACAGGCCAAAAAACTGGCTCTAGTCAAAACCAGTTTTACTTCATTCAAAGCTTGTTCTAGGTGCTTTATACTTCTGGTCGATCACACACATGCACTCAGTGTTCATTGCATGCTAGGAATTTCATGAAAGTTGGCTGAATAGGCCTATAATAGGAAGTAAAATGGACTGCATTTATAAAACCCTGTTTGAAAAAAACTTTAATACAATATAATGCAAATGAGTGCTCAAAGGTTTTACCATCTTTGCAAATTAAATCATCAGCACAGGAATTAATTGTGCACTGTGAATCACATTTCTGAGTGCTATCAGAGGTCATTGGTACATTTGTTACTGCAGAGGAAAATTTGTGCTGTCTGTTTTTTCGAACTTCAGAACTATTTCTTACCTAGAGAGTCAAGGGAAATTATTCATGTTCAAAATGGAATGCTCTGCAAGTTCCTTGAGCTTTGCCAGAATGACTTACTGTAAGGAGAACTATAGGGAGGGATAGCACATGTAGTTTGTCACTTTGACATCTCAGATAACAGACTTACAGTTTTAAATATGTACAGTGCACATGTACCTGCTCAGTTTTTGATTCCTTGGCTTTCTGGGTTTTTATTTTTTTGCTGGAAAACTCAGTTGATTGTCCTTTATGTGGTGAAGGGACCAGAGCTTGAAAGGTCCTCATTTTGTCTCAATTAAATGAGCAATCATAGAACTATTTTCTGTGTGATAATAAAGCCCCCTTCTTATAACTTATCTTTCTGTCATTGTGTTCCTAGCTTTTCATTCAAGATCTCATGAAGGATCCATCATTGATGTATTCTGTGGAGCCAGAAATCTCAGTGATAAGAAATGGAAGGATCTTTGACAAATGCTCAGATGTAATGTCTGGTGCTATTCATCCTCAGTTCCCTGTGAGTATGATGATATAAGCTGTGATTTTTTATTGATTCCTTGCCGTAGGCAGGCAACGAATCTATGCGATGGTGATGTTGTGTGTGTGTGTGTGGGTGTATGTATGTGTGAACTTATCTTCCTATCAGACTGAGGACCTGAACAAAGGATTTGAGGTCCTCTGAAGGAAATTCAATAGATTTGTCAAGTCCTCGAAAGTTTGAACAATAGAGAGTCTATTGTCAAGGTTAGGGTTAAGGAAGTAAACACAAAGGAAATAACAATGAGGTCCTCGGATTGTATGTAAAATTGACTTGGGTGTGTGTGTGTGGGTGTGTGTGTGTGTGACACTCATTGTAATCGCGATATATCAAGATAGGACCGATACTTTTCATATTTGGTATGTAGCTTTGTCATGTTGAGAGGAAGAACCCTATTGTTTTTGGCAGAGGTCAAAGGTCATTCGAGGTCACCAGAGGGCAAAGTCCGAAAACCTTGTAATCACAATATCTCGAGATAGGAATGACCGATACTTTTCATAGTTGGTATGTAGATTTGTCATGTCGAGAGGAAGAACCCGATTGTTTTTGGCAGAGGTCAAAGGTCATTCGAGGTCACCAGAGGTCAAAGTCCAAAAACCTTGTAATCGCGATATCTCAAGATAGGAATGACCGATACTTTTCATAGTTGGTATGTGGACATGTCATGTTGAGAGGAAGAACCCTATTTTTTTTGGCAGAGGTCAAAGGTCATTCGAGGTCACCAGAGGTCGACGTCCAAAAACCTTGTAATCGCAATATCTCGAGATAGGAATGACCGATACTTTTCATAGTTGGTATGTAGACATGTCATGTCGAGAGGAAGAACCCTATTGTTTTTGGCAGAGGTCGAAGGTCATTCGAGGTCACCAGAGGTCAAAGTCCAAAAACCTTGTAATCGCGATATCTCAAGATAGGAATGACCGATACTTTTCATAGTTGGTATGTAGACATGTCATGTTGAGAGGAAGAACCTTATTGTTTTTGGCAGAGGTCAAAGGTCATTCGAGGTCACCAGAGGGCGACGTCCAAAAACCTTGTAATCGCCATATCTCGAGATAGGAATGACCGATACTTTTCATAGTTAGTATGTAGACATGGCATGTTGAAAGGAAGAACCATATTGTTTTTGGCAGAGGCCAAAGGTCATTCGAGGTCACCAGAGGTCAAAGTTCAAAAACCTTGTAATCGCGATATCTCAAGATAGGAATGACCGATACTTTTCATAGTTGGTATGAAGATTTGCCATGTTAAGAGGAAGAACCCTATTGTTTGTGGCAGAGGTCAAAGGTCATTCGAGGTCACCAGAGGTCAAAGTCCAAAAACCTTGTAATCGCGATATCTCAAGATAGGAATGACGGATACTTTTCATAGTTGGTATGTGGACATGTCATGTTGAGAGGAAGAACCCTATTTTTTTGGCAGAGGTCAAAGGTCATTCGAGGTCACCAGAGGTCGACGTCCAAAAACCTTGTAATCGCAATATCTCAAGATAGGAATGACCGATACTTTTCATAGTTAGTATGTAGACATGTCATGTCGAGAGGAAGAACCCTATTGTTTTTGGCAGAGGTCAAAGGTCATTCGAGGTCACCAGAGGTCAAAGTCCAAAAACCTTGTAATCGCGATATCTCAAGATAGGAATGACCGATACTTTTCATAGTTGGTATGTAGACATGTCATGTTGAGAGGAAGAACCTTATTGTTTTTGGCAGAGGTCAAAGGTCATTCGAGGTCACCAGAGGGCGACGTCCAAAAACCTTGTAATCGCCATATCTCGAGATAGGAATGACCGATACTTTTCATAGTTAGTATGTAGACATGGCATGTTGAAAGGAAGAACCCTATTGTTTTTGGCAGAGGCCAAAGGTCATTCGAGGTCACCAGAGGTCAAAGTTCAAAAACCTTGTAATCGCGATATCTCAAGATAGGAATGACCGATACTTTTCATAGTTGGTATGAAGATTTGCCATGTTAAGAGGAAGAACCCTATTGTTTGTGGCAGAGGTCAAAGGTCATTCGAGGTCACCAAAGGTCAAAGTCCAAAAACCTTGTAATGGAGATATCTCAAGAAAGGAATGACCGATACTTTTCATAGTTGGTGTGTAGATTTGTCATATCAAGAGGAAGAACCCTATAGTTTTTGGCAGAGGTCAAAGGTCATTCGAGGTCACCAGAGGTCAAAGTCCAAAAACCTTGTAATCGCGATATCTCAAGATAGGAATGACCGATACTTTTCATAGTTGGTATGTAGATTTGTCATATCAAGAGGAAGAACCCTACAGTTTTTGGCAGAGGTCAATGGTCATTCAAGGTCACCAGAGGTGGAAGTCCGAAAACCTTTTTTTTTTGTTTTTTTTTTCTTTCTTTTTTTTGGTTATTCAAGTTTTGGTTCAAAGGTCATGTGGCATGAGCTGATGTGAGCAGGGGTGAAATTGTGACCACATCATAAAAAATGATGAAGTAGAGAAGTATAAATTTAATGGATGAACCTCAGTGTAACAAAGCACCCCCCTTTCGGCAAGGAATCACGAAGCCTTTTGGCTTTCTGGTTTCTCTCCAAAGGCTAAGGAATCTGTGTGATGGTGATGTCATGTGTATGTATGTGACACTTTACTTGTAAACACAATATCTCAAGAAGGATAACTCCGAGGGATCTCGTACCTGGCAGGTGGATGCCCTGTGTTGAGCAGATTATCCCTATTGTTTTGGTGGAGGTCAAAGGTCATTTGGGGTCAGCAGAGGTGAAAAGGTCAAAACCTAGTAAACACTCTGTCTCAAGAAGGGTAACTCCAAGGGATCTCATACTTGGCATGTAGATTGCCAATATTGAGTAGATGATCCCTATTGTTTTTAGTGGAAGTCAAAGGTCATTTGGGGTCACCATAGGTTAAATGGTAAATAACTTGGAAATTGCTTGTAAACACTCTATCTCAAGATACGTAACTTACAGGAATTTCATGCTTGGCATGTGCATGGCCCATATAAGAAAAATGATTCCTATTGTTTTTGATGTAGGTCAAAGGTCATTTGGGGTCACCAGAGGTCAAAGGGTCAAAATCTTCCAAGACTATATCTGTGAATGTGAAACTTAGTTTAACTGGAAACTTGCTGTGTAGCTTGCTTTTATTTAATGCATATTTGTTATAAAATTTCATGGAGATTAAAAGTCATTTGAGGTCAGAATTGGCATTTCCTTTGAAGGTCATCCTACGGTAGCCTAGATTGACCATTCACATCAAACGATGTCATAACGATCTACCTATACTTACTACATGTTCTCTAAAACTTAACCATACCCCATGGACATCTGTATCCAGAAGCTAATGATGATATGCTGCTAAACAACGGTATCTGTAAGAGCAGTACGTACATGCAAAACTATTTCACATGCGATATTTACAGTAAATTTACAGCACTGTGCGCAAGGGAATCCAAGCCCTTGAACAAGGAACAGGCCGGACTTAATGCTACCTATATAAAGTACAGCTTTTGGCTGTTAGGATCATGTGTAGTATCTGTTTTTTTCAGCCGGTTTGAGGGTTGAGAGGTTGGTCACATTAAGTTTGTTGTCCTTTTCAGGGATGTAGCTCCTTTGGGGAGCAGAACTCCTTCGGGGGTAATCTTTGGTTTTGCCCCTTGGCTCTTCACCAGAGAGTCAAGGGGACTTTGGAAGAAATATATGGTCATTTCCATGTGAACAGGCCCAGAACCATAAAAAATCAGAATAGTTAAAATGCTAAGCAAGTGTTCTTCGGTGTTGCATTACTATGTCTAGTTTCTTGGCCAAACATTTTTGGTTTCACCTATGCAGTCATGATGGCATGTGTGTGTATGTATGTGTGTTTGTGACACTGCTCATTAACACAATATCTCAAGAAGGGAAACTCTGACAGTTCTCAAACTTGGTACATAGATGCCCCTTACTCAGAGGAAGAACCCTATTGTTTTTGGTGGGGGTCAATGGTCACCTGGGGTCACTGGGGTCAAACTCTGAAAACCTTGTTAACAAGATCTCAAGGTAGGAAGCTTGGATCAGTTGCATACGTAGTATGTAGATGTGTTATGGTAAGAGGAAAAACCCTATTGTTTTTGGTGGAGGCCAAAGGTCATCTAGGGTCACCAGGGGTCAAACCCTGAAAACCTCGTTAACATGATATCTCGAGGTAGGAATTGGTGTGAATAAATTTCATACTTAGTATATAGAGGCATTATGATAAGAGGAAGAACCCTATTGTTGGTGGTGGGGTTCAAAGATCATCTGGGGTCACCGGGGGTCAAACCCTGAAAACCTTGTGAATACGATATCTCAAGGTAGGAAGCTTGGATAAATTTCATTCTTAGTATGTAGATACGCCATTTATTAAGAGGCAGAACCCTATTGTTTTTGGTGGGGTCAAAGGTCATCTGGTGTCACAAAGGCTCACACTCTGAAAACCTTGTTAACATATCTTGACTTAGAAAGCTTGGATAAATTTCATACATAGCATGTAGATGTGGTATCAGGGATGTGAGAGTTCCGCGTTTCCGTGAATTTCCGTGTTTCGTATCAGTGTGTCGCGTTATTATTTTTCTAGATCCGCGGATGTGTATTTTCCTAATTTTGCTCATTGCCTTTTTTCAACGATGTCCGTCATGCATTTGTTTAGGACTTAATGGTTCTGCTCATATGTACCTGCCTGCTAGTTTTCTCTGACAGTACATATGCCTGCTTCATCACATGCGTTATTACCGTACAATGTGCTGTTGCTGGCTTCCTGTCCGTTTCTATTCCTGTGTGTGGCTATGCACGGAAAGAGCCATTCCTCGAGCGCTTGAACGAAGGCCATGGGCCATCGAACATTTATTGACATATGCCCATAGACATCGACAACGTGTGAACATTCCATAATGAATGTTTGTCCGCACGCTCAAGCTGCCATGCATGTGCATACTGGTACTGTGTAGTCATAGTTATACAAAGTGTAGCTAGCTAGCTACGTAACTAGTGTTCAAAGTAACCGTCATGGCGTCAAGAGTTGACTCTGTATACACCTAGCCGCCAAGGTCTCAGATCTTCAACTCAGAATGGCTTTCTCCAGGAGCATGTTTCTAGAAATAAGTGGGGAAGTAGGTCTTTCTTTTTTGCTGCTGCCAAAATCTGGAACAACCTCCCTTCATCCATTCGTTCTGCAACTTCTCTCAGTACTTTCAAGAAAAAACTAAAAAGCCACCTTTTTGATTCCTTGCCGTAGGCAGGCAAGGAATCTAAGCGATGGTGATGCCGGTGTATGTGTGTATGTGTGTTTGTGACACGCATTGTAATCGCGATATCTCAAGAAAGGAATGACCGACACTTTTCATAGTTGGTATGTAGGTTTGTCATGTTGAGAGGAAGAACCCTATAGTTTTTGGCAGAGGTCAAAGGTCATTCGAGGTCACCAGAGGTCAAAGTCCAAAAACCTTGTAATGGCGATATCTCAAGATAGGAATGACCGATACTTTTCATAGTTGGTGTGTAGATTTGTCATATCAAGAGGAAGAACCCTATAGTTTTTGGCAGAGGCCAAAGGTCATTCGAGGTCACCAAAGGTCAAAGTCCAAAAACCTTGTAATAGTGATATTTTGAAGTAGGAATGACCAATACTTTCCATAGTTGGTATGTAGATTTGTCATGTCAAGGGGGAGAACCCTATATTGTTTTTGGCAGAGGTCAAAGGTCATTCAAGGTCACCAGAGTTCGAAGTCCAAAAACCTTGTAATCGTGATATTTTGAAGTAGGAATGACCAATACTTTCCATAGTTGGTATGTAGATTTGTCATGTCAAGGGGGAGAACCCTATTGTTTTTGGCAGAGGTCAAAGGTCATTCAACGTCACCAGAAGTCGAAGTCCAAAAACCTTTTTTTTTTAATTTTTTTGGTTTCACAAGTTTTGGTTCAAAGGTCTTGTGGCATGAGCTGATGTGAGCAGGGGTGAAATCGTGACCACATCATAAAAATGATAAAGTAGAGAAGTATAAATTTGATGGATGAACCTCAGTGTAACAGAGCACCCCCCTTTCGGCAAGGAATCACGAAGCCTTTTGGCTTTCTGGTCTTGGACATTTAACTTTGGTTGTGACTGTGGAAGCGCCATGAGCGTCATCTGACGGATACCGGCGCTATACTAAATTGCCATTATTATTATTAAGAGATGGCAATTCCGTAGAACCTGGAATACCCTTGAAAAGGATGCACTTAACCCATATCGGACAGATTCGTTGGTGAAAAACCCTCAGGAGAAGATGGGAATAGCTTGACTATGTGTGCTTACCCGAGGATCAAAAACTATCGGACTGTATCCAACTGATAAACCACAGGCGACCTTACGTTAGCGAATATACACTAAACGTAGCCTAACGTTACTACATTCTGTAGGCGTAGCCTAGGCTATGTTTAGTGTATAACGCTAGGATTGTCTGTGATAAAAACCTTGCTTCGCCGTCTGTGTCATTTGTCAAATCGGCCTAGCCTATGCGTAAGGTTAGATAGCCTAGTCTTATTTAATGTTAGACAGCCTAGCCTAATGTAACGTTAGACTAGGCTTAGGCCTAGGCCTAGTAAGCTTAGGCTACTCCCAATTCAGATTAGGCTAGCCTAACGTTAACAGTGTAGCCCACCTTAGGAACATTTTATGTGTTATATGTTTTTCCTAAGAAACCCAAGAGCATATCCCACTAAAAAAAAAACATGCAGGAGGGAGTGATTATTAAAAATCAGTGTGTGCAAATATTGGTGCTAAACTGGCTAGAAATGTGTTAATTTTGAGCTTCAAATTCCAAAAGTTTCCAGGGGGCACTGCCCCCTCAAACCCCCAGGGGACGGCCTCTCCTAGACCGCTGCTTGAATGCCTCGTGCTACACGCTCGCTGCTTCGCTACGCTCAGCACTCTTCCTCTTTTTTCTTCAAACCCCACTCACATCCCTGGGTATGGTAGGAGGAAGAACCCTATCATTTTTGTTGGGGTTCAACAGTCATCTGGGGTCACCGGGGTCAAACCCTGAAAACCTTGTTAACACAATATCTCAAGGTAGGAAGCTTGGATAAATTGCATACTTTGTAAGTAGATGCCTTATAGTGAGAGGAGTAACCCTATCCTTTTTGGTGGAGGTCAAAGGTCATTTGGAGTCACTGGGGGTCAAACCCTGAAAACCTTCTTAACACGATATTTCGATGTAAGAAGCTTGGATGAATTGCATACTTAGTATGTAGATGTATTGTGGTGAGACAGAGAATCCTATTGATTTGGTGTAGGTCAAAGATCATCTGGGGTCACTGGTCAAACCCTGAAAACCTTGTTAACATGATATCTCGAGGAAGGAAGCTTGGACAGACTTCATACTTAGTATGTAGATGCATTATGGTAAGAGAAAGAACTCTCTCTCAAGAAGGATAACTGTGAGGGATTTCATACCGGGCATGTGCTAATGTAAAGTAGATGATACCTATAATTTTTGTGGAGGTTAAAGGTCATTTGGGATCACAAAAGGTCAAAACCTTGTAACCATGACATGTTAAGGAGGATTACTGTGAGGGGATTGCATATTTGGCCTGTGGATTGCTCATATATTGTTCATATTAGCATAGAGATGGCCATTTAGGGTAGGTGATCCCTATTGTAAGTGGAGGTGAAAGGTCATCATGGGTCATAAGATTTCAAAAGATCAAAACATTATTAACAAGATATCTCAAGAAGGATAACTTTGAGGGATCTCATGCTTGTCATGTGGATGATTCATGTTCGTCACAATATATCCATACATGGCAAGGAATCACTAAGCTTTTTGGCTTTCTGGTTATGGATTTATAATTCCCATTTGGAATGTAACATTACTTTGGAAAATTTCTTTGTTTTCACAGCCATCCAATACCACTACTTGCTATGTACCTCCTAAAAGTTCACAGCACACAAACTGTAAAGAGGTGAGGAACTCTAACACTTGTATTTGTGAAGCAATCTTTGAAAAACCCTTTTCCCTGTTAGTTTATGGTACAGTAGCACATCCCTACGTACAGTGTGAGACTCGGTAATACTGTGTCATGTCAGATATGCTCAACAGTAAACAATTACTGTCAGCTACCCATATAATTGTTACACCTTTACAACTGAATAACTCAGAAACAATACTATGGTTGAAACTTTTCATCCTTTTTATGTCCCACTACCTCCCATGTAGTATTTGCACGGGTAACCTTTGTACCTGGGCAGGGCTGGTCATGAGAATTTTTCAGGAGGGCAAGCAACTGCCCGCCTTGCTTTAGCTGTTACACTTCAAGGCGGGCAATTAGTTGCCCACCCAAGATTTTAGGAGGGCAGTTGCGTAAATATAAAATTTACATTTAAAATTATCTTAGCTAAAAGCATAACAGTGTTGTACAAACTGAACTGCAAAGAATTACCTTGTTGCATAATAAAAACAAGAATGAGGATGAACACTTTCATGTTTAATTGCAATAACTGCGCAAAACTCAGGCTTGGCTCAACCACCCCATGTAACCAATGGGGAGATTTTGACATGAGCAAAGGGCAGTACGTACCACGAATCACCTGGAGCACATATCGTGGGGGTCATGGGGCAATAACCCTCTCTGAAAATAAATGTTAGGGGGAAGCACCCCCCCACCCCAGCCAGATCCAAACTTAGATATGCAACACTCATAACAAAAACAGTCGCGCCATGTTTTCTAAAATCATGTTATAAATCAGTCGAAACATGAAAATGATTGTATCTCAACTTGCCACAAATACCCCCATTAGCAACATCATGGCACCCTTCAGGGTAGAGTTGGTGCTCTAGCTATTCCCTTATGCACCACTGTGGACACTGGGCGGACCAAGTCCAGGGTAACATATGGCGGAGCCACTCCATGAATGATACCAGCAAGGGTCCAAAGATTAACTGACATCCATACAGTAGGGCCTATACCAATATTCCTTCTTCCAAGTCAATGGTACATAACGTATTCCAGACGAGGATCCAGAAATTTCGAAAAGGGGGAGGGGCTAAAATCCCCCTTCAGTATTCTCCTAGATTAACATTATGCTAATTTTTGCATATTGTTGATGTGGCAAAAAAGGGGGGCTGAGGTCGGGGAAGCCCCCCCCCCCCTTGGATCCGCGCCTGTTGTAGTCGGGCCCAGGCCTACAGTCTGGAAAATGGCAGTGACAACTTAGATCTACTCTCAAAGCTTTGTGTCCTTCTTGTGAGTAATTAAGTGAAGTATGCACAAAAATCATACTTATTCCCCTTTAATATAATGGGTTTATACTTTGATCATTATCTTCCGACAGGAGTGGGGGAGCTAGGTTGGGGCCATGGGCCACAATCATTTCGTCAGGTGGTAACTGATGAATCCTCCACCCCCACATAGCAACAAAATGAGAATTTAGAGTGGTGTTATGTTCATGTCACTTTAAGGACTTCAAGAGACTAAAACTATTTGCTTCTCGTAACAGTAATATGTATGGCAAAAGGCTTAGAAAATATTCAAGTAGGTTTGACAAGAAAAGACCTATTCTGGCCATAAATATGTCTGAACTCTCATACCAACATCTCAGACAACATTTGATAACACTTTCAAACAAAAAAGATTGGTAAATTTTAAACATTGTAGCTCTACGAGTAAGCAGACATTACTTCTGCATATTGCAGCATCTTAGTAGGCCTATCCATGTATTTTACACGTTAGGCAACGGCAAAATTGCAAAGCCCCTCTAGAGAAATTTGCCTCGTGGTGAAAAACGTTCCAATCAAAAATTGTCAGTATTATGTAGATACTTGTTTGAGAGTCTTTTGAACATGTCAGGACAATGGTTTTGTCATTTTTGACAAATTTGGTAATGTTTGACAGTGAATTGACACTCAAAAACGATGTATTTTAAGACAGTACTCTCTACATTACAAGATAGATGCAGCAAGCTGTAGCTTACTTGTTGTGCAATCGAACCATGTAAAATCAAGCTGTGCGGCATGCTAGTTTGTGCGGCATTGTCAGATTGTACGGCTGGCTGTGTTCGCTACGGAAGTTGCTGAATATTTTGGCGTGCAAAGTCTTTTTTGTGTCTTTTAAATGTACGAATCTGCATGTATTCTGATGGTTTTGGCATTGTATTTTCACACGGGCGATCATATTTTCTCAAGGTGGGCAGTTTGTTGCCCAGCACACAGTTTAAGGCGGGCATTTTGTTGCACACCTTGGCAAGTGTTTTTGCTTCCAAGGCGGGCGTTTAGGCGGGCACGGGCAATCGCCCGGGTCATATGACCAGCCCTGTACCTGGGTACACACCCAATGTGCTGCTACCAGATCCCAAATTTACTACCCATCTCCTTAAAAAGGTGCATGAAAAAAAAGCATTCCCAATTTATCATTCCCCCAGTTGATTCAACCATTCATTTGTTGTTTTGTAAAATGCCAACTAAGAAACAAATGAAGTAATCACAAAAGTAATCATTTCAGAGTTGTTCTCACTTTTTTGTCGTGCAGTGGAATTATATATCTTCTCCCAAGGTCACTGCGAGATCTCGGTTCGTGATTTTCTACAAAACTGACCTCCTTATCCGAATTCCATTGCCAGCACAACTTATGTCATATGAATGATGTTTTCTCACAAATGCTCAGTGTATACAATGAACTTCGGGCTCATTCCCCAAGCAAAACATTAGTGCTGTTTGTGAAAAACATCACAGTGCCATCATGTAGTAGCTTGTTTACAAGATTGGCTCATGTAAACTTGAGTAGAAACCTTATTTTATAAACAGCCCAAATTGCTGTGTTTACATTTCCAAAAATTTGAATCAGTTTAAGTGTGCAAATCCTTTCTAAACTTGTGTGATTGTTTTTCATACAGCCCCCCCCCCCCCAGAAAACATCTACTCCTGTTAATCGTATTCATGAAATCACATTCGCAATGTATCAACTCCCCATTCTTGTGAGTGTGACATTAAAAACAGTCGCCTGGGGATATAGGCCTGTGATGTATGAAAACAGTTGACACATACTGCAGCCTAACAAGAGTTGAGCCTTAATTGGACCTAGGCTGTACTGCACACTCCACTAAACACCTTGGTTTAACAGTTACTTTGTCACTATATTGTGAATCAACCCTGTGCCATTTGTTAAGTACTAAGATAAGACAAGTGAAACTATATATTCATGGAAAGTTATGAACTGAGCCATACTATCACAACCGGTGAGCACCCAAGTGATTGAAGGGTGCCGGAATGTCAACAGCAGGGCTGTGCTGGTTACATACATACAAAGATTGGTGGACCTGCTGCTGAGTATAAAGGGACCAGTTTAGGGCAGTAGCATGCGTCAGTGGTTAGAATGGATTACAAATGTTTGAGTGAATACAAGGGCTGTCACGTTTAACCGTTTAAACGGTTAAACGATCGGTCGGCCGTTTAAACCGCACCTAATTCTACCAAACGTGTAAATGGATTTCCCTTTTAAAAGAACAACAAAAAGTTTAGCACTTTTCCTTCCCCATTGCTTTCTTTGATGTCTCTCATTTAACAACGATGTTTATTTGCCCATTCAGTGCCCAAATAAACTGTCGGTGACTCTCCATTCATAGCATATAATTCCATGATTGAATTGATTTTCACCTACTCACAGTAAGACCTACTAATTCCCCTTAACTAAATGCAGTGCCCTTATCTTGTTCGAAGCAGTAGCCAAAGATGCTTATATGTACGCGTACACACAATATACGGCTTAACCACAATTCACACGTTCTCATTTTAGACCGTAATCGTAACCCAAGTCGCTCACAGAACGAACAGCAAAACAGAAATATTAGAAGCCTGCATGTATCTCTCACTATCCTACCATGTTTTACCTATGAATGAATAGAGTGTGTAGGCTTACACGTGTTTGTTTTGAGTGCTTTGTATAGCAGTTTGTAATTTATGTACGCACTATATATCCATAGGTAAATATCAGTTCGACGCATGCCAGCTATGCACAAGTCATATCATTGGGGCTAGTGCAGGAACGGTCAGTCTGGCCTCACCTTGCGCCTACGATGGAGTCAATTGAGAGAGTGTGTAAAACTTTCATGTAGAGCTCATCGGACCGGGGTTACAGTTCAGACATCGTAAATCGTAAAAGTACAAGGCACACTTAAATTCACACAACATGCATGTTTTACTTAAAAGTAACTGCCATAAACTACTGCAAACTACGATGTAACAACTGGTTATTTAGCAGTAAAAGCAGCAGTTGAAAAAAAAAATGGTGTAATTTTCCATACCATGCACAATGCTGTTGCGATATGCATCTACTTCTCAACAGAGCAGGTGTGTAGCCTAATTGGTCCTAGTGTTTGCATGCAATAACGGACCTAGAGACCCTGTAGTGGGAGAGATTGGCTAACTTATTTCATGGGCGCCATTTTGGAGCCAAATGTTAACTATGGGCAGATATCGTATACACTGTGTGCGTACAGTTTTCCGTACAAAATGTAAAACAAAGTGAGTTACAGCGTTCTGTTCTCTTGTAACAATCATTCGTATTGGTTGACTCTGGCTGGCACTGTCTGAAGGATCCTTTAGTTTGTCACCCGGTGCAAGAAAAGCCGTCCTGGGAGGGGACTAGAGGGAGCTCGGGATGGGCTAGAGGGAGCTCGGGATAGCACCCTCCATTTTGAGTAACTTTTGCTAACAGAAACCGACGAAAATGCAGAATGGTGTGTGCTATTTTGACCGTTTAAAAGTGATTCTATTAAAAAAAATCTCATTTTAGGTTGTCTTATTTTTGTACTGGTAAGAGAGGGGGGCGGGGGGGGGGTCTATTCTAGGATGGGTCTACCCGGCCTTCTTTCTAAGAAAACTACTAGTACGTTAATGCATGATGGCATACATGCAAAATGGTGCTTTTTATGCCGTGGAAAGTTGTAGCAAGTTGAACTAATCATTTAAGATATTTCATTATTTAGTGAAAGTTCAGGAGAGGTCTGGGGGAAGGGGTAAATATAGGGGGACTTCCTACGTAGTGAGACTTTTTTATTTTATGGAAAGGCCTAGGCATGGGCGTCAATCAGTCGAGTGTGTGGGGGGGATGGCCACTTTTGTCAAAAATCTTAAGTCATGGGTGTATTTCCAAAATTTGGGGGGACGTGTCCCCCTGTCCCCCCAGGGTTGACATCCATGGGCCTGGACCTAGGCCTAGGTTTTAGTAAAATTATGACTGACCAGGGTGTATTTCATGTAAAAACCTACATCAAAGTCAAAGGTATGCAAATGTTTCAGCATTCTCATGTTACTAATAGATCCAGGAGCAATGTTTGACCTGTTACTGTGTCCCCCTCCCCTATGAAAATTTTTGAAAAACTGGGAGTCCTTACATGGAATCTTGTGCCACATAGGCTACATTTGAAGTAAAATTTGTGTTAAAAATAGACCGTATTTTTAGGAACTAAATCAAAAACATAGGCATCAGTGAGGGGGAACCATGGCCCAATGGGGTGCCCCCTTCCCTTTGAAATTTTTGAAAACTTGGGTGTCCTTACATGCAATCTTGTGCCACATAGACTACATTTGAATTAAAATTTGTTTTGAAAAATTGACGTATTTTTAGGAACTGTAAAACAAAAACATCGGTATCAGTGAAGGGAAACCATGGCCCAATACAGTGCCCCCTCCCCTTTGAAATTTTTGAAAAATTAGGTTTCCTTACATGCAATCTGGTGCCACATATGCTACCATTTGCAGTAAAATTTGTGTTAAAAATTAATGCATCTTTAGGAAGTAAAAAAAAATCGGCATCAGTGAGGGTGGGGGCATGGCTCAATCCCCCCTAAATACGCCACTGCTCCTATAGGCCTACCTAGCTATGACTGGGGACTGCAGCTCTGGTATTCCAACGTCTCTATGGGGATGTTCCGAGTATTAGGATTAGGGTTAGCCGGCTAGGCCAAAGGTTTAGGAGTTGTATTTGGGTTCATGTGTTGGAATATCAATCATTCGGAAGTAGAGATGGAACCTCCGTATATGGTATAGGCTAGGCCATGTACAGAACGTTGTAATCTAACTATAAGGCTAAGCCTACTCTAACGTTAGGCCTGCATGTATTTGTAAATTGTATACTGTAAAGTTACATCGCATAAGCGATCGCTATTTGATGGTTCCAATTGAACCTTCTAACTTTTACAGCCCACTGATGCCTTCTTTTTGTACAGGATTGGAATCTGTACAACTTGTAACCCTTTTCTGGTCTGTTCGTGCATCCAAATGCAGCACAACCCGGCCGCAATTTTGGAAACAAAACATGTCTATCTATGACTATCTCACACAGGATACGTACAGCCTGTACAACTTCTCGAATGTACGTAGGCTACTAGGCTACACACGTACACATGATCTTGCAAGCTCGTACTTTGGCACCAAAATGGTGCCCATGAATTTCGTCCAATCAGAACGCGTATCTGAGAACAATGGTTGGCCAATCTCTCCCACTATAGGGTCTCTAAACGGACCTATCCAAATGCTCTCACTCTACTTAGTCAGGGTAACACCTACTGTGAGGTAACATGTTTAAATTTTGCCTTTTCACTTATACCTCGATAGGGAAAAGGCAAAATATACTTTTGCTCGCTGCAAGTGTTTTCCAGGGTAGACTCTACTATGCTTTCATTGTGCATTTCACTTGGACTTCTGTACAGTACAGAGCACTGATATGGCCTTATGACTAAGTATTGGTGTTTGTGTACATTTCGGCCCTATAATCAAATCCGTAGTAGCTTGATGATCAAACGTACGATTAATGACTGCGAATTAGACACTTGGGTTTGTTCATTGGTAAATTTGAGTGAATTAAATAAGTCGTTGAAATGATTGCTAGATCTCGATGTACTGGTGTTGAAAGCTTGTGCATATTGGGAATATCATTGTTCATAGTCAGTCGGGCCAATAATACACGACCGTTTAAACGTTTATGAGATTAAACGGAAATTGACAGCCCTAGTGATACTGCATGCAGGCAGAGGGACACATTCCTGGCTCTACAACTTGTAGCATGCGTACAGGAGTAGCAAATCTTACAGAATTGGTAGCAAATTTTGCAACTTAACCATGATTTTGTTTACATGATTACAGACGTACAAGAGAATACCATGCATTCTGGCCCCTAATTGGTTGAAATTAGTGTGCTCTGTATGTCTCAGCAGCTTCAGTTTGTCTTGCTGTTAGTGTCAGAAAATGTCCTTAAGTCAGTCTCAGAAAGTTATAGGACCTTACAAAGTATTCATTTTCTTCACTTGGTTGTTTTCTATATGGTTTATTCCAGTGGTAATTTTCATTTTGAAACAGAGACAAATTTTAATTGACAATTTATGGCTCCTTGAAAGGATGGTTACCCTTAGGATATAGATTTCAAGTCCCTGTTTGTATCAGAAGTGTGCTGTTATTTAAAGTGGGTATGACACACATAAGTTTTGCTTCTCAGTACTTAATATCTAGATATAATTTGAAATGAAATGATCATTTTCTGTACCAAAATCGATTTGTATTTACTCGAAAATGGCTATTGAAATGCCCCTTTTAGTCCTTGTGCAGTCCATCTGAAACCCAAAATGTGAAAAATAACAATTCGTTGTTCAATCAAATAAATTACCAAAGTGTTTTTTACATTCACAGGTACAATGATACAAGACCCATAGTACTAGCACTATTTCCTCAAATTACACTTTTAACAGACAAGTGAACCAAATGGTACGGTCGCAAGAATCCATAGCCTTACATTTTCCAGGTCAGAGCTCCAAGTGTGTGGGGCACTCTGCAAATGCAATTACTCCTCCAATAGCAGGCCTCTGGAACGTACACACTAGACAAGGGCGGAGGTACACTTTCAGGTTAGGATGTTGCAATTCTGGGCTAATATACCCCCACTTTTCAATTTGAACTAGTCCTCAGTAAAAGCAAGGGTACACCCTGTCACTGAAAGCTCTCTATACACTGTCCTTACAAAGACCCCTTGAAAATCTGGGGTCTTTGACTGAGTACAGAACTGGTTGTCATTGTTAAGACCTAAAATCTTAATAAATTTAAACTGTAACTTATTCTGTTCCAAATGTAATACGAGTATACTGCAGTCATTTTTTGGACCTGAAAACTTTTTAAAAGGTTCAAAAATAAGGAATAAAATCACTGTCACAACATAAAATTTACTGCACAGCTATAAAAACTTTGTTAATATGTGACTTAAAAATTCAGCCTCAAAGCACACAAAGCATTAGTTAAGATCACTGTAAATACTAAATCTTATGTATTAAGGAGACAATTTGCCTTCATAACATTTGAATTTGGTGTATGGTCAAGTGTTCACTTACTGTAAAAGAGATTTTCAGAGGTAGAATGCAGGTCTGACCATGCTAAACCATGCAAGTTTCTGTAAAACTGAGTTACTGCTGCCCAAAATATTACATCACAACACATTTGCCTGCACAAAGTGAAAACTTTCCAAACTGGTGCGGGTAGTGTACACATTTTCCAAATGCATAATGCATGTTTGAATAAATTGAACTGAATGATGACCGCTGATTTGACAAACTGATTTTGTGGACAAAGTCTACATCCTGAACCTGCGACCATCTGCTTCATTCAGTCATATTTCCTCCGAAGTAAGCCTACCCTGGCTTATATGCTGATCTTATGAGCCTTGCCAGTACCTGAGAAGAAGTATCCTACTGTATTTATCTGTTCACAAAAATAACCTTTGTCTCTTTATTACTATAATTTCTATTTCCCAGTTCTTAATTTCTCATTCCACAAACCTACACATCGTCCTACAATCCTTTACTCTTTTAATTATATACATATTTTCTTGAACCTGCAGACATCTGCTTCATTATGTAATTGTTCCTTCTGTGAACCCTATTTATCTGTCCACAAAAAATAATCTCATCTTTTTATTTGTAGCATTTCTATCTCCCAGCCCACATATGGAATTAAGGGTGCACCGGAACTGAGTTCCGACTGGAAACCAAATTTTGAAAGTTCCGGTTCCCACCGAACCTTTTCAAAAGTAACCAGCCAGTCAAGTCAGTTTCTTTCTGAGTTTGATTTAAATTAAGAAATGCAATTGAAAATCATTCAAAAAATGACTGTTTTTCTTTCCAGTCTGGCTCTTTTGTAGGTGGACAAACACCTTAAAATATCAAATCGATCAAGAAAATGCAATTGCATACAGGCGCGTAGCCAAGGTGTGGGGGGGGGGGCGAAGGGGGCAGCCACCTTGAGCATATTTTTGGTATCTTTTAATGTTTACTTTTACAATATTGCTAGTGTTTCCTCTATTTATACACGGTAAATAGGCCTGGGAAGTGCCATTTCCAGCAATCTGGAGGTATTTTGGGCCAAAATTTTCTTGCGCTTCTTGCACCCATGGTGGCACGGTGCTCTGGGAGTCTGTCTATGGGTTTCACCCCCCCCCTTTGACAAATTCCTGGCTACGCCCCTGATTGCATATAACAGTGATAAAGGGATGAGAAATAACAGTGAAAGACAATGGTCATAGTCATGGCATAGTTGCAAAACTTTCTTCTCTTCGAAATGTGTAATTCGAAAACTAAAATTATTTTTGCCTTGTTTCCTGAGAAATATATCATTCTGGCAAATTCTCACAGTAAGAGAGTATAGTAGTTTCCCTCTCAGTGATGCAATTTCTCAGCTGGTTCCATACGGTCACACTTAGTGACAACAATCCTAGAATTTATACTAAACAATTTTAAATTGTATCCTTCTTTAACCAGGGAGGTGTTAGGATGGAGATAGAAAATCTGTCAGACAATGTGTACTTGAAAATAATTTAAAACCTTTTCAGGTATCAACATTTCATTGACAGGGGCTGGATTCACGAAGAATACTTACGCACAAAAACTTGCGTAAGTCAGACTTACGAAGCGTATCTGTCTTAGTCAGTATTCACGAAGGGAAAAGTGTGGAAATATTTTGCGTAACTTTACGCAAGCGTCAAAGTTGCCGTAAGTACAAAATAGCCATAGTAACACATACAGAAGCACACATTGTGCATAGTTGTGAAGATTGTAGGACCGCGCTTCTAGCCACAGAAGACCGTGTGCGTCGTTCTAACAATAACAGTCAATGTGATTGGCTCAAACTGTAACAAAGCAAGATTCAAACGCACACAAGATTGGCTCAAGATTGTTCATTTATTGTAGTTATGCAGCATATCTTTATGAACTGCGTAAGTTGTTTTTGTGAATACCACTTAAGAAAGTATTTACGCAGTTCGTAAGTATTTTTACTTATGCAAGAACTTACGCATATGTTAGTGAATCCCACCCTAGGTCTCCTATTGCTTGTATTGTTAAGCTTCTGTTGACTATAAAAACCCCTTAACGATCTGCTCCTTTCTATTCCAAGTAATCCTGAGAGAGAGGCCATTGCTAAGACATGCTTTGAAGTGAGGTTTGTTTCTGCCAATGACTAAGCCTTTATAATCAAGATTTTCAGTTAAACCACTGTCAACAAATGTTTAAATAATGTACAAGCAGTACTGCACATTTCTCTCAATTTTGGCAAATTACCCCATCAGTAGGAAACATACAGTACTCAAAAAGTAAGTTGTAGAGAAATTCTTTGCTGAGGTTAACTGAAATGATATTTAGTGTGACAAATAAGACAAAACGTTAAAACTTCACATTTTTGCATAATAGCTGGCAACAAAAATTTAACGAGTTCAATGCAAGGAGTGGTTCTTCTCATTGTCATTTTGACAATGTATAACTGATCCTAGTTCATCTTGGTATTGAGATAAAAATTTGAAGGAGAAAAGCAAGACTACCATCAGGAAAGAACATTGCTTTAAAAGAACATCGCTTCAAAGGGTCGGAATAGAATGTTGGATCTCCTTCCTTACACCTCCCTGCTTTAACCTACTCAGATAAAAAGTTTTACACACTTATGTTTGCTTATAATAGTCTAGTCTCAGATTTTGCTTGTCTACAGTGAAAAGTAAAAGTGCCACGTGTGCAGTGTTCAATGACACTAGTTTGATTAATTTTCCTCTGTTTTATCAATATCAGCATCAGTTATGCACTGTTTTTAATTTTTCCCCTGTTGCTGTAGGAAAATATTTTTTTCCATTGTTTAACTGGGGGTCACAACTTGCCAGGGCAATAGGGTAACAATTAATATCAAGCGCTAAATCAGAAACATACAATCCAAATATTATCAAACAGTGTGAGAAAATGACATCCACACAGCAGTTGCTTCAAGCGAATCCAACATATAGTAGGAACTTAGTTAAGGAACTCAACCCTGTATGGATCTGTTCCTTCACTAAATATCAAGCAAACTTCTTTTCTTTTTAACTTCTGCCATTTGGCTTGAACCACTCTTTCAAGTTAGCATCACTCTGTGTAGGAATTAATAATGCTAAAATTACTTTTATTGCAAAAATAGAATACATTCAAACTACTAGTTCCAGCCAGCACTTTTAATAACTTTCGGCCAGTTCCGGTTCAGGTTGGAACTAAAAATTTAGTTCTATTGCACCCTAGTTATCACTGATTACGCTACATTTTGTAGAACTTTCTTCGAAAAGATCCTTTCATTGCAAACCCTGGTACTTGAAAGTGTTGAAATCAAGCATGTGCCAGTGCAACATCTCCCTGCATGCAGGGCCAGGAACATATGGCTTTGTCTCCATGCTGTATGTACACTTTAGCATTTGTATACCACATAAACCATTATGTATCCCTTCTGACTGCCTTTTGCGGAAGTCTCTAGGCCTATATAGCTCTGCAGACCACCTAGGCCTATCTATGTAGGAAGCTAGCCTAGCCGTTCGCATGAGCTCCATGTTGGTGCTCACTAGTTTTAATCGTATAATGTGATCCATAACTTTTCATGAATTTACAAAACTAAGTTTTATCTTGGTACCCAACACATGGCTACTTGCCATCAGTACAACAGTTTAAGATCATTTCGAACCACTGCCAGTTCGTCCCAGACCAGTTTGCCCCAAGCATTGATCAGTTTGCCCCCAAAGACCTACCAGTTCGTCCCCTAATCTGTTGGGTGCATACTCTTACAAGGAAGGTGCTGATAATGCCAGGGTGCATTCCATAATGATGTAAAGCCCACGTCGAAGTTACGCCGAGGTGTACGTCAGTGTTCATACGCTAAAAAACCAAAGGTGTGATTTATACCACACAATATTACACAACATTGTCTGCTGTTAGATATAACCATTCATCATACTTGAAGCACAAAGTTTCACACATTCTTTCCTATTTAGCAGGAAATAATCTTATTTTGTGTTGGCTTCAATGTAAATTAAGTGGAAACAAACTGCAGCAGAAAATTTTACAGCTGTGGTTTTGACTTAGGACTAGTGGTTGTACAAAATAAATAGGCCTAGTCAATAGGTAAGTTGTTACACCAACTCTTCTTGCCGCCACGGTTAAGTTTTACACCAACTCGTACACCAACTTGGGTAATTTCTCATGGCACTAAGCCAAGACGTTTCCTTCGTCTACGCCGAAGATTTTAGATGTATAGTGCACAAACTGTGCCCTTATGATAATGTCAACAGGGTGAAAATGAAATGCAACTCTTGCAGCTTTCACCTTTTTTCTGTTATTTTGGCAGTTTTGTGCTTGAAATGCCGTAGCCTACAACTTTTTGTTTTTTTCAATTTTTTTATGTTGGGTTTTTTCAATTATTTTTATGTTAGCATCCTTTAATTGCACTACACTAGCTTCAAAGGCTCATTATGGTAAGACAGGCTATGGTTTTTATGTTGTTTTTTGAATTTGGGATGTTGTTTTTTGAATTTGGGATGTGTTTTTGCTATCAGGTTAGGTGACATCAGTGTGGAAGGATGCGCTATTTTTAGCTCTGATTTTGCTCTGAACATTTTAGCTCTGCCAGCTTTTTAGCATTTAAGTTTTCTTAGCGTCTATATTTTAGCCTTTTAGTAGTGTTTGTGATGTGGTGTGCCATTTTAGTGACATTTTAGCAACTTTTTTGACTCTCTCTGGATCATCGTTTTTCCGCCTCTCTCCGGCAGTCACGTGCATAGCCTAACACTGGTTTAGTACACACATTTTAATCCAACCCAGCCTAGTGTTAATGTTTAGTATAGGAGCCTGTGCGCACCGAGCTTACAGGTTACATGACTTGAGCACGGTTGCTTTACACCTCTTACTCTTGCGGGACTGAATTTTAAGTCGGATGTACTTATCCAGGCTGGACGCCAGTATCTTAGCGAAGAATGTCTATTACCTCCTTTGCCTGTGTTTTGACATTACTGTTGTACAAAAATGTTTCCCACCCACTCTCTGTGGCAGCTCAACTACAAACTCCCAATAACTGGATTATGCCCTTCAAGGCTGATTACCAGATCTGGGTGAGTTCTTTCCAATTTTATGCCAGTGCAGGTCTATCTACTAGTCTCGTGAAACTGAGTTGCAGGAAGTTAGTATTAAAATCAAGTCCTAGGGCACATACCTTCCTTATTATACTGCTTGCTAATGACATCGCTGTAAATCCAGGGCCTTACCAACCTAAATTCCTATGTGTAATTTGCAAGGAAGCTGCTACGTATGACCCACAGGCCATTCAATGCGAATCCTGTAGTGAATGGTTTCATAGAAGTTACTTGGGTATGAAGGCGGAAATATACAATGTCTTAGCTGAACATGCATCATATTCTTGGACATGCTGCAATTGCGGAATAGCCAACTTTGACTCATCATTCTTCACTAGTACTAGTATGGATTTGGTGAACAGTTTTGAGCCACTCAGTTCAATATCATCTTTTATTATGATATTGAGAATCTTTCTTCAAATGATAGCCATCCTCAGTATGCTCATCCTGTTACTTCAAGCCCAAAGTGTACAGAAGTAAGAACTATAACAGGTAGTAAGCTTCCTAAATTCTACCATCACAAAGGTATGAAGAAATTAAAACTTCTGCATATGAACTGCCAGATTATCAAAGCCAAGCTTGCTAATTTCTAAGCGTTACTGGACTTTGAAAATCCTGATATTGTAGTAGGAACTGAATCATGGCTCAACAAGAATATCGCCTCAAGTGAAATTTTCCCCCTTACTTTAATGTATTAAGGAAAGACAGGGAAGGCAATTCCAATGGCAGAGGAGTCTTCCTTGCAATTAAAAATACTTATATTGCTTCTGAAGAACATGACCTTGATACTAACTGTGAGATAAAGTGGGTTTCCATTCACGTCAAGGGCCTTAAGCCAGTGTATATCGGGGCATTTTGTCGGCCACCGTCATCACCCTGTGAACCCCTGTGGGAACTGAATCAATCCCTGTCCAAAATCCCTAGATCTGCTTCCATCTGGTTACTAGGTGACTTCCACCTCCCAGATATAAACTGGGAAATGAATGCTTTTTGCACTGGAGAAAGATACCCAGCATGCAGTAAATCTATGTTGAAGATAGTGGAAAATCACAATCTCACCCAAATAGTTGATAAGCCAACTAGAGAAAGTAACATTCTTGATCTATGTTTTGCTAGTCATCCAGTTCTCATTGAAAAGGTATTAGTAACTGCTGGTATCAGTGACCATGACACAGTCATTGTTAGTGCAAATATCTCTGCTAAAGCAGTTAAACTACCCAAAAGAAAAATTTTCTTATATAAAAAAGCAAATTTTCCAGCAGTTGACGAGCAGATTTCAAACTTTAACAACAAGTTAACAGATGATTATGTTGCTGTAACAGATACTGAACAACTGTGGCAGTAATTTCGATTCATCCTTCAATCTGCCATTGATCTTCATATTCCATCTAAGATGAGCTCAACTAGATACAACCTCCCATGGGTTGACCAACAAATCAAACATGCCATTCGTAAAAAGAAGTGGCCGTATAACAAAGCTAAAAAACTTAGTTCTTCAGTAGCATGGGAGAATTTCAAATCCTTCGTTCGTTCCATAGACAAGAACATCAAAAAGGCTCATCAACATTACATTCATGATGTTACTGGAGAAAGCCTAAAGGGTAAAAATACTAAGCCATTTTGGAATTATATAAAATCAAAAAGTCAAGAAGTTTTTGGTATTTCCACCCTAATCACAAGCAACCGTATAGCCTCAACTGCTTTAGACAAGGCTCAATCCTTAAACAATCAATTTTGCTCAGTGTTTACAAAGGAAAACATTGATGACATGCCAGCTTTGGAGCCATGTAACATTCCAAACATAGACAAGCTGTCCATCACAGTTAACGGCGTGCAGAAGTTGCGAGCTGACGTCCAACCTAAAAAAGCTATAGGTCCTGACAACATTCCTGCAAAAATCTTACAAAGTTGCTCTGAAAGCTTAGCCCCAGTGCTTCAAAAACTTTTTCAAAAATCTATTGATACAGGTACTCTTCCCCGTGACTGGTGCGATGCAAATGTTATTCTCATCTACAAAGAAGGTGACAGATCCATACCTGCAAATTATCGTCCTGTATCACTTACCTCAATTGTTTGTAAGCTCCTCGAACACATTATTTATCACCATATAATGTCCCACTTGGAAAGATATCAAGTTCTTACCAACCATCAGCACGGCTTCTGCCGGGGTAGGTCCTGTGACACACAGCTTGCTGGCCTTGTGGATGACCTAGCTAAACTACTTGATAGGAAAAGCCAGGCAGACTTGGTGATCCTTGATTTCAGCAAGGCTTTTGATACAGTCCCACATCAAAGACTTTTGAGTAAACTCAAGAATATCGGCATTAACAACAGCCTTTTGGACTGGACCAAGAATTTCCTCACTAATAGACACCAAAGAGTCCTCATTGATGGAGCATCGCCAACCCAGTCCCCTGTTACATCAGGTGTTCCTCAAGGAACTGTTCTGGTTCCCCTAACCCTTTTAATTTACATAAACGACATTCCTAGCATGGTCTCATCCAGTGTTAGACTCTTCGCCGACAACTGCATAATGTACAGGTTAGGTTAGATGAGGTTTAACGTCCCAGTTTCCAACCAATTGGTTCAAATCGAGACGACCACGGCCTTTTTTCCAGTTGTGGCTCACTGGCTTGTTTTCCCTACTCCATTGTTTATGCTGGGCATCAAGCACAAAGGCAGTAGGTTCCATTTTTAAAGTCTTTGGTATGACCGGCCAGGATTTGAACCCTAGACCTTCCAGCTGCAAGTCGGATGCTCAATGCATAATGTACAGAGAAATTAATTCATCTAAGGACAGTGATATATTACAGAAAGACATTGACTCACTTAAGAAATTGGGGATCCACGTGGCAAATGTCTTTCAATGCCTCTAAGTGTTACTCTATGCACGTTTCCCATAAAACCAAACCCCTTATTGTGGATTACTACATGAATGGAAGGATTCTGCAAGCTGTTAAGCATCAGTCTTATTTAGAGGAGTCGAAATTAGTCGACCTTACCTGGACCCATCACATTAAGCAAATTACCAACAAGGCAAATAAAATGCTTGGGTTACTACAAAGAATTCTCCACTCTTGTAGCAAAGGTGTCAAGGAAACTGCCTACAAAACACTAGTCCACTCAAAGCTGGAGTATTGCGGGACCATATGGGATCCTTACATCAAAAGTGACAAACAACACTTGAGAATGTTCAAAGACATGCAGCCCGTTTTGTTCTCAACAACTACAATTACAGGGATAGCATCACCAACATGTTAACAGATCTCAAATGGGAACCACTTTAAGAGCGCCGTACCAGACTTCGCCTCATCGCTATCTATAAGGAGGTTCATAACTTCACTCCCCCCAACATCCAGCTGCAGAGTAACCATAATAAGACCACTAGGCATAATAAAGGCACCCACATAATTGTTTCCCCTCCTTTTAGTAAATGTTATCAATATTCGATGTACCCAAGAACTGCTTGTGATTTGAATGGAATTTCCTCCCATCAAACATACGTGCAGCACTAGTCTGCAGTCTGCTGACCTAGTATGGGGATTCCCATACTAGGTCAGCAATATACCCATTGTCAAAATTGGGCTACCGCACCATCAAAAATTTTGAATGGTCTCAATCTTTCTCAAATTCACATATACTCCTAGGTAATCGACCTCTATGGATCATTTATATGTTTAAGACCCATCATTTTAAGGATACTATCACCCCTTCTCCAAAAAGAGACCAAAAATTTTGATTTACACAAACGATCCTGTTTTGTTTTTTAAAACATTCTAAATCTTGTCACTAGGACGTTCACACTATTGTATGCTATATAGCACACACTGCTGTTCAATTGTGACATAGTTCATAGCTATGGTTACAATGATGTACGCACATACGCGTATGTAGCAACAATCATTGCAGAAACGCACGCAGACGATGTTACTCTCACAGTAATAACGCGGGAAAAACTTCGTGTTGCAATAGCCTAGGCCTAGTTCAGGGAGCAAAGTGTACGTGAGAACTAGGCCTAGCTGTACTGGTACCCTAGGCTAGTGCAGCACCTGATGCCAGGGTGCATTCCATGTAAAGCCTACGCCGAAGGTACGCCGAGGTTTTCGTGACCATACGCCAGGATGTATGCCGGGATTTTCTGTACTGTCCACATACAATGCATGTACATAGCAATCCATAGGCGTGCATACATACGTACAGTATACATGTACGTGATACGTACACAGTCACCATACATTGGCAATGCACGTACAGGTATATAGTATACACACATTATAGCTAAGTCAGAGGCAATCCGTAAGCGATTGTACGTACGTATATGGCAAGCCGAATGTTCAATAAATAGATAATCCAAGATTATCGGTCGAGAATCCAAGATTATTGACCGATAATCTTTGATTTTCGACTGATAATCCTGGATTATCAGTCGATAATCTTGGATTTTCAATGATAAACCAGGTTTATCAACTGATAATCTTGGATTATCAATGATAAACCAGGTTTATCAACTGATAATCTTGGATTATCAAATGAAAATCCAGGTTTATCCCGACAATCTTGGATTCTCGCTCGATAATCCAAGATTATCGAACGACAATCTTGGATTATCTATTTAATGAACATTCGGCTCGTCGAACATGGCTTATCACGCGAAAATCTTGGAATATCAATTCGTTGCACATTTGGCAAGATGATCCAAGATTTTCGGTTGATAATCTTGGATTCTCGACCGATAATCTTGGATTCTCGAACGATAATCTTGGATTCTCGACCGATAATCTTGGATTCTCGACCGATAATCTTGGATTCTCGACCGATAATCTTGGATTCTCGAACGATAATCTTGGATTATCGAAAAATAATTTGATAATCTTGGATTCTCGACCGATAATCTTGGATTCTCGACTGATAATCTTGGATTATCGAAAAATCATTTGATAATCTTGGATTCTCGATCCATAATCTTGGATTCTCGACCGATAATCTTGGATTATCGAAAAATAATTTGATTATCTTGGATTCTCGACCGATAATCTTGGATTCTCGACCGATAATCTTGGATTATCGAAAAATATTTTGATAATCTTGGATTCTCGACCGATAATCTTGGATTCTCGACCGATAATCTTGGATTATCGAAAAATAATTTGATAATCTTGGATTCTAGACCGAGAAACCAGGTTTATCAAAATAGTTTTTGATAATCTTGGATTATCAAATGATAATCTTGGATTCTCGGATGATAGACCGGGTTTATCAATTTTTTTTTTTTGATAATCTTGGATTGTCAACAGATAAACCAGGATTATCAAAGTGAATGTGATAATCTTGGATTCTCCACCGATAATCTTGGATTGTCGACCAATAATCTTGGATTATCGGTCGATGATCTTGGATTGTCGGTCGATAATCTTGGATTATCAGTCGATAATCTTGGATTATCAATCGATAATCCAAGTTTATCGGATGAGGTACACTAAAATCATTAGATAATCCAAGATTTTCGACTGATATACCAAATTAATTTGATAATCTTGGATTATCGGTCGATAATCTTGGATTGTCGATCAATAGTCCAAGTTTTTTTGATAATCTTGGATTGCCTCGTGATAAACTTGGTTTATCATTGATGATCTTGGATTATCGACAGATAATCCAAGATTATCGGTCGAAAATCTTGGATTCTCCACCGATAATCTTGGATTATCGACCGATAATCTTGGATTATCGACCGATAATCTTGGATTTTCTATTTATTGAACATTCGGCTTGCTATATAAGTATGTATACATGTATGTTATGCATACACCATTCATTGGCAATGCAAGTAGGCCTACAGGTTTACATAGCACAGTACTGTGCGTGAACATACAGCGGGAGTTGACTGAATCGGCCCGCCGGTATGCCGGGAGTACCGTTTGCGAGCTGCTTCGCTGGGGAGTACGCCAACTACACTGGCAATCCTCAACTTACTGCATTTTGCACGCCGACAAAGGCTAGTTTCTAAGCCGCCATGCCGACCGAAATCGTATGGCCATGCCGAAGATCTTCAGCGTATAGTGCACTGAATGCACACTGGACCTGATATTTGCCCTTTTAAATCTAGCGTAGCCAACGTTAATCTTCGAAATCTAGTGTCTAAGGCGCACTTTAAAATCTAGGCAACTGACCTGTGCATGACAACTGACTTTTGGAGGTGTTTGCACAGTAAGAAGCAGAAGCAGAAGCACAGTTTTCACCATTTTCCTGCATTTCCAGCATTTTATGTTCTAAAAATGGATTGAAACTTTTTCAACACTTCATTCTTTTCCTCCACTGTCAATCAGATTTTTCGGAGTCACTGTTTCCTACTTCTCTTGTATTTTCAGCATTCTTCCTTTTTTAATCAGCATCTGCTCCCAATATTGGCCCTAGGCCTACCATTAACTAGGCCTATGCCTAACATATGATACAGCCTATAATCCTGGACAACATTATCTGGGACAAATCCCGCGCCCCACCTCAATGTTGGTTTTGAAGGTGAATTCAAGTTGAGCGCTGAAGAAAAGAGGGGTCATACTAATTACCGCCCGGCTCGCCCGGCCCTCCCGTACTACCTACACTTAGCCCGGCTATACGTACGTGTACATTATTATGCAGAAGGTATCGTACTGTAGTTTGTATTTAGTCTATCCTATAAGGCACGTTCAACATGACCGTTGACTGAAAGTGACAGGAGAGTACCTTTCACAGTCGTATATTATTGTATTTTGACCATTTGAAACCTATCACCTTTGTATTGTTCGTCATTGTTTAAGGGTTCATATTAAACGATATGGCACATAAACTGAGATACATAATTTTCAAGCAAGTTAAAGGGAATATTTATCAACTTTGTTTACTGTGCCCTACATATGTTGTAGATTTATGCTAAATCTACATGGAAAGATATTCAAACATTCCAGCAGTATCAAATTTCAAGGATAACAGGACATTCAATTTTAAAGAAAAACAAAAGAAATCTGAGGCAATGTGCCCACTTGACATAACATTCTGTGACCTTGATGAGAAGTGGAGGTATTTTTGGACAAAAATAAGCAATTTTTAACGTTAGATATCTCGAGTTAGGAAAAGAGTATTGCTACGGGGTTTGAAGGGCATGAACTGGAATATTTTTGTCTTTCACATAGGATCCTAATGAAAAGCCACTTGGAAAATGCCTTTAAAATTTAACTGATCGTGGGAAAAGTGCATATTTGTGATCTTATTGGTGTAAAGTTCTTAGAACGAGGACGGGAGGGGGGGCTAAATAAGTTATTTTGCTGTTTTGTAGCAGTTATCGTGTGCCCGTGTTTTACACTTTTAAAAATACAGTTGGACATGTTTTTTCGGTATATAATCTTACGTGCGACAAAGTGTAATTATGCCCTTTCGCTGTACATGCAACTAGGTTTGCTGCACAATTGAGATTTACAGGGTTCATCATTATTTGTACTTACATGTATAGCCGCGGGCTAAATTTAGGTAGTACGGGCGAGCCGGGTGAGCCGGGAGGTAATTAGTATGACTGGAAAAGATTGCGCTTTTTGTTTCTTCTCAACATTGGATGAGGGGTGGAGGGGAAGGTCCGGCAGTGTCCCAATAGTTTTGTCCAGGATTGTAGCCTAACCAGGGGTCAAAATCTAATTTTTTTGCTTCTGTTCCACGGAACAGCACTTTTTCCACAATTACTGTTCCGGATCAGATTTTACTATTCCGGAGCACAGCATCTCAGCATACGTACAGTTCGTGCACACGTTCAAACTGCAAAGGTGCAAAATGCAAATTGCTGTCTACTGTATTTGAGTGGTATGACTGCACGACTTGACAGTAATGTGGGGAGGGTGTATTTTCGCCTGCAGCAGGGATTAGCCAGTGGGATATCCTGATTTTCTTTCGGTTCTTATTTTTTAAGCACATATTTAATACATAGGATGAAATACACTCAAAATTGATGCAGAAGGCACAGCAAGCAAGACAAGTGGTATCTGAGTGAGAGCAAAAACGTTCCATCGTAAAGGAATATTTTTGCTTGATTCATCCTTTGCATTGCAGTTTAGTGCTATAGCAAAGCAATGAGTGGGTTCTCCACCATATGAGTGCACATACTGATGTTATTTTCTCACAGCAAATTTACGTGAAATCGTTCTAGTCATATCCTTCGCCATAACCTTGATTCAAGTATTATTCCACACAGTAAGTCAATGGGAAGATCTTGCGACGAAAAGTAAACACTTACTGTAGGACCCATTGACTTTGGTTGCGAGATGTCAGCAGTCAGAATTGCTTTTAATCGTTTCAAGTTTCAGTGCTTAGTTGCTAGCTTGGAGGAAATATTAATAAAAAAAACCCTAAAAACACAATGAAGTGGAGGGAATATCAATGAATAGTTAAGAGGTCATTTGGAACAAACCTCGCAAGACAAAGGGTGATGCAAGATGACCTTCTCTTGCAGGGCAATAATGACATAGGCCTACTGTACTAAAAGTTTTTCTGCGTTTGGTAGTAAAACTTCAGTATGTGCGTTTACAAAGTACTGTACAATGCAGCATGCTAGTACCTCGCAGCATGCAGCTTAGGGAATAACACATGCAAGTGTAACTGACTTTAACTGATAACGGTGGAACGAGATTGCATTTCATACTTAGGCCCTAAGCCAAAATTTACAGGGAATACTTTATCAGAGATTAGCATGTGCGTATATTTATATGCACTTTGCTTCTTGTGGAAAAAACAGTGGCTTTGGAAAAGTTACTGTTCCGGCACTAAAAGCACTGTTCTCGGAACAGCGGAACAGTGGGAATTTCTACCCCTGGCCTAACGTAGGCGTAGGCCTATAATATGTACAACAGGATAAACGTAGCCTAGGCTAGTAATAATGAATGACTAAAGTAAAAGGCCATAGTCTGGCTAGCCATGTCCACAGGCAGTTCTAGCGTTATATAGTACATTTATATATATATGTATGTACTATATAAAATATAACGCTAGAACTGCCTGTGGCCATGTCCTACCACAGGCATGTTCTTGAAATAGTTTGAAGTTGCAAGAGTAAACTGCTCTTGTCCAGGTTCAAGTCTGCCACAGGTCGCATCATGTATGAATGCCAATATAAACATTATGATGGTAGGAAAACGCCAGTCTGTTCTTCGAAAAGAAACAGCCATATCGCTTCTCGAACTGAAGGCAACCACAGGCGTTCCGATTTATATGTACATATATAAATATATACACTATACATATATATACTAACTTAGTATATATATGTATAGTGTATTGTATATGTACATATAAATCGGAACGCCTGTGAAGGCAACCACCCACGTTTACACACGACGTCATTTGTTTGTAAACATGAATGGAGCAAAATCACTTTACCTGAAGACAGAGTTACCCTGACTATATATGGTCAGTACTTAGTATAAATCAAAGACACTATAGCGCCGTTAGGCGCAAGACCGGTTACTCTGCCTCTAAAACCGTAGTACATCATGGGGCGAAGTATCCGCCATTTTAGTAAGCAAACGCCGGGACGCGCAATTTTTTTTCCCACGAGGTTATGGGCAAATCATGCCAATGGACCAATCAGCTCCTTGGAAATAGGCCACACCCCTAATTCCAAAATGACAGCTTTTAAACCATTTTTTTGTAATTCTGACGCCAGATTATGAAAGAACAGGCCAAATAACCCCAGTCCACGTAACCCCAACCTTAGAAATAACCCCAACCATGATTTAGAAACAAATTTGAAAAAATTTTGAAAATCAGATTTACCCATAACCTCGTGGGAAAAAAAATTGGGCCGCCGGGACGCTGATATGTACGTAACGTACCGAAACAGTGTGTACGAGTAAGTCATAGACGACTGATTGGTCAAAATTGCAAAAAATGGAAGAAAAATTAATCACCTAAATGTAATGAAAATTTTAAGCTATTGTTGACGAAAGTTTAACCGTGATGTCAGAGAGTTGATGCTAAACATTGTTCATTTGGTACGCTGATAACTAATCAAAGGGAGATAACTCCAAAACCAGTAGCGTAGCCAGGATTGTGTCATGGGGAGGGTTTTGGAGTACGACACGAGGGAAAGGTCTAAGGGGAGGGAGAAAAACGGCTATTTTAGGTCTCCAGATGCAAAATGGTGCAATGTTTGTGCCTCAAATGTAATAACGTTTATAGTGATCATGTGTTTTTTGCAATTATTTTTTTCAAGGTTGGGTCATGGGGGGGGGGTTCAACCCCCAAAACCCTCCCCGTGGCTACGCCACTGTCCAAAACTACCGGACGGATTCATGCGCGGTTTTCAGCTACTTGTAGTGGAAATTTGCTCCATAATAGGAGCAGGCCATGGGCCAGAGGCACCCACGGGCAACCTCCCCCCCCCCGCACAAATCTTTTACCCAATATTTTTTGGAAACCTTATGGGTCCCCTGAACACGAAATCAAGAAGTAACAGCAAACACTTTCGATTTCACTCATTCAAAATGGCTCCCAAAAATGGCGGCAAAAATTATATTTTGTATTAAATAATAATAAGTAAATATTCCTAAAAATATTTTTAAGGCATCGAATGTTAAAACTTGGTCATATTTTATGACAAAAATTCCAAAATTAATTTTTGAGACTATTTTGGTGAGGTTTCGGTTAACCAAGATGGCGGAAAAACCAAATAGCGGCCAATGCAATAATTATGCCAGTATAACATATTAATAGTAAAAATATTCATTAAAAATACTTTTGAACACAGGCAAAGTTAACCTGTGTCCATTTCCTGTTGTAAATATGCAAAAAGTTTTTCTGGACATTTATTTAGGATCTGAGTCAACCAAGATGGCGGATATAGCAAAATGACCTCTAATGTTAAAATTTCTATATCACAATCATAGGGAAAATCATCCTTAAAATTATATTTGTGACAGTTGCTCTTTATATTTGGCCATATTTTGTGCCAATTAATTTGAACGTATTTTTCAAAATATTTTCTTAGAATTTAGGTCACTCAAAATGGAGGAAAAAGCAAAATGGCGGCTAGTGATATTTTATAAAAATAAGGCAAATCATCCTTAAAAAATATTTCTAACACCTTTAAACCTAAAATCTATCCATAAACTTTCTGAATAGTTATTACAGAAAATGGACTGAGTTTAGATGTAAATGTGTTGAAAATATTTTTAATGATTACAAGTTATTATCTATTATTATGCTACATTGTTACTATACCATAAGCGATCATTTTGCTTTTTCCGCCATCTTGGTTGACCTGAATTCCAACAAAAATGTTCTAAAAAATAATTAATTATTTGGCATGAACCATGACCATATTTTAAGAGTCGGTGCGTCCAACATATTTTTCATGAATATTTTTCACATTATTTCAATATATTATAATAATTACATGGACAGCCATTTTGAAAATTCCGCCTTCTTGGTTGACTGCATCTCACTAAAACAGTCTCAAAAATTAATTTTGGAATTTTTGTCATAAAATATGAACAAATTTTAACAGTCGATGCCTCAAAATATTTTCAGCAATATATTAAGTTTTAATATATTTTAATACAAAATATTCATAAATTTTGCCACCATTTTGTTTTTGGCAGTAATTTTGAATAAGTGAGACCTAACATATTTACTGTTACCACTTGTTTCTGCGTTCAGGGGACCCTAAGGTTTCAAAAAAAAATATTGGGTCGGAGAGTTGCGGGTTGGGGTGCCTTGAGGTGCTTCTTGCCCATGGCCTATAATATATGTAGTTTTCATTTAGTGTTGGACTGTTCTTTGAATTAGTATTTAAAAGAAAAGTCTAACACTAAATGAAAATACCAAACCCAACAGTGAAACTCCCATTGACGTAGCATCGTTGGTTATCGAGATATTGATTTTATGAACGTCAGGTCAACGCATTTACAACACGCACCGTTTTTCGCGTTCCATACGATGCATCAAAGCTGCTTACTAAAATGGCGGACGATCTGCTCCATTGCATACTACGAAAATTTGTGTGCACTTTCGTGTGAGTAACCGGTCTTGCGCTTTACGGCGCTATACTGTCTTTGGTATAAATACCAAGAAAGTTGGCCATAGACTCATTTCCCAATAGGAATTACAAAGGATTGTGGGATAGAATTTTGGTGTGCCATCATTTTTTTGCCACAGCAAAACGCCATTGACAACAACATTGCCTACCCGAACTCTATCCCACAATCCATTGCAATTGCTATTTGGGAAAGGGTCTATGGTTCAGCCACTAATCTTCAGTCTTCAGTCTTCACACCCTCTTTAAATGGCAGAGTAATTGGCAAATGCATTTCAACGTCAAGAAATGCTTTGCTATGAGGATCACCCACTCGAGGAATCCTAAACTTTTTGATTACTCACTAGGTAACGAAATCTTGGCGTCTACTGACTGCCATACCTATCTTGGAGTTGATATCTCTAACACCCTTTCCTGGAAAAAGCACATCAATCGTATCACTTCGTCTGCTAATAGGTCCCTAGATTTTATTAAAAGAAATCTGTACTCCTGTCCAAAGAGTATTAAAGCCAATGCCTATCTCACCCTTGTTCAACCACTTCTAGAGTATTCCTCTTCGGTTTGGGATCCCTACTCTGCCTCCCTAGTTAGTGAAATCGAGCAAATTCAACGTAGGACAGGTTTGTCTGTAATGACTACTCCTCTCACACTGTGTAGCTTAACTGAAATGTTGAGGGATCTAGGGTGGGATAGTCTAAAAGACAGAAGAACAGTTAATGTTGCTCTTTTCAAAGCTAGATCGGGCCTCCTTGCTTTGCCAATCTCTCACAACGGCCGGTCCGGCGGTTTTCTATGCACCAACACTCGAACAGTTTTTCTATTTTACATGCTAATAAGGACTGCTACAAATTCAGTTTTTTTTTTCCTCGGACCGTCAAAGACTGGAACCTTCTCCCCCGGAACATTACAGATCTCGAGGACCCCAAGCAATTTAAGATCTCCGCCTTGAGGTTCCTCAGACGGGAGGACTAACTCATCCTGCACACCAGTCACCCTGCACGTTTGACTCCACCTAGGAGTGTTGTGCAGTATCTTTCCAGATCCAGATCCAGATCCAGTAACAAACTCCATAAAGGCAAGAATGCCCCCTTACTCAAAATCCATATATGGCCCAGATATGGGATTTCATATCTGGCCCATATCTGGGCCAGATATGGAATTCATATCTGGCTTGTACAAGAATTGGGCAGATATAACTTGATATAATATAAAGACCATATATGGCCATATATGGCCCAGGTAAAGTTTCACTTTTATATGGCCCAGATATGCCCCATATATGGCTACTCCATTTCTGGCCCATATATGGAAAATCCATATATGCCACATATAAAGAGATTTATATCTGGCCCATATCTGTGCCATATATGACCCATATAAAACTTTATATGGCTCACTTTTTATATGGCCCATATCTGGAAATTTATATCTGGCCCAGGCATATCTGCACCAGATATGGAATTTATATCAGATCTGATAAAAACCATATATGGCCAGATAAAGTTCTATCTGGATCAAGCCTTTATATGGCACAGATCTGCTCTAGTTATGAATCATAGTTAGGACTTATAGTCCACACTCCTCATGGAGACTTTGAACACCAGAAAACAATGTTTAAGTGCTCCATGAATTAGAATGTAATGTAAGTATTAGGTTGAATTGACTTAAGTACATAAATTCAACTTATTTCATAACAGTGAACAGAAAAATGCCTTGAAATTTCCTATTTTATGTAATCACAGTGATATGGGCTTCTTATTTTAAACTTAATTACGTATTTGACTCTAAATTTTGTTTACTGCGTGGTGCATATTTTACTTTCAACTTCCTAAATCATGAAAAGTGTAGGTTTAGATACAAGCTCCTCCCAAATATGCAAATTATTTGCCTAAGTTCACTTAGTACACTGCGGTATTAACAGAAGTGTAGCCACTAAATAACTGCAATGTCTGGGAAGGTAATGCTGTATCCAAAACATGTCTTAGTTTGTAACAAGCATAATCCAAGAATCAAATCAAATAAATAATAAAACAAACTAACAAAATGCTCATTTGCATATCTAGCATATCAAGTTATATCTGGCTTTATATGGCCATATCAAACTTTATATACATATCTGGATCACGGTTATATCAAGTTATATCTGGCTTTATATGGCCATATCAAACTTAATATGCATATCTGGGTTATGTTTTAATCAAGTTATATCTGGCTTTATATGGCCATATCAAACTTTATATACATATCTGGATCACCATTTTATCAAGTTATATCTGGTTTTATATGGCCATATCAAACTTTATATACATATCTGGATCACGATTATATCAAGTTATATCTGGCTTTATATGGCCATATCAAACTTTATATACATATCTGGATCATGATTATATCAAGTTATATCTGGCTTTATATGACCATATCAAACTTAATATACATATCTGGATCACAGTTTTATCAAGTTATATCTGGCTTTATATGGCCATATCAAACTTTATATACATATCAGGATCACGATTATATCAAGTTATATCTGGCTTTATATGGCCATATCAAACTTAATATGCATATCTGGGTTATGTTTTAAACAAGTTATATCTGGCTTTATATGGCCATATCAAACTTTATATACATATCTGGATCACCATTTTATCAAGTTATATCTGGCTTTATATGGCCATATCAAACTTTATATGCATATCTGGGTTGTGTTTTAATCAAGTTATATCTGGCTTTATATGGCCATATAAAGTCTTTAATCAACCAGATATTTCCAGATATAAAGCCAGATATGGATTTTGAGTAAGGGCCATCACAGAGTACACAGTCAACAGTTGAAAAGCCAACAAGGGAGACACAACCACCACAAAAAGTGACATATATAGTCAAACTACTGCGTAGCACTTATGAAGTAGGTAGGTAAAAAGGAAGTAGTAAATAGTGCTAAAAGGTTGTGAAAAATTCCACGACGTTTCGGGTTTAAACCCTTCATCAGGTGGCAAAAATGCATTAACTGATCGTTGACACGGCCAAACGTGTCAACGATCAGTTAATGCATTTTTGCCACTTGCCACCTGATGAAGGGTTTAAACCCGAAACGTCGTGGAATTTTTCACAAACTTTTAGCACCATTTACAACCAGTCTTTTTTACCTATATATATATATATATATATATATATATATATATATATATATATATATATATATATATATATATATATATATATATATATTATTTATATCTATATATGTATGTATATATATATATATATATATGTATACCTATATATATATATAAATATATATACAAATAACACTGGTAATGTCCTTGGTTCCAACATAGTATATTGTGATACACAAAACACACAAATTTTAGGACCCCGGTCCTTCTTCAGGTGTAGGAGCAAAGTGACTGATAACTACTTCTTGTAAAATTGAAAGTTCGAGAGAAAGCCTAAATCTCTATTCAACCCGTGTCGATGTGAACCAGCCCTTAGGATTAGTTGCGTTTCAAATAGATTTCTTTTGTTGTGCTGCGTCATGTTGCCATGGATGATTGCAAACTAATCATTACATTAAATTTGTGTGTTTTGTGTATCACAATATACTATGTTGGAACCAAGGACATTACCAGTGTTATTTGTTTGTTTATTTGTATGTTTCCAACTCGTGGAACTCTCACTCATGCATATCTATCTGTCTGTCTATCTGTCTATCTGTCTGTCTGTCTGTCTGTCTGTCTGTCTGTCTGTCTGTCTGTCTATCTATCTATCTATATATCTATATATATATAGGCCCTATATATATATATATATATATATATAAACTTAACATTTTGCGCTGAAGAACGACACAGGGGTGTCCGAAATGTACGCTTTTCTGTTACCGTATCTGTCCTCTCGTATTGTCATCTTTGTGGTGTGTTCTACCTACTATTATTTTTGTTTCATGGAGCATACGTGGATTTTTGTTATTATATATGTGTATATATATATATATATATATATATATATATATAGATAGAGAGAGAGAGAGAGAGAGAGAGAGAGAGAGAGAGAGAGAGGATAGAGAGAGAGAGCAGGCCCGTAGCCAGGGGGTTCGATGGACCGTACGAACCCCCCCCCCGACCAGACCAATTTTTTTAATGGAGTGTTGGCGTTTTCCAGGGCAAGTTGTCAATTTGCACAAAATGCACGAAAATGCATATTTAAATCACTTTTCAACGACAGTGGGTGAGGGTAAAATGGCAAATTCGCAAAATTTCCACGAAATCTGGAAGGCTACTGTGGGGGGTGGGGTGGGGCTGGGCAACACTCTCAAGCCAATTGAAGTTTGCCATGATATGTGCCTCTGTGAATCATCTATATAATCACAGTACCCACTTCAGTTTTTATGAGACTGGATCACAATAAAAGAGCTATTTTAAGTATTGTTGATCATGTGTTTTTTCCTCCATTTGCAGTAGGTTGGAAGGAAAGATAGGTGTTCATGATGAACACCTATCTAGTGGCGGCGATGAAAAATGAAAAGTGGGGGGGGGGGGATGAAGGCATGTTCAGCCCCCAATATTTTTCCAAGTGTTCCAAGAAGCAAGGAGAATTTCGAAATGAGGGCTGAACTTCTTCTTGCTTGAAACACTCGGGAAGTGCCGTTTCCGGCCATCTTGGGGGTTTGAAGAGCCGAAAATTTTCTTGTACGCTCCGCGCCAACCGATGGTGGCGCTCCGCTTAGATAGTCGACGAACCCCCCCCCCGGGTAAAAGGTGGCTACGGGCCTGTATAGAGAGAGAGAGTTGAGTCGGTAAAGCTGAAAAATCTGGGCGAGGTGAAAAAGCAATGTTGACTCCACCGGGATTCGAACTCGGGGCCTCCCGCTTGCTAGTGCGGACGCTCTAACCACTGAGCCATGAAGCCAAGATGGTCTAGCCTTTGTTCAAACAAAGGCTATATATATATATATATATATATATATATATATATATATATATATATATATATATATATATATGAAAATAAGAAGCCACCAGACACTCGACATATTAAAAACGATCCATAAAAGTTTATTAAAACACGTTAGGAAACAGATCATTAAAATCTTCCATGCAATAAGATAGAAAAACTGGTTAAAAGGTAAAAAGGCAAGTGAGCATACTCAAACATCTACGACGTTTCGAAAAGGTTACCTTTTCTTGTTCACGTACAAAAGTAGACTGACACTAAGAAAACATACAAACAGTAAAACCGGGTGGAAAACGGTTAAGAATAACTCAAATGTCGTGACTGACTTCTTTTACATTCATGCCCACAGGAGCGAACGTGTTAAGGCGATAAATCCACTTAAGCTCAACTTCTTCCCGAACTCTCTTACTATTGTTAACTAACTTTTCAATTCCTATGAGCTCAAAGTTCTTACAAGATTGAAAATGTTTCCCAAGAGGTGTATTGGCTTTACGTATTTCTTGTCTATGCCCCCGATGTCTAATCCTCAGTTCCCCTCCTGTTTCTCCTACATCAGTACTGTTTCTTACAATCCAAGCAGTTAATAAGATAAACCAGTCCAACTGAATCACAGGTGATATTATGAAATAGCTTAAACTTTTGGCCTGTATAATGACTCTTTACAAAAGCGGTTTCTTTTAAAGCACTACATGTTACACATCGTTTAGAATGAGTCTTGAAACACCCTTTACTCTCCACACTGAAACTCTGTGAAAGCTTGGCCCTAACAAGCAGGGATTTTAAATTAGGAGGCTGTCTGAAAACAACTGCAGGAGGGCGATGAAAGTTGTCCTTAAAAGTTTTAGACATCTGTAAAATTGGGAAATGTTTCTTAATAATCTGGGACATGGGAGGAAGACGGGGGTTGCGGGTGGTCACAAGGGGGGCTAAAAAACGTCTCTGCTTTTTGGTAGCATGCTCTGAACAAAGCAAATTGCTACGAGACAATTTTCCAGCGTGTTTAATTTTTTCACGGACCTTAGAACTGGGGTAACCACGCTCGCTAAGATTGTTATGCAGATCGGTAAGGTTCCTATGCACGTCTCTTTCATCAGAACAAATCGATTTAATCCTAAGGGCCTGGCCGTAGGCTATGTTGTCTAAAGTACTCTTACTGTGATATGAGTCATACCGTAGATAGAGGTTCTTGAAAGTCGGCTTAACAAACAAATCCGTACTGAGAAAACCCTCCTTACTACGTTGAATTCGAATATCGAGAAAATTAATAGTATTAAAATCAAATTCATACGTAAATTCCAACTCATCAGGATACAAATTATTCAAAATTCCCACAAACGAAATAAAAGCCTCATTACCATGTGGCCACAATCCCCAGATATCGTCGATATAACGACACCATTCAGTGGGTTTCAAGTGACAGGATTTCCAGAGTTTATCCTCTACTAAGTCCATGCCCAGACAGGCATACCCTGGAGCCATTTTAGGCCCTATCGACGTCCCGTGAATTTGAGTAAACCACCCCCCATTAAACTCAAAATGATTTTCATTCAAACATAATTTAAGACATTCAATTAAATTACCAGTAGAGGGTTTCTTAAAACTTCTGTTATCTAAAGCTCGCCTCACCCCTTCAATCCCTACGTGCTGCGGCATACTCGGATACATAGCCTTAACGTCAATGGTGAACATTGCCACATTGGGTGGTAGCGGGCCTTTATCATTCATAGAATTAATTAATTTTAGGACGTCCTTCGAATCCTTAACAAAAGAGTCCAATTTTTTAATTTCCGGATTGATGTAAAAATCTACGAACTCTGAAAGTCTTTCGATGGGTGAACCACACCCTGAAATAACTGGTCTAGTTTTGAGATGACCATTAACGTCTGTGTCCTTGTGGGTTTTAGGTAAAGTATATATATATATATATATATATATATATATATATATATATATATATATATATATATATATATATATATATACAAACTTGACCACAAAACTAGGAAACCAATAAGTATAACGAGTGCAAGTAAAAGCAAACGACAAGGGCGCTAATGACCTGACTTGGTGTGGACCCATGTGTTTGTACTGAGCAGGGTCTCTGATCCAACTAAAGGGCCCGGGAGGATCCATTTGGAGGTAGCAGAACGGAAGGACGAAACAGTTGGTTTAGCCTAATAAGTATTTGTTGGGGAACTGTATTCCAGAGGCGAACACTTCTAACAAAGAACTGGTATTTGAACCCCTCAGAGTGCAGGGCCTGTATATATGGTTATAGTGGGTATGTCTGGCAGAAGGGGTAAAAATAGGGGGGAATGGAATGTTCACAAGGTTGTTCCTAATATTGTAAAACACACAAGATCAACTAAGGCCCTACTATGTTGCAAGGGTTGTATAGTCATTTAAGAGTCTGGGAAATTTTTGTTGAAGATAATCGTAGTAATTTAAAACAAACCGCGCTTCACGTCTTTGGACTGCATCAGTTTTATCTATATTCAGCTTAGTGTGTGGATTCCAACACGTGGAAGCATATTCAAGGTGGGGACGACTAATAGCGTAGTAAGCAGTAGTTTAAGATTTCCCTAGAACACATGTGAAGGTTACGGCGACACAAATTTAATGGCCTAGTAGCCTTATTAGGTATCTCTTCAATGTGCTTATTAAAATTCAGTTTATTATCAAGAATGACACCTGTCAGAAGTGACTTCTTCCAAATCACCAAATTCAGAGGCAGACATAGGGAGATTGATGTTATTTTGCGCAAGCCCAAGCAAATCAAGAGAAATAGGAGCAGAGGAAGACGCACTGATACATAATATCTTGTATCAGGGAAATCTAGGCCCGTAGTCAAGGTGGGGGGCAAGGGGGCGAAGCCCCTCTGAAATTTTTTCGCCCCCACTATAGTTTGAATCTTACCATTGACTTAATACATTTGTACACATTTGGCCCCCTGAAAAATTTTCGCCCCCTGGAAAAATTTTGCCCCCCCCCTCCAGTACCTTGTCTGCCTACGGGCATGTGGAAATCCTACGAGAAACCCATTATTGCCATGCGAAAACATATTTTAATTCGTTCTTACGAATTGATAAATCGTTGCTACGAATTAATAATTCGTTCCTACGAAATAGATGAAATTATTCTTGAAAACACTATTTTCCGAAAAATTGTTCCCTGGTACACCTCATCAATGTCTCCTTATGATTTCACAATCATTGGGCCATTTGTTTGAGCTATTTATAAAACAGGGGTAAATGTAATGTTTTACCAAGTTAAGGAAGACGCTGGGAAAATTTTAAAGTAAAATCTTTGTGATATCCTCCCATGTAAGAAAAAATTATTAATGTTTATAATACCTGTTAAAATGGAAAAAAGGAAGTTTAAACCGAGGCTTACAAAAAAGCTTTTGTTTGGAAAATGAATTTTAAGGATCAATGTCGCGGGGAAAAACAAAAAAAATAATTGCTGATTTTTCACTTGCCATCTGTAGGGGGGATTGGATTTTTGTTTGTTTCATTTTTTTGGGTTAATTGTATTTGGTTTTATTTTGTTTGATTGTTTTGTTTGCTTGTATTATTTTGACACCTTCATGGGAAATAATTAATGATTATAAATATATATCTATATATCTATATATATTATAAATATGTATACTATATTGTATTTCAAGGGGAAAAAGGTTGGGGGGCATCACAAAAAAAAACAGTTAAACCAAAACCCAAAAATCGAGCATAAAAAATAGAAAAAAAACTTCTGGAAAAAAATGGCGACAAAAAACCAATTAATGTTAAATTTTCGGGGGGACCACCCACTAAGCAAGGGTGACGGTGGCACAATAGATTTAGGGAAAAATTTGTTTTACGCTTTTCATTTTATGGGAGGGCTATTTGAAAAACGGCTTTGAGGGACATGGCAATATGGCATGTTTCCATATATCTCTTGATTGGCTTAAAAACCCCTTAAAACCCCCTAACCCTAATTCTAAACCCTGGGATTGGTTCCTTAAAAAAAAACCCCCACTTCTGTTGGCCATACCGTCGTAGTGCAAGCTTAACGGCGGGGCCGGCATTTCATCAGTTTCGGGGACGAGAGGGGGCAAAAAAAAAACTTCTAAAACAAAAAACAAAAAAAAAATGTACTAAGGTAAAACACGAAAAAACTCAGTAAATAGCAGAAGAGAAGGGGGGGAACTTTTAAAGATGAAGGAAACGAGAGCTGAAAAAAAAGCGGATTACAAAAAATTGGGAAAAAAGAGCCGTAGGCGAAAAAAAACACAATGGGCTATCTGGAAATTAAACCACGGGAAGGGGACTTGCGGAAACCTTGGGACGTGAAAAGAAAAAAAACTTGGGAAACAAAAAAAGGCCAAAGTTAAAAAACATCAGGTGGAATGGGTTTTCATGGGTTCCAAAGTCCAAAAAAGTGGTTTATCATTCTGTTTACCCTTAATTAATGACCGTGAGATGAAGTGTTTGACCAAAAAACCGTTGGATGAAACCGCTGGGGCCAAGGGGCGCGCCGAAAACATTTGTTTCATTAAAATAAAGATTGCCATGACCAAAAAAAAGGCCTTGCATTCTTTGGCTCTGGGCATTTGAGGACACCCTCCCAATTCCCCATACCTAGGCACTTAATATGCCCACTCAAACCAAAAAGCCCAGTTTCCTTTTATTTTCCTGGGTTTCGTTTTAAAAACAAGCTTTTCAAAGTTTTGCTGCCGTGGTTCTTCGAGAGTTGATACCGGAAGATATTGATAATAAAAACAATAATGAGATAATTGTTTGAAGCACGCGGAGAGAGCGAAAATTTTGATAGTTTGCGAAGGATTTGTGAGGCAATGATTACAATAGATCCATCACTCGTCGAAAACACACCTCATCCTACCCCCTACAGAGATCTATAACTTAAACACCTTTCGGGACCATTTTAAAATTTTCAAAAGATTGTCTGAAATCGATTAGGGAGGCACGCGCCCCATGTCTCCCCCCCCCTCCCCGTGCCGGCGCCATTACGTCAGTTCATCACTGTTTTTTTAGATGAGAACCTCAGTATCACACACGTTCCTGCGAAGCCTATATGATATAGCGTTTAAGTCCAGTAGAGTTAATTATGTGCAAAGTCCGATGCACAGGGAAGGGGTCACTCAAAAGAAATTTGGGTTGGCTTGGAAGGGCCGGGGTTCACCAGAGTCCCTTGAACCCCTCCCCTACGTCCAGTAACTATATGTTCATGCTGAGTCTAACATCGATTCACCTATCAACTATGATCACGTAAAGATTTGAGACTTTGACTAGACTTCCTGATTAACATTGAAGATACCCCTACCCTGGCAATTTAAATTTCTGGATCCCCAGCCTTTGCCCGTCATGCCATAGTATATGAGGAGCCCTGCAGCTTGGAAAAAATTCCGCCTGGGAAATTTTGGATTTTTAGTACTGTACATGAATGTATCTGAACATATCTCACCCCAAAATATTCTCTGCACCCCCGATGCAATTGCACCCCCGAAGCCAACCCCCTCCCAGTTATGGTACCTTGTCTAGCTCAGTATACTAGCTAGCTACGCGCTGCCGCCCGGGCAGCTAGTTTTTTTTCGTAGCGGGATGGCGATGGAAAAATCGGTTTTTCAAAAATTTTTAAATTTGATTCAAAATCATGGTTAGGGTTAGAATTAAGGTTAGGGTTACGTGGACCAGGGATATTTGACCTGTTCTTTCATAATCCGGCGTCACAATTACAAAAAAAAATAGTCAACAGCTGTTATTTTGGAATTAGGGGTATGGCCAATTTCCAAGACTAATTCGTCCATTGGCATGATTCTTCCATTTCCATCCTTCTACGCAAAAAAAAAAAAAAAAAAAAAAAAACTCGCGCCGGGCCTAGCGTCCGTGGAGGTAGTAATAGACCCTTTTCCAAATAGCAATTACAAAGGATTGTGGGATTGGATTTTGGTGTGCGTCGTTTTTGGCCAAAGTAGAATGCCTTTGAGAAAAACAACCCACTTCAAAAGTGTATCCCACAATCCTTTGTAACTGTTATATGGAAAAGGGTCTATTAACAAGCCCTATACTGTAGCTAAGATGCCCAAGGTACCATAAATTCCTTTCCCCGCGGCTTTTGAGTCGGCAGCGAGTTCATACCGTGCTTGCTAAAATTAGCATGTCGGCTTTCACCTGTACGGAGCTTTTAAGGTGTCATGCAGATGTTGAGATATTATGTGAATTTCTCGACTTTTTTCAGTAAAATATTCAGATGTTGTCATCTGAGATCTTATTATCTCAATATTTTACGCTAAAATATTGAGATATTGCATTACAGGATCTCAATATCTGAATATCTTCACTGGACGATATTGAGATATTGACATCCAACATCTCGTTAAAGTTCAATATTTTAACGTAAAATATTGAAATATTACATTACAGGATCTCATTATCTGAATATGTTGACTGAACGATATTGTGATATTGACATCCAACATCTCGTTACTTCAATATTTTAATATAAAATATTAAAATATTACATTACAGGATCTTAATATCTTAATATCTTCACTGAAGGATATCGAGATATTGACATCCGAAATCTTGTGTTCTCAATATTTTAACTTAAAATATTGAAATATTACATTACAGGATCTGAACATCTTAATATCTTTTCTGAAGGATATTAAGATATTGGAACCCTGTAATGAAATATTTCAATATTGTACGCTAAAATATTGACATAACGAGAGGCTGGATGTGAAGATCTGAATGTTGTTCAGTAAAGATATTAAGATATTGAAATCTTGTTATGAAATATTTCAATTTTTTACACTGAAATATTGAGATAATGAGAAGTTTGATGCCAACATCTCAATATCCTTCAGAAAGGATATCAAGATATTGAGATGGTGTAATGTAGTATTTCAATATTTTACAATAAAATATTGAAATAACGAGATGCTGGAAGTCAATATCTCAATATCTTTCAGTGAAGATATTAAGATATTGAGATCCTGTAATAAAGTATTGTAATATTTGATGCTAAAATATTGAGAACACAAGATTTCGGATGTCAATATCTCAATATCGTTCAGAAAAGATATTAAGATATTAAGAATAGATCCTGTAATGTAATATTTCAATATTTCACTGCCGCTAAAATATTGAGAACACAAGATTTCGGATGTCAATATCTCAATATCATTCAGTAAAGATATTAAGATATTGAGATCCTGTAATGTAATATTTCAACATTTTCCGCTAAAATATTGAGATGAAAAGATCTCGGATGTCAACATCTGAATATTTTACTGATAAAAAAGTCGAGAAAGTCACATAATATCTCAACATCTTCATGACACCTTAAAAGCTCCGTACTACTACACCTGATAGTCAAGTTGTCCAAAATTTTGTATTTCCCGCACCTATTACAGATAAAAGCCACACGTACCAGAATCTCCGTTTGTTGTCAATTTCACAACAACTTCAGTAGCACAATACTTTGTAACATTTTTATAGCTTATGATCAGCACACTTTCTAAACTGAAAGACCATTGAAATACATTCATTATTTTAAGATATTATTCTAGTTTTTGTCAACAAAATAATTCGTCGGGAGTGTATATATTTAAACTTACAACTGTTCAGTTGACAAATTTTCGTATCTAGTACTTGATAATCTTTGAAAGCGCTAAGACTGAGACAGAGTACAGATGGCACTTAGTTAGGGTAACCCTGTGAGAGGTAACGTGTTTACATTTGGTCTTTTCACTTGTCAAGCGTAAGTGAAAAGACCAAATGTAATACGTTAACACCATATGGTTACTCTAACTATATGACATAGGCCTAGCTAGCTCAGATTGTTCAAAAGCTGAAGCAAGACTTCAAGTAAGCTGAAGTTAGTGGTGTAGTCACTGCATATGAACGAAAGTACCATATCTACAACAAAACAAATTGGAAAAGGACGTCCGACGTGGGTAAAAACAAACTTAAAAAAAAAAAGAAAAAGCTTCGCACTATCGTTTGTTCCATAGCCTAGGCCTAGGCCTAAGTGGTTTTTACTTTTAGCCCAGCCTAGCCTAGGCCTAGGCCTAACTGTAGCCTAGTCTAGGCCTAGGCCTAACGTTACACTTATTGTAAGTTAAAGGTAGAATTAGACCGCAGGCGGGCGTTCTCAGCATTAGCCGAGGCTGTATTATTTATTCACATACAGGCTAGGCTACATCCACTAACCCATTGTTAAGTCAACCACTCGGCTATTTGCGGATGATTGTCTCTTGTATAAGACTATCTCAACCACCAAGGATTCTGAGGATCTGCAGAAAGATCTTGATACCTTAAATGCTTGGCAAAACAAGTGGCAAATGCGTTTCAACTCTAGTAAGTGTTATGTTATGCACATCTCATCAGGTAGATCCACCACCCATTTTAATTACAAACTGGGCGGTCAGACTTTGCAAACAGTTCATTCTTATCCTTACCTTGGTATTCATCTCCAAGATAATTTGAAATGGGACACCCAGGTTGCTCATGCAACTACAAAAGCTAGTAGGGTCCTTGGCCTCATAAAGAGGAACCTTTCCAACTGCACCGAGCAGCTCAAAGCCACTGCCTATACCAGCTTAGTCAGGCCCCATTTAGAGTATGCTACACCTGCTTGGGACCCTCACCTTCAAAAGCATTGTAGCCAGTTGGAAAGGGTGCAACGTAATGCTGCAAGGTTCGTCCACACATAACTATAGTAAAACGGAAGGAACGGTCACCAAGCTCCTCCATGATCTCCACTGGATGTCCTTGCAGAACAGGAGGTCTGCCTCCAGATTAACCCTATTGTATAAAATTAATCAGAACCTTATTGACATACCTAAAGAAAACTTCCTAAAACCAGTGACACTGCAGGGCCTTCGGAGAATGAACACGCAAAACTTCCAACAACCTGCGTGTCGTATTAATGCTTACAAATACTCCTTTTTCCCAAGAACTATAAAGGAGTGGAATATGTTACCTGAAGGGACTGTCAATGCAAGTAGTATAAATTCGTTCAAGCATAATTTACATTTTGATTAAGTCATATCCCCTCCCCGCACACCTCTGGCTCATATGCTCTACCTTTTTTTAGAGCCCTGCCAGTACACGAGAAGAAGAAGAAGAGGATAGCCCTGGGGCTAGGCCTGTACTCGTTTGTGAATGCTGAGAACGCCTGTAAGTTGTAACTTAGACCACAGTCTGCTAGCACATCATTGATACAATCTGGGGCCTCTGCCACGTACCGTGGCGTGAAATCCGATTTCTTCAGATTTAATATGTTCCCAGGAAGTAGCCTAAACATTTTACTTTGACCCTGGTGTAGGGCCTACAGTGTAACTTAACTTAGCCAAGGCCCTAGTTTCTAGCAGGGTTACCAGGGTTAGCATTTTTACAATAGGCCTAGATCTAGCCTAGCGTTTTTTTACCTTAGGATACCTTAGGAACCTCAGTGGAAGCAGGTCTAATGACCTCTATGTCCGCATCTTCTTAATCATCATGATCTGAAACTGTAGTAACGATCAAAGAGCTGTGGGTGACTGCCATACTAAACTTACAAAATGTCTGCCTTGTAGTTGTATAACATCTCATGGCCAGCCCAAGCCAGTGTGCATTTAGTGCACTATACGCCGAAGATCTTCGGCGTGGCCATACGATTTCGGTCGGCGTGGAGGCTTAGAAACTAGCCTTTGTCGGCGTGCAAAATGCAGTAAGTTGAGGATTGCCGGCGTAGTTGGCGGGCAGACGGTACTCCCGGCATACCGGCGGGCCGATTCAGTCAACTCTCGCTAGTATGTTCACGCACAGTACTGTGCTATATATACCTGTAGGCCTACTTGTATTGCCAATGAATGGTGTATGCATTACGTACATGTATACATACGTACGTACAATCGCTTACGGATTGCCTCTGACTTAGCTATAATGTGTGTTTACTACATACCTGTACGTGCATTGCCAACGTATGGTGACTGTGTACGTATCACGTACATGTATACTGTACGCATGTACGCACGCCTATGGATTGCTATGTACATGCATTGTATGTTCACTGTACAGAAAATCCCGGCGTACATCCCGGCGTACGATCATGAAAACCTCGGCGTACCTTCGGTGTAGGCTTTACATGGAATGCACCCTGGAGCCCAAGACCTATCTAAAGCCTTCTCAAACTGAAAAACAGTAGTTGCAGAAACTACACTCCCAGGAAGGCTATTCCAAATATCGACAACTGTACAGACAAAACTAAATTTTCTAATGTTGAGCCTACAAAACTCTTTGAGTAACTTCCGACTATGACCACAGGTACAGCATGAGTAATTGAACTAAACTTGAGAAAACCTTCAGTAACACCTCTGTCATACACACCTGAAACAATTCTAAAAACCTCAATCATATCTCCTCTTAATCTACGGTACTTGAGAGTTGGCAGCTTAAGTTTCTTTAACCTTTCTGTATAAGTTAAACCCTTTAAGGATGGAATCAACTTAGTTGCCCTCCTCTAAACATTTTCAATAGCATCAATATCACGTTGATAATGAGGCGACCAAACAGCAGCTGCATATTCCAAATGTGGCCTAACAAGGGCCTGAAATAAAAGCTTGAAGCATTGCTCATCCAAAAATGTATAAGTATGTCTGATAAGGCCCATAATACTATTAGCCTTGTTTACTTGGTGCTGAATGTGCTCTGAAAAACCAAGACCACTGTCCACAAGAACACCTATATCCTTCTCACAATCTGACTTTTCCAGGAACACTTCATCTCCACTATCACCATATAAGTGGTAACTCCGAGGGAGACAATCATGGTACCTATTTAGAGAGACAGTTAAAACTTTGCACTTATCAGGATGAAACTTCAAGAGCCACTTGTCGGACCAGCTCTGGAGTTGATCAAGATCAATATCTTCCATACATTTCTTTAAAAATTTTCGTATCATCCGCAAATAAATAGGCCGTACCATTCACACACTGTGGTAAATCATTAATATATATAACAAACAAGATAGGACCTAAAACACTACCCTGCGGAATACCACTAGTAACTGCATGCTCACTAGATTCAACTCCATTAACAATAACCTTTTGGCTTCTTCCATTTAAAAAATCTTCAATCAATCGCCTAATTTGAATACTAAAGCCATATGCCCTAAGTTTCTCCATAAGTCTTCTGTGTGGCACTTTGTCAAAGGCCTTCATAAAGTCCATATATACAGTATCAACACAACCACCATTGTCTATCACTTTCGTCCACACATCCATAACCTTCAACAACTGCAGTGTAGTCGATCTCCCAGAAATAAAGCCAAACTGCCAGTCACTAAACAAATTATTCATCTTCATATGGTCCACCATTTAAAGGATCGAATTATTTTCTCAAGTATTTTGCACGCTACACTTGTTAAACTGACTGGGCCATATAATTTCCTGGAAGAGCCTTGTCACCTTTCTTAAATAATGCAGTAAATATTGCCAACTTTCCAAACATCTGGAACTTTACCAGTGGAAAGAGATAAATTACTGTAAATATTTTAGTCAACGGCTTTGTGATAGTCTGGGCTAATTCTTTGAATGCCTTTGGATGAAGTCCATCAGGACCAGGTGATTTGTTGACATCCAAATCTTGAAGTAAATTCAAAACATCGCATTCCTTCACCATCTTATCCACACAAGGGCTAACAACCTGAACCGTTCCACAAAAGGAACTAGACCCGCAGGTTCAGCAGTAAAGACACTGCTAAAAAATTTAGCTAGGACCTCAGCCTTTTCATTATCATCTTATAGTCATTTTAATCTCACCACCAGCTTGATTTGTCTTTAAATTGGGTATTCCTGTTTTAATTTTACGCTTCGAGTTTGCATACTGCAAAAATTTTTTAGGGTGACTCTTGATATTTTTGGCAATAATCCTTTTTTCCATGATTACCTTTGCCTTTCTTACTAAATTTTTCACTTGGTTTTCTGAGTCTAGTGTAGTCGTGATACTTCTTTTTGTCTCGTGTTTCCATATACCTCTGCCAATAACGATGTTTCCTCTTTATCATAGAGACAATCTTATCATCAAGTGGAAGATAATCATGCTTTTTTGCTTTAGTGATTTTTTGAGGATTTGTACTTGGTACAAACTCATTCACAGCTTGATTAAATAATAGCATAAATTTATCTGTTAGCTTATTAACATCATCACCTTGCAAAAGCTTTTCCCAATTGCAATCAAACCTCTGGCTCATTCCCACGTAATTACCTTTAAAAAAGTTGTACTTTCTTATAACATTTGTACATGGGTCAAAATAACATCTAAAAGTAAACTGAATTACACAGTGGTCACTGTGTCCTAAAGGACTCGAGTATTGTACATCTTGGACGATGTCCTCCTCGTAAGTGAAAATCAAATCCAGCATACTAGGTTCACTGTTAACTCTTGTTCTGGTAAACTCCCTAACATGTTGGTAGAGAAAATTATCTCTGACACATTCTAAAAAATTTGAACTTGCTTCATCACCATTACAGCTTAGAGAACTGCAATTGAATTTGGGAAAATTAAAATCCCCCATGATTAAGATATGAGAGTAACCAATTTTGGTAACCTTCGAAATGAGGGAATTTAACTCATTTAAATTGTTCACATCACAATTTGGACTCTTGTAAATACAACCAATCAATAACTTATCATTACCCTGTAATTTTATGTTAACCCAGACACTTTCTTTAAAGTTTGAATGTACTTGACACTCATCAGCCAACACCCCATCTCTTATATACAGAGCCACTCCTCTCGACAAATTGCCTGTTCCATTTGAAAAAAATATGTTGAAACCTTCAATATGAAGCTCTGCCTTACCAGGAAGAAATCTGTAATTTTTAGGATAGATTTCAGTGATACCAATAACATCCACTTTGCTACTTTTAACCCTCCATTTTAGCAGGCTTTGACAAATTCTTTTTTCACTACTTGTCCATCGGGCAAGCTGTTCTCTTAGTCTACTTGTCCGCATGAATATCTACTTGCCCACTTTTAATATGCGTTTCAACTCCTTTGTGGAGGAGACTTCGTAAGTACTTGCCCGGCGGGCTATGAGACTGAACAATGCACTTGCACGAGTAAATTTTTACTTGTCCCGGACTGTCGGGCGGGGGATTTGTCGAAGCCTGATTTTAGTTCATCAAGTTTGTTAGATAGGCTGTCAGCATTTGTATAAAAACAATTCAATATATCATGCTGAGTCATCATTTCTCGATTTAAACTAACACTATTTACATTATTTACAACACTACTCCTTGTAGACTTCACTATAACTTTACTTTTACTTTCATCACCTTTCTTTCCCAAGGAGGCCCTCTCACAACAAACTTGAAATCCCCCGATCCCAGCTCCTCGTTTTTTGTTTTGCTTCAGCAAATTCTTTTTATTAATTTCCCTTTCCTTTGGAGTCATATCCTGGGCCACACTTAAGAACCTTAGATCCTCAGAGGCTGAAGCCAAATTACCCAAGTTTGACAAAAACTTGCTTTTTGATTTTGTATCTTCAAATATGACTCTCATGGGTCTCTTTTCCACACCGCCCCTTCCTTTACTACCCTCTTTCCTAATCTTGTTACATTTTTAATTGCTTCAATATCAGACTTCATAACTTTGCATACGTAGCTTATCCAATAATTTGAAATCCTCTTCTTTGCGAGCCTCCCCATCTCTTTTGTCCAACTCTTTTGCATTGAAAATGATAACATTCAACTTCCTTTGTTCACTTTCACGGAATTCAATTAATTGCTCATTTACAGCTGTTTGAACATTTTCCAGGCGAGCGCCACCCTTTTCACTTTTCCTTTATCAAATTCTGTACATCTTCAACACTTGTTTTTTGAGATATCTTTTCTTCCAAATCATTTAATCTTTTCTCAAACTTACTAAAATAATCTTTAACATCTCTCCTCAATTTCCTTTTCTATCCTGATACTTTTAACATCCTTTTCTTCACATGGAGGAACAGTACCAGTGAAGATTCAGATCTTTTTGCAAAGAGCTTGTACTCAGCTGCAGATAAGCTTAACATTTTCTGCAAAAATGCTTTCCACAATACTCACATTCCAGAAGCTCGCACTTCCCCCCTGAAAATTCCTTGTCACAAAGTTTACATAACCATATTTCCTCTGCACCTGAGCTCTCATGGCCTAGCAATAGACCTGACTCTGAAGTAGATAATTTTGGGGTTGACACTGCTCCTTGCTAGGTCTACCTTATCTCAGATGCCAATAATAATTCCTCAGTGTAAGTTGAAACAAACAAGAACCAAGACCCAAAACACTAATGTATAACACACTTAGCCTGGGCCTAGGCTATTACCTGACAGACATATAACCAAATCGACACCAAAAAAAGGAACTAATTCTGTACCTTCAAGCTTTGCAATGTCATTACCAATACCATAGTAATCTCTCTTTATCAAATAACATTGACTAGGCTACAGACATAAGCTAGGCCACCTGGGCCTATCCATGCACATGTGCATCATAGCATAACTGGTATATACACAACTTGCCTACTCTTACATTACCTGCACATGTGTCAAAAACACATCCTCTAAAAACACTCTAAAAATAAAGCCATCCACACATAACACTACAGAATCCAGCTGAATAATCCTCTCAATAAACAAATGAAGCCAGTATTACATGACACCCAGGCCTAAAACCAGAAAAACTATAGACAGTTTGACACCCATTTTCACTATAGGCAGTCACCCCACTGTATTGATTAGGCCTTAGTTTAGTAGGTCGGGCGGGGGATTTGTCGAAGCCTGACTGATCCACACATGATACTGTACAGTACTCTGCTCAAATATGTTCACTAAATAGGCTCCAGTCTGGTAACAATTACTGTGGCACAGCAGGCATTTGTCGCATCACATTGCTACAACATGCACCGAGTCATGACAAATTGCTGTCTAATACTGTACGAAGCAAAGAGTAGTTGGTTCAGGCCTATAGTATGTAATTTTTCATACAGTATCTGAAGGTCTACTGTACTTTATGCAAATTCCATTCATGATATTGCTGCAAGTACAGTATAATTTATTAATTTCTCACTATATGTAATCTTTCAAAGCTTCAGTGTTTATATTCTTCCAACAGGTATCTTTTGATTGAAAGGTGAAAAATGGAAATTTCCAGTTCCGACCAGAATGGGATATTGTATCCATAATTTCAGAAGAGCTCAACCTATCAAGTGATGCAGTGAAGGAACACTGTTTGACATGTTATAAGGAAGCCGAACAAACAAATTTCCTTTCATAGCCGAGATACAGGAAAGGAAAAGACAGCTAACATGGAGGTCGCTCAGCTTAGAGAATTTTTCCGCCTTCTCGCCAATGATAGAATTAAAGTAAGAAATGGAGTAATCAGTTTCTAGCCAGGTCATTATTTCCTCAGTCCTTTTCTCACAAAGTTCATCTCAAAATTTAAACTGTTTGGGTTCCATAACTCTTACAGTACATGGAAAAGTCGGCAGTGTTGTTAACCATTAGGATCATACGTGTAGGATAATACTACTGTAACGTACTACAGTTGAAAGCTCATATTAAGAAGTGATGAAGAATATTGATTTCATTGATGTTTGCTTTGAAAATTCTATCTCTAGAATGAATGAGAAAACATTATTTGAATATGGAATAGAGTGGCTATAATAATTGTTATTGCATACCCTCCACCCTTCAGCCAGATTGCATGATTCCCACACTTTTGTCAGAAAGACCTGTAAGTTTTTAAATCACCTGTGGGAGTATCCCACTCCTAGTCGGATCGAAAATCCTTAAAGTTGACTCTATGTTAGTTGCAAACTTATCGAGATGCCACCTGTTGGACTAAAAACCCACCCAAAATATTTTAGAGAGGAAAAAATTTTCTCCCCCAAGTTCTGAGACCTAGTGGCCAACACTGCCATACACATCATAATGGTTATATACAGTACTCAGGGTTTGGGTATCGAGTCATTGAGGGAAGGTTCTTGCTGAAGTTGTTGATTGTTCTCAGTCTAAATGTTTCTCCTTCAGGAATTGCCCATTGTTTCCAAAAACTTCAGAACCATCCTTAATGTTTACGTGTAAACTCAGTCTTTGTACTGTACTACTTGTACGATACAAAGCTGTATTTTTTTCGAAAGTTTTCATCTTTCAAATTCTATCTGTAAAACTTTGTGTTTTGCAAGGAACAAATGCAGCATAATTTTGTGCCCGAAACATTTGGCATATTCAAAAATTGATAAAAACAGGGTTAGAAAAAGGGGGAGGGGGTTTGAAGGACACTATTTGGAGCTAAGAGGCTGATAGGGGGCAGGTCTTGATTTTTCATGCTATCTTTTGCATACATAAAATTGTTAAACACACTGCCCTGAAGATATCCTTTGTTGACATGTGGCATACGCAAAGTGCGTTTACAGTTCTTACCATTGTTAAATTCCAAAGTAGGGCTCTCTGTAAATCTCAAACAGTTTTTTGGTGTCAGTTTTTTTTTGCTAAACCCTGTTTAGCCACAATTTGTTCTGGTAAGTCCTGTTGTTTAAAAGGGCCCCAAATACTGCACAGTAAGATGAACATACAACCACAAAATCAACCTGTTGCTGCATTTTTATTTACCGGGGGATTTAATTGGTACTGACATTTACAGGGGTTTGGCCAACAAAAGAAGGTCCCTCTGGAACTTCAGTATAATAAAAAGAGCTCCCCTAAAAGTTTTCTTTTGTCCCCAATCACGCTGCATGACTTAAATGTTTTTTTAAAAAATGTGGGGCCTGGGATCTTCTTTGCCAGTTTTGGCCCTACTTTGGAGTTTCCCCCTCTTTCGGGGATTTCCCAAAAGCCTCTACATAAACAATTTTTAAATTTGCTGTAGTGCCAACCATCCTGTGAGCTCTGGTACAGATGAGCAATTTCCGCTAAGCTGCTATGACGCGAGTTTGACCCAATGATTTTGTAAATTTTGACGCACTGATTTTGGGGGGAAAATGAAAAAAGAGGGGTTCAATGAGAGTAAAAAACACTGCACCCCCCAAGTATGCTCGTTCCATGCTAAATTGAAAATTTTTGGAGCCCAATTTTCTTATATTGAGTTAAAATTTACCCATTGGATCATGATTTCTTTAAAAAACCCTGGCTGAGCCCCCCTTTTTCCACATCCTGAATCTTCCCTTGGGGGTACTACAGCTTTTTTAAAAAATTTAAACTAAGCACAAGTGGCACTTTTACCTTTAAAACTTGGGGACCCCCTTTTAGACTGTTACAAAAAAGTTGTACACACATTGTTGCATGTTACAAAGGGAAAATTTAGGACCTTATAAATGCACTTTCCTTAGTAGATGTACTGCCATTATGATATTTATCTGACCTTTTGATGATATTGTTTTTCCCCAAATGAGCCTGATTGCGAAATACAACGATTTTCAGCCCAAAGTACTGATTTTTTATGTTAGGATCTATTTTATTGTTTTTTTGCAATTTAAATTTTTTAACTTCTATGTACAAAATAAGTTGGGCTTCAGATGACCATTTCAAATAAAATTTAAAAGGGGGGGTTCAAGTTTCCCAAAAGAAACTTGCCTTGGTGTGCAGACTTATTTTTAAACAGATTCATCTTCAAAATACACACAAAAGACTTTTTCCAGCAGGCCATTTTGTTCAAACGTGCCAGAACTATTTTTTTACATGTGACCCTCTATCAGGGAGTAGCTAGCCAAATATGGTGCCGGTAATTGTCTGATCTGGGGAAAGCACCCAAACCCCCCCCATGGCTTACCCCATTTTTCAGCAATTAATTTTTCATTTTTCCCTCATTTACTTTTGGGAGTACATTTAGGGCTAGTTTTAGGTCTTGGTAGGCAGTTTTGGGGTGGGCGGGGAGACGTGTGTTTGCCTGGAGGGGCCAGGCGGGAATATCAAGTACGGGTGTCACCGCCCAGTGCCGCCCACCGTAGCACATCCCTTCCCTCTATCAGTTACTTTTGTGTCTGTGAAGTGTGAACCTAGTTCATCTATGTGTACCTCACAAGCCTTCACATTGAGAAATCAAACTTTGTATCGTACAAGTAGTACAGTACAAAGCTGAGTTTACAGTTAAATCAGGATGGTTCTGAAGTTTTGGAAACAATGGGCAATTCCTGGGAAAGGAGAAACATTTAGACTGAGAACAATCAACAACTTCAGCAAGAACCTTCCCTCAATGACTCGATACCCAAACCCCCCTGAGTACTGTAATAACCATTATGATGTGTATTGGGAGTGTTGGCACTAGGTCTCAGAACTTGGGGGAGAAAATTTCCCTCTAAAATATTTTTGGGGGGGTTTTAGTCCAAAGGTGGCATCTCGATAAGTTTGCAACACATAGAGTCAACTTTAAGGATTTTTCGACTAGGAGTGGGATACTCCCACAGGTGATTTAAAAACTTACAGGTCTTCTGACAAAGTGTGGGAATCATGCAATCTGGCTGAAGGTGGGGGGTATGCATAACAACTTATTATAGCCACTCTATTCCATATTCAAATAATGTTTTTTCATTCATTTAGAGATAGAATTTCAAAGCAAACATCAATGAAATCAATATTCTTCATCATTTTAATTATGAGCTTCAACTGTTACGTTACAGTAGTATATCCTACAGTATGATCCCTAATGGTTAACAAACTGCCGACTTTTCCATGTACTGTAAGAGTTATGGAACCAAAAAGGGTTTTAATTTTTAGATGAACTTTGTGAGAAAAGTATGAGGAAATAATGACCTGGCTAGAAACTTTATTACTCCATTCTTAATTTAATTTTTCGAGAAGGCGGAAAAAATTCCTAAGCTGAGCGACCTATGTTTTGCTGTCTTTTCCTTTCTGATTGGCTATGAAAGGAATTTTTTTGTTCGGCTTTCCTTTAAATGCAGTGTTTTTTTTACTCTGCATCTGAACCCCTCTTTTTTCAATTTTCCCCACGAATATCAGTGCGTCAATTGACAAATCATTGGGTCAAACTCGCTCTAGCAGCTTGCGGAACTCTGCCTCATCTGTACACAAGAAGCATCACAGGTGGTTGGCACGGACAGCAATTAAAATTGGTTATGTAAGTCTTTGGTAAATCCTGAAGAGGAAGCGTCCAAAGTAGGGCCAAAGCGGCAAAGAAGATCCGGGCCCCATCAGGGTTTTTGAAATGAACATTGAGGTCATGCAGCTGTGATTGGGTACAAAAGAAGCATTTCATGGAGCTCTTTTATTGATACTAGAAGGTCATCATGAGTGACCTATCTGTCTGGCCAACCTAACTGTAATGTACAGTACCTCATTAAATCCAGTTAAATAAAGTGCAGCAACAGGGTTGACTTGTGGTTGGCTACTGTTCTCTTCTGTGCAGTAATATGTGCCTTTAATCAACAGAATCGTTATCCAGAAAGCGAGTATGTGGGCTAAACAGGTTTCATGCAAAAGGAAAACTGACACCAAATCTGCTTAGAGATTTACAGAGCAGCCACTACAGTTTGTAGATTGAACAAGTGGTAAGAACTGTAAACATGCCACTTATGCAGTATTCACCAGTCAACAAAGAGGATATCTTCAAAGTCTAGTGTGTTTAACAAGTTTTACTAGCTGATGGTCAAAACATATCATGAAAATCCAGACCTGCCCCTATCGCCTCTTAGCGTCCAAATATGTAGTCCTTCCAACCCTCTCCCCTTTTTTGCTAACCCTGTTTTTATCAATTGTGAATATGCCACTGTTTCTTGTCACAAATATATCATGCATTCTGTTCCTGCAACACAAATTTACAGATGATATGAGTTTGAAAGATGAATACTTTTGCTGAAACAAAGGCATGACTGGTAGGCTACACATATTTTATAGCACAGCTGGATTTATTGGGTTTATTTAGCGTAATGAAGTTTGTAATATTGCTGTACACAGGAAGTGTCCTACATGTTTTCATACAGTTGTTTTAAAAAAATAAAAAGGGCTTTCGGTACAGTACTTCTGCAAATTTTGGAGCATGGAAAGTGACAGCAAGGAAAAAGGTCCTGCCCTTACAGAAGATGGAGACATATGTATAAAGCAGACCACAAGTGACAAATATTGCCAATGCAGTAAACCATGATACACTGTGCCCATTGATGTTAGGTTTAATGAACTGAGGACTATTTCAACAGACAAATGCTGCTACCCATTGTACTTTACACAGGCTGGTGATTTTATTTTGTTTTGGTAACAACTAACAAATCCGCCTCCACAGCCCTGTTTGCAAGTTTTATTGTAATGTACATTCCAAATACAGGACTTAGCCAAAAAATGAAGTTCAGTGAAACCATCCAGTAGAGCAGAAGGACGAGAAAGAGCTAGGCTAAAAGTTGGTAATACTTTGAATGTTGGTTACAGAATGCATTTAAACCAGGAGTGCCTGTAAATAAGTTATTCACATACGGTACTATATACTGTCATCAACATTTTTCCATATTGTCGTCACATTTTTATCTCGTTCTCCAATTTGCAACCTTCAAACCAGCCAGTAAGAAGACTCTTGCTGAAGAGCTAAAGCAGATTGGGTTTTTGGACCACCTGGCCCTCCAATTTATGAAAGGAACAAAGCTTAATTTTCAGAAATCACTCGACCCAAACGTTCAAGTTTGTATTAGGTTCTGATTGCTAATTATCCTCTACCATTTTCTTTTGGTCCTTTCATAATGAGTATTCAGATGGAAACTACTTGCAAGTTACAGTACCCTTGCAAAATGGTGGAAAGAATCAACTGTGTTTCTGATTTAAGTGGGGCTTTCTTGGTTTTTCATTTAAAAATTTGCCTTTCCTGATTCTTATTTGTCATGTTTTTATTTTCAGTACAAAAAGAAAAAGTATTATTTTACATAACTGAGACTTGTAGTTCAGTGCCAATACTGGTTAATTTGTGGGTCCCCCTGCAGAACTCTTACTATGGAAAACATGAAGATGGCGATACCTCTGAACCTCTATGGTCACTTTGATGTAAACAGTTTGCATCTCTGTGTTGATAAGGTTTTGCTGTGAATGTTTTTGTTGGCAGCTCTGCTCAGTTTTCAATAGCCTTTTCAGGATAAATCTTATACACTTCATTAACGTTTACCCACGACAGCCACATGTTCAACTTCCATTGGTACAAAAGTAGCATTTAATGCGGACAGCGAACCATAGAAGACTATAAGTGTATATATTTTATAACAACTAGACAAAGAACTGCTACAGTACTACTGCAACATACGTCTGTGTATAACCGAGGCCTGGTGTAATGTTGTCACACCTCCCTACTTCACAGTGATCCTCGAGACTTATCAGGGAGCGCTGGTACTGTACAACCATCCTTGCAGACTACGTAGTACTGTTTTGAAGTAGTTTAGATTGCATTTTTGGAAATTGGTATGAAACAATTTGTAAGTGGTTCAACTAGATGTCTAGATATGTGGCTTTGAACTGTTTCTAACAATTGGCCTTTTGGGTGCCCTCTTCCCTAAGCTTGGGTTTCTTCAGCTGGACATTGATTGTCCTCCATTTTTTTTGGTGGTCTGAGGACTAACTAAAATCATTAAAGTACTTATTTTGAGAGTGGGGTGGTCATATTGGTTAGGTTGTTGGACTGAAATCTAGGACTACCGTTCAAACTCCTGCCTGGTCCTTACATTGTGTTCCTTGGGCTAAGATGCTTTACAGTGATATCAATGCGTCTCTCCACCCAGGAGTTAAATGGTGTACCTTTGAGGTAAATTGTTCAGGGTTACTATTAGAACTGCTGCTGCACTGAGAGGGATTGTCTCCTCTGGGATGACTTTCATTGTTAGCATGTTAATATTGTGCTGTGCCTTTGATAGATTTCCCTATATAGCGGCATATAAAAATGCAATATTGCTATTTACTATTACCTATTAAAAACATAAAACTAGAAAACAATGGAAATGTTATATTTTCCCAGTTGTCTTATTGACTGTTTCCCTCCATCTGACCAGCTTTTCCCTTGATGCCTAGTAGGGTTCATTAATTTGGTGAAGTAAAATACGTTGCCTGTTTCCAAACTCTGAGGAAATCATATACAAACCATTTTGTTTGTGTTAGTTTAGGTCGTGCCAGAAAACCAGGTTAACAGAAATACTGGTTAAACTGGTCCCTATTTTTCAGAAAACTGAACAGCCTTGGATCAGTAAGCTTTTTGAAACCTGTCAGTCTGACTTTAAGTTGTGTCAATTGTACAAAAACAGATATCAAAGATTTCGTAGTAACATTCTTTAAAGGGTGATGACTGGTCAGTTTTTGATGTGAATAGATGTAGGCTTGTGAATTAAAAATGTGAAAAAATGAGTTATATGGAAAACACTCAGAATGTTGTCATGGCAAGTCCTTAAATTTTATCTTCAGATTTCTCTGCATGACCCTGACATTAATGCTAATACTTTGATCATCCTCTTCAATTTTATTTATTTAGTTTTAATTTTTTTTTTTGATAGGAAAGGAGACATTAGATGAATCTAAAATTGGCATCACAAACACATTGTTGCTGAAAGTATTTCCAAGACCGGAGACCCTGTTGTGACTGAGGAAAATGTAAGTTTGACTTTAAATGTACGGTATCCGATTGCAAACTGTAAGGTATAGAGTAACACTAAAAACAAGTATCATGCCTCATCATCCCTCATTATGAAACAAAATGCCTGATTTCGTTCTTGTTTTGTGTTGGTAAAAATCAAGTTCAGTTTAAAAGTGAAAACACATCAAGCAACAAAACTTTTTACCTACAACACAGTTTTTTCCTGAAAGCGCAACTGATGGCCAAGTGTGTTTGTTTTCTGTGTTCGATCACTGTTACTTGTCTGCCTCCCTCCTGCACAGCGTGTACGCGGTACAAATACAGTAGACTACTAAAATCTGACCCTTTTTTCAAGAGCACAGTTTCAGTGTAATTTTCAAACAAAAGCACACTCGATCGTGATTTTTCTAACCACTGACAATGTAAGCACAAGGTTATTCTGATAACAGTGCTCTTAACTAGTAGTTTTCTGTGGGGGGTTACCTTGCTAGAACTTCCTTTGAATGAGGGTTGTTTCCATCAAGAACAGGTATTAAATATTTCTCACTGTCTTATTTGTAATTTTCTTTGAGACTAGATGGCTTGAGTAGTTAACTCAGGTGATTGGTTTATCTACCACAGTTTGAGAAAAACTGGGAAAGTTTATCCGTTGCACATGACATTGCCATCACCCAAAATATAAGTATCTTTCCCTCTGGTTTCATCTGATGTCATTTATGAGAGCACATCACTTGACTCACTATGAAATGGTGAACATATATTTATGTCCCATAACTTGAGGAAACTTTTCAGAATCTGTCAAGATTACACATTTTGCTCATTACTGCATTCCCACAGGTCATGGAGAACATGAAAAGTCATGTAATTTTACATGTGTATTTTCCTGAACTTGAAAGTCATGGAAAAGCCTTGCCTTAATAGTTATGGTGTTGTGTAATATCAAACTTTTGAAATTATTTTTATTTGAACTGCCTGAATTTTAAGCTGTAATGCTGTCTGTAAAAGTCATTGCTATTCTGGTAAGGTCATAGAAAAGTTATGAAATGCTTATTGGTAAAGATCAACGGAAGTACATGGAATTATAGATTGAAGAAGCGTCAAGAACCACAATCATTTGCTCATTTTCATATGGGTTTCTTCCTTTGAATTTGAAAACTGTGTCATTATAGTTGTCCTTGCTCCAACCTAATTATCATCATTTTATGTACTAAAAGGAACCTTGTTAAAGTTTCACTAAGAACTGATGACAAATGCTAGGAGATGAAAGTCAAATTGAAAGCATCCATAGAAAGACCTAGTCACCGGTAAGCCTTATCCAAGCTAAAGTTCGTAAGGTTTTCTCCACTTTAGTATGTCTTTAATTATTAGCAAAAACCTCAACTTCCAGTGGCATTTGCACTCGATAACAACTCCCTGCTTGTATTTACCTGTCTTTGTCTTATTCCACCTTTGCTTTACCTCATGAAAGTTTTTGCACTTACAGACTACCGTAGTTTAGAATTATCAGCCAGCTTTCTTCTCAAAAGTGGTTTGCTAAATATTTTGAAGGAGGTTTTTTGTCATTGTAACTTTTAGGCCATTATGGGAGACACTGTGTTTGAAGTTACGCCTGCCAAGAACCCGATCAAAGATCAGCAACACTCCAATATCTAAAAGCCAAAGGCTATATCTCTGGTGAAAGCTACCTCTGACAATTATGAATCATACTTCATAAAAAGACTTCCCACATAGAGCTATCCAGTCCTTTCCATGTAGTAGTCTGATCATACAGTACTTTTGTTCCATACAAGCTGTGTGTGAGAGTGGTAAAGAAGAGATTAACATGGTCTGTGTTTGATGAAACAAGTTTAAGGGACACATGACTGGAAAGAGGTTTTTTTAATGGTATTCAATAAGACCAATTAATTGTGGTATGCAGGCCAGTCAGTATTCTGTAAATAGACTGATAATATAAAAATCATGTGAAATAAGCAATTCTTGATAACGTAATTTTGTCATGGGAAATTAAATAGCGTTTTCGCTTTAGATTTCTCTGAGACCTTGAGAAGAAGAATGATTTTCACTTGTATCTTAGGCTCTGTTTATTTGCTTTTTCAGTCCAAACTGTTTGATACACATTGGAATTTTTCAGCAGTGTGGGGCTGTTTGCGATTTTTAAAGGGAAAGAACTGCCCCCTAGTCAAAAATACCGCGGCCTGTATTTGACAGTTTTATTTGAGAATGTCGGCAATTTTAGCATATTGCACGTTTCACATATTTTTGCTCGCCACAATTACCCTCTTGACTATTTCTAATCCTCTGTTGCCTCTATGTATTACTGCACAGTGTGTTTGCTAGTCAAAAGTTAAGCAGGCCTATAACTTACTGATACTGATTCATTTGCTACATTGATGGTGAACATTGACCGTGTGGATTTACTACAAAATGTTCATTGACCATAGTTGGACGTGTCTTGTAAGGTACAGTAATTTGGTACCTAGGTACCACAGCTGTTGGTGTTCTGGTAATACCAAGGGTTGTTAGGTGCTTTTTAGTGTCATATAGATTATATTTGTCACCCTATGAGGCAAACCTACGTATGTTTAATATATTTTTTTGTCTTCACTTTGCATCAGTTTAACGGAACTTTTCTTTTGTATTCTTCATGTGAGCATTGGGTGCATAAAGTCAGCAAGTCATTGCATGAAACTGGGTCATGCTGTATTTCCCAGAAGGAAATGCTCATCATCATGTACAGAGGTGCTGCTGAAATGAGCAGCATGGATACTCACAATGGGAATGCAAGATAACATCATGCAAAACTGACTATCCATTGCTGCTTCATCAGCAGCACCTCTGGTACATGATGATGAGGCATTTCTTCTGTGCAACTACAGCATGCCAGTTTCATGCAATACTTGCTGCTTTATGCACCAATGCTCACAGAAGGAATACACAAGAAAGTTCCGTTAACTGATGCAAAGGGGGAAGACAAAAAATATATTACAAAACATACCGTAGGTTTGCCTCATAGGTGACAAATATAATCGTATCTGACACTAAAAAGCACTAACAACCCTTTGTATTACCATAACCCAAACAGCTGTGTACCTAGTTACAATCTTTCCTTACAAGACACGTCCCACACATGGGCAATGACATTTTGTAGTAAATCACACTGGTCAAATGTTCACCTCAATGTATGCAACTGAATCAGTAATCATTAGTAAGGCTGCTTACTTTTGACTAGCAACACACTGTGCAGGTAATACATAGAGGCAACAGATGATTTAGAAAATAGGCGCAAGAGGTACTTGTGGAGAGCAAAAATATGTGAAACGTGCATACTTGCTTAAAATTGCCGTACATCTCCTAAATAACTGTCAACAATACGCCGCTGTATTTTTGACCTAGGGGGCCAGTTCTTTCCCTTCAAAATTGCAAACAGCCCACCATGCTGGAAAAATTCAAATGTGTATCACCTTTTGACTGAAAAAGCACATAACAGCAGCTAAATACAAGTGGGAAAAATCATTCTTCTTCTCAAGGTTTAATGAGAATCTAAAGCGAAATGACTATTTAATTTCCATGACAAAATAAGGTTATCAAGAATTGCTTCTTTCACTGCTTTTTATATTCCCATCAGTCTATTTTACAGAATACTGACTGGCCTGAATACCACATTAGTGGTGTCTTATGTGCAATACCATTAAAAACACTCCTTTTCCAGTCATGTGTCCCTTTAAACTTGTTTCATCAAACACAGACCCATGTTTAATCTCTTCTTTACCTTCACACCACAGCTTTGATGGACCAAAGGTACTGTATGATCAGACTACTTACATGAAAGACTGATATCTCTCATGTGGTAAGTCTTTTTATTGAATAATGGTTCATAATTTTCAGAAGTTAGCTTCATGAGATTATAGCTTTGGCTTTTAGATCTTGGGGTGTCTGCTGATCCTTTGGATCGGGTTCTTTGTCAGGCGTAACTCAAACCACAGTGTCTCCCATAAATTGGCCTAAAAGTTAACAAAAAAAAAACCTCCTTCAAAATATTTAGCCAAACCACTTTGAGAAGACAGCTGGCTGATAATTTCCTAAACTACGGTAGTCTGTAAGTGCAAAATCTTCATAGGTAAAGCAAAGGTGGAATTAAGAAAAGACAAGTAATACAACATGGATTGTTATCTTAGTGCAAATGCCACTGGAAGTTGAAAGGTTTGCTTTAATAATTAAAGACCTACTAAGTTGAGAAAACATTACCAGAACTTAGCTGGGAATAATGCTTACCTGGACCTTAGGTCTTTTATTGGATGCTTTCAATTTGACTTTCATCTCCTAAGCATTTGTCATCTATTCTAGTGAAACTTTAACAAGGTTCTTTAGTAAATAAATGATTTGATATTTAGGTTGGAGCAAGGGACACTATAATGACACAGTTTTTTCAATTCAATGAAAAACCATCTTGAAAATGAGCAAATGATTGGGTCTTACGCTTTCTTCAATCTATAATTCCATGTACTTCCGTGATCTTTACATAGCCATTTCTAACTTTTCTATGACCTTACCAGAATAGCGCATGACTTTTACAGGAGCCCCAGCATTACAGCTAAAAATTCAGTTCCAGTCAAATAAAAAATACATTTCAAAAGTTTTTGATATTACACAACTATCCCATAACGTTTAAGGCAAGGCTTTGCCATGACTTTCCAGTCCAGGAAAATACAACATGTAAAATTCCATGACTTTTCATGTCTCCAGACCTTTTGGAATGCAGTAATTGGCAAATTGTATTCTTTGACAGCATTCTAAAAAGTTTTCCTCAAGTTATGGGACATAAATAATGTTCCCCATTTCATAGTGAGTCAAGCGGATGTGCTCTCATACATGACATCAGATGAAACCAGAGGAAAGATACTTATTTTTGGTGACTGGCAATTTCATGGCATGATAAACTTTTCCCAGTTTTTTACTCAAACTGTGTAGATAACAATCACCTTGAGTTAACTCTCTAAGCCACTTAGTTTCTCAAGAAATTTAACAAATAAGAACAGTGGAAATATTTACTACCTTTCGTGATGAAACAACCCTCAATTCAGGAGTTCTAGCAAGGTACCCCACAAACTACTTAGTTAAGAGCACTGTTATCAGAATAACCTTGCTGCTTACTGTCAGGGTTGGAAAAATACCGATCGAGTGTGCTTTTGTTAAAATTAACACTGGAAACTTTTGCTCCTTGAAAAAAAAGGTCAATTTTAGTAGTATACTGTATGTGTACAGCTGTACACTCGCCCCCCACTCCCGAAGACTACCCCACCACGGCAAGCGGCTGTGCATAGGGAGGCAGACAATGTACAGTGACTTCGGAATCCAGAAACATACACCACTTGGCCATTCAGTTTGCTGCTTTCAGGAAAAACTTTTGTTTAGGTAAAAAGTTTTTGTCTGCTTGATGTGTTTCAACTTTTAAACTGAACTTGATTTTTTTACCAAACCCAAAACAAGACGAACTTCAGGGCATTTTGTTTCATTAATGAAGTCTGATGAGGGATGTACTTGGTTTTTTATTGCTTAACTCTATACTTTTACAGTTTCAATCGGATACGGGTCATTTTAGTCACACTTACATTTCCTCAGTTCACAAAGTGTCTCCTGGTCTTTGGGGAAATACTTTCAGCACAATTGTGGTTGATGCCACTTTTTAGATTTCTCTAATGTCTCCTTTCTATCAAAAAAATAAAAAATAAATAATAACTAAAATTGGAAGAGATGATCAAAAGGTTAGCATTAATGTCAGCTCATGCAGAAATCTGAGATAAATTGAAGGACCTTTGGGGGGTAAAATGACTAACATTCTTGAGTGTTTTCCATATACTCATTTTTCACATTTTTTACTTCACAGCCTACATCTATTCACATCAAACTGACCGTCATCACCTTAAAGTATGTTAATACAGAAATTCTTTGATATCGTTTTTGTAGCAATTGACACAAACTAAAATCAGACTGACAGGTTTCAAAAAGCTTACTGATCACAAGGCTGTTCAGTTTTCTGAAAATAGGAAACCAGTTTTAACAGTATTTCCTGTTTAACTGGTTTCTGCACGACTTAACTATCATAAAAAACAAAACAAAAGGTTTGTAATGATTTCCTCAAGAGTTTGGAAAAGCAAAAGTATTTTTACTTTCCCAATTTAATGAACCCTACTCTGTCATCAAGGGAAAAGCTGGTCATATGGAGTGGAAACAGTCATAGCCAACTGGTGAAATATAACACTTTCATTGTTTCTTCTTAGTTTTTATTTTTTTTTAATAGTAATATAATAGCAATATTTGCATTTTTATATGCCCTATCTAGGGAATTCTTATCAAAGGCACAGCACAATATTCCCCTGCTTAACAATAAAGTCATCCCGAGACAATCCCTCCATTGCACGCAGTTCTAATAGTACCTTAACAATTACTCACAGGTACCATTTAACACTCTGGGTGGAGAGACGCAAATGATATACTGTAAAGCATCTTTGGCCAAGAACACAATGTAATGAACCCAGGCAGGAGTTGAACGGTATCCTTAGATTTCATGTCAACACCTTAACCAATAGACCAACACACTCTCAAAATAATTTGCTTTGTTAAGAATTTTTAGTTATTCCCTCAGACCACCTAAAGGAGGACAAAATCAATGTCCAGCTGAAGATAACCAAGACTTAGGGAAGAGTGTCACAAAGCCAATTGTTAGAACAGTTCAAAGCCACATATCTAGACCATCTAAGTTGAACCACTTACAATTTGTTTCAATACAATTTCCAAAATGCAATCTAAAATACTTCAAACAGTTTACTACGTAGTCTGCAAGGATGGTTTGTTTACAGTACCAGCCTCCCTGAATTCTCGAGATCCACTTGAGTAGGGAGGGGTGAACAACATTACACCAGGCCTGGTTCTACAGCAGTACTGTCTGTGCAGTAGATACTGTAGTCATTCTTTGTCTAGTTTTGTTTATAAATATATACCTTTATATCCTTCTATGGTTGCTGTCCTGCATAATGCTATTTTTGTACAATGGAAGTCTGAACATGTTGGCCTGTCTGTGGGTATACGTTAATGAACTGTACTAAGATTATCCTGAAAGGCTGATTGACTGAGGCAGAGCTGGCCAACAAACATCACAGCCCATCCTATCAACACAGAGATGCAAACTTGTTTTACATCAAAGTGACCCATTAGAGGTTTCAGAGGTATCGCCGTCTCATGTTTCTCCATTAGTAATTTTCTGCATGGGACCCTACAATTACCCCAGTATTGCAAACTGAACTACAGTCTCAGTTATGTAAAAATATTGCTTTCACTGGGGGGGGGGGGACGGAAAAATTAAACATGACAAATAAGAATCAGGAAAGTCAATTTTAACTGCAAAACCAGAAATGCCCCACTTAATCAGAACACAGTTGGTATTCTTTCCACCATTTTGCAAGGGTAGCTGTAAACTTGCAGTAGGTTCCATATGCATTACTCATTATGAAGACCAAAAGAAAATGGTAGAGGATAATAAGCAATCAGGAACCTAATACAAACCTTTGACGTTTGGGTCGATTGTATTTCCTGAAAATTAAGCTTTTTCCTTTCATAAATTGGAGGGGCCAGGGGCTCCAAACCCACTCTGTTTAGCTCTTTCAGTCAAGAGTCTTCTTACTGGCTGGTTTAAAGGTGCAACTTGTGAGGATAAAAAGGTGCGACAATATGGAAATGTTGATTACAGTATATAGTATGTATGTGAATAACTTTAATTACAGGCACATCCTTGGTTTAAATGAATTTCTGTAGCCACATTCAAGTATTACCACTTTAGCCTAGCTCTTTCTCGTCTCTTCTGCTTCCCTACTGAATGGTTTCCACTGAACTTCATTTTTGGCTAAGTCCTGGTATTTGAATGTTACATTTACAATAAAACTTGCAAATGAGGCTGTGGGGGGCTTTGTTATGTTGTTACCAACAAATAAAATCAGCCCAGCCTTGTGTAAAGTACAATGGTAGCAGCATTTGTCTTGTTGAAATAAGTCCTCAGTTCATTAAACTATACATCAATGGCACAGTGTATCTGTTTACTGCATGCAATATTTTGTCAACTTGTGGTCCTGCTTTATACATATGTCTCCATCTTCTGTAAGGGCAGACCTTTTTCCTTGCTTCACTTTTCCATGCCTCAAATTTGCAGAAGTACTGTACCGCTAAGCACTTTTATTTTTTAAAACAACTGTATGAAAAATGTAGACACGTCCTGTGTACAGCATATTACACACTTACATTACTGCCTATAATAAACCCAATAAATCCAGGCTGGCTATAAATATGTGTGCCTACCTATTCATTTGCCTTTGGTTTTCAGGCCGAAGTCTTCATCTTTCAAACTCTCTCATCTGTAACTTTGTTTGCGAGGAAGAGAATGCATTCATATATTGTGACGAAACAGTTGGCATATTCAATCCAATTGATAAAAACAGGTTTAGAAAAGGGTATGAGGGTTGAAGGACTACATTTTTGGACGCTAAGAGGCTGGATAGGGGCAGGTCTTGATTTTTTCAGGACTATCTTTGCCATCAGCAGTACACTTGTTAAACCACCTAGACCTGAGATATCCGCTGTTGACATGTGTGCATACTGTCAAAGTGCATGTTTACAGTTCTACTCACTTGTTTCAATCTCACAAACTTTAGTGTCTCTCTGTAATCTCAAGCAGATTTGGTGTCAGTTTTCCTTTTTGCATGAACCTGTTTAGGCCACATACTCTGTCTTTCTGGATTTAAGACGCTCCTTTTGATTAAAAGGCACATATAATGCACAGTAAGATGAACAGTAGCAACCAAATCATCTGTTTGCTGCAACTTTATTTACCTGGGATTTAATTAGTACTGTACATTACGTAGGTTGGCCAGACAGATAGGTCACTCTAGATGACCTTCTAGTAGCAATAAAAAGAGCTCCCTGAGAAGCTTCTTTGTCACCCAATCACAGCTGCATGACTTCATTTCATTTCAAACCCTGATGTGCCCTCGGATCTTCTTGCCACTTTGCCCTACTTTGGGACTGCTTCCCTCTTCAGATTTACCAAAGCCTCTACATAACAATTTCTTAATTGCTGTCAGTGCCACCATCCTTGATGGCTCTTGTGTACAGATGAGCAGAGTTTTCCGCTAAGCTGCGTATGAACGCGAGTTTGACCGCAATGATTTGTCAATTTGACGCACTGATATTCGTGGGACAATGAAAAAGAGGGGTTCAGATGCGGAGTAAAAAACACTGCACACCCAGTATGCTCGTTTCCACTGACTAATTGACATTTGTAGTGAGCTCCAATTTTCTTATATTGATATATTGACCCATTGGATCTGATTTCTTGAGGAAAACCTGCAGCTTAGTCACCCCTTTTCCACTCCTGAATCTTCCTTGGGTGGCTACTAAAAGCTTTTAAAAGTTTAAACTCAAGCACAAGTGGCACTTTACCTAAATACTTGGGACCCCTGTTTAGACTGTTTGACAAAAAAGTTTGCTACACACATCTGTATGCATGTTACAATGAAACTTTATGGACCTTATAATAGCACTTACCTTAGTAGTATGTACAGTGCCTATGTATGATCACTACTTTACTCTGACCTTTCGACTGATATTGTTTTCCCAAATGAGCCATGATTGCTGAAGTATATACGTATTTTACAGCCACTGTCTGTATTGTTAGTTAGATCTAGTGTATTGTTTGTTTGCAACTTCTAATTTCTAACTGCTACTGTAGGCAATATAAGTTGGGCTTCGATGACCATTTCAAATAAATTAAAGGGAATTTCAGGTCCATTAAATGAAACATTGCACCTTGGTGTTCAGACTTATTTCAGCAGATTCATCTTCAAAAGTACACACAAAAGACTTTGCTAGCAGGCCATTTGTGTTCAACTGTGCCAAACTATTGTTTTACATGACCCTCTATCAGGGATGTATCTAGCCAAATATGAGTGGCCCGGTATTGTCTGATCTGGGGAAAGCACCTCACCCCACCCCATGGCATCTACCCCATTTTTTCAGCAATTAATTTTTTTCATTTTTCCCTCATTTTACTTTAGGGAGTACATTTAGGCTAGTTTTAGGTCCTTGGTAGGCAGATTTGGGGTGGCGGGGAGACGTGGTGTTTGCCTGGATTGCCAGCGGGAATATCAATACTGGGTGTCACCGCCCAGTGCCCGCCCACCGTAGCTACATCCCTTCCCTCTATCAGTCTACTTTTGTGTCTGTGTAGTGTGAACCTAATTCATCTTATGTGTACCTCACACGCCTTCACATTCTAGAATCAGCTTTGTACCGTACAAGTAGTACAGTACAAAGCTTAGTTTTACAGTAAAGTCAGGATGGTTCTGAAGTTTTGGAAACATGGGCAATTCTGAAGGAGAAACCATTAGACTGAGAACAATCACAACTTCAGCAAGAACCTTCCCTCAATGACTCGATACCCAAAACCCTCTGAGTACTGTATATAACGCATATTATGTGTATGGCATGTTGTCACTAGCTCTCAGAACTTGGGGGAGAAATTTCCTCTCTAAAATATTTTGGGTGGGTTTTTAGTCCAAATGTGCATCTCATAAAGTTGCAACACATAGAGTCCTTTAAGATTTTTCGACTAGGAGTGGGATACTCCCACAGGTGGATTTAAAAACTTACAGGTCTCTGACAAAAGTGTGGGAAATCATGCAATCTGCTGAGGTGGAGGGTATGGCATAACACTTTATTTAGCCATCTTTCCTATTTCCAATAAAGTTTCTCATTCATTCTAGGATAGTAATTTCAAAGCAACATCAATGAATACAAGATTCTTCTCACTTTTAATATGATCTTTCAACTGTTACGTACATTAGTATATCCTACATTATGATCCTATGTTTAACACCACTGCCGCTTTTCCATGTACTGTAAGAGTTATGACCCGAACAGTTTAATTTTGAGTGACTTTGTGAGAAAAGTCTGAGAAATAATGACGCTGGCTAGAACTTTGATTACTCCATTCTTACTTTTAATTCTTCGAGAAGGCGGAAACTTCTCTAAAGCTTGAGCGACCTCCATGTTAGCTGTCTTTTCTTTCTGTATCTGCCTATGAAGGAATTGTTGTTTCGGCCTTCTAACATGTCCAACAGTTTTCCTCACTGCATCACTTGATAGTGTAGCTCTCTGACATTATGGATACATATCCCATTCTGGTCGAACTGGAAATTTTCCATTTTTCACCTTTCAATCAAAAGATACCTGTTGGAAGAATATATTAATAACCACTGAAGCTTTAAAGATTACATATAATTAGAAATTAATATTAGGACTGTACTGCAGCATATCATGATGGAAATTTTGCATAAAGACAGTAGACCTTCAGTACTGTATGAAAATTACTACTATAGGCCTGAACCAACTACTCTTGCTTCGTACAGTAATTAGACAGCAAATTTGTCCATGACTCGTGCCATGTTGTAGCATGTGATGCGACAAATGCTGCTGTGCACAGTATTGTTTACCAGGACTGGATGCCTATCTTAGTGAACATATTTGAGCTAGAGTACTGTACAGTATCAGTGTTTGGATCATGTCAGGCTTCGACAATCCCCGCCCGACCTACTAAACTAAGGCCTATCAATACAGTGGGTGACTGCCTATAGTGAAATGGTTGTCAAACTGTCCTATATTTTTTTTCTGGTTTTTAGGCCTGGGTGTCCATGTATCTAGGCTTCATTTGTTTATTGAGAGGATTATTCAGCTGGATTCTGTAGTGTATGTGTGGATGGCTTATTTAGAGTGTTTTAGAGGATGTGTTTTTTGACACATGTGCAGGTAATGTAAGAGTAGGCAGTTGTGTATATACGCAGTTATGCTATGATGCACATGTGCATGATAGGCCCAGGTGCCCTAGCTTATGTCTGTAGCCTAGTCAATGTTAGTGATAAGAGAGATTACTAATGGTATTGGTATAACATTGCACTGAAGTACAGAACTTTAGTTCCTTTTTTTGGTGTCGATTTGGTTATATGTCTGTCAGGTATCGCCAGTCCTAGGCTAAGTGTTTATACATTAGTGTTTTGGGTCCTTGGTTCTTGTTTGTTTCAACTTACACTGAGGAAGTATTATTGGCATCTGAATAAGTATACCTAGCAAGGGTCATGTCAACCCCAAAATTATCTACTTCAGAGTCGGTCTATTGCTAGGCCATGAGAGCTCAGTGAGAGAATATGGTTTATTAAAACGGGAGACAAGGAATTTTTCAGGGGGAAGTGCGAAGCTTCTGGAATTAGTATGGTGAAAGCATTTTTGGCAGAAATGTTAAGCTTAATTTCTGCAGCTGATTTACAAGCTCTTTGCAAAAGATTGATCTTCACTGGTACTGTCCACCATGTGAAGAAAAGGCTGTTAAAGTATCAGGATATGAAAGGAAATTGAGGAGATATGTAAAGATTATTTTATTTAAGTTTGGAGAAAAGATTAAATGATTTGGAAGAAAAGATATCTCAAAAACAAGTGTTGAAGATGTACAGAATTTGATAAAGGAAAGTGAAAAGGGTGCGCTCGCCTGGAAAATGTTCAAACAGCTGTAAATGAGCAATTAATTGATTCCGTGAAAGTTAACAAAGGAAGTTGAATGTTATCATTTTCAATGCAAAGAGTTTGACAAAAGAGATGGGGAGGCTCGCAAAGAGAGGATTTCAACTTATTGGATAAGCTACGTATGCAAAGTTATGAGTCCGGATATTGAAGCATTAAAAATGTAACAATATTAGGAAGAGGGTAGTAAGGAAGGGGCGGTGTGGACAAGAGACCCATGAGAAGTCATATTGAGATACAAATCAAAAGAAGTTTTTGTCAAACTTGGTAATTTGGCTTCAGCCTCTGAGATCGAAGTTTCTAAGTGTGGCCCAGGATAATGACTCAAAGGAAAGGGAATTAATAAAAAGAACTTTGCTGAGCAAAACAAAAAGGCGAGGAGCTGGGCATCGGGGGATTTCAAGTTTTGTTGGTGAGAGGGCTCACTTGGAAAGAAAGGTGATGAAAGTAAAAGTAAAGTTATAGTGAAGTCTACAAGGATAGTGTTGTAAATAATGTAATAGGTTATTTAATCGAGAAATGATGACTCGCATGATATATTGAATTTGTTTTTATACAGAATGCTGAAGCCATCTAACAAACTTGATGCTAAAATCAGGCTTCACAAATCCCCCGCCCGACAGTCCGGACAAGTAAAAATTTACTCGTGCAAGTGCATTGTTAGTCTCAGAGCCCGCCGGGAAGTACTTACGAGTCTCCTCCACAAGGAGTTGAAACCATATCAAAGTGGCAAGTAGATATTCATGCGGCACAATATACTAAGAGAACAGCTTGCCGATGGACAAGTAGTGAAAAGAAGAATTTGTCAAAGCTGCTAAATGGAGGGTTAAAAGTAGCAAAGTGGATGTTTATTGGTATCACGAAATCTATCCTAAAAATTACATATGTTCTTCTGAAGGCAGAGCTTTCATAGTGAGGTTTCAACATATTTTTTTTTTCAATGGACAGGCAATTTGTCGAGAGGAGTGCTCTGTATATAAGATATTGGGTGGTTGACTGATGAGTGTCAAGTACATTCAAACTTTAAAGAAGGTGTCTGGGTTAACATAAATTACGGTAAGATAAGTTTATTGATTGGTTGTATTTACAAGAGTCCAAATTGTGATTGGAACAATTTAAATGAGTTAATTCCTCATTTCGAAGGTTACCAAATTGGTTAACTCTCATATCTTAATCATGGGGATTTTTAATTTTCCCAATTCAATGCAGTTCTCTAAGCTTAATGGTGATGAAGCAAGTTTCAAATTTTTAGAATGTGTCAAGATAATTTTCTCTACCAACATGTTAGGGAGTTTACGCAGAACAGAGCAACAGTGAACCTAGTATTGCTGGATTTGATTTTCACTACGAGGAGGACTCTCCAATATTGTACATACTCGAGTCCCTTTATGAACAGTGACCACTGTGTAATTCAGTTTACCTTTTAGATGTGTATTTTGACCCATAGTACAAATGTTTATAAGAAAGTACAACTTTTTAAAGGTAATTACGTGGGATGTAGCCAGAGTTTGATTGCATTTGGAAAAGCTTTTGCAAGGTGATGATGTTAATAAGCTAACAGATAATTTATGCTATTATTTAATCAAGCCTGTGAATGAGTTTGTACAAGTACAAATCCTCACAAAATCCCACTAAAGCAAAAAAGCAATTTTTCCAAATTGAAAAATTTTTTTAAAAAAAAAAGGGAAAGGGAAAGGAAAAAACAAAAAAAAAAGGTTTAAAAAACCCAAAAAAAAAAAAATTAAAAAAAAAGGAAAAAAAGGGAAAAAAAAATTCCCAAAAAAAAAAATTTTTTGGGAAAGGAAATAAAAAAAAAAAAAAATTAAAAAAAAAAAAGGGGGGGGGGAAAAAAAAAAGGGTAAAAAAGGGAAAAGGGAGGTTTTTTAAATTTTTTTTAAAAGGGGGGGTTTTTTTTTGGGGGAAGGGGGGTTTTTTTGGGGGGTGGAAAAAGGGGGGGGGTTTTTTTTTTTTTTTTAAAAATTTTCCCCCTACCTTTAAAAGGAAAAAAGGCCCAAAAAAACCCCCCAAAACCTTTACAAAAAATTTTTTTTTTTCCCTTTAAAAAATTTTAAAAAAAAAAAATTTTTAAAAAATTTTAAAAAATTTCCCCTTTTTTAAAAAAACCAAAATAAAAAAAAAAAATTTTTTTTTTGGAATTTTTTTAATTTGGGGGTTTTTTTTTGGGGGGGGGTTTTTTTTTAAAAAAAAAATTTTTTTTGGGAAAGGGGGTTTTGGGTTTTTGAAAAAAGGGCCCCAAAAAGGGGGGAAAAAAAGGGTTTGGGAAAATTTTTGGGGGGGTTTAAATTTTTAAAGGGAAAAATTTTTTTTTTAAAAAAAAAATTTTTTAAAGGGGAAAAAGGGAAGCAGGGATTTTTCCCTTTTTTTTTTTTTTTTTTTTTTAAAAAAAAAAAATTTTGGGGAAAAACCCTTTTTAAAGGGGAAAAAAAAATTTTTAAAAAAAAATTTTTTTCCCAAATGGGAAATTTCCCTTTAAAAAAGGGGAACCCCTTTTTTTTTTGGGGGGGGTTTTTGGGGGGGTTTTGGGGAAAAATTTTTTAAAAAATTGGGGGGGTGGTTTTTGGGGGGCCTTTTTCCCCAAAAAAAGCCCAAAATAAAAAAAAATTTTCCATTTTTAAAAAAAATTTTTGGGGGGCCCCCTTTTTTTTTTAAACCCCCTTTTTTTTCCCCTTTTTTTTTTAAAAAGGGAAAAAGGGGGGGAAAAAAATTTTTCCCAAAAAGGGGTTTCCTTTAAAAATTTTTTAAAAAAAAAAGGAAAAAAACCCCCACAAAAAAAATATTTTTGGGGAAAAATTTTTTTTTTTAAAAGGGGGGGGGGTTTTTTTTTTGGGTTTTTTTTAATTTATTTTTGGGGGTTTTTAAAGGGGGAAAAAAAAAAAATTTTTTTTTTTTTTAAAATTGGGTTTTTTAAAAGGGGGGGTTTTCCCGGGGTTTTTTTTTTTTTTTTTTGGGGGGGACCCCCCCAAAAACCCAAAAAGGGTTTTTTAAAGGGGGGCCCCCCTTTTTTTTTTAAGGGAAAAAAAAAAAAACCCGGGTGGAAAAAAATTTTGGGAAACAAAAAAGGGGCCCTTAATTTAGTAAAACCCCCTTTTCAAGTTAAGGAAAAAAAAACCCCCGGGGGAAAAGGGAAAACCTTTTGGTTTAAATTAAAAAGGAAATTTAAAACCCCCCAAACCCCAAAAGGGGGAAAAAAACCCCCCCCTAACCCCCGGGGGGGAAAAAAAAAAAAAAAAAAATTTTTAAAAAGGGGTTTTTAAAATTTTGGGGCCCCCCCCGGGGGGGGGCCCGGGGAAACCCAAAAAAAAACCTTTCCCCCGGGTTTTAAAAACCCCAAAAAAAAAAATTTTTTTTTTTCCTTTTTTAAAAAGGCCCTTTTTTAAAAAAAATTTTTTTTTAAAAAAACCCAAAAAAACCCTTTTTTCCAAATTTTTTAAAAAAAAAGGGGGAAAGGGGAAAAAAAAATTTAAAGGGGTAAAAAAGGGGTTTGGGGGGGGCCCAAAAAAAAGGGGAAAAAAAAATTTTTTTTTAAAAAAAACTGAAAACCTTTTAAAAAAAACCTTAAAAAAAAAAAATTTTCAAAATTTTTTTTTTTCAAACAAACCCCCCCCTTTTTTTAAAAAACCCGGGGGGAAAAAAAAATTTTTTTTTTTGGGGGGAAAAAAAGGGGGGCCCCCGGGGGGGGGGGAAAAAAAATTAAAATTTTTAAAAAAATTTTTAAAAAAATTTTAAAACCCCCCCCCTTTTTTTTTAAAACCAAAAAAAAGGGGAAAAAAAAGGGGGCCCCCTTTTGGTTTTCCCTTTTTCCCCCCAAAAAAAAAAAAATTTTTTATTTTAAAATAAAAAAAAATATTTTGTTTTTTTTAAAAAAAAAGGGACCCCCCGGGGCCCCCTTTGGGAAAAAAAAATTTTTTTTTTAAAAATTTTTCAACCCTTTTTTCCCCAAAATTCCCCCCCAAAAAGGGGGGTTTTTAAAAAAAAAATTTAAAAAAAATTTTAAAGGGGGGGGAAATTTTTTCCCCTTTTTAAAACCCCCTTTTTTTGGGGGGTTTTTTTCCTTTTAAAAAAAAAAAAATTTTTGCCAATTAAAAATTTTTGGGGGAAAATTTTAAAATTTTTTTTAAAAAGGGGGGGGGTTTTTTGGGGGATTTAAAAAAATCCCGGGAAAATTTGGGGGGTTTTTTTTTTTTAAAAATTTTTTTCCCCCTTTTGGGGGGAAAAAAAAAACCCCCCCCAAAAAAAGGGGGGGGGTTTTTTTTTGGGGGAAAAAAAATTTTTTTTTTCCCCTTTTTTTTTTCCCCCGGGGGTTTTTTTTTTTTCCTTTTTTACCTTTTGGCCCAAAAATTTTTTTTTTTTAAATTTGGGGGTTTTTAAAAAACCTTGGTTTTAAAAAATTTTTTTTGGGAAATTTTTTTTTTTTTTTTTTTTCCCCCCCCCCAAAAAATTTTTTTTTTAAAAATTTTTTTAAAAAAAAAACTTTTTTTTAAATTTTTTTTTTAAAAAGGAAAAATTTTTTTTTAAAAAAAAAAAGAACCCTTTTGTTAACTTTTTTTCCCCCCAAAACCCTTTCCCCAAAAAAAAACCCGGTTCCTTTCCCCGGGTTACCCTTTAAAAAAAAGGGTTTTTTTTCCCCCCCAGGAAAAAATCAAAAAAAAAAAATTTTTAAACCCCAAAAAAAATTTTTGGGTTTTTTTAAAAAAAAAAAAGGGGGGGGTTTTTTTGGGTTTTTTAAAAAAAAAGGGAAAATTTTTAAAAAATTTTTTGGGGAATTAAAAAAGGTTTTTAAAAAACCCCCGGTTTAAAAAAAAAAAATTAAAAAGGGAAAAAAAGGGGGCCCCAAAAAAGGGGGGGAAAAAAATTTTTAAAAAAAAAACCAAAATTTTCCCCAAAAAAAAAAAAAAACCCCCCTTAAAAAATTTTAAAAAAAAAAAAAAATTTTTTTTTTTTTTCCCCCAAAAACCCCTTTTTTTTTTAACCCCCCCCTTTTTTTCCCTTCCCCCTTTTTAAAAAAAAAGGGTTTAAATAGGAAAAAGGAAAAATTTTTTGGAAAGGGGAAAAAATTTTTAAAAAAACCCTTTTTTCCCCCCCAAAAACCCCGGGAAAAATTTTTTTTTTTTTGGGGGGCCCCCTTTTTAATTTCCGGTTTAAATTTAAAAAAAGGGAAAACCAAAAAAAGTTTCAAAATTTTTTTTGGGGAAAACCTTTTTTTAAAACCCCCCAAAAAACCCCCGGGGGAACCCGGAAAATTTTTTTTTTTTTTTAAAAAAAAAGGTTGGGGGGGGGAAAAAAAAAAAGGGGTTTTTTTTAAAAAAACCCCAAAAAAAAAGGGGAAAACCCCTTTGCCTTTGGCCCCTTTTTTTAAAAACCCCCCCTTTTTAAACCCTTTTCCCCTTTAAAATTTTTAAAAAAACCCCCCAAAAACCCCAAAAAAAAATCCCCCAAAAAAAAGGGTTTTTTTTTTCCCCCCGGGGTTTTTGGGTTTTTAAAAACCCCCAAATTAAATTTTGGGAAAAAAAAAAACCGAAACCCAAAAAAAATTAAAAAACCCCCGAAAGGGCCCAAAAAAAAAGGGAAAATTTTAAACCCCGGGAAAAATTTTCCCCCTTTTTGAAAAAAAGGGGGTTTTTTTTTTTTCAACAAAAAATTTTTTTTTTAAAAAAAACTTTTAATTTAAAAACCCCCCCACCCTTTTTTAAAACTTTTTTTTCCCCCCCCGGGAAAAAAAAAAAAACCCTTTTTTTTTTTTAAAATTTTTTTTTTTAAAAAAAAAAACCCGGGGGTTTTTTTCCCCCCCCAAATTTTTTTAAAAAACCCTTTTTTTTTAATTTTTCCAAAAAAACCCCTTTTTCCCCCAAAAAAAATTTTTTTTGGGGTTTTTAAAACCCCGGGGGGGGGGAAAAAAAATTTTTGGGGGGTTTTTTGGGGTAATTAAATTTTTAAAAAATTTTTTTAAAAAATTCCCCCCCCCTTTAAAAAATTTTTTTTAAAACCCTTTTTTTTTTAAAAAAAATTTTGGTTTTTAAAAAAAAAAAAGGGGGGGTTTTTGGAACCACCTTTTTCCCAAACCACCCCAAATTGGGGCCCAAAAAAAAAAAAAAAGGGGGGGGAAAATTTAAAAAATTTCCCGGGGAAAAATTAAAACCCCCAAAACCCGGGGGGGTTAATTTTTTTTTAAAAAAAAAAAAATTTTTTTTTTTTAAAAAATACTTTTTTTTTTTAAAACCCCCAAAAAAGGGGGACAAAAAGGGGGGCCCCCCCTTTTAAAAGTTTTTAACCCTACCCAAAAAAAAAATTTTACTTTTTAAAAAAGGGGTTTTTAAAAAAACCCCCAAAAACCTTTTAAAAAATTTAAAACCCCAAAAAAAAACCCCAAAAAAAAAATTTTTTAAAAAAAGGAACCCGGGGGCCCCCCCAAAAAGGGGGGAAAAAAATTTTAAAATTTTTTTTGGGGGAAAAAAATTTGGAAGGCCCCCAAAAAGGGGGGGGGGGAAAAAAAAAAATTTTCCAAAATTTTAACCCAAAAATTTTTTAAAAACCCAAAAGGGGGCCGGGGGGTTTTTTTAAAAAAAAAACCTTTAAAATTTTTTTTAAAAAAAAAAAAAAATCCTTTAAACCCCAAAAAGGGTTTTTTTTGGGCCCAAATTTTTAATTTTTAAAAAAAAAAAAAAAAAAATTATAATTTTTTTAAAATTTTTTTAAAAAAAATTAATTTTAAAGGGAAAAAAATTTTTAAAAAAAAAGGGGGGAAAAAAAAAATTTTTTTCCAAAAAAAAGGGTTTAAAAAAAAAACCCCGGGGGGGGGCCCCAAGGGCCAAAAAAATTTTTTTTTCCAAACGAAAAAGGGAAAAACCCCTTTTTTAAAAAAAAAAGGGTTTTGGGCCCCCAAAAAAAAAAAAAAAGTTAAAAAGGCCCCCAGGGTTTTTTTTTACTTTTCCACCAAAATTTTTTAAAATTAAATTTTTTTTTTAAAATTTTTAAAAAAAAATTTTTTAAAAAAAGGGAAAAAATTTTTAAAAAAAAAAAGGAAAAAAAAAGGGGGAAAAAAAATTTTGTTTTCTTTAAATTTTTCCAAAAAAAAAATTTTGTTTTTTAATAAAACTTTAAAAAAATTTTTTTTTTTTTTTTCCCCCCCCAAATTTTTAAAAATTTTAAAACCCAAAAATTTTAAAAAACCCAAAGTTAACCCCTTTTTTCCCCCCCAAACCCAACCCCCCCCCCAAAAAAAAGGAAACCCCCCCAAAACCCCCTTTTTCCCCCATTAAAGGTTTAAAAACTTTTTTAAAATTTTTTTTTTAAAGGGGGGGGAAAAAAGGGGGGGTTTCCCCCTTTTTCCATTAAAAACCCCCCCCCCAAAAAAAAAAAAAAAAAAAAAATTTTTTTTTTAAAAATTTTAAAAAGGTGTTTTTGAAAATTTTTTTTTCCCCCGGGGGGTTTTTTTCCCCCCAAAAAAAAAAAAAAAAGGGGGGTTTTTTTCCCCGGGGGGAAAAGGGGGCCCCCCCCGGGTTTGGGGAAAAAAAACCCCCCCCAAAAAATTTTCCCCCTTTCCCCTTTTCCCCTTTTTTTTAAAAAAGGGAAAAAAAAAAAATTTTTTTTTTGGGGGGTTTTTTAAAATTTTTTGGGCCAAAAAAAAATTTTTGGGTTTTTCCCCCCAAAAATTTTTTTTTTTGGGGGTTGGGTTTTCCCTTTTTTTTCCAAAAAAATTTTTTTTTTTTAAAAAAAAAAATTTTCCCCCGGGGGGTTTTTTTTTTTGGTTTTTTTTGGATTTGGGAATTGGGGGGCCCCCCCTTTTTTTTAAAAAATTTTTTAAATTTTAAATTTAAAAAAAAACAAAAAAACTTTTCCCAAAAAAACAATAAAGGGGGGGTTTTTTTTTTAAAAAATTTTTCTTTTAAAAAAATGGGCCAAAAAAAAAAAAAAAACCCCGGGGGGAAAAAAAACCAAAATTTTTAGAGGGAAATTTCTCCCCCAAGTTCTGAGACCTAGTGCCAACACTGCCATACAATCATAATGGTTATATACAGTACTCAAGAGGGTTTGGGTATCGAGTCATTGAGGGAAGGTTCTTGCTGAAGTTGTGATTGTTCTCAGTCTAAATGGTTCTCCTTCAGGAATTGCCCATTGTTTCCAAAACTTCAGAACCATCCTGACTTTACTGTAAACTCAGCTTTGTACTGTACTACTTGTACGATACAAAGCTGATTTCTCAGAATGTGAAGGCTTGTGAGGTACACATAGATGAACTAGGTTCACACTTCACAGACACAAAAGTAGACTGATAGAGGGAAGGGATGTAGCTACGGTGGGCGGCACTGGGCGGTGACACCCAGTACTTGATATTCCCGCCTGGCACTCCAGGCAAACACACGTCTCCCGCCCACCCAAATCTGCCTACCAAGACCTAAAACTAGCCCTAAATGTACTCCCTAAAGTAAAATGAGGGAAAAATGAAAAATTAATTGCTGAAAAATGGGGTAGATGCCATGGGGTGGGTTGAGGTGCTTTCCCCAGATCAGACAATTACCCGGCACTCATATTTGGCTAGCTACATCCCTGATAGAGGGTCACATGTAAAACAATAGTTCTGGCACAGTTTGAACAAAATGGCCTGCTGGCAAAAGTCTTTGTGTGTATTTTGAAGATGAATCTGCTGTAAAATAAGTCTGCACACCAAGGGCAATGTTTCATTTAATTGAACTTGAAATCCCTTTAAGTTATTTGAAATGGTCATCTGAAGCCCAACTTANATTGTACAGTAGAAGTTATGAAATTATAAGTTGCAAACAAACAATACAATAGATCTCTAACATAACAATACAGTACAGTCGGCTGTAAAATACTGTATGTACTTCAGCAATCATGGCTCATTTGGGAAAACAATATCAGTCGAAAGGTCAGAGTAAAGTATCATACTTGGCACTGTACATACTACTAAGGTAAGTGCTATTTATAAGGTCCATAAAGTTTCCTGTAACATGCATACAGATGTGTGTACAACTTTTTTTGTCAACAGTCTAAATCAGGGGTCCCCAAGTATTTAAGGTAAAGTGCACTTGTGCTTGAGTTTAAACTTTTAAAGCTGTAGTAGCCCCAAGGAAGATTCAGGATGTGGAAAAGGGGTGACTCAGCTGCAGTGTTTTCTCCAAGAAATCATGATCCAATGGGTCATATACTCAATATAAGAAAATTGGGCTCACTACAAATGTCAATTTAGTCAGTGGAAGCTGAGCATACTTGGGGTGTGCAGTGTTTTTTACTCTGCATCTGAACCCCTCTTTTTTCATTTTCCCACGAATATCAGTGCGTCAAAATTGACAAATCATTGGGTCAAACTCGCGTCATAGCAGCTTAGCGGAAACACTGCTCATCTGTACACAAGAGCATCACAGGATGGTTGGCACTGACAGCAATTAAGAATTGTTTATGTAGAGGCTTGGTAAATCCTGAAGAGGGAAGCAGTCCAAAGTAGGGCCAAGCTGGCAAAGAAGATCGAGGCCCCATCAGGGTTGAAATGAACATTGAAGTCATGCAGCTGTGATTGGGTGACAAAAGAAAGCTTTCAGGGAGCTCTTTTTATTGATACTAGAAGTTCATCATGAGTGACCTATCTGTCTGGCCAACCTACTGTAATGTACAGTACCTAATTAAATCCCAGGTAAATAAAGTGCAGCAACAGGATTGACTTGTGGTTGCTACTGTTCATTACTGTGCAGTATATGTGCCTTTTAATCAACAGGATCGTTATCCAGAAAGCAGAGTATGTGGCTAAACAGGTTCATGCAAAAGGAAAACTGACACCAAATCTGCTTAGAGATTTACAGAGAGCCACTACAGTTTGTGAGATTGAACAAGTGGTAAGAACTGTAAACATGCACTTTGCAGTATGCACACATGTCAACAAGAGGATATCTTAGGTCTAGGTGTGTTTAACAAGTTGTACTGTGATGGCAAAAGATAGTCATGAAAAATCAAGACCTGCCCCCTATCAGCCTCTTAGCGTCCAAATATGTAGTCCTTCCAACCCTCTCCCCTTTTTCTAACCCTGTTTTTATCAATTGGTGAATATGCCAACTGTTTCTGTCACAAATATATGCATGCATTCTGTTCCTTGCAACACAAAGTTTACAGATGAGATGAGTTTGAAAGATGAATACTTTGGCTGAAAACAAAGGCAAATGAATAGGTAGGCTACACATATTTATAGCACAGCCTGGATTTATTGGTTTTATTATAGGCAGTAATGTAAGTGTGTAATATGCTGTACACAGGAAGTGTCCTACATGTTTTCATACAGTTGTTTTAAAAAAATAAAAAGTGCTTGCGGTACAGTACTTCTGCAAATTTGGAGCATGGGAAAAGTGAAGCAAGGAAAAAGGTTGCCTTACAGAAGATGGAGAATATGTATAAAGCAGGCCACAAGTTGACAAATATTGCATGCAGTAAACATGAACACTGTGCCATTGATGTATAGGTTTAATGAACTGAGGACTATTTCAACAAGACAAATGCTGCTACCCATGTTACTTTACACAAAGCTGGCTGATTTTATTTGTTGGTAACAACTAACAAAGCCCCCCCACAGCCTCTGTTTGCAAGTTTTATTGTAAATGTACATTCCAAATACAGGACTTAGCCAAAAATGAAGTTCAGTGGAAACCATCAGTAGGTGAAGCAGAAGAGACGAGAAAAGAGCTAGGCTAAAAGTGGTAATACTTGAATGTGTACAGAATTCATTTAAACCAAGGATGTGCCTGTAAATTAAGTTATTCACATTACATATACTATACTGTAATCAACATTTTTCCATATTGTGTCACTTTTTATCCTCTTCACAAGTTGCACTTTCAAACCAGCAGTAAGAAGACTCTTGCTGAAAGAGCTAAACAAGATGGTTTGGAGCCCCTGGCCTCCAATTTATGAAAGGAAACAAAGCTTAATTTTCAGAAATACATCGACCCAAACGTTCAAGGTTTGTATTAGGTTCTGATTGCTTATTATCCTCTACCATTTTCTTTTGGTCTTTCATAATGAGTAATGCATATGGAACTACTTGCAAGTTACAGTACCTTGCAAAATGGTGGAAGATACCAACTGTGTTCTGATTTAAGTGGGAGATTTCTGGTTTTTCAGTTAAAATTTGCCTTTCCTGATTCTTATTTGTCATGTTTAATTTCAGTACAAAAGAAAAGTATTATTTTACATAACTGAGCTTGTAGTTCAGTGCAATACTGGGTTAATTTGTGGGTCCCCTGCAGAACCTTACTATGGAGAAACATGAAGATGGCGATACCTTCTGAACTCTATGGGTCACTTTGATGTAAACAAGTTTGCAATCTCTGTGTTGATAGGATTGTGCTTGATGTTTTGTTGCAGCTCTGCTCAGTTCATAGCCTTCAGGATAATCTTAGTACAGGTCATTAACGTATACCCACAGACAGGCCACATGTTCAGACTTCCATTGGTACAAAAGTAGCATTTGATGCAGGACAGCAACCATAGAAGACTATAAGTGTATATATTTAAACAAACTAGACAAAGAACTGCTACAGTATCTACTGCACATACAGTACTGTGTAGAACAGGCTGGTGTAATGTGTCACACCTCCCTACTTCACAGTGGATCTCGAGAATTTCAGGAGAGCTGGACTGTAAAACCATCCTTGCAGACTACGAGTAACTGTTTGAGTATTTTAGATTGCATTTTGGGAAATTGTATGAAACAATTGTAAGTGGTTCAATAGAGTGGCTAGATATGTGGCTTTGAACTGTCTAACAATTGGCTTTTGTGCACTCTTCCCTAGTCTTGGATTATCTTCAGCTGGACATTGATTGTCCTCCTTTAGGTGGTCTGAGGACTAACTAAAAATCATTACAAAGTAATTATTTTTTAGAGTGTGGTGGTCTATTTGGTTAAAGTGTGACCTTGAAAAAATCTAGGAATTTTTTTTTTCAAAACTCTTCTTTCATAAATTGTTTTTGGCAGTATGTGTACGGCAGGCCCGTAGCCACGGGGGCGAGGGGTGGGGTACGTGCCCCCCCCCAAAAAAAAATTTCAATAAAGCGTCTGGCACTGAAGGAGCAAAAATATATTACGAGACCAGCATTTTTGGAATACCAATTTAAGAAGGAAAAATGGACAATCTCGCACCATTTTGCATCTAGAATCCTTAAAACAGGCAAAAATTTTCAAAGGGGGAGGGGGACACTCTCTCCCCCAGGCCGGTGTACAGTTGTAACATTGATATGCCCCAAGGGGTTTATTTGGAAAGTAACACTGGTCTATTTGAAAAATGTCAACATCACCGTGACACCAATCTAGCAATTAATTAACAGACTATTTATGTACACTTTAACAAAATTAAAGGTGGCTCTGATGTGCAATAGAGGGATTTCATGTGACGTCACACGCGTTGGATTCCCAGACACTGAAGGGCAAAACACACACGCAGTAAGCGTATTTACAGCACACGCGCACGGCATAACCATAGATACTACTGTGACACAATGGACGCGTGCCTTTCAAAACCAAAGAGACGCGCGATCACGTGACGTCAGTGAAACGCCTCTATAGGCTACTTCCATATCATTATTTTTTCAAAGCCTAATGAGAAAGCTCAGAAATGGTCATACGTTCAGACAATGGAAAATAGATTCAAATCGTAGCACCTGATCTTTTTCATCGTGGAGATCTTAATCTAAATAGCATTTGAGCAAACTAAATTATGGTGGCACGTATCCATACCGAAATATAGCTTTGGTCTAAATTCATTAAAACATATTATGTTTCAAAGATTAAGTTGATAAAGAGTGAATCTCATTAGTTTAAATTCCCTTTTAACAGTACATTTATGTACTGAGATATAAATATTCCAGTTTATTCATTCAATTTATATACAATAGTAAATTGCGCAATAACTTGTGAATTCACCCAAAATAAACTTTATTTGTTTTTCTCTGTTTATATATACTTAAACCTATACACCGAGTCCCAAATGAAAACAGATGATATTTGTTATGTTTTTGAAAAGATGCTGTACAACAAAATGTTATGCGAAAAAAAATCATTTCCACATTTATGCAAACAGTTCCATTTCAAAAACAAAAAAGTAGGAGTGAATGGTACAAGAAGAGACATCACAAATCGTATCTTTCAAAGTAAGGGGATATTTCAAAATGTAATATCTCAGCCTGAGCATATATATTTGAAATGCGAAAGTAAACCAAAGAGTTTCATTTTCGAACCTTTGTAATGTATATTCTTGTAATTCTAGACTTTATATACACTTAGAGTACAAACAAAAGACTTAAAAGCAATTTTACAATGGTATTTTCCTACAAGACCACGGTAGAGGAACATTTTAGTTTATTCTATCCATCATGTGATGATTGAGTACAGTGTCAGAAACAAATGTACAGATTGTCTTACAAATTCTCAAATTCACATGCGTATATAGGTAACGTTGATAGAGACTCACAATGCTGATTGCCTTAATTTTAATATTTGAATTTGTTTGAACTATTTCAAGAAATTAAACAAAAAAGAAAGAAAGAAAGAAAGAAAAAACAGTTCTCTGATCTTATAGCAGCATGATGTCACAATAATCTCACCTCAAGGCAACTTTTACAAATGATAGTCTCCATAATAACAAACAACTAACGGGTGGGCATCCCAACAACGAGATACGCTATCATGTTGCAGTTTGTGCTGAGTTTGTATACTTGTTCTGTTTATCTTATGATTAACATAGCTAGTGTGTGAGGTTTCTTTTTGACGTACATGTTTCCTTTCCTTTTAATTTATCTTTTATTCTAAATTTTAAAACTAAATCATGTCAATTTTCATATGGTATTTCTACTCCATTCCAAAATGTTAACACTGAAACATGTATATCAACACTTCAACCTTTTTAGCAGGATTGGCATTAGATATATTATACCAAGTGACTTTTCAATTTACCCTGCATACAAGCTTATTCTAAAACAAATCAATTTAGCCACGAACATTTAACAAGGGCCTTGTGGCAAGTTACTAGCACTCAATGCATTTTTGTAGGAAAAGACAAGTGCCCTTACTGTAAAGGCAAGTCATTGAAGAGAAAATGCTTAAGTAACCAAAACATGTGCAAGAAATTTGCTGAAAAGGATAAAATTTTTAAACCTTTTACTTAAATACTAGTATAAATGGAATTCGTCTGTTCCAAAATAAGGACCGGCCCTGCAAATGCCAGACGTGTAAAATACCACACGGTAACGTAATTGCTTACCTTAAAAACTCGTAACTGCAAAATTAGGGAGATGACGAATGCACCTAAACTCTTAAGTGACTTATGGGCAAACTAGAACTACACACACTTGCCAATATAAACCGAAATATTAATGGAACGCGTTGATGTCACTACACCGACAACGAAGTCGTATATGCATTTAGAGCCCCCACAAAAACATGCCGCTCTTCTCTGCGGAAATTGATATGGGTTGATCGTCTTCGTAAATGTGAAATTGTTTATCTTACACAGCATGTAATCCAAACGAAAGAGAAGGAAAAAAAGGGTGTAGAGTTTCATATAGCTAAACTATAAAGCTGGCATCACACGATAAAAGATATCCGATATTATATCAAACACTTTGAAGGTGTTATGTCTCTAGCACAAGTTGATATCATTTCCCCCACTTGAGCTTTGAGAGAGAAACTACAAGATATTTTGACCGCAATGTTCATTTTGCTGATGTGCATGCAAGCCCAGCTTTATCACATGAAACACTTTGAGATTAGTTTCCTTATGTTAGGGCAACTTGAAAAAAAGGACGGTTTTCAATTCCGTGAAATTGGTTGTGATTCCTTGCATCATAATCTAAAAACGACCTTAGTAATTCAATGTTCTTAGAAAAAATTGTCAAATTTGGAAAATTATGCAGTTTAATGGGTAGTGTAGGTTGTTTGGAGTTGAGCGTTTAAAAGTTTCAAAAGTTACCTCATATTTTCCAGGGAAGAAACTATACTCTGCCAAAATAAAAGCGTTTGTAGACTTGGTAAAATGTTCAGGTCATTGTCCCTGGTGTTTATTTTAAGTAGAAACTTTCAAATTTAAATTTGAAGGGAAAACTCAAAGTGGAAACAGAAAGTATGATGAAGAGTAAAAGTGAAAATGTAATTGCACTATTATATTTATTCCACCGTTTTAATGATTTGTGCTTCATTATTACAAACACTACAATGCGCAGGGTTTATTCTAAGAGTTGACACATATACTGGTATGCTGTAATGAAGAAGTAACGTTTGTAAATGCATGCGATAGAATTTGAAATGAAGAAAGGGCGATTGTATATTTACTAAATGGAAAAATAAAAGGGTGGCAAAAGAGGTGTACTCTACCTTACCTTGGACCTCGACAGAGTTGTAGCTCAATCTCTTTTTTTTTTGTCAATAAAACATCGCACATATTAAGACAATCATTATGATCTTTAGCTCTACAGTACAACATTACTAAGATATAAATTTAAGAGTTGACCTTCCCAATTGCTCAGAATTCTTGTCAGAAAATGCAAAGAATTTCACTTTCGAAGGGGCGGGGGGGGGGGGAGCAGTGCTGAAGTGTCGTCAATAGACACGCAAAGACTTCGACCCTTTGGCATTCAGATGGGGCCTAGTTTTGTTGCTCTGTGCGGAAATAATATTTTCTTGGAATAAACTGTGACAATGTTGATGCGAACGCCTTAAATGGGGCAAATGTCCATCAGAATGTTTTTGATTCCTTGCCGAAGGCAAAAGTAATCTATGCAATTCACGGCGATTGTGTGTATGTGGTGTGTATATGTGTGTTTTAGACGCTCGGCTTGGAAACACGATATCTCATGATAGCAATGATGGATAATTTTCATACTTGGAGAATAGAATTATTATATTAAGATATACACCCCTATTGTTTTTGGTGGAGGTCGAAGATCATGTGAAATCACCATAGGTCAAAAACCAAAAACCTTGTAAACATGATATCTCTAGATAGGAAGTATGCTTGCTTCTCATACTTAGCATGTAGATGCGTTATAGTCAAAAGATAAACCCCATTAATTTTGGTAAAAGTCAAAGGTTATTTGAGGCCGCCAGAGGTGAAAATACGAAATTCTTAAAAGCTGCTTGTAAACACGATATCTCAAGATAGCAAAGATGGACAATCTTCATATCTGGTTTATAACTTTATCATATTGAGAGGAAGAACCCTATTGTTTTCAATGGAGGTCAAAGGTCATTTGAGGTCTTCAGTGGTCAAAACCGAAAACATTGAAAAACCACGATATTTCAAGACAGGGATAATGGCTAATGATGATACGTGGTATATAGACGTGTTACTTTTACAGAGAGGGAACCCTATGGGTTGGGCTTTCTGGCCAAAAAATCCAACGACATGTCGTAGTAATTTGTACTTAAAAAGCAGCGGCATAGTGATTTTTTGCACTGAGGTTCATCCCTGAAGTTTACACTCCTTAACTACATCATTTTCTACGATGTTTTCACAACTCGACCTATGCTGACCCCATATGACCTTTGAACCCCACCAAAAAGAAGTGTAACAAAAACGAAAAAGACTACAAATGTTTTAGGAGCTGGATTTGTACCCTGACCGTCTGCGTGAGAAACCGAGCTCTAGTCCACTAGGCATTAAAAAAACTCGTTCAGAGTATGGTATTTCTATTATGCTATAGTCACAGCATCCTCTTCACGTGTTCATAATTAGGTAATTTAAATTAGTATTATTTCTGTAACAGTTGTGTTTGTGAAAAAATAAATGTTGTTCCCTGTAACTTTATCTTTTTACATAAATCAGTAATAATTGACCTCCCTACGATATCCATAACTCACATAAAAACATCTTCCTATTTCCATCAGAATATTTTAGTAGTATGTAACATGTCACAGTTTCTTCGACGTCAGTGATAGGTCTTTGTTTGTTTGTTTTTTTTTTCTTCTTCTTTTTCTTTTTCTTCTTTCTTGAAGCGGGTGTTCTTCCAGGGACTAGGCCTGAATTTCCACTGAAACAGAAAAATCTCCCCTTCCATAAAATTAAAGGGTCGAGAATTGTGTTTTTGAAGGACGATTTTACTGCGACTTAGGAGGCGATTCGTTCTTGTCTGCGCTTATTTCTATTGCTGGTAGTCGTACCAGTACATTATAACAACATTGTCCAAACGTATCAGTATATATATTAGTAATGTGAGATGCCCTTGTCGTCTTACTGCAAATAACAACAACATTTTGTAAACTGCATTACTATGACAATTGGTATGTTAGATCGAAGTTGATCTACTTGTATGTTTTGAGGCAAGGACACCTTGCACTGAAATGTCTGACGCCAAGGACAGCCCCCATGTAGGTTTAGCCAAGATGGGGCATGGGTGGTCCCTGTCTAGTCATGTTGTTCAATGTAAGTAATGTTTGCTAACCACTGCATGGCTTGTTGACAACGATAAAAGCTAATCAGCGAGCACTGAAATTTGAGTCCTGATGAATGTTTTTACAGGACAGATCATGAAAGAGGATACGATAAAGGGTTTCCTGAAACGTGCAAACATGAAGTAAGAAAACAAATTATTTAGAAATATAAAGATTCACGGCAATGCATTGCACATCCCACGTATGTATAAAACATAGATCAGTACGCAGGGAGTTTCTCCATGTAAGTGTGAGCCATATGTTAGGTAAAGCTGATCTCATTTCACGTCTTAAAAGACGAGTTTAAGAAACAAATCCTTGATATGTAAAGGAAGAACAATGTTCTAAGCAATCCTTGTATAATATTCATCCACTTCACATGTGTGGGGATTCTCTAGATATTAGCAAACGAAGTTACTATATTTGAAACCTAGAATGAACGTAAAGCAAGCAGAAGTTATGTCATCTCCTTACATGACATGGGCGTCAACGGGTCGAATACGGAGGGGACATCCCCCCCCCCAAGTTTTCCACAATCCGAACAAAGATAGCAGGTAGGCCTACATGTTTGATTCCATAGTTTACAAAATAGGCAACTCAATAAAATCAAGCTCGAAAATAGTGGAATCAGCCATTTGCTGCATTAAAATAGTGGGGACATGCCGCCCCTGATTACATACTAAACTTTGTCAGGGGCTGTTAAGCGGCCTCGGATCTCTCGTTGCTAGCGCCTCGCGATTTGCACTTGGATTATTTTCGTCAAGGTTATGTCCCCACACACACACAAACACACACATACTCTTGAGAAGCTGTTCACGCTCTTAAATTGATGGGTAATGCCTTGGTTTCCTTGCTTTCCAGTCTTTTGTTTTGAACATGAAATGGATGAAGATATAAGTTTAACCAGGGAGTTGTCCGTTACAACTCCCTGGTTTCACAAAAATTATGTAAATCTTGTTAAAGGTCAAAAGCAGTCCCCCAGACTATTTTGAAACAATAGCTAAATGTTACAAATTTCTTCTAAGTTCTCTTTCAAGTATCTTTCATAATATTTCAGGACAGAAATATTGCATATTCAAGGTAAACCAAGCAGTTGGTCCTTGTAAATTTTACAATTGAGTGAGAAAAATACAGTCACATGATTCTCAAGAACCATTCAACAAATAGGATAGTCTACTATACAATTCTTTATTGGGGTGACTGCATTCTCCCTTTAAGTTCCAATGTCTTTCATGTATGCACATTACAAACGAGATTATTATGGAAACTTGGATGAAAATTTTGAAAGAAAAAACAAACCTGTTGAAAAATATGAAGTTATGATGTCATGTATGCTTGTTCCAAGTTTAGTTTGGGTTGAAAATGTGACAGCTTTATCTGTAAATATACCCAGAACTCCAAACAGGGATAAACAGAAATTTCACAAGCGTACTTGTATCACTAATGAACCGTCTATGACATAGTAAAACTGAATTTAAGCTTTTTCCTTTCTTCGAATAACGAAGTCAGGCAAGAATTTACAAAACGAACGTAAAACATGTTCATTATGTTCATTACATGTTTATTATACAGACAGTAGTCAGGAGTGTGTGTGTGTTTTCAGCCGCCGATATAGCTGTAAGGACAACTTGAATGAAAGCTTACCTAAAGTCTAAAACTTCAAAAATATATGTCACGGTTACAAACTGAGGTCGAAAAATAAATTTCAATGTATTCCATCTTCACAAGCCATTTGTGCGTTGAGATAAAAAATATTAAAGTCTTTTCACCCGAAACGAAAGGGTCGATTGCGAATTTGTAGTGTCACTTTTGTACTACTCATATTACGGTCTTTGCATTTCTTTGATCTACCTAAACTCCAGTCACCTTGGGCCAAAGAGTAGTCACTGTATTACTGTCATATGGTGACTTGAGTCCCTCTCCTTACAACATTCTGTGCAGGAAAACAGTTAATATTCCAAGATCATATAAGAGTTGTAATTTCAAAATGAGACAAAAGCAGGTAATATGAGTTGTATCAAAAGGACATCACAAATTATTGCGAACTTAATTATTTCAAATTTAGTGAATAAATTACATCTAATACCTCAGCGATGGAATCAACTATGAAAATCGGGCTTGGATGAATGAACTTTATTATCCAACCTCCGAAACACATTTTCGTGTAATTCTATACTTTATATTCTGATATAGTTCCTTCTGATCAGCTATAGGCTACTAAGCTTCTTTTCATCCCCCATTCCCCTTTTTCACCCCCAAAACGACCTTTTCACCAAAAAAATTGTTTTAAGAGTGACTGGATTCATATGAAGTTTTATGAATCCGGTTTAGGGGATTGGGCATGCTCAGCATAGCCATACAGAAAGTAAAATCCAGAATTTTATCTATTGGTCTTAGGTTAAATGTAATCGCACTCAATTTCATTTAGTACATTCCGTGTGTTCTAATTTATGATTGGCTTTTTTTTTTGATCATGTGACAATATGTTTGTTACTGAGCCGTTCGTTTCATAGATAAACCTCACCGGCGTTCCTTTGCAATTACCATTCAACATCTTGCAGGAAATAAATATTGTACACTAATGAAAGGGATACATTGAGTCCAAAATGCATCTACATAGCACAGACAGAAAATAGCTTAGTTTACTAATAAGTACCGGCCGGAGCTATAGGTGGATCACCTGGCCTTTTGGCTAAGATCATTTGTCGTATCTGTTCTTTTCAGCCAGTCAAGAACGGGACCACGCACGACAGACACTTGATGTAGAGGTATGACCGTCGAGAGGTTGGTCAGTTAAGCTTCTTGTCCTTTCCGGGACGTAGGTCCTTTGGGGGAGCAGATTCCTTGGTTTCGCCCTTGGCTCTTCGCCATAGAGTCGAGGGGACTTTGGAAAAAGTAGCTTTTATCATTGAAAAGCTTGTTCAGCTTTTCGTATCGCCCCTTTATCATTGGTCAATCATTCGGTGTCTTCAATAAACTTTGACAATAGCTTTTTCTCAAACCTATGAAACGCACAAGCGTTTTATAAATGTTGCATGTTTCAAATTGTGAAAGTTTTTAGGGACAAATTTCACATAAGCAATGAACCAGTGAGTTTTTTTTTTCTGTTAGAAGTAACCTTTATTATCTCTTGAAAACAGAGTTATCCAGATACCCTTATGTTGAACTGTATCTATATAGGCCTACTGTATCTATAAAATGTATTTTTAGAGGAATGGAAATTTTCAAAAACGCAATATCTTACTTTAAGAGAAATAAGAAGAGACTTGTTATATTTAGCTGACATTACCAAATAAATTTGCAGCGAATGCTTATACCCAGGGCAGAATTTAAGCACGGGCCAGCGGGGCACGTACCCAGGGCCCCCACAAAAAGGGGGTCCCACGAAATTACATTGTTGCATTTTTTTGGGTAGTGACCACAACCTTTGTCCGCCTTTCGTGACTTGCGCCACTGTAGTCTTATGGAAAATTATTGCTGAAAGAGGCCCCCACACATGTTTGTACCCAGCGGGTAAGGTAAATCAGGCCCTGTTACAACCTTTAAATGAAAAGAGCAAGACCGTATACATCTGTCTGAATTGAAATATTTCTATAAACTTGTTTGCCAAATCATGAGCCAGATTTTTGGTTATTGAATTGACTGTGATGGATAAATGTTAGTCTAAAAAGAGGAAATTTTGATAAATTCAACTCAGCTTCAAACTGTTGGCTCGACTGCAGTACGCTCTTCTAACACACAGTGTTAAGTTACACTGCTTTGACTAGACTTAGTTTTAGAAACAATTCGAAATGATCGTGTCTTCATCCGTTCTAATAACAAATGTGCAGAGTATATGTAGATTACCATTTTACCTAAAGCCTGCAAGTAGTTGTGACTATTTTTGTCTTCGGGTGCACGGGTTACAGCGAATGGCGGTGAACGAAACTTTCCGTTTGCCTCAGGAGCTAACTTAACTCTCAAACCTGCCAAAGCAAAGCCATTTTACTGTGTAATAATGCTTTATTGTACAACACAGTAAAATGTTGTACAACACAGTAAAAATGTTGTACAGGACAGTAAAATTGTTGTACAACACAGTAAAATGTTGTACAAAGGGGAATGTTAAACTTAATCATCTTCTGAATAATTACTCAAGTGACCTTACAGAGGTTGTTGCATCACCCCCAAAATATTTAGGGAAAACCCGGGTATCTATATTTACAACTGGTAAATGGCAATTTGAATGACATAAATTTAAACAATAGCTTCAAATATGTAAGCCACTCTGATTGGTTCTATGATGATCAATGAAATGTGATGTAGTGAAGTTCTATGCATGGACAGTTCCGATTATAGTACCCCTAAATTACACATAGAAGTGTAGTCAGTAGAATATGATTTGAGCAATTTTAAGACAGTGTAGGCTACTTTAGTTTTTTTTTCTGGGAGATGTAAACAGATTTTATTGTTTTAAGTGAGATAAGGGCTAAAGGTAGACTTAGCCTGAGTTGAGAGAATTTTAAACGTCTGGGATGAGATAAATGGAACTTTTAATTGCAATTATGATGACGAGTCCTTAAACGAAAAAAGAGAAGTACCACAGTTGAAATGGTATCTGTAACTCAAACCATGAGTGTACAGTGTTTCAAATATCCCCTTATATGACAGAGAAAAGAAGAGGTTAGTTTTTTTCTTTTTCTTAAAATACTCTGGAGCTTCATTTTACCGTCAGTAAAATCCGGATAAGTTTGTAAAACCAGTCTTCATTTTGGTTGATCACCTTGTACTCTTACTTTTCATCAATTAACCCACTTAATGATTGACGAATTTACGGCTACGACTCCGCAAGGCGATAATTAATCGATTGGAAGTATGTGATCTCAAACATGCCTTCAATCTATACGCTATCAGTTTCGTATTCTACGCAAAATTCCCCACCAGTGTACGAGTTCCTATCCAATATTAACAAACGGCGCCCTCACTTACTAACTCGGGCTCTTAAAGTAACAAGTTTGAATATATTTGACACTTTGGTTAGTAAGGTAAATCTCGTGCAGAAAACACAGCTAGCACGCCCATAACCGAGCAGGTGCTCAGGGCCCGTCTCATAAAAAGTTAAGTTCGACTTAAGTTTGATCGATAAAACTCGTATTGCATGACAATTAACTTGAGATCGAGCGTATCACTCTGTTTGAAATGGGGCCCAGGTTTGGGGAAGGTGCTTTTCCTTGAGGGAACATTTCATTGACATGGGGTCATGAGGATGTTTGCGGAAAATGACTGATAGGAAAACGGAAGAGGGGGGCCTCGTTGTGCCCTGGTCACGACTATACAGTTCCGTTGCACCATGTGACTAACATAGGCTAGTAATCAAATTTCATACATAAAAATCTTCCAAGGAAATAAAGTGAATACCCTAAATAGCTTTTTTTTCTGTATTCCAAAAGCATTTCCCATTATTCTGACGGTTTTCCATAACCTACGTAAAGGCTGGAGCCAACTTAAAAGCATTTTCGAGTGACTACCGTGACTGGCAAATCTCACGTTTTGAAAAAAAATGCAGGAAAATTTTCTGTGCAGTGAAAACCCCATCTTAATCATGCACCTTGCATTTGGCAGTTTGGAAAAAATAAAAAGTTTGAAGAAATGCTATTTTTCAGCTTTCCCAGACTGAGTGCATGAAGAGAAATCTGTGATGTCATCTGGGAAAATTGATTTAGACGTAGCGTTTGTATTTTTTTATAATGTTGATATCACTATATTGAATATTCCATACCTTAACAACTTTACTCTATATCCGGGGCTGTAACGTCCAAGTCCGGACTCGGACTCGAGTCCGTTTTTCTTCGGACTCAGAATTGGCCCGGAATGGTGGCCACGGGTATCGAAATTGGCCCAGAATCGGGTCAGGTGGACTCGGATACAGTTCTGACTATATCTACAAGGAAAACTATCTAAACATTCCAACAGTATCACATAAAGGACAAAAAAGGTATCCAATTATACAGAATAGCAAAAGGAATCTGAGGCAGTTTGCCCACTTGGCATCTAATTCTGTGACCTTGAGGAAACCTGGGGGCATTACTTGACAAGAGTAACCAATCTTCAAAAAGGGTTATCTTGAGTTAGGAATATACGGTATTTTTTGTCCGGGGTTTGGATGACATATAATGAAAAGTTTTCTCTTTCATATAAGACCCCGACAAGATGCCACCAGACAATGTCTGTATAAGAGCTGAATGCACTCCGAACTTAATGAATTCATACCCAGAAGTGCCGAATCATGTATGCTTTTGAATTATGTGGCAGCCATATCATTTTTTTTTAACTTTGTACAAGGTAACCCCAGGCTCGGACCCAGAAAGTTTAAAATAGTGGCCCTGAGTGGCGGTCAGGCCCGAAGCCAGACAAGGTACTTAAGGAGACGAAGGGTGGGGCGAGATATACTTAAATGCATTTAGGCAATAATAATTTTTGATCTTCTAGGGGGACATCTTTTCAGAAGGGTCCCCTTGGCTACGGGGCTGGGGTAGGTGGGAGTATAAAATTCCCAATGTAACATACAGCCAATTTGACCGAACAGCCAAAAGGAGGTGCTGGGTGTAATTTTCCTAAAATGGCGGCCTTCTCAGTGGTTATTTCAAATTCTCCGCGTTTTTTCAAACTCCCACTAAATCTTGCACGGAGCCACTGTTCTGTTCTCTCTCTTTGTAGAGGTTTACTTGTGAAACTACAGAAGGTACACATTTCTTGTCAGCCTCGCCCAACAACTGTATCTTTTGTTTTAATATTTACATACTTCCTTTAGGGTAGCTTGGTAGCTCCTACAACAGTACAGTGAGCAAGCCAAAGAACAAGCCACTGAGGTTCTTCAAGGAACAAACTAATGTAATGGTCTGCTTGCTGACAAAACAAGTAGTCAGCTGTACCGGCTACTTGCTGAACGGTTTGCAAATGGGGTGGGATTGGGGAAGGTAGGGTGGTTGTTCAGATTATAAGCTTTCGAGACAGATGTGTCAAGGGGGACAGCACAAACAATAAAACGTTATTTTCAGAACCCAAAGTGTCGATTTCAAAGCACTGACGTTTATTTTCAGTACAAAATTCATGTTAAGAGTGTTTGTCAGTCAGTGAAAATTTTCAGGGCAAACATTTGGAATTGTCCTACTAAATGTCTTCGCACACGTCTATGTTAAATATCATAACTTATTTGCGGGCATGGGCGTTCGGAGGGGGGGGGGGGCAAGTGAAATCAAAAACATGAAAAAAAAACTTGAAGAAAAAGTAACATCAACTTTTTTGTATGATATGGCTAGAAAATTTCCAGAACATGAGCTTCCAAGTTAGAAAATGATTAGATGCAACTCACAAGGCCTGAAAAGTGCCATTTTCAGCGATCTGGGAGGCATTTCGGCCAAAATTTTCTTGGCCTTTGTGCCAAACTATGGTGATGCTTCGCTTAGATAGTTTGCCTACAGATTATGCCCACTGGCAAATTCCTGGTTACACCCCTGTGAAAAGCGACAGCATTTATTAATTAAGCTCTTTTCTGGGAGTAAAAATTGCTCCTGATTTGATCAGTTAGAAGTCCCCCCCCCTAAATTTTTTTCTGCGGACGCCCATGTTTGCGGGTATATTGGAAATAAACTTCGTCGACCAAGGGGGGGGGGGTAGGTTAAAGTGACCGTCTCTCAATCAAGTTTGCACAGTTATAAAAAGTGCCCCAAGGTCAATTAATAGGTGGCACATAAATGGCAATCACCCTACAAGACCTGAAATAACCGTTTTCTTTTTGAAGTCCAACTTCACTTTAGTATTTCCTCTTATTTTTCTCACTTTTCAATATGTTTCACCTGCAAATATCGCATATCACAGGTAAACCCAAAGGGTACATTTGCATAACTTTAAATTCATTCCTTTAACAAAGCAAATGTTATTAAGTAAACATACATGAATTTGAAAGCCCGACCATTTGAATTCAAATTTATAGGGTGACTGCATTTATCCTTTTACTCAAAATCAAGAATGACAAGAGCTGTTTGAATTGTTGAAAGACTTTTAATGTATCCGGGATATACATTTATAAGTATCAAGTGTCAGTTAAGACCAATCGTTTACCTGTTATCGATGACTACTTCCATTGACAACTAATGACCGTACATATGCTATACGTCAAATATTTGTACGGAGCAAATGAAGCGTTTGATAGCCTGCATTGTCAGTGTGCACACGAGGAGAAAATACAATGACATCGGAACAAGGACGGTGGGTTTCCAAACCAGGTTACGATACGTTTTCGACTATTAACCCAATCCATCCAACAGATAGTGATCGATGTTTAAAACAAACCTGTAAATTCAAAACCTTTGAGTGATTTTAGTTTCCCCTAAACTTAGCCTCGAAATGAGCAAACGTCAAAACACCAAAGTCGAGAAAAACGAATTCTTTTGTAATAGTTTCTATTGGTGTTAAATCAAGCGTTCCTCGCCACATGTTTCGGTGACGATCAATTCAACATCCCTGATTCTTATCAGAATGAATTTTGAAGACTCGAGAGGCGTACAGGATTGTCTCGACGCGTGTGTATGTTGAACAGGTAGAGAAAACTCTTGGACTGTTAGGTTCGTGAAATTGATTGCGGTTGAAATGAAATTACACTTTTACTCTAGAGGAGCACAACTGATTGTCGCTGAGGGGCAAATAATTGTAACTTCACATTTTGGGAGTGTTTGGGGAAAACGAATTGTGTAAAGGTGTAATGATTAAGAGGGTTCAAAGCTCGTTATTGTCAACACAAATGAATTTATTTAGCCTGTAGCAATCACCAACAAATCAAGAAAAAGATTTAGAACTGGTGTAACAAGATAAAAGTTTCAAACCGATATCATAACGTACATGAAGTGTTGGGTAAATTTATGTCATCTATTTTGCCTTTGACATACACATAGGCGTACGGGGGTCAATATTTCTGGGGTTCAGGGATAATTTTTGCCCAAAGTTAGAATTTTGGACCAGCTGCCCGAATTTTGATACCGCTGTGTGTGGTTGCAAAAGGGCATAATTTATATTCTTGGGTGTCTCATTTGCCCGAATATATCCACTTTTTTGTCCGAATTGAGAGGGCATATGCCCCCTGCCCCCCCCCCGTCTCGTACTCTTATGGACATACATATGAGTATTCGAAAACATTTGACATGCGGCAGCACGGGTTTACACTACAAATTTTCTCTTATTGGAAACAAATCAAGATATGAAGTTTGCGGCCCCAAAAATAACGTGTCAGTGCCCCGAAATTGACATTTTTGCCCGGAAACGACATTTTTTATGCTCGAGGGGGAGGGGACTGCCACAGACCCTCCGGCTCATACGCCTACTGCCTTGGACATTAAATTTGTTATAGAATGTTCCCTGGTGTCATGTTGACTTTGGCAAGTCGTCTGTGGTACCGTGACTGACATGTTGATTTAAGGAAAGATCCACTTGAATTAAGTGCCTCATTGCGAAAGGATTGGGACCTTTCCTTTTGCCAGAAAGATTTCCCCAACGTCTCTCCGAGAAAGAAAAATTATAACCATGTTAAGACTATGCCGAGATCCCTTCTTCCTTCGTCACTGAAATCAGATCGCTTACTTAGAATCTTCGTGGTACAAAAAATTAAATGCAAGTAAGGTCGTCATGTTTGTGAGTCGTTTTCACCTGGCAGCAGTGACATAACATTAACGGAGGTACTGTAAACTCTTCATTGTGTCTCCTCTCCATTACTTTGAACTTAGGGAAACAAATCTCGCCCTACTCAGTAAAAATTGCTCCTACTAAGTTTACTTCAAGTGCCTCCTCCAATATAAAAGAAAAACACCTGTCTAGTGCACCTTCCTGCCAAGCTATAGCAGCCTATGCCGAGTTAAATTGTCCAAGGTCATATCCACAAACTACTGTGTGGGAGATGTATGCTATGCGCAGGGTTCTTCACACTACTGAGTGAACTGGACTGTTCATCATCACTGACCAATCAGATTGATGATATTGTTTGAAATAATGTCAGTGAAAGTGTAGTCACTACCGTACCGGTAATTGTTAATGTAGATATGGGGATTTCTATTAAATTATGTTTGGGGAGATGCATCATCCCGTTTAAGGTCACTGTAGCGAGGAACACATCTTTGTATGTTGTTGCACAGCGGCAGAGTGATGTAAATTATGTTTTGCACTAGGTCCAGAATCTGAACCATCGCAACGGAATAAACATTTTGGGAACATCAGTCAATATTCTCATATTTTTAAGGAGCTTCCGAAGACCTCGTACTCGCCATGCTAAGTTTAACAGTATATTGAAGGCATGATCGAATTCTATTGTTTGCTGATTCTCGTCTCACAGGCGGGTGCTTTTTGCTGTGAATCTATCTACCAAAACTCTTAGCAGCCTACGGCCAGCAACGCAGGTTGTATGATCTCACGAATTGGCGGGTCTAAATGCCAGCTTTGCAACATGTTTTGACTTATCGTACGACATCTTTACACGGCCAACCAGAATGCCGACCGAATCATATGATACCCAAAGATCTCGGTAGCGAACGCGTCTTTTACCGTCAGTCAAATTGCAATGAGTATATTCTATATTTAAGAAGTTTCTTTCCGCGTAAACTGTACTCGTATCTCGCTCGTTGGTCCACAAAACACAAGAAGGTTGTAATGTATCGTTTTCATACGAGGCGTTGTGGAACTCTCCGTGATCATCCGATCCGCAGACCGAAACAAAGAAATACATAGAAACCGAAGATAAATGAGGGTACTATCCAGTGATCGGATTACTGAAATATAATCTCTATTTTATCGCCACATGAGGGAACTTGCCTAAATAGTCAAGTTTACTACACCAAAAAGACGGGTCGTTAGTTACATTCGGTCAGGAATCAGTGTTTCCTTATAACGGTGAATAAAGGTCTCCTATTTCCACGCAAACGAAAAAGGTAACTTTTAATAAGCGATGTGGAAACGTATATCCCACAGAGGTTAGAAAACCTACGGTGTGCAACGTATTTGGCACAAGCAGCCGTTCTGTGCCACAAATCAGTGCGGGATACTGTGTTGTAAATTTAAAAACAAAACAAGAATAAGGGGAAACACCAAAGTTTAAACATTTGCCCCCACTGTAGGTCTATACTGAAATTCTGTGTGTAACGACTAACATGAAATGGACGAACTATAGCAGCAATGCTGTAATGGTTCACACCTACGGCAATTACAAGGTAGAAAATGGGCGTGGTCGCATTTCATTAATCCCCCATCCCTTTTGAGTGGATATTCTATTTTCCCTTCTTGGTCGGTTTGAAGATTAGGGTGACCTAGTATTTGACGCCCCTTCGAGAAGTGTCCGTCCTCTTGCAACAGTTAAAAAGAATGTTTCCAATTAGGTGACAAAAGGTATAAAGCATTTTTCGAAACCACTGAAGCTTCTCCCTTCCTTCCTTTTCAGTGAATAGCCCATACTAAAATCAGCCCTCGTAACCAAGGATTTCCAGAAAGCATATTTTTTACAAAAGAGTATCGAATAATGGATCTGTGATGTCAAAAAGGCAAAGTTAAATTGTTCCAGATTCTTGCAATGTTTTTAAATAAATCTACGTTGTAAATTATTTGAAACTTTCACTGATGTGTGGTATAAACTTTCTAAACGTTCTTGAAGGCAATCTGCTCGTATTAATTACCAGAGAGTGGCAACTCCCTGGTACCGTATTACAAGTCATAAATTGCAACCTTGAAAAAACCGGAAATGCTGCTTGACGGAATGACATCTTCAAAGAGGATTAACTTGACTCGTTTAAAAAATATTGGTATAGAGTTTGAAAAAAACTTAACCGCTTTCATTTGGGAATTAGGATCCTCGTACTGAAATATTCATTAATGAAAGCATTCTTTAAACTAGGATGTGTACAACTATTAATATGTTCATAGGTTTTGAAGTATGAACCTTATACTGGTGAGGGCAGGAAGCTTTAAAACCTCCAAGTTTGATATCATTTTTATGACCCTTATGCTAAGTCCAGACAATTAAACCAATCGCTATCATGTCCTGATGGAAATTCAATTAACAGGTTTTAGTTTCTTTAAGGATATAAATACAGCAACCAAACGTCATTTAATCATGAAGGTTTTAGTAGAAAAGGATCAAATATCGCGGAGCAAAAACCACCAAGCCTGGTATCAAAACGAAGACTAAAGTAAGAAAACACAAAGGAAAGATTATATAAACTGACTTTGTTACCATTGAAATCGTTACCTTTTCAGCATGCACACATTTTGTTCACCGACACAGTTTAAACACTTCAAAGGTAAATTTAACAAAACTGATTGTGTCGGTTCATAAGTTACAATCGTTACATTCGTGACTCCACACAATAATTATCAGATTGCGGTGAGCATCGACGAACAATAACTTTCTTGTTTTTCGCACGGTTCGCCCTCCAAAATCTTTTGAGGTATAGGTTTGGAGCTAAGGTTCACAATCGATCGAGTTCCCACGCACACATTTCTTTCTCATTAAAGTAAAACTGACGTTTTTCTGTTTTAGCCTGAATAACAACTGTATGCCTGACTTGCCAAAACAATTTATTAGCATCACGTGTTCACAACATGAAACAACTCTTTCTTTTTTTTAAGGTTGATGTCCCTATACTTTTTCTTTACATTTTACTTTCTAAAGTTAGTCTTCGTATTTATTCCTAGACAGAGGTAGGCTGTATAGAAGCAGAGGCAAACGGGTATGGTACCTTATCTTTCTGTTCAAGTTCCCGTTTCTAGCCTCGGTATTTTTGAATAAATCTTTTCTGGTATTTAATTTCAATAAAAAATGATTTAAATGAAAGAATGAACCGCGTCTAGTCATGCATCCCCTCCACTGAGATCAGATTGCTTACTTAAAAACTTTGTATCAAAAATATGTCAATAATTTATATCTTCAGTACAAAAGTAACAATGGCGGCTTACAACCCAGGTTCGGGACAATCCCCCCCCCCCGGACATCTCCCTGGTACCCGAACACTTTCCCTTGAACAACTCCCCCACCTGTACTATTCCCACCCGCTCAGTTACCACCCGGGTAACCTCCCTCCACCCGGACAATTCACATCAATGTGAGTTATTCCTATGGTAACTTCCTCGCCCAGAAAATGGGGAACAGTCCAGGGTAGAAATTTTACGGGATGAAAATTTTCTCGATGGAAATTTTCGGCGGGTGGGTGTGTGATCACACATACCCCAATGGGAATATGTCCATTTGTAAACGACGTTCTCCAAGCGTCTCCACCTCCCCCCCCCCCCCGCCCTCCTCCCATCCATTCTCGCGTGAGAGGTCCTACATTGATACCAGGGAGGGTGTTAATAGCACGTTCACCTGCTTATATGGAGGCATGCGGGACCTCATTCTTTTCATTTTTCTTTTTATTAATGAACAATGGATCTTGAAGTTAACATGATCGAAGTCCACCAGTGATTATAAATTGAAGCCTTTAACACCCTTAAACGTGATTTCGTGCAGACGTCTGTCATCGCCGTTTCAGTTTTATTAGTCGTCACACCTAGGTCGCCCGCAAATAACAGGTAACACTAATCAAACAAGTAGCACCTCATTTCCAACTCTAGGTGTGAGAAGAGCCTCGGGGATTGTGTCAATCTTATAATAATTTGCGAATGGATTTTAATTCTCATATTCCCTTTTCCCTATTTCAACGTTACTTCGGGGGATCTTAGAAAGACTGGCTAGAAATCTGCATGGATCTTACAGTTTACTTTACCAACCATAATGTTTGTTCGTATTGTTCTCAAAAAGTTTGCTTGCCCTCATGCAACGGGGCAGAGCCAGAAGCGGGCTTGAAATGGATGGCGGCAGGGATCACCTTGAAGGTTGCCATAGCGGTGAAGAAGTACCCATCAGAACGTGTCGTACATGCTAGCTCCCTCGTGCACAGTTCTCGCGAAGAGAGCCAGTCGAGAAAAGAACATAAGAAATGAATTAAACCCTCACAAAGTCGCTTAGGCGTGCCGCCTCCGGTAGGATTGAAGATTATCCCAGGGGAATCGTAACGAATCCAGGACAGGTGCGGGATGACTGTGACAATGTCTATCACTCTTACTGGAAAATTGCTGCTAGGAAAGTAGCTTATTTATGGAGTTCTTCATTGTGTGGGTTATGTGCTGACATAAGACTTAAATTGAAAAAGAAATAATGGAAAAGAAATTGCTGCCTTGTTGTGAGTTGAAATAGAAGATAAAGGAGTCTTTCTCCACTTTGTTTTGCAGCCGTTTTCACGGTTAACTTAGATATTTTCGGTATATAAGCTTTTGGAAGTGAATACCGGGATTATGACAGATGACATGAACCACCCCAATTTGAATGTATTTGCCGGCCTATTCCCTGGTAACATGGGCATCCGGATCGGGGGCAAGGGGCAAGTGCCCCCTGGAAAATCAAAAAATTAAAAAACTTGAAGAAAAAGTAACATCAACTTTTTTGTATGATATCGCTAGGAAATTTCCAGAACATAAGCTTTTAAAATAGAAAATGAGTAGATGCAACTCACAAGGCCCGGGAAGTGCTATTTTCAACGATCTGGGAGGCATTTCGGCCAAAATTTCCTTGGCTCTTCGCGCCAAACTATAGTGGCGCTATGCTTAGATAGTGCCTACAGGTTATGCCCCCTGTCAAATTCCCGGCTGCACCCCTGTAAACATTTAGCAATTAACATTTAGCAGTTAAGCTCTTTTCTGGGAGTAAAATTTTCCCCTGATTTGATCAATTAAAAGTTTTGCTCCCTTCAGTTTTTTCTGCGGACGCCCATGCCTGGCAAACTTAAGTAGAAAGGGTTTTTTTTAAGTTGGGCTATATGACAAAATTTTTATTCATAAATTGATAGGTAAGTACAAGCAAGAACGACATTACTCCTTGGTTTTTACCAGGGAGTTGTTAAAGGTCGTGTGAGATGCCACCAAAAAGAGCTGTTTCACTTGTCATTTAAAGAATTAAGTCCTCCAATCAAAGATCCGTTGGAATTGTTTCAATATCTTTTACCGTTCTCAAAATATACGTCTTCAAAGTTTGATGGTTTCTGAAGAAACTAATTGCCTATGCAAAAAGAATGATGTGGAGTGTTGCACAGTGTGAAGATTTCTTTTGTTACCCTATATAAATTATCTCTTAATTACTGATCATACAGATTACAGTTTGGTGAGTCATATCAATATTTTTCAAGGAAAAAATTTTATTTTTCATAATAAACCCATTGGGGAATAACAATGCTACCAGTGTCCTTGAAATTAAGGTTGAAAAAACAAAGCCTAACATGTGCCATATATGGTATGTCCCTCTTTCGATGTCATATATTTGCATATTTAGCTCATGTTTATTCATGATACAAGTGTGAAATAGTAATTTACCTGTAAAATGGTCAATATTTGATGGATTTTAATGGGAATTGTGGCTATTTGCTGGATTTTTAGTGCTTTCTACATCAAATATCCAACTATGTTATTTTCATGTCACACGACCTTTAAGGAACAACGGTCCTAATTACGAAGACAGTAGTCAGTTAGCTTTGATATACAATGATTGCGTATTGAAAGATCAAACAACACGAAAACACTAGCCCGCGATCCCCTAAAAGGCTCCGTAGCGACCCACGATTTAAGGGACTAACGGCAATCGGACTTAACAATAGGTACAATTAGAAAGGGTTGGTGTTTGCACATGAAGAAATGATGACCACCCCGACAAGTCGGGGACAGCCCGATATTCATAAGGGTTTTCATTCATAAGGTTCATTGTTCATAAGGTTCGTTATTCATAACATGATGAACGGCAAAAATAAGGTTCATTGTTAATAAGGTTCGTTATTCATAAAAATAAATGATACAAAAGGTTCATTATTCATAAGGTTCGCTATTCATAATCGAGAATAAGGTTCGTTGTTCATAATCGAAAAAAAGGTTCAATGTTCATAATCACAAAAAGGTTCATTATTCATAATAAAAAAGGGTTCACTATTCATAATTGAAAAAAGGGTTTGCTATTCATAATCGGAAAAAGGGCTCGTTGTTCATAATCAAGAATAAGGTTCGCTTTTTTTTAATCCCCAAAAAATTCAACTAGTCTCTTTGAAAGGCGAGTTACAGCCAATCTAAATAGGCCATGCATATAAAACGTCGTCAAAATGTTGTAGACAACACATTGGCCTATCATCCCTGCAAGTTTTAAGGGTGTGCCCCTTCCACGAGATACAGGAAGCATTTAAGGCTGGAAAACGCCTTTTTCCCATATTATGAATATTGAAGCTTTTTTCCTATTATGAATATCGAACCTTTTTTCTAATAATGAATAACGAACCGTTTTCCCTATTATGAATATCGAACCTTTTTTCCGATTATGAATATCGAACCTCTTTTCTTATCATGAATAACGAACCTTTTTCTATTATGAATAACGAACCTTTTTTGCGATTATGAATAACGAACCTTATGAATAATGAACCTTATGACTGAAGAACCTTATGAACATTGACCCCTTATGAATATCGGGTAGACCCCGACAAGTCCCCCCCCCCCCTTGCCCGCTTGGCGGACGTGTATTATACTCCTGCACCTATTCTGGCTGCATTCGTAATACCAGCGTCCGCGAACTTTCGCAAGAATTTTTCGTCGAACTGCATACAAAAACTGTACACTATAAACTCCTCACATATAGGATCACAACAAAAACACAAACCATAAATATTCAACAAAAAATCGACTAAAGCAAGTCTGGTTACCATGCTGTTCAGATGACTAAAGTCAATGAGGTTTTAAGCATGCATGTACGTCAAAAGAGGAGTACATATTCGACACCTGTTATGAAGGTAAACCCTCCCATTCTGAACAATTCGATTTTTTTTTACTCTGTGTTCAGCACACCCATCCGAATATCGAGTACGGTAGCTACATTCTTTACTGTTAGGACAGGTTCTGACTCAACGTGAAAAACGCTTCAGAGTTTCCAAGGAAAGACGAGACGAAACTGCGTTCCCCTGCACAAATGTAATAGGAGCAGCCCAGTCTTAGAAAACGAAAGCGCATTTGCAAGATTCTGTTGTAAAGGAAAATGTGTCCCAAATATATTCATTTACTCTTAAAGTAAAATAAACCATATCTGCTTAATTGCCATTTGGTAAATAGATTTAAATCCTAACAAGTCCAGAATTGTTTACATTAAACACGAATAATAGACTGACAGGGATCTCAAATTAAAATTGCTTAAGGTAAAAGAACCGAGCGCACGAAGTTACTACACAGAAGTGTTACAAAACACAAGTCGTGGTCGGTAGAGATATTTATAATAATACTGTTATTCATTTGTCACTTAAAGGCTAAAGTGCTTACTTTGCAACAAAGGACGCTTATCATGTGTCGTCTAATTTTCAAAAGGAAATATCGCGTGAATTTAACCACGTTTCGGTTGCCGATTACAACAAGGAAACAACACACGAAAGACTCCCTGCCAAAATAATACGTCTTAAATAAATCATACACAAGTAAATTTAATGAGGAAATTAATCTCAGGGAAGTATAACCTTATCTGAGTTCCAGCCTACTGAGAGAGAGTTATAACAGATAGGTCTAGAAAATACTAACATGCAGAGACCCCCAGGGAGGATCATGCCAATTGCAGTGTTTATCGATTAACCATAACAAAAGCTATTACGCTTTCATTAAACTAGGAACTGCTTGCATGGGTATGAAGATCAGCATTGGTCAAATTTCCATGAAATCTTTATAATACAATAACGCACTAAAAAGATTGACCGTATCTAAGGAAAATGGAGATGAGAGCACTATGAAAAACAATTTAGTAACCCCCTCACTGGCATCCCCCATAAAGAGTATCAATATGAACAAAATGAGTGATGGAGAAATGAGAAGAATCGCAAAGGAAAAAACTTTACTTTTCCTTCAAAGTTTTAGAGATGAAGGCCTGGGAAGGTCGTGTTCTTTCGAATGCGTACTCTTCAATTCAAACTTGGGAACAGCATGCTTTAGTTTGGGAAGGGCGAGCCGTGAAATTTATTCCTATTATAAAATATCAAATATTCACGTGAAAATATACAATTTGTGAAGATTGTGCTCCTCTCTCCAATTAAACAGGTGGGTCCTATTTTCTGAGTGGGGTTCCCGTTGCCATATTAGTCGCTACTCTGAATGGAATCGCGATTCTTACAGTGACGTCATAACATGCAGGAACATATATACCTCAGCAACAACAATCTGTTGATTACTATTCTAACAATGCGTTTTCATACACTAACACAACTGGCTCCATATAACCTAGGTGCCAGCCTACCAGTGTTGGAAAATCTTGTTGCCCTACAATGGAGAACACGTAAAAGAATAAAGAAAACGATTAAAAGAGCCAGTTGTGTTAATAGACTTCATTGAAACCTTCCAAATAAAAATAATGGTTTAAATCCACATCATGATTTTGGTCATATTTATGACAGTACTTAATATTCCCCAGGAGTCGCAATTCCTGGGAAAGAGTAACGACTTCCGGCTAGGAGTTGCGACTCTGAAGTAGAGTCGAGTAACCCGCCCAAGCCCATGGCCGTAGAGGCCGGGGGTGCTGAGGGCGGCCGCCCCCCTCCCCCATGTCAGAAACCTGACTAAATCGGGCAGATATTTTGTCTCAGTCGGGCGGAAAATTGGGCAGTTAAATTAGGTCTGGAGTCGGGCAAAAATCACCGCCCTCCCTGAGAAAAACAGTCCCGTACGGCCATGCCCAAGCCTAGTCATGTCCATATGTATTTAGAGATTACACTTTTTCAAGATCTCAGAAAACCAGTTTATACATGTGACGTCAGTAGATATGCATAAGTGTATACCACCGAATAAGATAACCTTGATGGTATAACCTTTTCAGCGTCCAGGGACCCTTAAAAGAAGAAACTCCAGAAGCTATACAGCCTTCTCAGAAAAAAGCTTCAAATAAACTAATTTCCTCTACTGAAGTTGCCCGCTTGGCAAACGTGTGTTAGAGTATACGTGAAAAGAGGCGTATACACATTTCAAACCTGCTATGAATGTAACTACTGAAGTGGCCGTTTCAGAAGATTTTGTGAAAAATGCCGATAGAGAAAGAGAAAGATTTTATATGTTTATTCAACATGCCACTGGGCACTGGGGGTTCTACGTCATAAAATGTTAACCGTTTTGTTTGTCATTGTGTAGTTCATTTATTATGTAACACCCAACATTTCATGATTTGAAATACGATAAACCTTTCAGGGACACATTCTGTTGATATCACTTCACGGCGTGATCTGCACAAATCATTGACCAATCAGCAGTGTTGTAACGAGTCACTCAATTTTGCAGTCGAGTCGAGTCATTTACTACTTTCAATGTGACTTGAGTCGAGTCAGTGACGCGAGTCATTGTATTATTACTATGAGAAAAATTATGATAGAATTGCTCAAGTCATTTCCCTTTTGAAAATTAGTGACTCGAGTCATGACTCGTTACAACACTGCTAATCAGAGTGGCTTATATTTGAAAGGCGTAGAATGAATTCATGTCAATCAAAGTGCAGTCACCAATTGTGAATTTAAACAACAGAGATTCCTAAATATATTTTGGGTCACGCAAGTGATGCTTCAAGACACTAACATCATTTTAAAAACCTGAAGCTAAAGAGGTCCCTGGGAGACTTTAAGAAAGGTCAAGAACCTTCTGTAGTTCCTCCTATCGTCGAGCAACTGCACTTTTAACCTGAAGTTATACCTGCTAATTCAATTAGGGATTCCCCATCTCCTACATGCACAGTTCAGTAGAAAATCGAAGCAAGAGAATCATGTTGTAGACTTATCGAAAAATGATGAAAATCACTGATCCATCCCGTACTTTCATTAATTCTTTTGATTTCATAAGGTATGCAATGTTGAAACTTTTTACCTTTATTTGTAAACCGGCTCATAGCGCGTAAAAGTATAATACTGACAAGTGCCACTCAAATTGTTTAATTTTGCTTCAAAACGAAAACTGCTTCTATAAATGAACCCCGGTCCTGGTTGATACAAGCTCCGGTAATTTTTGGCAAAAAGGTTATCGATCGTGTTTAAGTTCAGTGGACCAATTAACGGTATTCAATATTGGTATCAGCCGACATTCTTCATATTCGTCCTGTGCCTGTAAATTAAAATGTCGAAACTATCGCGCCGATAATACTATAAGTATTTAGCTACGTTATTTTCTTATGTTCTAGTGTCTTATAGTTCACCCGGTGGAGATGACTTGAAACATTCTGGTAATGCAAAATAGCTGATGATCTAATAATTTTGTGTAGAATACATTAACTTCTTAAAGGTCAAGAGCAGTCGCCCCAAACTTATTTTGAAGCAACAGCTAAATCTCACAATTTTCTTCTTATTTCTCTTCAAAGTATCTTTCATAATATTTTAGGACTTCAATATTTTATATTCAAGGTAAACCAATCAGTTACTTCTAGTAAATTTCACATTTGAGAAGAAAAAATATTGTCACATGACTCTAAAGAGCCAATCATGAAACAGGACAGTCTACTACACTACTTCAAGTTGGGGTGACTGCATTTCCCCTTTAAACATCAGTATAAGATCAGTATGGACCGATACTGAGAACTGAAATATCGTTCATTGAGTATCGGCTATTAATAATATGGTAATATAATAGGTACAACACCAATTTGAAGCATCCAGTGAAGCTTAACAACCCTCGGGAAGTTCTGAGTTCGATCCCCAGCAGCGTCATAGTAAGTTTAATCTTAGAACAATCTGCACGGTTTTATCCTCAGAAACGACCTTTTAATGTGAAAAGATCCTTAGCTTCGGTTAAAATGGTGAATAGAACGTATGCATATGACGTCACAGTCAAAGTGCTCCCTCAGCTGAAGTACGCCCGTATCCTAACAATAGTGCACATTAGATTCATTATTTGTCCTCTAACAGGACGTCGCGGTCGGGTGCCAAGTATACAGGTATTGACGACAATGCATAGAGTCTATTGAAAACCCACTAGATTTAATTTTTATTTCTTTTATTGCTCTTGACGTAATATTGTCATAAGATCAACACAAGAAAAAGCTTTACAGCTGTAAAATGAAAATTGAAGTGCATTTTAAGAAAAAATACTTATGCGTAATAAAGGGGGCAGGACGGGGCAGCCGCCCCTCTCGACACTGGTCAGGGGGCTCAAAATGAAGGCAGAAGGAAAAAGAAAAATAGAGGAAAAGATAGGAAAACAAAGAATAAGACAAAATGGAAAGAGAAGGAAAAGAACAATGAAAGCTTGTGATGTACTTTTCGCGCCCCTCCGCCTCCTGTAAATTGTTAATTCGTCACGGCAAGAGCACTTTAATTGAGAGTTATGATGCGGTCATGTTCTTTTGCTGCAAGAATTACACCGCCACCTGGACCTTAAATAAGTTTGATGAGTTCCCACAGGGGATCGAGCAGGTAGGTGGTCCGGGCCCAGGGCTCTAGGGGCCCAAGTCGAGTCACTTGACCCCCTGCAAACAACCCTTGTGACGCCACTGCTTTTGCAAGGAAGGTTACCCTCAAAGATAATATTTATATGTCAAAACTATTAAATTAAACTCAAAATCACCTGATGTATAATGTTGTCATCACTCAAGACCTTGGCTTTTCCATCATTTCTTGTCCCTAAAGGTAATAAACAATGCTGTAGCGAGACCGGTCTCGAGACCGGAAATTGTCGGTCTCGTCTCCGAGACCGGTCTCGAGTCCCTATGCAAACAGTGTATAAAGCCCGTTGAGAGGCCGGTCTCGGACCCTCTGGTCTCGACTACAGCACTGGTAATAAAATAACTTTCTTGAAAGGTCGTTGCATATTTTTATCGTTTTTACTTTTTCGTTTTATGTATTTATTATATTACTTCACTTTGTGTATAATATATAATTCAAAGAAAATAAAGCAAAAATAATTTTGCATCGTTCTTCATAAAAGACCCATCACCGACTGTTACAATGTGCCACTAGAAGGTGAATACATCTCAACATGAATTGTTAAAACCCAGCGAAGCAAAAAGCTGCATATACAGATACGAGTTGGAGTAATGAGCATTTTCTACCATTGTAAAATAAATTTTTATATTTTTTATATTTTGAGAGTAACATTTCTTCATCCATGTGTCACATTTTCCGCCCCCTCCCTTCGAATAATACTTCGACGACTAGCACACTGCTGTTCTGTTTACATGCACAGGATAACCACAAAGAAAGTAGCAAGGGTGGCCCCAGGCGGGGGCTGTGGGACATGACCCTCCTACTCCACAGTCGGGGAAGGTTGGTCCCCGTCAGCTCATGAACAAAGGTATGAACAAAAATACTTCAAGTTTGTCGAAGCTTAGGCACTATCTCCGAAGAAGTACTTCCACGGCATAAACAGGGAGTTGCCCTTTGGTATAACCAGGAAAGTGTCACTGGAACCACGGAGGGTTTACCTCCTTGCTTCAACAAGTTGCTCTGTATGGCATATTCCAGGAAGTAACATGATGCTCGATATAACGTACACATCTGCAGGAAACTTAGATGATCTTCTAACGATGTATTTTAACCTGAAAAACTAAGCCATGTAACCATTCTAGTTATTTTGAGGCCGGAATATGGTGCTTTACCCAATCCTTGTCAGACTGCTTCGGTGAAACAAGTAATAGGCTGTAGAACTTAATTGACCACCTATAAACCACGATGAGCTGGATGTTTCAAGGGTACTACACTGACAACCTGCTGAACAAATGTGGTTTGCTCACTGGTTCCAGTTCGTTAGGTATCATTCTAGTGAAGAGTGACACCGTGCATCCAGCGATGCAGACTATATATGTGTATAGCCGGCAGTTGTTGATTCGATGAACCTTTCGAAACATATTCGAAAGCAAAAGAATTACAGCTACAGAGTCAAACAAGAAATGAATTAACATACATTTTTCTCATTAATTGTAAGTAATTCGTTTGTCTGCCCCTTACTCCTGTTTTGATAGGACAATTCTTAACACATATGTGATGTTTTGTTGTTATATTGACGTATGTTTCCCTAGCCAGAAGTCAGTGACCACACCTTTCGAATAGGAAACAAATAGGTTTATTCTTCCACTTTCCAAATGGAAACTTTGACCCAAACAAAACCTTTGTCGGAAACTATCAGGTATACACGAACCGGCGAGAATTTACAGAGAAACCTGGATAGCTTCCTGTGGTGAAAGATAATATTCTTTAATAATGTTTCACGTTCAATCTTGCACTGCCATTTTATATCGAGCTTTACAGCGCTCCTCAAAAGAAGGGGTTGTTTGTGTGAAAGTAGGTAGAAAGAGAAAACAGGAAAAAGAATGCGATATTTTGGGGTGAAGTGAAACAGGGCTAGAATCGAAAGGGAAATTTAATATGATGCAAAGGCTTGTCAACAAGTTATAACATTTAACCTTTGCCTTACAATGTTACATGCTTATGAAGATGAGCATGGTATGTTTCCTGGGAGAATGTTGCTCTCACAATGCTACAAGAATTTGACTGAGAGGCTTTTGTTTTCAAAAAGTTTTGCAAGATTAACTATTAACGAGGCAATTTCAGTTTCAGGCACTAAACATTTTTTTACGTGACGTCACATGAGGGGAGGGTGGGTTCTTGTGCTGGATCTCTGTTGGTCTTCTGCTCAAAAGAGGGAGAGAATGAATCACCACCTTGAACTTTTTATGTTGCAAAAGTAGAACCCGTTCAAAATGCTTCTTTTTGAGATGGGAACATTGGAATTAAATTGACAGTACATAGCAGACTTGATGATTGCAGTGCATGATGGGAACTGGAAGTATAAACAACCGGTGGCATACTGACTTGAGTGCCTGCTAACTTAACGCTAGTGCTACTACTATATTGTTTTACTCCCAGTTCCCATGTTCCTTTGTATGTGTGAAGTAATCATTTAACAAGCTATTGACTTGCACAGTCTGTGATAATATCTTCATTATATGCTGGTATAGACTTAAAGTTTTATTGCTTTTATTCAACAACATTCCAAAGATTTACATGTATGTGACATAAAGCGGCATTCTTGGTCAACTAGTCAACTGAGAAGATAACACTTCAAATGTATAACTTTTGCAAACGAAAAGGCAACGTGTATCCTTTACTGTAGTATGGTCTACTGTTGATTTGCAGTGACATAGTAGACTTATTCCAGGTCCATGTTTGCTTGTTACAAAATAGTAAAATATTTTCATTTCCTATTGGTCAGTTGGTGAAAAGTTGATGGCCTTTTTAATTCTTCGTCACAAGAAGTATTTGAAAAAGCTACTCCAGTATTGATTTTTTAGTTTTTGGAAGTACTACTTTCAGGGTCAATAACCAGTGAACTTTGCAAAACGTGAGTAGCATCGTAAGTTTAAATGGGCTGTTGCATTGCCTCAAACATATCTTGGAATATCCCCATTTCTGTGTTAGCAATTGATCAATACACTTTGACTGAAATAAATTCAGTCAATAGCATCACTCTGATGGGTAATGATGACTCGTACAGTCAGTCAATATAGGAAACAGCTTACATGCAGTTGTGTGTGGATAGAGGCATACATAACCTTATTGAGCAAATTTATCTCAGCACAGGCCATTGCAGCTTTTACAGGAGGTGCACTAGATGAGCGTGTTGCTATCAGAGGAGGGGCTAGGGGTATATATGTTGCCTGAGGCGAAATTTGCTGTCCTTTAATAATACCGCGGTTACATTTGAGGCTTGATTCTAATGCCGATGTTCATCAACAAACACAGAGGTCAATGAGTTCAAGGTAGTCTGGCCCTCCTGGATGAGGTTCAACCTCTGCGCGTTTACACAGCACCCGACAGTCAGGCAAATAACGCGGGAAATCTGAGCATATGTCCTGCAAGCATTGTTTAGGGAGAGGGCAGATATATTCGGGGTTAACACTGGCCCGCAGAACACAGCAAAGTATACACCGTTCTCTATTTTAAACTTTTCAAATCTTGATGTTTGACCCTGTTGTCAATGGGAGATGAACACCGAGCTTTGTGTCTACTCGTAACACGGTGCTGTGGCGTTGAGGTGGGCTCCTGAGGAGTAGGGTTCACCACGTCATAGGGGGTTTTAAATACGTTATTAGTATATTTTCACTCTTGAATGTTTCCAGTGGGGATCTGGGGGCTCTAATCTTTTGTGGTGCTTGATCCCTAACCCTTCATCCCAAGCTACTCCAGTGGGACAGTAATTACCTCTAAATGACCTCTAAGTGTCTCCAGGGTCTATGTCAAACATTTCTTTTTATAATTAGGGAAGTTAACCGTATAATGATTGAGCCGAGGTCACCTCATCCAGGGGCAAGGTCACTCTCTCATCTTGAGTTTCAAAATCTTGCTTTTAATCCTGCGTTTAATCATGCAGGATAGTTACGCAATAGGTTTATGTCATTTGTCAGTGGACAATCGTCACTTCAATCGTAAGACGGGAAGATTGCTTTGGAAAATTCTTTCACCCAGTACTTAATATTAGCTATATCGATGTATCTTTTTCTGTCAAAGAAAAATATCATGAATTTGTTCATCTGATGATAGGGGGAAGAAACGTTAGACAAGGGAGCTGGAAGACACCAGCTCCCTGGTTAGACTGACCACACAAGAAATACAAGTGTCAGTATTTATACTTCTTACGAACAAAGACTTGAGTTAGCGAGAAACTGCCCGGTACGGTAACTTGTAATAAACATTGGTCATGTTGGCATGAAAGGCACTCATAAAGCAGGTAAGATGAGGTCGCGTTAACAACTGCAAATCATGCATCAACACTTTTTCACAGTTTCTACGAGTTGAAAAACATTGTTTGAATTTATTTATGTTTATAGGGAATAAACAGTCACCTCAGCATTTATATTTTTAAACGCCAGCTAAATCTTACATATATTGTTTAACTTCCCCTTCAAGTGCCTGAAAGTACCATATATTTCTGAACATAAATATAGTGGGGTAATAAAGGGGCAGGGAGGGGCAGCCGCCCTCCCTACACTGGCCAGAGGGGGCGCAAAATGAAGGTAGACGAAAAAGGAAAAATAGAGGAAAAGATAGGAAAACAAAGAATAAGACAAAAATGGAAAGAGAAGGAAAATGAAAATGAAAACTTGTGTACTTTTCGCGCCCCTCCGCCTCCTGTGAATTGTTAATTCGTCACGGTGACGGCAAGAGCACTTAAATTAAATTGAGAGGTCAGGTGTGATACGGCCGTATTGTTTTGTTGTAAGAATGACACCCCCAGCCGGGCCCTACATAAGAGTTTGATGAGTTCCCACAGGGGATCGAGCAGGCAGGTAGTCTGGGCCCGAGCTCTGGGGGCGCAAGTCGAGTCACTTGATCCCCCTGCAAACATCCCTTGTGACGTCACTGCATAAATATATCATGTTGGAGGTATTAAAACCAGAGTTATTTTGCTTAAATTGAACAGTTGAGAAACAAAAATACTGCCACACGATTTAAAAATACAATATGCCTACATTAATTAGGATACCGGGGTATGTTGATTCAAATTGCGGTGACTGCACGCATCATTTAACCGATGGTTTTCAATTTACAGAAACTGTTACCAAATGTGTACTTGAAGAAAAGTAAACAGAATGAATTTTAATAAACAGTTACTAATTTAAGTGAAAAGTAGCAAATGACTCAAGTTGGGATATTACAGTGGCGACTGTGAAACTAACTTTCTCTCTGTTATGAGGTTATTATCAATGCAGTTTCCTTCAAAAGACGGGGCATAAACATTCGCAGTATCTTACTTCGAAATTTCAGCAAAATTTTTCAAAGTTCTTATGTTTCGGTTCATAAATAATCCGTATTTAATTAAGGTATACTATTAGTAATCTTGCATGATTTAATAACACAGAAACGAAAATATTGTCATTTAATTAGAAAGAATCATACATGACGAGCATATTAGCATGATTGTTTTTAAATTGGCCGGTGACTGCATTTGACCTTAAATAGCACCCTAAAGTACAAACATAAACAAAATTACCAGGAGTTGCTGGAATAGATGACTATCACCGATAGTACTTACTGTGTATAGTATCGATGATCAAACAATGCACTATTTATAGTTGCATTACTTTTGTCTCTGTCTTTTTTTTTTTCTTTCTTTCTTTCTTTCTTACGTTGGTTTTGTTCATCTTAACCAATGTTCAAGGGAGTTCCCAACAACGACTTCCTTCTATATCGCACAAAGGAAACAACCACCCAGTGACCCGTAACTAAGGACGTGTCAAAGAAAACAACACGATGCTAGAACAAATGAAAATACTTTCGTCGCAAGTTATATATATATATATATCAATCAAAATCAGACCACGGCTAATTTTAGGAACAAAAAGTACTGTTTTGATTGGTAAATTGGATGTAGGAGGGGGAAGGGGTGTTTCACGGTGGGAAAGCCTCTTAGGTGGCCCGAAGGATTACATGGAAAAATTGAAAACGTGGGTATTAGAGAGGTGATATGTGCTACCATAACTTGAAATTGGTATGAAAACAAAGCAAATGATACCTCACAGTTCAATACGAACTTATGTGCAATGTAAAAAGGGATTTGCCAGGGACTAAATTCAATTATTTCAAATAATGCAGTAAATATTTCTGTTTTAAGAGGGGGAAAAGTGCATCTCAATAGCATGTAGGGTTTGGAATATACTAACTTTCGAAGAAATGTCATAGTTTTCCACAGGTACAGTGCATGATGGGAAATCTGTGATGTCATTAAAGCACAATGATTAGACAGCGTTGTATTTCTTTATGGTATTGACTCCGCTGTATCGAATATTTAATAACTTTGTTTGCTATACCCTACATATGACATATTTTTTACTCTAGATCTGCATGGAACGATATTCAAACATTCCAACAGTTTCAAATTTCAAGAACAAATAGGGCATTAAATTATAGGCTATAGATTGACAAAAGGATTCTGAAGCAATAAACCCATTTTACATCGCATTTTGAAACCCTGAAGAAACTGCATGGAGACATTTCTTTGCAAAAGGAACCAATCTTTTAAAATGAGATATCTTGAGTTAGGAATGCACGGAGTGTAGCTACACGGTTTGGAGAACAAGGACTGGAAGTTTCCTCTTTCACATAGGGTCCGTTTGGAATGTCACTGTAAAATACCTTTAAACTGTACAGTGTGACGTCAGGGTGTGTGAATAGAGTGTTTCATTCCATTTTCGAGTTCTGACTTCAGAGGTCGACTCTTTAACAAGCAAGTTGAAACAGGTAGCTGGTTGAACTGTGGCATGGGGCTATGGCCATGAAGCTTCAGCACATTAGAAACCAAGTTACCATCGTGTTGATACTTTATCTAAAAGATGTCAATCTTCTAGAATTAAAGCGAAATGCTGCGTTTGTTGTACAGAAATTTGTCAAACTTTTAAAACCATGATTTATAGATATTTAATGGTATAGATAATTCAAAATTAGGTAGCGCGGTAACTTTGTTTAAAAGAAAAACTGCTCTCAAAAGTGTACTGCTTTAGTAGCTCATGAATAACTGGATGGACCAAACTTTCAAACGATGCAGCATAAGTCTTGTAATGTATAGTATTTTGCAGATGAAGAGTTATTGACAGAAGTTACTGGTAAGACTGAATGGCTTAACAATGATGAAAGTTATTTTCTGTTTGGACCATTTTGGTAAAATTTAAACACACTATTTCCCGCTTTTAATAATACTTTTCTTGCTTCTTTTGTTGCATTAGTTTTGATAGACTATATACCTTGTTCACATGACGTCACAGAACAGAAAGTGTGCCCTCCAATGGAGACAAGCGTGTGTCATAGCAACTTACACCAACAAATGCCACCTGCTAATTTGTGTGCCGGTTCTACTACACACACGTGCAAAATCTACGTCGTGGGTGTAGTGTGCTTCATTATTTTGCCGCTAAAATGACGTTGGATGACGTCAATGCATAAGGTCTGTAGCAACATTCATGGTCGTGACGCAATGTATATAAGTAACATTTTCAGGACACAATGTTAATGAACCCTCAACAGTTGAACGCCATAAGTTTTCTCAATAAGAAGCCTAACACTTCACACGAGGTTTTGATTCGGCATAAGAAATGTGTCCGTGAGTTAACGGGTTGTACTCAAACCAGAATCATTGCTTAAACTTTAGAACAAAAGGCGCTGGTCGCGGTGGTTGGGCACCCATCCCTGCCCGAAGCAGACAACTTGAAAACTTGAGGGGTGGATGAAATTGTTAAGACTGTGAGAGCAGAGAAGATCATCTTTAGTAAAGCATGCGGTTTTCGTAATATTAGCAGATAAAGTATTACATTCTGCATGCGAAACATAAATTTGTGGTAAGCCTCTGGATGATGTCCTAAGGTTTCACTTTGATCACACATTTGTTTGCTTCTTGTAAACTTATATGATACCATACTACAAAAATACAATGCATTAAAATCCGAGTTGGAGCCGGTCTTTACTCATCATCCTTCGGACATACCGCCTAAACAAAATTAAATAACTAACAACCTCCCCCCCCCCCTCCATTTCAAAGAAAAGGAAGAATAAATGAAATGTCAAATAATACTAAGTAAACAAATGCACAAACTTGTTCATCAATGCAGAACTGGAGTGACATCATGCTTGTTTCAAATGCACTATTATAAAAAACAATACAATGTATCAACTTAAGCTTTTCAAAACTTGACATCCGAAGGTAGGAAATGACTGATGAATGTGTCCTCAATGCTAACAGTCAATTCCACTATGATATAACAAACCTTTATTGGGCCTATCATGATCTATCTTTTGCAAGATGTTTTTCAAGGCTTTATACCCTGTCAAGACAAAATGTAACGCTCCACCTGAAAGTTTTGCCCTCCACATGTGTTTCGTAGTAACATTAGGCTATGAATAAAACATGAGCTGTTTAATCTTTGGAACTGACAATATAAAGTGAATAATCACAAATTCTGTGCGTCTTTCGTTAATAACTGTTATTTTTAAGTTCAGTGATGCATTATTTCTTAAAAATTATTGGTTACATATTCGAGTAAACTAGGTAAAGAGGTATAACTATAAATGTTTTTATTTTGAAAGTTTGCTACTTAAATTTCAATAACAATGGGTTTAAACAGGAAACTTAGATAACCATTATCTGTTCAAGTCGATCACTAAACCAGTGAGCATCACCCAATCTTTAACAATGCAACAGTGACAAATTATGTAGTTGAATATTTGCATAAGCAAAGTAAACGTCTACAAAGTTGATTTTAAATGTTTAAGGAAGTTAGTTTTTCTGTTGCTTAACTTCTTTAGAACTAACGTTGCAAAAAAGAGCCATTTGGAGAAACGGATTAAAGAAAACCACAAAGTATACAAAGAATATTGATTTGGGCTGTGTGGGGTGTTAACAAAAGGAAATCTGTTCCTGAAATTAAGACTCGAAAGATTTTCAGTGAAAAATTCAATTGTTATACCCTCTAAAAGATTGATCTATGTCTTATGCTTAATCATGCATGATATCATTGAGGAAACTGGGTTTATCACAAAAGCAAAGTCAGATTTGATTGGATTTAAATGAAAACGAAAACTTAGGACAGCTGGATATTTTTCAGTCAACCAGCCGATTCGTCAATTCATCCTCAACTTGTCTGCTGTGAAGTCGAGCAGGTTGGGATTTCCTCACACACTAACAACTGTAACCTTTTGTACAAATGTTGCCTCCAGATGTACAATCAAATGTTTCAGAATTACGACTTTATACATATAAACAACGCCCAGCGGCACCAACAAGGGGGATGGGATAATTGGTCCCCCAGTCATGGCCTTTGCTCCCCAGTCCGCTCCTGTACAAAGGTCAGTGGCGATTGGTCAGTTATGGGTCTAGGTTTGATTCCTTTCCGAAGGCAAAAGGAATCTATATGCAATCACGCGGGCTGTTGTGTGTGTATGTATGTGTGTTTATGACGCTTGGCTTGTAAACACGATATCTCAAAATAGCAATGGTGGATAATGTGAGCGATACCTCTAGGTAGGAAGCATGGATGCTTTTCATACTTGGCATGTGGATGCGTTATAGTGAAAAGATAAACCCTATTGATTTTGGTAAAGGTCAAATTTTAACTGTGGCCAGAGGAGGTGAAAAAGCGAAATTCATAAAACGACTTGTAAACACGATATCTCAAGGTAGCAATGATGGACAATCTTCGTACTTGGTATATAACTTCATCATATTGAGAGGAAGAATCCTTCAGTGTTCAGTGGTGGCCAAAGGTCATTTGAGGTCATCAGAGGTCAAAAACCGAAACCTCGAAAAATACGATATTTCAAGATAGGGGATGACGGATCCTTTTCACATTTGGTATATAGATGTGCTACTTTAAAAAGAAAGAGAGCCCTTCGGGTTTGTTGGAGGTCGAAGGTCATCTAAGGTCATCAGAGGTGAAACTACGAAAACCTCTTAAACTAAATAGACAGTGAGCGGTAGACCCAAATTGTGTCCAGCCTTCTGGTTGCAAACGAAAAGTTAAGGTTGAATTTTTTACCATTCCAAAGATAAAATTATAGAAAAACATTTATTTTTTTCACAAGCATAACTATTACAGTAATAATTCTTATTTGAATTACCTAATTACGAACACGTGTAAAGGATTCTGTGACTATAGGGTGATTAGACTGAAATAGTATATGCTGAACGAGTTCTTTGATGGTGTAGGGATTAGAGCTCGATTTCCCATGCAGACAGTCCCGGGTACGATTTCCTCCAGGACCTTTTTTTATTTTTTGTTATTCACTTTTTGGTAGGGTTCAAAGGTCATGTGAGGTCAGCAGAGGTAAAAATGTGAAAACATCGTCAAAAAATGAAAAAAGTGTAAAAAATGTAAGCTAAATTTGAGGGATAAAACGAGTCAGTGCAAGAAATCATTCCCTTTCAGCAAGAAACTCCTCTTAGCCTTTTGGCTTTCTGGTTATCATTTTTTTATCACAGATTGTTCTGAAACTATCAAAATTTTCTAACATCCTTTGCTCCGCCCGCTTCCACCCTCACCTCATTACTGTGGTAATCTTTATCGCGTAATACCATCTCAAGCATATTCGAATTATCCAATGGTGAGGGTCTTACAACAAGGATGACTGCTCGTGTACATGGGAGTAATTGTGCAGGAGCACAGCATTGCAGGAATGCGAAACAGGGGAATTCAGGTGAAGACAAATTTTTATGAAAACTGAAAGCTTTTATGAATCACCAGGCAGAAGGCTCACCTTCTGATTGGCAGATACATTTGTTAGGGAATCGAAAGTGTCTCGTTGCAGAACCTGCACGCAAATTTTGTCATGGAAATGATTTTAAATGCAAAATTTTGGCCCTCTTCGCGCTGTTATGTGCCAGTTTGCTCTCCATATCTCATAACCATATTAGGGCAATAATGCACGAATTATTCTAAAACACTTTCGAAAAACAGAAGTACATCCCGACCTCTGTAGGGACCGCACATATAGTAAGGACATGATAATAGAACAATCTGATATCATGAGTAGACAATAAGGTATCATTTGTAGCATGATGTGAAATATTGAAAGTATATGTTTTTATCTTTAAACATTTTAAGAAAAAATTTACGGGCGCACCCATTACTGGTAGATGGTGAATGTTAATACACTTACTAAAAGAAGCATTCTTTAACATGCGTGTTAGGCCCCCACCCTTAAATTGATTATTACTACCGTTATACCCTCTCTCGCTCATTTCCCGTTGCATGTGGATCATCGGAATTGTCATTGCTCATCATCGTTTGTAATATCCGCACAGCTTCTAGGCTGCTAGGAGACCCTATGTCGGTCTTTAACAGGGCATTGGAGGGTACCATGCCACAACCAAAATATTAAATATTAAGAATTTCTAAGCATGTAAAGATTGCCAAAGACAGCACCAGTTTGAATCTAAGCTCCCTTAAATGAACAAAAGTTTCTCAAAGGGGAGGGGATAATCACACATTGCGAAGTATATAGCAATGTACTGGTGACAACTTGGAGCTTAGGGTGCTTGTCAGGAATTAAAGCCTTGCATGCTTTAATATTGATTTCTTGATCATGGGACAGTTCCTCCTGCGTAGAAAAGAGTTCATCCCCCATTAAAACACTGTTGTGATTCAGGGAGCTGTTATTCAATTTATAAATCTCTGGTTCATTATCTCAAAACTGAGAGCAAAATATAAAGAGGGAGAAAAAAGATTAGAATCCTCCGATGTATGTTTGTATTCAACTCTACGCTTCAAAAAATTTCCAAGCTAACCAGATAAAAAAGGCAAGGTGTCAGCATCTTCAAACAGAATCGAAAAAGGTTATCTACAATTCTACATAGCATCTGCGCCACTCGTCATCAGAAGCCTTTCGCGGTGTTTAACTAACAACGAGGTACAAGCAAGGGATGTGTATACGTATACCTACCCATTTCAACAGTTTTAAGCGGGTAAATTTATGCAAGAAACATATGATACAGAGACGATAATGTAATAAATCATATGAATTAACTTTTTAAGCTATACGGTGTATAACTCACACGGAGTTCCCTAACCATATCAGTCATGAATTAGAGAACTTGCGGGTTTTCGTTCACATGCATACACAAGTTTTCATGAAAGAGTGTGGAGAATTACAGTACCGTGCTGTCGTATCGATATTCGTTATAGATAAATGTAAACCTTATATATTGACGTCACATGTTGGATCGTATTAAAACAAGGTACGTAAGCGTCCCTTGTTTTCCGACTTGAAAGTATTACATTCCATGCTCCCTAGTTATCTTGACCAATCTTTTGCAATAACTTCCGTCAAAAGATGTCATCTATTTTGGGTCACAAAACAATCCCTACCAACAAAACAAGTTTTCGTGGAAGTGACAACCTCTTTAAATTTAACATGTAACGTGTTTTAAAAGTCACATATTTATGGCATTCAATGACAAAGGTCTTGAATAGGCCTAAGTACATTGCAAATGCAAAAGTTCAATTCCGTACATTTACACTTCTTTCTGTTTCATTCACTAAGACCATATACTGCTTTAGGAAACCAAAGCCATACATACTGTTAGTTTTCCGTAACAATGCAGCGTATCACCAAGTCAGAGTTTGATAGTGACGTTCGAAAATGTGTTTATTAAGGTAAGCATTCATGAGTCTATCACCCATTGAACGCAGTTCTTCTGTTGACTTAGTAAGCGTCGATAGACTTAAGATACCAATTACTCATGATAACCTACTATAGGCTTATATTGACTGTTTTGACGTTTCTTAATTTAACTGTTCCTGCCATAACTGCGGCCCATTGTTTCATTCATGAGGCAAACATACTACCATCTACAGTAATAATTTCAATTTTTCTTCAATATCCTTTGCAAGTCAATTACTAATAACCTCGATTTTGATCACTTTGGCACGAGAACAGATATTTGTCATAAATTAGGTGATGATGTTTTTTTTAATTTATGAGTGACCCTTGGAAAAACTATCTCTACTATTAAGCCAATTCTTCCATACCTTCACATCTGCGAGAATAATGCCTACACCGACGAATTCTTTTGTTATACGCCTAACCAGTATATTATCACTCGATGCTGTATGGAGAGGTTGGTATCAATTTGTAATGCAACACCTAGGTACATGATAGACACAAATTATCCCCAAAACACACCGATTACCTCGCCTGCAATAAAGTAGCAACACTTGAAAGTGTAGCAGATCATTTCTTGTACTTGGTAAGTGGACGATGGTCAATCTCGCAGTGTTTGTGTATTTCAAATTGGCAAAAGTGTGATTTAATTGGGAGAGACCTTATACGGTCAGTCAATGTTGGCAAGCCGTCCTGTTATTTGGTCATGAAGTTCAAGGGAAGAATATCAGTTCATGTAGGCAGGAACATATATAACTCGTTGAACACTTACATAATGAATATTGATTTTAGGTACCAAACATTCCATTATTCTAAGTATTCAATATTTAATACTGCGTCAATCAGCGTGGTAGCACTAACTGTGAACAGTTGCTCCTACAACGTACCGTAGTGATGTTATAACAAAATAAAGCTTTCAACAAAATACAACTATACATAACATTTCCTCCATTAAGAAAACGAAAGCAAGGAACTGAACACTTACAAAAAGGTATCTAATTTAAGTAGAGGACGTTTCATTGAAAATTGTTTTTCAAACATGTACAATCCTATCAGGTTTTATTTCCTTAGGCTGAACAGCATTAACTTTGTTCGATGAACATATCAAAGTATTAAAAAGGTGTTGTAATCATATCACATTTCAAACCTAAGGCCAAAACTTTCATGAATATCTTTAAAACATTGTCCAGATTTTCGTTTGTCTCCAACAGATGCAGTTGGTTCGTTAATATGATAGATAGTTTTATTGAAATTGTGTTTTCACGAACAACAAGAACGTTTAACTGATCGATAACTGGTGCAACCCTTGTTGCAAGTGATGAATATTAAGGTAACATCATAATATAATTAAGTGTTGTTTGATTAACTCTTTTCTTTTCCAAGTGTATCTCCGCCCACATATGTCTGTGACTGTAAGTGGCAAACGTAAATATTACACAGTTAATAATACAAAATTCAGCACTAGAACCCTTCGTTTCTGTGCATTTTCCTATTTGTCTTAGTCTCAATCTGAAAATAACTTCCTTGATGAAAGAGATGATCGCGACAACTAAAATTTCGAGAGCTACAATCATCAGCCTAGATCACTAAGTTGACTATTATCTCATCTTTCTTTGACACCATTTAATCAAAACAAGAACTGCGTCTTTTGAGCGGCATGGTTTGAAATACTGCCGAAGATCGCGAGCCTTATATGCTAAATAACTAGACGAGAAATTAGGTGGTCCCCGTTTGTTGGGATATCCAATTTCATAGAAGCATAATTATTAGTTTTATGACGAAAACCAAGGCTTTCTGCCCTAATGGTTTGTGATTTATTGGCCAGGAGTTGTTCTGAGGATATGGTCGAGCGCTTTGATTGCCAAAATTGAAGCCGGAAAAGTGAAAAGACCGAGGCTCCTTCTAGCGAAGGGAAAGGAGCGTTACGGCAAAAAGCTGGTGAGCTGACATCATGGATTGTATTTTGCTGCAGCAGGAAACGTCTTTACATGGGTGCCTTCATAACTAATTTACTACACTGTCTACCATTTTGTACGGTGATATCGACCACACATGCAATGCTGTATAGAAAATAACAGCGAGGCAGGAATTGTGCACGACATAAGACTGAAGGACTGTTCACACTTTGAGTTTCAAAGTATGATCAATTTTGATATAGATTACTTGCTAACTTAAAATACTTTTTACTGGTAAAAACTCGCTTCTTTACAAAGAGACAATTTTCAGAAAATTTCAGGTTTTACTTATCGTGTATAAAGGTCAAATTTTACATATCAACGTTAATTACTTCTAGTAAATTGACGTGGTTTTACACTAGCAAAACGTTGTAAAATAAAACTTTTCCCTCGATACGTTAGAAACCACAGTAAGAAATTATCTTTTTATGCTTGAGATTGTGAAAATAACTTTTCAATGTAACTTATTGGCTGTCAGAATTGTTACACAGTTTACCCATTTCATAATACTTCATACCATTCGAGATCGACCGTCACCAAAAAAAGGCAGAGTTGAGCTCGGGTAAGGTAAACTCTGAAATATTGTACAATACGGTAGCTTTAATGTCAGTAATATCATTCAATACGACATCATCTGACATCATAATCGTGAGGTGAACATCGCTGACAATATTGTAGGATTTCTGAAACGAAGTGACCAAGGAAAGGAACTTCAGTACACCACTGTATATGGTATGCACGTGGGTCAGAAAAGGCTACTCCTTCCAAGTCATATTAAGTCCACAACTTTTGTCGCATGATCCACAAAAACTTGAATGAAGAGGAAAATCATATGTCATTTCCTAACTTTCAAAAACGTAATGGCTTCTTCACTGATACACAAAATGATAGGAATTTTTTACACCTTTGGCCTTCCATGGCTTCACACACCTTTCTGTGAACTACTAGAATTCTGAGTGGGGTCGTTAGATACGTGGCCTTTATAATCTCCTATATCGGAGACGGTCCTAGCAGAGGAATATTAAAAGAAACAGGAATCGTTTTTATTTCTTCTAAAAGCTGCACATCTCTGTAAGTTCTGAGCAAGTTCTTTAAATAATACACACTTCTCGTCGTTTGGTGTCATAGGGAAGCGAAAATAGTGCTCCCCGTCTACTCGCTATGACGTAATGTTCGTAAGTGCTGCTGCCATATGGTGATGATGATGAGACAGCATAGTGTTCTGCATAGAGGTTTGATGTAGCACCGAATCACTCCCATTTACGGGAGCCAAGGATTGAACCGAGTGCGGTTCTATACCCGATAAGTCAGTCATTGGTCCGGTTGCACTTGTCATGTGACCAATTCCTGCTTTGACGTGCAAATCCGACATCATGACCTGGTTATGATGGCCAGCAGCGGATAGGTCTGTCATGTCATGGTTAGGGTCATCTTTACCGTTTTGCTGGATATCATTCTCTGAACTTGTGCTAGGTGCTACCATTTTGCTCTTTTCGTGTTCTGCATTTTCCCTGAAAAATAATACAAAAGAGATCGAAATTACAGAAGGAGGAAATGTTGTAGTTAGTCATTAGTTTATCATGAACGACACATATTGCTCAAGAACTGAGTGAAACAAATTCAAACAATGTAAGCATTGACGTGGTTTGAATGTTTCTCCCATGAAACATTAAACGGTTAGATGGGACGGAATGTAAATGATATCAGGAAATATTGCGTGTACGTAGAATCAACATGGCATAGACAGAAAATATCTTTTATCGTTATAACACCATTCAGTATCACCAATGAACAAACAACAGCTATGCTTCCCAACAATTAGCGCCCTTAAGGGTTGCGAATATTGCATAATTAAAAGACTGGAAACTTTGGGTGAAACATATATTCAGGAGCTGTGTGGCAGTGAATATCTTAGTACGAGATCCTTAATTCCTGAAAATAAATTGCTCAGTGATCTTTTTTTAAATTGCTTCTCATTCTTCTTCTGTAGGCCCAAGTCGTGGTTTTCAAGGTATGAAAATTATCTGTACCGAAAACAATCATTCCTTAAAAACAGACGAAAATCCAAAGGGTGCAGTAAACTCTATATTTCAAAGAGAAAAGGGGGGATTGACCTTAATGTGTCGAGAAACATGGCGTTTGCACACCCCCGCCCAACCCGCACCCCAGTAACAGCCCCACCTCCACCTCCACTTTTAGGATACATGTTTAAGTTTTTCATGCTTAGTTTTATGTAGTACAATTATTAACTTGTTCGGAGCATTCCAATTATTGATGAAACTTGCAAAGTGAATTTCAGAACAGATCATTTGAATACAAGTGGAAGTTTCGCAAATAGAATGAAGAAATTTGTAAATTTTCACACTTTTCTGCGTTTCTCACCCTTTTTTCTCCACAAGTGATGTTAAAGTTTTTTTCACTCAATGAATTGCTTATCTTAAATCTCAATCAAAGGAATATAAACTTTAGCGACTTCCACATCACTACTTCATGCATATTTGAAATTTTGAAAATTGTCGTTTAATGTATACACGGGCAATTACGTATATGTGCGATAAATAAAATGCGTAGGGGAGGTCAGCTTGCTCACACCCTCCTGGCTTCCCAGTTAAGAAAGGTATCATTGACTTATGGGAAAGACATTACATACGTCCAGCTATGCAGGCTACAATCCCCACGCGATTCCCATTTTGTCTCCCATGTCGGTGCTTGAATTGTTCTCGATTGTAACGATATCGGTAGTTCAAGTGTTTCCTGCACTACAGGCAATTCAAGAGGTACCAAGGTGCACCCAACTAATATACAGATGTAGTTAAATAAAGAAGAATGATATCTACTTGTACTTTTAAATCCATCAGAGTGTAAATACTGAGGGGGTACGTGTTGAATGTGTGGGACGGAAGAGTACAAACAGCAAAAATTATTGTGTGTGCATTGATGAAAAAACCTTAATATATCGCACTGATTTATAATGCTCTGTGGTGAAATGCTATTAAGAGAGAACGGTTAACGTCTTGAAGAGATGACACCTAGCAGCTTCTTTCTTGGAATGAAAAATTGTTGCAATGAAAAGGAAATTGTCGCAGTCTATGGGACTTTGAAACGTGAGGTCGGTGACCCTAACTTCTGGGGAAGAGATAAGCATTTATGTTGTCGGATGCTAGTCTCAAAGGAATGGACCCGTTAGCCTCCTCATTAAGAATAAACAAGAAACTTTAACAGTGTTATTGTTCGTTGTAACTAGATACAAGTCGTTTCCTTCATTTTGACACACATTCGTCATAGTTGATTCTCAACAGAAAATGCTGATTTTAACAATATTGTAACAAATTTCTATCAATCTAGAAAGAGAGATGAGACTCGGCTGTGGATACTTCTGGTTTTATTATTTTTTATTATTTCATTCCTTTGTCTAGTCGTCCTAATTTACCCAATTTAAATGTTCAAACTGGAACTAAGATGGAATTTCACAAACTCGAAAGTACTGCCTTACATTGACAGTGGTTTTATGAGATGAACTTAATTCCAGGCAGTTAACCTCCACGTAGCCTGCTTGTTCTTCCTCGATCTTCTTCGATTTCAACAAAGGTTGTTTTCCACTGAAAAAAATGCTTCTATAGAATTTGCTGTGACATTTAATAAGTATCATTTGTCAGTGTTCTTTCAAAACCTATTTTCCTTTCATAATAAGAGGTGTATTTTTACGTCGATTATCACGTGCATTCTGTTACAATTTTCTGAAGGGCGACCTTCCTTGGTATACATCGCTCGTTTGGCGGATAAGGGCTGCCTTATAACACAAACGTAACCTAAGCGTGTATTTTTGATAAGGAGTTGCCAATTCAACTCCCTTCCTTCGGAGAAGCATGAAGGACACTTGTTAGTTGTTTGGATGCTTTGGTACTGTCGGCCTATCATTTGTACTAATTAGCTGCGGTCATGGTTCTTGTGTTACTGAACATACATGTGCTGTGTATATTTTAGCCTATAATCATAATATGCAAAGTGAAACAAAAATGGCAAATAATTTCCTTACAACAAAACTGGAACATCGACTCGGACCTACCCCAGATATTTTTAAACAAGGAATTTGATATTGGAACACGATAGTCAGGTTTTTGTTGCGGTTGGGGGCAAACTATTAATAGCCAAAAGGGACAATTCAAGGAAGTTTCACATTTATGACACATTTCGTGGTGACGTTTACTCATAATTAGCTAAACGTTCGACTTTTAAATCCTTAAGTTTCCGACGTTAGTAGAAAACGGACTTACAGGATGGATACAATACATGACATAGTATGACCGGAATGGCGGTCGTTTTAGGACAAGTGTTGTAGACCAGGGAGTTTCGGCTTGCAACTCCCTGTATAGACTGAGAAAATACCAAATTTTACCAAGTCATTTTTGTCACATCTTTTGTCCTATGTATTATTTAGAGTTGATTCACTCAGGCAATTAATTTGATCATTAAGTTCTTTAACTTTAGTACAGTCCTAAAGATACGATCCGGCCACAGTTGCTTTAATGTTAAACTGTTTATATACAAAATCACTCATTGTGTTGATGCAATCTCTGCATGACATGTGATGTATCAAATACGGAAGCACATTTTATCACAATGAAGTTTTCCAGTGGGGTAGCTGAGGGATGGAGACTTTCGTGGAGCGCAGTCCAACCCCCCCCCCCCCCCAGCTACTCCACAGAGCAGTAATCTTGCAGTACAGACAAAAATAAACGTTTCCTAACTCTGTAGTTAAGGATTAACCTGGTTAAGTTACAATGTTAACGTTTTGTTTTCTAAATTCTGGAAATATTGATCAATTTCACTGCATCCATTATTTTTTCTTAAGTACTATGGGGAATTTAGGGGGCAGAATAACATGCTAGAGTTCAAAGTAAAGAAGAGCATACAATTTTATTAAGCGTAAAGGCCTAATGAATTGCAAAGTATTGCATCGGCATAGGATGTAATCAATGCAAGAATCAGTCTTTAGATTTTTTTTTTTTTTTGCAAAGCAAAGACCTGATTAAGGTGATGATGATTCATGCTTTTAACCGCAACATCTCTTGTTACGGGGAAGATGCTTAAAGAAAATAATTAAGCATGATTTCGAAACAAAACACAAACATCGTAAAATAACTTGTGTGGGCAGGTGTGTGTTTTACGATTAATAACACACTCTAAGCATATGAATGCATTTGAATGCAGTAGTGCCATTTATGTTTGAAATTATATTTCTTGGGGGATGGACAACACACACACAAAACAAAGAATTTTTGAGGAGGATGACTATGCCAAATAGTGTTTTCTCTGAGAATTTCCTTTCGAAATCAAGGTTGTTGACCTTCTAATCTTTTAGAAAAAGTCGGCATTTCAAGTACGCCAATTACGTTGCACTTTTTTGAAGAATCGTTGAATAATGATATCGACACCTCGACGATTGTTTACTTTTGATCACTCTTGGTAAGTAATCATTTCTGATTTGGGGGGGGGGGGGTAGTTGCAGAAAAGATGGGATAAAAAATAATTTTAATGAGTCTCAAACATTGTCATATCGAGGATTTAAGTCATCCTTCAAGTAAATTAATGGCGCATACCCTGCATAGCGCCTCTCTTTCGCTTCCATCATACGGGGCTACCACTCCTCTTTCGTAGCGATGAGCTGAACGCAAAAGTGACGTCCGCTTCGCGGGCTTTACGACTGGCCGTGGTCTTTGGCACTTAGCTTGAGGTACATTCGTGGAATGCTAAAATGGATGTCGTTATTAATGATAGTCTCTTCGTTACAGTTACTGCAGAGACTGATTTGGTAGTCCAGTACAAAATCGTACACCAACAGAATGTTTCAGACTTAATCCTGCTGGTGGGAGATCTACAATCAACTTCAGATCACTCCTCAGTGTATACAAAATAAAATTCGAATATAATACACCCTTGTTTAGACAAGCGGGTATAAAAATACATTGATAAGTATGGTCATATGATAAATAGACTAGCCCGTAGTAAAGGTAACTAGGGCAGGAGGAAGCATCATTAACTGCTTAGCTTAATTCATATTACTGTAAATCTAGTAACCGATACCCCACGCATTAAAGTACCCATGCCAAAAGATTTAACAAGTGCTATCTTGAGCAGCTGAGTCTCTCCATATCGTCCAGCTGACTGTATTGGGCTTGAACAGTGGAATAAAAACCGGACAAAATGTACAGATTTCAAACAGTGTTTTATGTGCAATGAACACATTTCCTCAGACTAGGAAATCTCTTTAATTCAAAGCGAAGGAACTGTGTCTCATTACCACTAGAATATTGGTTAATTCTGTATTATGTTTCTTTAACTAGATTTGAGGCACGTCGGGAGTAGCCAGGGTATGTGATAGAAGAGGAAAAAATATTGAAAACTTTCTATAATGCTAATGACTCTACTAAATCCAAGCATATTCTACCATTTAAGGTCAATCACAACCGGGGATGGGTCACTTAATCTTTTGCTGTTATCTCAGCAAAATTGTACTGCCATATCACTCTAAACATTGAAGAATTTTGTACCAATATTACTGTCAACAACGGAAAAAGGAATAAACGTTTAACTTGTACACATATGACTACACACATACACTGTTATTTTTGTTGACAATCAGACTCCAAGTGTGTGTCCTGCATTCTCAAGACATACTCAAGCTTACTATATGGCAAGAACTACCCAACCTTAGGTTATACCATTCATTACTTCACATTGTCATGCTGATAAGAGTAAATATTTAAAACACACCCCTACATTGGGAATTGCATTTGGCAAGTTTTTACATGACACGTTTGCACTATACTGAGGACCTATTCAGTTATCTTCCTTTAGTACTATGTCTACAGAACTATATCTTTTGGTCTGTATCTAAAGGCTATATCTATACGGCTACACATAGGGATATCTATTCAGGCCGATCACTTGTACTTAAAACCTGAAAGCGTATTCTTTTGTCTTGCACATACTAGAATGTTGAAAAGGTTGGAGAATTTATATACTTTTTTATCGTATCCATAAATGTGAAATCGAAAGAAAAGCTTCAATTGATTTACTTTTTCAATACATTTTTAACCTTTAGGCTAATTGGGGATTAAAAATGAAAAAAAAAAACCGTTTCTCTGGAGTATGAATGCATTCCCCGTACCGAGTATAGAATGTAAGCACTTCCGCTATCAGCATTTCCTAATATTTCCTATGTCAAAACTTTGGGTAAGAAACACGGTAGAATCGATTTTCATATAAAAATTCGTTAATATCCCATTGTAATCCCCTTAAGTAAGTGAATAACACGTTTATGTATACACTTACACCCTGTGTTACAGTTGTTAGTGCACTAAACTGGAATGCTTAGAGTGTGGTTTCATGCGTGTTTCTTACACATACCTCGCATCTCTTATCGCCTTATCCTGTTTGTTTCCAAAATTCATAGATTTTAAGTTAAGCTTTGGGGAGAGCTTCAGGTCGCATCGAGAAATTCTCCGTGAGAGGAATTAAGCCCATGGCTACAAAAAAATTTAAACTGTTGACTTATCTCTTCAAAGACTTCATTAATCTCAGCTAAAAAAATGATCACCTTCCACTGCTATAACTAAGATTTATTTTTTTTTTATTCTAATCCTCGAACAACTTCCTGACATGAATTGGTTTCCTACTTTTCGATTCGGGACACGAAATGTCGAATAATGGATTTTGCCTCCGACAAAACACTTAAGTCATATTACGCTTTATCGCACATCCATTTGTCGCACGCGCACTCCAAAGCCAGTTTCCCACACTAAATACTCCTGAGTAAATGCCTGCATTTTGTGTCGTCATAGGGGAACAAATCGACCTACTACCCCATTGTACAAAAGGCAACATTTTACGAGCAAACACCTTGTTAGCAGTCTCAGATATATGTGTTGATATTTTATATCAAAATGGAACGAAAGTGACAGAACGAATTAAACTTTTTTGGCTTGTTGTATTAGGCCCTCCAGTAAAATTTTTCACACAACGCTACTTCTAGTCCCTCACCGACCAGAACACGGATTTCATTGCCGGTGTCGCCGGGCGAAAACTCAGGCCTCCAAAATCACGTTCGCTGAGATTTCCGAGTTGCAAGTAAGTGGAAAATTGTAATTTCTGGAGCTTTCGAGTACTTTTCGGCTAGATAAGCCGTGGTTTGAAGATCGTTCCCCCTCTGGCCAAGGGACTGAAGAGTCTGATTCACAATGCAATCTCTACGAACAACCATAGTACTCACATTGGTCATCTCAACTGCTAATATACCTCTTGATTCCATTGCCGAAGAATGGAACTTACAGGAATAGTCGAGGAAGAGTTGTAAAGCAAGGTGGATGTTTTTGTGCGTACCGAAACAGGGACCGAGGATACGTATATGAATTCAGAAATATAACCGTCAGATTTAAGCATTATGGTACTATGTTTGACTTTCACGCCTGAAGAGCATGGGGACAATTCAAGGCGTATCATGCAGTAATTCAGTGTTCCCATCAAAAGGGAAACGCGAACAGCGGAAATTTGATCCCATCAACCTGTACATATAAATGTTTTGGGGTTCAAAATGAACGGAAGGTGAATAATATAATCTTCTCAAAAGATCTTATTTAAGTTGAAGTCCTTAAGAGAAGATATTTAAATATGCGCTTTGTTTCTATATCTCGTTTACATTTCATTGCAACAATACATGGAGGGAAATTTAGTTAGATGCAACCCGAGTGGATCGTTCATAGTTGCTGGCTGATTGGTTAGAAAAGGTGCATTCCATCAATTTTAGAACAGATCGAATCGGTTCTTCTAACTTTTGAACATACGATCACTTTAATTTGAAAAAGAAAACTGTAAAATTAGAAAGGGGGAGCAAAATGATTGATGCATTCGCTATGCGATCATTTTATATATTTGAAACGATTTCTGATGGCGATAAAATGCGTAAAACTGGAACAGTAACTGAGTAAACGTGTAACAATTGTCAGTCCAGTGTAGCGTATCTAAACGAAAGGGTAATGAACGGATGTCCTCGTGATCTAATTAACTACGCACCTATTATAATTAGTAGCTTCTCACCATCTATAATAATCGTGGATTGGATGAAAAGCTCATTGTAAAAGAATTTGCTTAAAAGAAAGTCTTCAAGCACCGAGAATGATGGGGAAAATATTGTAATTTGTATGAAATCTGAGGAGTGAAGGAATCATTGTAAGCCAAACTCGCCTTGAGCAGGAAAATCACCAATATTTGTTACTGTGTTAAGACATTGTCATGAAGTATTAACAATACTCTTTCTGGAAGACGAGAATTCTGTGAAAAGTCAAAGCTCACTATGCCAACACAGTTTCATTTCTGAGACTTTTTTTGAAACTTCCATGCATTCTATAAATAATAAAAATTATGGGCAATTACATCCTTGTCTAGTAATATTTATTTAAAGGAGTTGTTGCAATTGTTAGATCAGGAAGGTTTAGGACAAAAGAAAAACAAAGAATTCCTCTCAGTGACCGCATCAATTATCACCGGAAATGAACAAAGGTCACCATCGTTCTCATTCAAACTCGATGCATTTCTAACCATGGAAGTATTACCCTGAATACTTCCATGTTTCTAACCATTTGTTCAAAAATCTCATGAAAGCGGCAGAAGCAAAAACGACGTTAATTTAAGTATCCATTGTACCAACCCATGAAGATATGTTGTTCTAATCAGCTCAAAGAAAACATAATCATTCATGGGTGTGTTACTATGAAAGCTCTCGTAAAGATTCAATGTTTCCGCTCTGTGCAAGTGTCATAACGACCACACATAGCATGAACGTATATTAAGTACGACAAACAACAATTGGGAATAATGCCAAGCATGCGTTCTCTATAAACGAAGAGAAAAATAATAAAATAAAAATAACACGGTTTGTTTCATAACTCGCATTAGTCGGATGTCACGTTTTATTTCCTAATGTTGCCCGTGGGCTTCTTGCATCTCGGGTCAAGTAATTATCAATGAAATTAGGAAAGAAAGTTTTCTTGTTTTAAGCGTACTTTGCCTTCAATATTTACTGTCCATTCTTAAGTAAATATAGTTTATGTGTAAGTTCCGTCTTTCAAGGAAAAATAATAATATTATTCCTTCCGTTGTTAAAGGTAATAATGCTTTATAATTAAAATGATTGCTATGGAGAAGTAATCTATTTTGCCTCCGTCGGTGTAAAAGACAATGTATAGCTTTAAATTGTATGTATATGTACGCTGCAGCCGATTTTCTGTAGCTATGGACGTTATTTGTCAGTCTGCCTTCGCCCAAAAATACAGGCGGATGGAACTCACGCACCACATCGTGAGGAGTAAGATCAATCCAACGAAAACTAAAAACCGACTCAAAATCTGAATAAATAGCAAAACCCAGGGGTTTAGTTATGGATTCCTTGTCTTAATAAATGCAGAGACACAAAGTGGCATACATGAGCCCAAACACGGCGCTTTCACAACACGTTTTGCGTTGATAAGTACACAGGAATTGCTATTTACATGTTACGGCAAGATACTGCACGAGGCAAATGGGCGATTAGTTAATTCACACTGCTATATTGAAAGCATGGGGAAAACCCAAATATAAATTGGCACCGTATCGACGATTGAGTCACATGGTCTGTAAGGTACCATGATCTTACGATGATACGGTTAGCTCAATCGGATGATTGTTGTTATATTAATCAAAGCTATTGGTGAAACATTCATGAGAAAAATGCAGTGCAACTGCTTATGTGGGTATTTAAATCGTTTCCTTTCGACAGTGCAAAGTTGTTGTAATGCAGTCGGTAAGTATGACATGAAAATGTAATCACGACAGACAATAAATGCGCAATATGCCTGTTTGTGTTGCACATAAAGAAACTGTGAAGGACTGCTGATAGTTAAGTGAAGAGTCGTAAGGAGATCTGTCTCAATTATGGAGCAATACGTCATCAGTAAATTATTTAAGAAGACTGAAAAATAGGCAAAACACTGACAAACTGTGTGTACCAATTTCATCGCCATCTTGGATATTCAAGACGTTGCTGAACACAACACCTTCAACTATTGTAACCACAGAATAAAGGCATTGCATGGTTTTTTGAAGTTTTATTATGACAGAATGGCTAGGGTGTTGATAAAAAATAAATAAACGTAATAACACTAATCCAATGAATCCGTATTTATAAAAAAATAAATAAATAAAAAATAAAAAAAAAAATAAAAAATAAAACAAAACAAAAAAAAATAAAAAAATAGACGTTTTCCATGAATTCGAGGAAGGAAGGGGCGTGAAGTTGACGTAAAGTTAGTAGAGTAAAGCAAACCAAAAAGGAAAACAATTACTTCAAAGGCAGCGGGTGACGTGAACTATTTTAACTGAAAGAAGTCATTTCGAACTTTTGTCTTTAAGTCATAAATTGATGAGTTACTAATAAAGAGTACTAGATTATCCTCTGATGTGAAAATAAATTACCTCATACCACAAGCACTGCAGAAAAGGAAATGTCGTTTTAAATGTGAGGGTAAGTAAACCTCCTTAAGCCTTTCTTTCTCTTTGGAACTTTAAGTTGGAAGAAAATGTAATTGTCAACACATTTTAGTCCTGGACTTTAGCACGAGTACCGTAATTATGACATTTAGTTTAATCAGTCATGCATAGTTAAATTTTATTGTGTGGTTCGTAAACATACTAACCACCAACATAAGTCTGTAATTTACGTTTTTATTTAGTAAGTTAGCAAATTATATTTCAAGCAACCAATCTCTTCAACATTGAAAGTTAATACATCAAAGTTTCTTTCAATACACCCTTATTAAGATAAGCCACTAAATTTAAGTTCCCTAACCCCGGGGTTCTGTTCCGAGTCAAAAAGACTGAAATAAAAAAATTCAAAGAAATTTAAAGTGAAATAAAATTAAGTTTATTTATACTGTTTAAGTTTATTTAAACTGACATCAACTTAAAAAAAAAACACTGACCCTTCTCAAAATAATGCAACGAAACTCACTTCCTAAATGTAACCCTACCTAAATTCCTGCTTCTTTCCTTACACCCTTTTCCCTTGTCCACCCCTTCCCCGTTCTGTCCATGACCGAAAATATTTATACAGGGGGTCATGCTCTGTCTCCTTCGTTTAACTGATCTTCGAATTAGAAAATTGCCACAAAAAGTTTAATCTGTTTAAGCTACTTTAAATCACGTTAATTTAAGACAACGAATTAAGCAGTTATTTTTACTAAGCGGAAAAAATAAGTATTAACTATGGAAAAAATATTTCATCTTTTTCACAAGAAGCGGCATGAAATAAAACTTAAACATTGAGTGGTCACATGTTACTTTTTGTTTATACTTAAATCAAATATGCAAATTGTGGTCAATTCAAGTCACGTGACTACAGAATCAATATCGCCCTCTTAACGGTACATAAGCACAAAAGCCCCCCCCCCCCCATGAAATATTTTAAGGCGTGTAAGCAGTAGGAGCAACCAAATTTTCAACCATCAGCTATGAATTTCCTCTTTCTATTCTTTCATTATCTTTTATGATGTTTCACAGTTTCAGTGAAAAAATATAGCAAAGATCTCTTAAAGGTGTACCAAGGTGCTACCTGGCATAAATTTTAACAAAGATGGTGTCACGTGATTAAAACTATCCGCTCATTATCAATGACACGAAGGTACTTTAAATTAAATTTTGATGACTACATTTGGCCTTTAAAAGGTCAATCGAGATTGGTGAGATAACCTAATTCTAGTGTGTTTTTGAAAAAAATTGATACATGAGACAATGGAAGGAAACTGACTATGTTACGCAATGATAAAGACAATAATTTTTGCAATGATTTGCTTTCACTGACGCTTATTGCTTTCACTGACGCTTAACGACATAAAAAATATTTCAAAATAAGATGGATAATTTAACAACATACTTTCAAAACTGTTACTTTGTTAAAATATTTTTCCATCCATAATTTGGGTAAAAATCTGAAACACACTGCAAATTTGATACAGTTTGATTGACGTACATACAAAATGTAGCTGGCAGGTAAGGAACATTGGAGCATAATGCAACTAAAATGTGTGTAAAACACTCCACAAAATATTTAAAGTAAATACGGGTGGCAACTGTATAATTATACATCGCTTCTGTTTCGCTAAGAAATGAAGCTGAAATTTATTTTGATGTATTTTTGTGTGACAGCACAGGAAATTTTGCAGATAACAAGAAAAAGGTGGCTCTGTTTTAAGTTCTCAAGGGATCAATTTTGCGTCAAATTTACGCTGTCTCAAAGGCCAATAGGATAAGGAACTGTCCCGCAAAACAAACTTTTTTTTCATTTCAAAATGCCAATGTCAATCCAGATTGTGTAGATAAAAAAGATGGGGGTAACTTTTACGTTCCTTACAAGATCAATTTTGCGTTTCTTTTCCTCTAGTCCTTAATTTTAATTGTCTCTAAAATAATTATCTATTCCGCAAAACAATATTCTTGCAATACAAATGGACCCATTGCAACCCGTTTCTGGGGAAAACCAGGATTGGGTTAAACGCTTGTTATTAGTTGCGGAAATCTTCCTAGTTCGTTGCTATTTTAGACATAGTGTATTTCGTTTGAGCAACCGCAAATAGATTACCGGTAACGGTTATAACACGGACACTTACTAGGAAGGTCCCGCACAGGTTACAAACATGATGTGTAACTCTTGCCAGATAAATAAAAACAGTGCATCAAGGTCGTATTTATATGTGTTAGACTGTAAATATTCTGGGCCAAACGACAATAAGTTGTGATGAATGAAGACAAAAGAACTTAGAACACGGCTAAATGGACATTTTGACCGATTGCAGAGGCATATTAGCCTCAATAAAAATTTTCCTAAATGTTTCAACAAAATTACATAGGATAAAAATTCGAAGTGATGGTGGAGGCAAAAATTTCATACGAAATGCAACTCATATGAGATCCACATGTATTTACAACAGTCGCATGAAAAGATCACTATAGCAAATATTTGAATAATAGAATGTGTACAATGGTGCTGCTAAAATGACCCTTTCATAGGTGGACACTTACAGTATAAATGCGACGAGTGACAAAATTTGTGAACAGTGTTTATCAGTAATTTTAAAGTTAAATGCGCTTCCGTCTATGCACAATCTGTCAATCTACCCAAAGGCGATATACCTAAATCGTTAGTTAATTTCTTTTCAAGTCCTATCCAAAATATAAGGGTTGTAAAATATACTGGTCACATTTGTGACATCCGTTTTACTGATTTTTCTGTTCACAGAAATAACAATGAGAGGACAATCTGGCGATGTCGGGAGTAAAGATATGATTAATGTTTTTTTTCTTTTGTTTCTGTCACCTAATTACCAAACCAAACACTTTTACATTACAAAGAAACCGACGATATCTCGAAATAATTTGTTTTTATCAATTTTTCTTGAATTAACATGTTTAGCTTCAAACGAAAACTATTGCTTTACGAGCTTATGAAAAGGTTAAATCGTTTTTCATTTAACTGGTAATTTGTTTAACCTTGTTACTGTAGTTTTTTTAATACCCGAAATCATCACGTATCTAGCTCCAGGCTTAATCACTGCCCCATTGACACTAATGGTTTCCCAAAAGCAAATACCGCTTCCTTCGCCGAAGAAACGACCAGAAAAGACTCCCGAACTGTATGTTTTCCTTCTTCATGCAAAATTAGATAAAATCTAGCTTAGTATCAATTTTGCAGCCGTCTAACCCGAAGGCTGTTGGTAAATGCGCTCGCGACGTATGCTTCAAATCTGTGACACTTGAATAGTTTCGTGATTTCTCCATACAGCGATGGCTGAGTGAAGTCGGTGGTTTTGTGATGCTTTTTTCAATTGAGGGAAACTGCTACATTAAATAAGGATTCTAATCATTGATTTAATTAGAATAATAAGTGATAATTAAATCAGCAGAGGTACGTACGAGAAAATCTATTTGTTTAACTAATTTCTCAGTTCTTATGAAACATGAGGAAATTAACGACCGCAATTTGGATATCTTAAGTTTTACCACGTTTTGTAGTAGAGTTATTTAAAAGACAGGGGTGAAGTCATTCTCATTAAAGTGAGGATGTTATTTTGGAAATGTTTTAAATAACACAAAATGTAAGGCTGCTCAAATCTATTGTAAAATCTTTCAAAGAACAGTATAGGTATCACCATAATGCAACTAGTGCAACAAAACAGTTGAAACCTTCTTACCTTTTTCTTACAGATATTTTTCCCAAAGCAATTTGCTCTGTCTTAATGTTTTGATTGGCAATTTCACCAGTGTTATTGTTAAATTGATTTACAATAGTACTTACAGGACTATACAGTATACATCGATGGATGTTAGGCAATCCTGTTTCGCGTAACAGGATGCCTTTCTAACTTCAACTAAGTTCTTGATCACATATACTTCTCTACAATAATAACCTAGGTGCCAACAAGTTCAAGCTAGCAAGTAGACTGATTCGTACAGACACTGAATGGCAATATTGTGAAATTTCAATAACGGGTGACCGACCGTCTGACTTCTTTTCAACAAAATACGCCAACTTTCATAACATTCTCAACGACTTCTTTTTTACGTGCAGTTTTTGTAAACGTGAATTCACAGTCTTGCATTAAAACGAACGAATGCCGTGATTTTCCCATTCAACTTGCCCAAGAAATAAATCTAAACACAGCTCACCTTTCTTTGGCCTCTGCGGCACGATCCCTTTGTCTTCTGTTCTTGAACCAATTGCTAACTTGTGTCGTCGTTAAGCCGGTACCTTCCGCTAACTCTCGTTTCTCTCTCGGTGATGGGTATGGATTGTGAGAATACCATTCTCTCAGGACACTCCGGGACTTTTCTTTGAAACAATAGCTGGTTTCTTCACCATCCCATATGGTTCGAGGAAGTGGGAACTTGCGTCGAACCCTATACTTGCCTACCGCACCGAGCGGTCGTCCACGCAGTTTCTCGGCTTCAATGTAGTGTGCTTTAAGCCAGAGATTTTGAAGTTTTGGGTGGTTGTGTGGAGAAAAATTGTTACTTTCTAGGATTTTGTAGAGTTCACGAAAGCTTCCTCGGTGGAAGGCCACAATAGCTTTTGCTTTGAGAACGCTTTCGTTTTTGTGCAAGTGTTCGCAAGCGGGAAGGGACCAAAGGAAACGAGCGAGTCGCTCTATATTCCCGGATTGCTGTAATACTTCACAAACGCATGCAACTTGTTCCTGTGTAAAACCAAAGGACGGCAACATTTTTCTTTTCGTTATATCGTCCGCAAAAAGTGGCAAAGGTATATCAAAAATATATTCCTCTTGTTTTCTTCTTTCTGTGTCTCTGTCTCTTTCTCAGTCTGTGAGGGATGCGTTTTAATGACACAGATTTACAAATTCCAAGTTTCCGATAACAACCAGTCCTTCAAACCATCCACTTGAAATAAAAGAAAACTTCTCTTGTTTAATTTGGGAAGATGACACCGCAAACAGTTTATTGAAACAGCAAACCAGTTCTTCTGGTGCTGACAAGGAGGACTATCACGGCGATGACACGGCAGAGAAGTCCCACAGTATTATCTCAAGTCTTCGCCAGCGGAAATCAGCGAGAGCAGTCTCATTAGTGGGTGTTTAAAATGCCCAAATTTCAGCGCGGTTTATTCTCAAACCCTCTCCGATTGCTCCAGTGAACGCGATCTGTTTGGATTCCGACTTCGAGGGCTTACAAACCTGGCATGCCAAACCTCGATATGTCAAGGCGCCTGATTGGGTAACTCGCCGAGCCACGATCGCTGGCCCGTGAGCTTCGGGCAGACGAAAATTATTCACTATAGCAACGCTGTCACTCAGGGTAACCTTACACCGTGTTGGGTGGAGCTTCGTTACGGGCCACGCTAAGGCATCACTCAAGTTGCAGCCGCAGTACAAGTGTTGTTTCTCTCACACTCGGATTGTATGTGGTGTTTTTAAAGCTTCACCTTCTTTGTTTCAAAGCACCGGTTCTCTTTGTTTAGGATGACAAGCTGTGGAAAAAGTCAGAAACCCAATGGTGAAGGCAGTTTCTGAAAAGTTAGAGAGATTAAACAAACCTGTTTTAGTGGATTTTTTCATTCATCGTGCTTTATTTTTAAAAGTTTCAATATTATTTCAGAAAGAAAAATACACCTTTTTAAAGTTACAACGATTTACGTTCAGGCACACCTTACCCACATATTACGTCTTGAAACGTTCCATTAGTACATTTAAATTGATTTTCTCAGGAAACTCGCATGCTTTTCTCAGAGTTTGTGGGAGTTACCGACGATTATTTATGAGAGCCTGAGGAAAAGTTTGAGAGGAAGAACTCGAATACTCATGAACCCAACTCAAACACTGCAAAGCATGTTTGTGAAAGTAAAATTACTTCCTTCAAGCATACAATCCTACTTTCAACAAGGAAGTAAATACAGATAAAACGACATGGGTAAACTTTCGAACTTGATCATGGCAAAAGACAGTAGAAAAGTTAGTTGAGACTTTTAAGTCCTAGATTTATGTTCTATAACTTACGCTTCATATGATCCTTTCAGAACAACTTCTTTTACTTTTCTGTCCAGCATTTGGTCGAACAAAGATGCATAAAGTAAACAAAATTAAACAGAACAATTTATGATATCATGGAAGATAAGTATTCGAGCATATCAGTAAGCCCACACACTACTAAGTTTTGGCCTTGCAGTTCATCAGTCTGCATGTCGACATCACAGGTGTCACCAGAATACAAATAGGGGGCGTAAGACAGTTTCTTCAAAACTTGCGTCTTCTTTCCGTCAGCCAAGAGCGAACATGGGGATTTAAATTGGGTTCATCAATCAAAGCAGGGAGCTGGTCTTCCAGTTCCCTGATCAGAGGGGGTAGAACTTAAACAAAAAGATAGAAAAATTAAATTGGGAAGAGGAAGAGGCGCGAAGCATCGTAGAGGCTATGCGGCTATTGTTTAATTATGAAATGTGGTGTGGATAGTATCAGGGAGTTGCCATTTATAGTACTAAGGATGATCACAGAACATCCTGCATAGGGTAACGTCAAACTGAACATTCAGCTAACGGTTGCAAAACTACAACTCAAATACTGATTACGTCGAAGAAAAAAAAATAAATCCCTTTTTTCGATGAGGGTTCACGAAGGAGGTAGGAGTGTGATCTGCTTGGTAACGTTGTACTTAGATACGACAAAGTGAGGGCGTTATTCATAGAAATGTTTCTGCTGTTTGGTTGTGGGTGTGAAAAAGTGCCTTGCAAAATTCACACTTGGCAATAGACTCCCGGGCATGAAGAGTTTATACGTGTTTGGAATGTAGGGAGGGAGCCTCTGTGAAACGTCCCCGTCCCCACGGCTTTCTTTCTAACGAAGGGACTTATGTACTATACTGACATATTAACATTTGGGGAAAATGTGTCTTTACATTTATGGTGATCTTACCACGGCCAAATAAACATTTGTCAAAATGACCCTTGCCTACAAAGCAGTCAAATAGCAACCCCCTGTTCAAAGTAGCTGCTATAACTGCGACCTCATTCTGCAAAATTGTATATATTTTAAGGTCAAAAGAGTGCGGATGGTAGGGTAGGGAACAGTAGTGGAGGCTCAACACTTAAAAAGGAGCAAAAATGTTTCATAGACCTATCCTTTTTGAACGTCTTCGGACAAGAAATAACTCTGTACATGTAGACTTTCAACTTAATTGTGAAAGAGAAACGAATATGAGTGAAGCCTATTGATCTCGGGGTACAGAAAAAAGAAAGAATACCCTCAAAACCGAAAAACGCAAGTTAGTTTCCATTTTGAAAAGATGAACACAGTTCAAAAGAGATCCCAGGTGAATAGGCTAAATTTTACCCGTATTGGTCAGTAATGGCCTATGTACTTTCGAAATGTACATTTCAAACCCTCATGTGGATACAAAATCTCATAAATTTCTTAAAGGAATATTCCATGCAGAGATACCTTGAAATAATTTAACATGAAATAGACCTTACAAGTCCGTACAATAATTTACTGTTCATTTCTTATTCAAGTTTTTGTGGACAAAAGCTTCCAATTTGTCCAAGGTCAGAAACTTTAACTTGACCAGTCAGGGGGATGGCAATTTGCGTGCATCATAAATTTTCTATCATGAAATGACGTTAATCATTTTTGGTAGTTTATTTCCTATGTCCAAAGCTCACTATATACCAAGCTTGTTATGAGTACTTATACTCGTAATCAAAATTTTGCACGATTGTCTGTTCTTGTACTCGTGAGAATGGATTGTAGGTGTACTCATACTCACAGATTTCGGAAGTTATGCATTGGAGCTAATGCAAAAGTTTGTACTCGTACTCATGAAAACAGACGTGTACTCGTACTGGTACTCGTACTAACAACTAGAGACACTCCACTTGTACTCGTACTCAGAACATTGTCTTCACACTACAAGCGGGGAGGTGTTAGGAACTGAGTCAATATTACAAGTCTGTTACATGCTAATGAAAAGGGATTTCCTCAATTTCTTCAATATTTGGAGAACAATTGCCCCTTGATTTTCAAAATTTCCATACTTTGGCACCGGGATATGACTTTAATCGGTTGACTACAATCAGTCGAGACACAGAATTCTCTGATGAATTTTGAAGATTTAAGTCGATGTCTCTGGATGCGTTGTAATTTATGGTACATGCATGGAATATAATTATGCAAAAGGGCTATAAAAATGATTTTCAAGGAAATTCCCTGGGAACTTAGCATTAAATCTTGTTTATGTTTGATTTAAAATTACTCTAAGCCACAGCAATAATACAGTAATACCATTTTGAGCTGTTAATAACACTATTTGATCAGTGAAGGGAACTTAAAGAAAACTTTAAGCCTGCTTTAAAATCTTAACTTTAAATTTATACATCAAGTCATTAAAAATGCTGCCTTAGTAAGAAAGTACTGAACATTTTCAGTGATCTGTTTTTTTTTTTGTTTTTTTTTTTGACACTAAACTGGAAAATAATTTCGGGTGCATTCGTTTATTCGGCACTTAAAGGGTAAAGTAAAACAGTCAAAGTCCCATACATCCAGTTTCAATTCAATTGAAATTGAATACATCCAGCGTGTTTCATTGCCCAGATATAAAATGATCTGTTACTTGCAGACCCAAACGCTTTTTGGGCACCGACTTGTTATTCCACGTGTGGTAGGCTCAGTGTACGCCTACCTGTCCATATTACATTACTCCTATATTATATCTAAAGAACAAAATACTAAGATCACCTTGGAAAATGAAATATTGTCTCTCACAAACTTTTGAGAAGTTTTTGGCTCGATAGTAAATTCATTATGGTACAATAAGACGGTCACATTCTGAAACAAGCTGCAATGGCTTTAGCAGTTTAGAGAACTTACAAAGAAAGCAAACTACATACTTGTGTTGTTGTCCATGTAAGGAAGGCATCGCAGATTAATGCACAATTTATAATTTTACTAACAGGAATAAATTTCAACATTTTATACCTTATTTTTTAGCATGTACGAATATTTTAGGGAAATGAGAGTTTGTGTCTGATTTGGCGGACGTTTAGCTAAAATTATAGAAAACACTTTTAATATTATCCTTAATCGTATCTGTATAAAGATTACCCACTGAATCCGCTGTGATAAATTAAATACAACTGTTCTACTTTTCTTAAAGTTTTTGTCAAAAGTCATTTAAACCACAATATCAAGCAATAGTAAAATAATTATATAGCTATATATTAAAATAATATACGGTATAGGCCTATTAATAAATGCAGGTGTTTCATTTCAAGTTTTAATCAGTTTCATAATCATACTTCATTTATCTCTTTCGTTTTCGGATCTAATTCACCTTGCGTTGAATACATTAGCATAAATTATGCATACCATCTTAAAGTATTAAAGTAAAGAACAAATCTATGTACCCATTGATAGATGCCTCTATACCAGCCTTAAATATTAAGCATATGTAAATCACATGCATTTTTATTGACAAAACAAAAGGGAGAACAATCTTACCGCATGAAACTCTCAAATTCAAAATAAAACTAGAGTAATACAATACCTTTTTTCCTTTCCTTAATGGAAAACTTCATCTAACGCTTAGTCAGCTTCATATCCAATAAATTGACAGATCAAGATTGGACTGAAGAGATTAAACTGCTGCGTTGCACACTTGCACTGAAAATAATCCCAAGAATACTAACACGTGGTATATACAGGCCCAAGTCAGGAAATTACACTGCATATAGTTTTTAAGTCCTTTTCCTTTTATTTTTCACTCAAAATGATAACACGGGTTATTGATGTTATGCTTTATTATAGCAAGCGAAAGTGGAAATTATAACCACATCCAAGGATGTTTTCGGAAGTCGTTCTAGAGCCAACAACCAGGCCTTAGGCCCTTTATAGGAAGTCATAGCCGGGCTTGTTCAGGAAATGATATCACATAACAAGACCTTATCTTATCCTCAACCAAAAGGACATCAATTCCTTTTCGTGGTATTGTCCTTTCTACAACGTGAGAACTTTAAAAACATTTGTGTCTTTGTATCAGGTCGGTTTAAGGTCACTGTGTTACTTTTTTGATAGGAAAGTCATTTTCGGAATCATGTTCGTGTATTTAGTGCCATCCTTATGATTCTGAGTTTTCTTACTTTTAAGAGGAGATTTGGGGATTCCCGTTAAGCAAAAACGTTCAATTCGCCTTCTTTTTGTAACTCTTTGCGAGTAATCATTTACGTGTAGCAGTATAGGCGCTGCCGTCAGAATCATCACTGATGGTGATCAGATTACCATCTGACCATAGTGACCAGTGACCATTTATAGACATTGCAAACTTACTATTGGTTAAAAGTTTTGTTACATTTACATTTAGTAATCCAATTTTCTTATAACGCACTGACCCAGAAGATTTAAATAAGCTTTGCTTATCTATAACTTTACACAATTTATCACGATGGTCGCTTTAAATTTGCTTCGGTATTGCTCAAGGAAAATGTATAGCTACGGCATGCAGAGAAAAATAGCAATATGTTAGAAATTAGTAGGGAAACTTTTCGATCTGGGAGCTTAAGTATTATTTTATATAAAATATTGTGCAAATCATTCATTCTTAAAACCACGGCTTCTATGTAAAACTAAAAAAGGGGTTGAAAAAATAGCGGTAACGAAAATTGTTTATTTCTGTTCCTTCATCTTTTCATTCAGCCCCCCCCCCAAAAAAAAACCAGTAAATTTCTTTCGATGCAGAAAATAGATCCATCACGACTGTAGAAAACCGAGGACTCGTGTACAAAGAACACAGTACTCATCCTAAATCCTAATCCTAAACCATCTGCTTCTGTAGTATCCTAATTTTATCTTTCCACTTAACGTTGAATTTGGTATTCAAATTGTGTTACATAGGTACCAACTAAACTGCTGGGTTCCGAGGACCCGCGGACCTAGGTAGTATAGCCCATGGCTCACAACAAACATAAAGGCCTACATCTTGGCATTTTCAATATTTCAAATGCTGTAGACCTGAAGGATTCTAATACCAAAGTATCTTTTTAAGGGATTTTAGAACTTAAAGACAGACTGTCATCACCCCAAAGTATATTTTTAGTGTATGTATATCAAAATTCTCAGTTGGTGACTGCTGTTTGATTGACATCAAAGTTTGAAAATTTGAAAGATGCAGAGTAGCTCACATTCCACACAAGGCAGAGAGAGTACTTTTATTACATTTTATAGCCTTGTGTGCTCACCAGGACATGGCCTTAAGCAATAAAACAGGTTTATTCTTGCACAAGGAAGAGCCTCATACAGTTATGGGAGGAGCTAGAAGATGCATAGTTGGGAGAATTGGAACTGTCTGGGATGATGAAAATTCCCCTTTAAGAGTTTTAAGAAAGCTATATCATTAATTCCGAGACGACAGAAAATCACGGCCGCTCAGTCCTGCCCGCTATCACTTAATCACAAATTTGCAAGCCATTTCTTTGATTTAGACCTAGGCCTATATATGCAATCATGTTAAAAAAGGAAGTGGAAATTATTTTGAGCCATGCTGTTGAACCCTCCAAGGTCAAGCAACGAATTGTGTTCTGACTGCTATTTAGGTCGTGGGAGCGTGCCATATTTGATGACGTAACATCCGAAGCAAGAGATTCCCTGCAATGAACGGACATTGATCCACGTGAATTTTTAACCGCATTAAGCATTAAACACTTCCCGTAAACTTTGGTATGGGAGCTGGGAGTTGTCACTGGGAAGTAGCGAATAATTTTTAGTTCCGGATCGAATTATCATATTACATAAGGCTAATTTCTTTTTAAACGACAGAGAAAATTGTCACACCTTATTTTTTTTTTTCAAATTTTATTTGCTCGCACCGTGAGCCAACGAAATACACTACTAGGCCTATTTATTACCTATATATTACCTTGACAAGAATCTGAAAAGTAGACACCGTTTCACTTATTATTATAAAGTCTAGCCTATCAATTTTCCTCTTTATAAAAAGGTATTATCCTTCTAATGTCCTATTTCGAGCATTCCAATACACTGCGTTTTAGCGATGGAATTAACAAAGAAGATTGGAGGCCGTAGTCATTATGACGGGTCTACCGAGCTAGAATATCGCTCTCTCAATTTCATCCGTGAGACACAAATTAAAGACACTTTGCCTGACAAGCACACCTTTCCAATCCTTGTTAATAAGCAAATATTCGAAAACCTTAATTTCTGCCCAGGTAAAGGGACAAGGTTCTAAAGCATTCTCTGTAGTAGATCTCCACGTGCATGCACTTTAGTGATAGCTACAATACAAGCCAAGTTTTCACACCGAAAAGAAAATGAATCACAAGGCAAATATTTGAAGCAAACACATCTCGTGGTATTGAGGTCATGTAAAGAAGCGACCCCAATCAACATTTCGAGACCTAATTTGTGGCTTTTCAAAAGAAGCCAGTGCAGTTTGAGGAGTCTGGCCCTGTCAGTATGTAGGTTATGGAGAATAGAACCATTTTGGCAATGGTTTTGTCTGGTATATATTCTCTCTATATATCTAGCTTTCATGTTAAACCTTTAAAAGAGAAACGTGACAAAATCAAATGAACCTTTTGGCAGCATACGGCGTTATAAGTCAAAACACTCATCTCAGAAGAGAAATAAGATTGTGTACTTGAATTGAGACCTTCTTTGAAATAAACAAAAACTGTGCTTAAACTTGGGTTGACTGGCACACAAGCAAGCTGACAAGAAAAATTTACACAAATTATGGAACTTCTGCCATTAGAAGGGGTGTTGAAATAACCGAGGTTAACCTTGTCATAACAGACGAAGTGTGACGGAGAGTTTACTTGGTACAGCACCTTACACATCCCTTTATAGCCTTTGAAACATGAGAATAAAGCAGATTCACGAAGATATGTATGGAGACATAATTTTATAAAATCTTTATTGACCATAAAATAAATGGCGTGTCATTTCATCTCAATATAACAGAGAGTAAAAACAAGTAACTACAACACATAAAAATAGGTTAATAATACAATTTTATTAAACTATACTACTAGCCTATTAAACTTGTACTCACACTAATCAATTGCCCCTGTAATGTAATGTAATCGAAGGCAGAAGAGTTGAAACCTTGCAAAGTGTATCATCCTTAGGAAGCAGTGACTGTTATTGGCGAATACTGATTGAAAACTTTTAGGAGTTTAGCATGATCACCACTCCTTCACTGTCAAGTTAAAATGAACGGTACCAAAAGTCATGGTATAAACAGTTTGGCGCCTGCGTATATCTTTGCGGCCGGGAGAAATGCCCCACCCTCTTCACTACACTAAGTAAAGATATAATTAAGAAGTTTGTAATTTGAATGTTTACATTAACTGTAATGTATGAAATACGAACGAAAAGAGCAATTGAAATACATGTTTTACTCATTTCTTTTAGCTAGTACCGTATTATATAAGTTTAGAATTTCCAATTGGATTTTCCCACCCAGCCTAGCAAAGAATCGTCTCTTTCTGAGCCATACTAATCTGCAAACTTCAATGTTGTACTACTGAAAGAGATCAGCTATTTTCAGGGGCATTGCCAAGGGTTATTCATTAGAGACGCCGAGAAAGATGTTGTGAGCCAATTCCAGATCACCCTCATCGGCATAGAGAGTGTTTAATGTGATCGAGAAGGGCGCGAAAATGTAGTTGACTCTCAATAGAGGAGTGTGAACCGTGAGGAATTCGGGCGAACCGCGCCAAAATCTTGCAGTAGGTATTATTTCCATGACAAAAGTTGTATGCAGACTCTGCACCGAGACATTATGTTCCAACTCACGTAACCCTAATAGAAACCTAACCCTGACCTAAATCTAATATCCGAAACGCTAACCCTCAAGTAGACTTGTCGGAATGTAGAGATGTCGGAATAAAAAGCTGTTCCTTCTTTCAGTTCATTGATTTTATAACCCATTGGTCCCATAGACCATGGATACTCATAGTTAATGAGATTTTGTATGTTTATGTCGAATGACCAATGCATGGGCTGCAGAGCTATACGGCAGCCCCGTTTCACAAAAGTTACAACCTGGGGAACGGGTAAAGGGAGCAATCACTCCAGAGACTGGCAGTGCATTGTACTGTTGTAGAACGGAAGGGTTTCAACATGTGTAAAAACTACACTTTGAATAAGCATGTCCTGATATACTATAGGTTCTTTTAATCATCAAGCAATAATTAAATACCAGAAATGTTCAATTCATTAAGAATAATTACTGGGGTTACCTTTAATATGCCGTATTAATGATGTGAAACATCTTGAAAACAAGAGATTTGTTCATTTTTGTCGAAATACCAAAAGAAGGTTGGAACGACCGCTTTTCTGCTTATTCAATGTCCCATTTAAATAAATGAAATACAGTTAGGCTAATCATCATTAAGTTTGTTGAATATTGTGATTGGCTCTATAACAGGTATGAATTCAGTATTTTCAAGTTGTGATGACATAGATTAACGTTAGTGGCTTGATTGATCGATAAATTGATTGATCGATCAATTGATTGATTGCTGCTATCGGAACTACAGAAGGAAACCGTGCTGCGATGTATGTAGTTCAAAGTAAGGAATCAATCACAGGCAGACAGGTTTTTGCTTGAAATAACATGCTTCTGAAAAGTGTTGTACCGATATTGCAAGTAGCTGATATTACCGACACCGATATTCCGGTTCTCAATATCTGTCGATACCGATCCGATGCCGATATTTGGGAAATAAGCAGTCTGCAGTTAAGTGTAGGCTTCCGGGAACCACAATGAAGTGTCGTTACATCTTGATGAGGTAAAGTATTTGTACTTGCATTCAAAAATACTCAAAAAGTGTACCATTTTATGACATAAGGGCGATAAATATCGGCCAGGCAATATCGTCATTTTAGGTAAATTTTACCGATGCCTATACAGGATGAAAATGGGGAATATCGGCCGATACCGATGGTGAATACCGGTAATCTTTCCAACACTTTCTGAAGTGTTTCTTTTCTATACCACTTTGTTATGATTACCAATTGAAGTCACAACATTATCAGACTTACAAAACGATACGTTCAGTCAAACAGAAAACTTTTCTGCACATCTAGAGATCGAATAAGGAGTCTTCGAGGGCCTTGAGAGGCTTAATTACAAATATTCTGTTACCTTTCGAGGGCGCCATTTAACATTTCTTTAAAGTTCATTGGTATCTTCCCACTTCAAAATTAATGAAAACATGTTCCATTTCATAAGTTAGGAAGCCCCGGTGACAGCGCATTACTTCACATGGATTGTTATTTGTCTCTTTCAAAATCAAAAGTAATAATGATCATAACAATGTTGTTACTTTTTTAAGGAAACTCCTAAGGATTATCATCCTTTGCAATCTATAAAACCTGAACTCCTAAAAGGGGTTACGATAAGCAGAAACAAAGAGACAAGAGATTTAAAAGAAAGATTTAGGTTCGGATCAAGTTTGATATGTTAGAGAGGTACTCGACCTAAGCTGCTAAGCATTCTGATGAAATTTGAAATCGGATGAGTGGTTCTCGAGATATTAGCGGATGGAGGTGTTACATTTTTAAGCCCTTGCCAGTGGACTTGAAGCAAGCAAATGCGACATCATTACCTCACTTTAATTAGCTCTCTTTTATTTTTCTTTAAACTTTACAATGAATTTTCTTCTCCTTTATCTCAGAATATAAATGCATGACAGGCATGGCAATTTTACAGACTTCAAATTCCTCTCGTATATCTACTAACTTCAAGGTCAAAACATCAGATTATAAATAAAAAAAAAGAAAACAAAACACTTCTCATCGATTTGAGGAAATGATATAACCCCTGCTCGCTTTAAAGGGAAATATTGGGTTTACAATGCACCAACATGACCTATTAAACCATTTAGTCTCACCGATAAGCTCAAGCAATCTCTTAACTCCCCAAAATGTTATGCATTACAAGAGTTAAGGGTGTGCATCATTTGAAATTCTAAAAGTTTAGGCTAACAAATTATTCTTGATTTATATATAACTGAATTTCTTGCTGTGATAACGTTTTTCTTGACAATAAAGCTACCAGGTGTCCTTGTATGAATTAGCTACCTCTCTGTTTCTCTAAATCATGGTTTCAAAGATACGAAAACTGTGTACCACTCCAAACCCAATATTTCCCCCTCAGCTCACTTTAGGTCACAGTTGTAGTAACTTCATTTTCTGATATCTCGAGTACCACACATCGAAACTGAATGAAAATTTCACCAGAATACTGAGACTTAGTGCTTCTTTCACATTCGCTTAAATCCTTCCTTAATAAGAAGCCCCAGAAAGCACTGCGATAGTGCCAGCAAAAATCTTCTTTAACAGCGTCAACGAAGGTGGTAGGCTACGTATCGACAGCCAAGTAAGATATGAACGGTTAAGTTTTGTTGCTACGGGTTCTGAAGTTTTTCACCTTTTATCTTTACCGACATTGGCACTTCTCCTTTATATCATTTTGAAGACTCTCTAAGATTATTTTTCATCGCGACTCCTTTTCCTTTCATCTGCGGCCCATGTTACATAGACCTACACATTTCTTAGTCTTTCTTTCACCTTCTGAACATGCGCACTGTGATTATTGTGTCGTGGTGGAAATTACGAAAAGGGATCAGATGGTTGAACTTTTTTTAGAATAGCAATTCAATGCATTGAACAGTTCAATTGCACTGTCAAGCTGTTGTACTGGACGTCTGTGTTTGCAGAGTTACACCGGTGAGTATTGATCGGATACTCCAACCTACATTAAACACGCAAAAGAAGCGCATGAGAGCTTCAAATAAAGTAATATTTGATTGACACACTTTCTTGAAGTGAAGATCTCAATTTTTGGACAAAAAGTCAGTGGCGGTCTTTCAGCGACGGTTCCTTCGTACTCGAATGGTTGGCGCGTAACATACAGACCAGGTGACCGAGAAGTCTATTATTTTAGATATTTATTGTTGCCATGGAATGGAACCTTGGCAGAAATGGAACAAAAATGCAAAATGTTTTGATATGTTTTACTGTTTTAAATCGGCAGTGAAAACTATAATCAAAAGGCAGTTCAGAAATGTGTCACTCGCTTTCCTTTCTAAAAATACCCATGTAGGCAAAACTCCCCAATGTTCGCATGACATCATAGGTGACCCGTAGTCCCAATTTTTCTTTAAGTCCTCAAATTTCTTTCAAAGAAACAGTTTTACTTACAAACCCTCGTGATGGATCCAAAAGGCTTTTGAAGCAGCTTTCCTCCTCCTCGAGGAAAAAGAAGTTGATATCAGGGCAAAAATGTCGTTTTTCATAGCAACCTGTACGTCATAATTATTTGCCAGTTAGGGGAAATTTCAAGGGTAACACCTTCCGTCCCTCACTAGTGAAACGTCTTCCCAATACGAATATGACTCAATCATATGTATGCCCCGCCCCTCCAAACCGGTGTACCTGGCTAGCGGACCGAACCAGAAACGTACCGTATGTGACAATGACACGCGTTTCGATTTGCATACAGGATGGGCCATAGTCATCTAAAATTATTTATTTCTTTTATGATTGATAATTCCTGCCCCTTCGCTTGGACATTAGAACCTAACGTCATGTGCAACCAACTCAACAATTAGCGTCAACTTCTTGAACTTCTAGAAGGTGAAATAAGATCTTGGATGGGCAATGCACTGACAACCAGAAGTCGCCAATATAAATAGTACAGAAATTAGTTTGTGTGGTTCCCTCCTTAAACCTGCTTAGTACCAAAGTACTTTCCACTGTTACTTCTGGTAATGATTAACCACGCTTATTTTAAAGTAACAGTAGGGAGGTACTTAGTTCAGGAGTAGGGGTTCACATTCCTAATATAAATGGATCTCAGTGGATGGAGAGGGGGCCTTCTTCCGTACAAAATTTTGTGACAATCATACTGCACAGGCGTGTACACGGTTTCTTTGAAAACAGTAATAGTTCATGTCTGACTGGTAGGTAATAAGCACCGAAATAACAGGTATAGACGCCAAATAGACGAATTGCCCCGTTCAGGGCATTGCTATGAAAAAGCACCCCATCCCCATCCCCACCCCCATCCCCATCCCCACCCCCCATCCCCATCCCATTTGAAGAAAGCCATAGAAGACACAACCCTATAAAATTTTACAATCAACAGTATGCGGAGTAAAGGTGGTTATTTCACTCACTTTCGCATGTCACTGATTTAGGGAAAGAATGTAAGGCTAGCTTGGAATGCTGCAGTATGGACGGATATATACGAAAGATCAGGTGGTGCAGAGCTTGTCTGCTTTGATATGTTTTTGAGACGTTACCAGGCAGATGGGGCTGCAAACAACATTCAAAAAGCTCGACCACGCTTCATTTTAAGCAACGAAATTACAAGGCGCTAGAATTAGGAATGAAGAGCGAACATTATTATTTTAAACAAAAATATAGGCTAAAGGTAGGGTGTATTAGGCTTCTTTCTATTTTTGGACTCAAGAAAAAAGAGAAATATACCCTGGTAAATTCTCAATGGGTGATGTAAGCTAAATGATATCCTGCATCAATATCCTGTGGGACTATATTCAACAGAATGGAAGAGCGATGCTTGCGTTAGGTGCGTGTTTCAACAAATAGATAAAAAAATTGGATGTAAACCAATACAAACACGTGAACATCCGGCTCGTCCAAGGTGTGAAATTTGCTGTTAAAAAAACAATCTACTTCAAGAGAGGTCAAGATCCTCTTATAATGTTATACTTTGTATCGGAATATTGGTGACCGTGAGCATTAAGTTAATTTTATAACGTAGTTCTGTGGGGGTGGGGGTGCTTTGACGTAAAACGAGTTATCCAAGAATTAACGAAAGGGAATTGTCCCCACCGGATTAAATACGATATATGCCGGTAACTCTCCAGTTCCGCTTGGCTTCAGTTATGATCATTTCGTCGAAAAAGACCAAAAATGTAAAGGATTTTTAACACACGTAGTCAGTCAATAACTGAACGACTGTAGTTTCATCTATTTAGGAACTAGTAGAGCTCCTATATGAGTTGGCTCCCCCTGTAGGCTGGGGGTTGTAGAATATGCCCACGGTATTTCCCGCCTGTCGTAAGAGGCGACTAGAGGGAAGGACTTGAACTGTATTTGAAACCGAACTGGAACTTGAACCGTGAACTTTACCTTTTTATCCAGCTGACACTATTCTATCTAACTTACTAACTATATGAGTTGGCCTAACTTAATAAACCTCAGGTGAGACTTGGGCAGTTGTGAAAGGCGAAAGAGATTATTTGTAAGTCAATTTGATCTATTTATATTAAAGATGTATTACCGTATTTGAGTGTGTAAGGCATTTTTCGTTACAGAATTTTCGTGTATGGTCTCCATGGGCGTCACCAAGGGGGGGGGGTCAGGGTGTGCAAACGACCCCCTTTGAGCTTTTTTTACAGAAACGTTAAAAGGATGTACCAAAAATCGAAATAGGTTTCTTCTGCCATTACAAAGTATAAGCTTCATTTTAATATGTTGAATAGTTAATTTCGCTGCAATTACAGATCGAGTCTCCCAAATTACTATTTTCCATTACCTATTTTAATGGAAAAAATGGCACGTACAGTATTTTCTAGGTCTTGAAGGAGAAAGGTTGAAAGTAAAAAACAAAGTAAATGGGTAAAATCACATTGTGCACAAACTTACTGCACTGCTCTCTAGAGCCTGATAACTTAAACAATTAAGGGACGCTATTCATTGCAGATTTGAACGATTTTCTTAAATTTCTTTGCATTGCTGAGTTCAATTTACTTAAAACTTTTCTGTGATTTGTTATTTGAGGTTACCTGATTTTACCATCTTAATCTTGAATATTCCTTTATATTCTACGAGCTTCTGAGGGTTTTTGTCCAGGGAATCCTTTGCCTCTGGATCCTACCAGTTGGTTCCCTTGACCGAGCCCATGGCTTCCATGATAGGCCCCCAACTTTAAAAGGAAAACGTTCTGGTGCCATTGCCATTTTAAGACTTAAAAGATTTCTCTTTGCTCCCCATCCATGGGTTCACGTTTTGCTCTTATATGAAATCATATTTTTGGCATTATCTAACTAGCAACATTGACGATAATTTCACGGTATTATAGGCATTTCAAATGTCTAACTCCTCAAAGCTTCCGGGGGCTTCTTCCCCTGTACCTCACCCGGGCCTCTAGACCCCACGCTGTAGTGCTCGCGCTACGCGCGAGAATTGCCGCTAACGCTGCAATAGCATCCTTCTTCACACAAAATATCGACCCCCTTTAAATATGTCTGGTGACGCCCATGGTCTCAATCAAAAAGTTAATCGTATGTTATAACTGGGGAATAACTTTTCTGTCACGGAGAGGCGATTCCTTGCTTACGAACCAGGGAGTGGCCATGGTTTATCTTAATCGATTCAGTGTGGTCTTCAAAGGATTTTAGTATTGACACTGTGAAGAACAGTCTCGCCTCATAAACAACACCTAAAATTTGAACACTGCAGGGGAGAAGTGTGAATATAATGTCCATTACCTAATCCCAGACAGGTAAAATTCTCAATATAATGTCCTTTACCTCACCTCGTCCCAGAGTGGTAAGATTCTCTCAAGTAAGTTCAAGTACTGCTAGCTCATCTTCCAGTTTAAAAGAAAATAGTGTATTCTGCACCTCCCACACACAGCTAGCCTCATTTTATTGAGTTTTATTGACTATGATCATATTCTGCTGAGGTAAGTTATATGTATGATTTTAATGCTACTGTAAATTTAGCCTCTCCATAATGACCGGGCTACACTCCACTTCATTTCACTAATCAAAATCTGCACAAGCCATCACTGACCAGTCAGAATGGCTTATATCAGAAGGTATAGTCTGAATCACCAATTATGAATGTAGATACATTCCTAAACTTTTTGGGGTAATGGAAGACCAGCTTTAAGCTCCAAGAAAAGCTATTGCTATTCTAGCAGTTTTAAACAGTTAATAAACAGACTGATACCAAAATGCTATTTGACCATTAACTTTACACCCTAAATGAATTTTTATTTAAAGGTTATTGTGACAAAGTATCTTAAACATCAACTTACTATTTGCAGAGGAAGAACAATACAACTTGTTTGGAACTAGTGCCACCAATGATCCTAAATGACCTTTGACATGGCATTTCTGAATACCTTTTATATGAGCCACAACTTACTGTGATGAGTTTCAAGATAATTCATAGCTATTTGTGGGCGAAGTATTAAGTGTAGCCTACTTTCAAGCAATGGCCCCGAAATGACCTTTGACCTGGAATTTCTGAAAACAATATGCAAGAAGGGACATTTTTGAACGTGACCATTTACAGACTAAGGGGGAACATGGAAGTATGGTTACAGACGTGCACCCTATGATCAAAATACCACACACCAGCACATAAATATGTGATCGTTGTATATTCCCTATTGTTTATTGTTCCATAAATTTCGTATAGACAATGCACCTATATGCCTTATTTGTGAAAATTTATCTCAACTATAAAAATACCATAATATGTTTCAAAGCTTGCAAAGTGAATCTGACTGGTCATCTCACATGCGTCGAAATGGAAACTTCCTGTGCTGAGATATAAAACTTCAAACTTCAAACTGCTAACGTCAAATTGGAGTGTACTCTCTCCTATAAACCAAAACTGGAGTGTATTCTCCCCTAAAAACCAAAACTGGAGCTTATTCTCTCCTAACAAATAGATGAAACACATATAGACTTAGGAGGCAGGGGGCTAGGGGCTGTACCCCATTCGAGCAGAGAGTTCGCTATTTTCGTGCAAAATAGGTGCTATTTTGTGGCATACGTGGTCAGTCCCCTCCCAAATGAAAGTGGTCCCGTAAGTGGCGCCGTAAGTTTATGATTAAAATTTGAATGGAGTTTGGAATAAATAACTGACGGAAACGGGTGCGATATGTGCGTGGAACACACAGTCCGAATATACAACGACTGAATAAATAGTGTTTATGACTTTGAACGGCCCTAATTTTGTTCGATTTAGTCAAAACTCTTTGATCAAATAGGAAAATGATTGAAGGTGGGTCTTGCCCAATAATACGTCGCCCTACCCCTTAAATACGATCCAAACATTCCCTATCAACTTGCGTGCCATTTTCAAAATAAAGCACTAGGTTATATTTAACGTCAGTACGCTTTGTGTTAAAGAATTTTAGAACGGAACCGAGTTCCTTAAATACATGAAGATATAGTAAAACATTCTCAAAAAACACAATCTTTTATGAAATGCCGAGCTTGTGTATTTTTCGTCCAGTCAAGTGTATAAGTAATCGTGGTACCCAAGTGTTTACATTCACCCACCTGTTCAGCCACTTTCCTTGCCGTGAATAGCAGCGATTCATGCCATTCTGTTTTTCCACAAAAGTCAAGTAACATCTCTCTTGTTTTAGATACATTTAGCTAAAGGCAATGAACATCCCACCACTCAATAAATCGCCCTTGAAGTTGCAAGGTAGTCACTAAATTCGTGATTCTGTTAAGTAACCATGACTACCGCATCGTCTGCATAATTAAAAATAAAGCATGACTCGTTAGTTTGCACTTACGCAATCGCCTATGTAAAGTATAAACGCAATGCGGGTTGTAGTTCACACTCTTGTGGGTGCGCCCGTGCTAACTTAGGATGTCACTTTTGTGTTACTCAAACTCCTTTCTTTGCTTTTCTTTGTTTGTCCCTAAAGCCATTGCACCTTATTCCAAAATGTGATCTCTTTTTTGAGTTTACAAAGTGAATTCTCTACATTCGCACTCTCCTTATACAACATGATTTACAGGAAAGGGGTATTTTCTCCAAGATCACACAAATATTTTGATCTCAAAAGGAAACAGAAGCAGGGAATCTGAGTGGCACAAAAAGGTCATTACAAATTACGCGCACTGGATTTCTAGAGATTAAGCGAATGTAGGCCTATTCAACATTTTATATGTTAATGTTACCAACCAAATAAGATGGACGTTGGACAAAAGACATTCATTTTTCTACCTTTGTAAGACATAGTCTTGTCATTTTAAACTTGAAGTTCACTTTACTGTCAACTTCTATCTGATAATGATGATAATAATTGAAGAATCAGAAGAGTGAAATATAGATTTCCAGGTATCTAGCTTTTGACATGATAAAATCATAAGTAGGGGGCGCGTGTTCCTGTAAGCAGAGATAAATACATCTTTCCTCTCCCATATGTAATCCCTTATGCACTAAGTCACAAGAATTACACTAAAACATAACGAGCCGAAAGCCGCCAAAAAGAAATTTTTAAATCTCGCGCCCCTGGGAGTTTCGTAGAGTTGAGAAGAACGAAAAACTTTGCTGTCCACCCGGACTTACGTTTTTATAGTCCTGTGCCGAAAAAACATCGTGCAATTTGATACAAGATAAAATATACTCAAACCTCGCCCTAGCATACTAGGTTATGCTCTGGTTGCCTGCGTTGCAGGTTGTACGGCATATTGTCTGAGCAAACAGAGTCCGCTCGGCGGGCTAGTTCCCTGGTATAGTAAGATAATTGTCATTTAAGTTAAATGTCTTGAAACCGTTAATGCGTAACAATATCTGATGGTTAAACTGTTCAGCACTTTGGAAAAAGGCGACTGTGAAAAAATTTTCAACAAAAAAAAAATATTTTACTATTTTAACAGAATACATGTCACAATGTTGAAAAGACCTTTAAACTGTTTCCTCTTTTATCTATAAGTAGGTCAAGTTAAATGTAAAAATATCTGAAAAGCAGTATGTTTTGAAGCTTCGTGACTGCAAACACTATTTTCTTTTGAATTGCACATCTTGATAATGCGTGATAATTCATATTCGGGATACGCTGTAATCTGCTTTAAGCTTAAACTGTCGCTGTTATATGACCCCATTCATAGTCCAATTTTTTATGCAGGAAAGATTGTTCCAAGAATGGTTTCCTTTTCTGATCAGATTAGACTTTGGGCGTGGATGCATCAGGTCACGTAAATAAATGAATGAAACAGTTAAAAGCAGTGGGATAGGGCAAATGTCTTCCCCTCAGTTAAATTTGTATAGGCGGGTATCCAGGATCATCTACATTTTTTTGTAACCATGTGACAATGTTACAAAGGAAGCTGTTGATGCATGCAAGGAAACTTTTTAAAAAAGAAACTATATGAAAAAAGGTACTTGGGGTGGAAAAAAGGAGGTTCGGTAAGTTAAGAGCTTGCCTCAGAATTCCCTGTTCAAAGTAAAGTTGTTACGACAGTATACCCCTTCAGTATGGATTGGCAGTTTTCAATGAAAAAACTTACGAATAATTTGAAAAAATCGAAAACTACGTTATATACGAGTTTTCGTGCCATAATATCCTCCATAAAATTACGGATTTTTAAAACAAAGACCTATTTTCTCCCTCTCTTATAATTAAAATGATGGATCTACCGATGATGCTGTATATAATGCAAGTAGATTCAGTTTGTACAAAATGTACGAATTGAATCTTCTGCTCTGATAGATAGGGTTACAGTTCTTCTCTATCTAGTATTAAAGGCCTGCGTGACGTCACATAAGAGACAACGTGAATAGGTCAAGCCTAAACCCTTTCTCAACAGTGCACAGCATGCCGTAGGCCAAGGATATCTTAATTTTATAGTTACAATACTTCTGATGTCTTAGGGAACATTCTCATCACAGCTGTGTAATATTATAATGTAACGATAGCGTAACATGCATCTTATGTGAGAGATTCCAACATTTAAAGTAATAAATTAATGTAACAATAATGTAATATTTTAATGCAACAATAATGTATTTTTAAATGTGATATAAGACAGTAACGTAATATTTAAATGTGAGAGGAGAACCCGACAAAACAGTCATCGATAAACGCTTAAGTAGACTACATAATTGCAATTATTTTCCACCATCTGGGTGCAACTTCATCCCAGTAATGAGACTGTTTAAGTGCATCGGACGTCCAGTTTCTAATTTCAAAAGAACACAAAATACCTTACTAGTGCTTTACGACTTAAAGGCTTACAGTCTTACTGAGTTTGGATTACAGCTTTATAAGCATGCATGTAATGTAATGCTAATCATACCTTGTAAGATGAACGTATTTAGCTTCTGATCATTATTTATACGACAATGAAAACGAGGAAAATACGACGTATTAAAATGAGTTGCGAATATACTCTCCAAGTCTCCTCAGAACTCGTCGAAATTTGGCGGGAGATGAGATTGGCGCCAAATTTTATAAGCTGAGCTACTTCTTGAGGAGAATCTTACGCCTTCCCACGTGGCCTCGAGCATATTCTCTAAGAATCGTTGAAATTGTCAATTATAATCTTTACGCTTTGTGTAGACACTTCCTATATGTTTATTATTTTGTTATGCATTTATCTCTCGCTGGAATTTTCGGAGCAAGGTTTAACAGTGTCTTTCCTCTTATTCTTTCTTGAAAATCTCAGGAAATGAATTATAGCCTCAGCTAATTTCTGTAATACAGTTTTGGTCTAAATTAATGCAATCGGGCTCCGAAAGCATAAATAAAATGACTAAAACTGCGTGAAGAGCTTTTTTCTTGACTACACACCCGTTCATTGACCTTAGCAACAATTAAATCTGCCAAAGTGTCATTTAAGGGCTGTCTGACATCTATTTGAAGCTCGCTAAGTTTTTAACCGCTCAGAAAAGTTGACCACTAGTGTGTCCACTCGCGGTCGGAGAAGCAAGGTAGTTCAGCGAAGAGCATATTATACCGAAAACGAAGGAGAGACGATACGGAGAAGCCAGCCCGAGGGTATGAAGTGGAGGGTTACTTCTGGGACATTGTGATCAATAAGATGCTTGATGTAATTAACGTAACACAAGTCGGTGATTAGTATTGATTTAGCCTCTAACGTATAGCTTCATCATGTCGCTTAAGACCATTAAAAGTAATAATTTATAGTTTCGTCAAAAGGATTGTAAGAAAGCGTCACTATACATGGCAATATCATATTTAATGTTAATTGTTCGAACTGGCCATTTAATTATGATATTCTTTATGCCACAGAGAAGTTTGCTGTGACTATATTATAATGTGCAAAAACCGAAGTAGTTCACGTTATGTAAAATATCTAAGTCTGAAAGTAAAATTGTCATTCATACAGCCTTATTGTTTCCCATATCTTGGGAAAAAACATCCAGCATGAATAGACCCGTAGAAAGAACTAGTGACCATTCTTCGGTTCTTACGAGTTGAGCAATCTTTTGCTGTTTGTACAGGTGATTACAGTGCCCAGTGGACCCGACAGGAGTTGATGATTGGGGGCACCACAGAAGATGATGTCGTATCAACCCCCCCCCCCCCCCGATAAATACAGAAAGTCGATGCAATTACGATCGGTAATTACGATACCTCGCCCGCCGGTGGATCCTTCCTTTGTCACCTAGGGTGTCCCCCTCTCCTCTGAGAAATTTTCGTTCTGTAGAGGCGGCTTAGATGCAAAATGGTTTATATCTTTGGCAAAATTTTTCAACTGATTTCAGAGTAAGGAAATGGGCCGGATTTACCCAGCAATTGAGGCTACCCAATATTTTGACTTTAGGGCCCCCGAAAATGTCCATAAACGAACATCCTTTTTGGATTAGTTTTCACAAATGATCTACTTCTATCAAAAAGTTAAAAAGAAACCCTGACCTGGTTTATACCTATCAGTATATAGGTGGAATATATAGGTGGAATATTTCGTGAATTTGATATTACTATTATAATTACTGTTATAAGATATACCCAGGAACCTGTTACTGAGGCACGTCACGTGGGTAATGATGTAAGAGTGTTGATACTGATAATGGTTACATGAGTACCCGAAAGGCCTATACGTGCTTTAACATGTTTGCTATATTATTGACACTATTTTCAAGTTACAATAATTAATCGTATTAGGTTTGACGCCTTATGCACAAAATATTCAAAGGGCGGTCATTCAGTCATTATCTGCACTTTATGCTAGTGTCAAGGTTCATTTCCGACTATGTTGGAGCTAATTTTAGCTCAAAATTTTTCTAACCTGTACACGCTCGCCTATGGTGGTGGTTCGCCTAGTTCAGTTCTCAGTCGGGCCCAAAAACCTTGAGGTGATTGAGAAGGAGAAGTGGGGATGGGTGTGACCGTGTAAGGAGTAGGTACTGGAATCGACCAATGAATAGCCTCGTCTTTTTTGTCTTGTTCATTTTGACGAACATAACTTTACGGTCAATGGCTAGTCACTTCAGTTAACACTTAAAAATAACTGACAGTGCCATGAAATGCCTCTTGATAACTTACCTTAAATGTGAATAGCAGTCGCTCCAATTTTTCTTTGAACACCAGCTAAAGCTCACAAATTTACTCTTAATTTCTTCAGGAATATCTTTCATGATTATGCAAATAAAATATTTCATATTAGAGGTAAGCTTAGAAGTTTTTCTGCAGAACTGAACAATTCAGTAGCAAAAATTTCGTCACATGACTTCGTTTCGTTTCGTTTTGTTTAGACTTAAAGCCATTCATGAATTAGGATACCGGGATACACTAATTCAAATTAGGGTCACTGTATTTTCCCATTAATTTCCGTAAGCAAGAAAAACACAGCTAAGACTTAAATTTTAGGGGAGGACCCCATAGTTTCCCCGTCTTTGCCTTTTTTGAAGAATATGTGATCATTGACATCTGGACATGCTGCATGGCAACCGTATTCCAAAATCCATACCCGTAGGTAGACAAGATGTTGAGGAGGGACGGAATAGCTTGCATGGGGCTAGATTATCTCGGGGAGAGACTATGTTAAGATATGAAGAACAATATAGTAATTTTTGTTGTCATAATTTTTTCAGGGGCAAAAGTTTCCCTAGGGCCGAGCCCCTCCCCCTTGAATGGTGGTCACACTGCATACTGATAAACGATTTCATGAAATATTTGTTTGTGTTATTATCATGATTGCCAAATCTAAGAAATTCGCATCTAACAATTTTCTTTAACATATTCCCGGGAAGACACCCAACCCACTTTCGGGGCGGGGATACACACCCAGCAGAGTACTTCACGTACTCTGCTGGGTGTGGATCCCCGATTCTGATAACATAACATGACCACAGAGGGAATTGAATTTACTCCTTCGTTTTTTAATGGGCAGATGGGAAAGAACATGATTGAAAATAGGCATTCTAAGTTTTCCTACAAAATTATTTGGGGAAAGAATGAAGAAAATTTTCAACCAGGTAAGAAATCATCAAATCAAAAAGAAAAGGTTGAGAAGGACTGACATAGTACTATATCGATGCATTACGTTGCCCTACTGGGAATTACCATTACTGATTGATATTTTGCCTGTGGCATACTACTGGCATGGCACTCATCCAAAGCTGAAACCATGAGACAAGCATAGGAGCTCATGGAAGTTTTGGGGCAATTACCAAAAATCTGAAAATGGGAGTGTTAGTATGAAGCTATTAATTGAAATTTAAATGGCACAACAGGAGAACACACCAAGCACTTCCCAAAATCGTAGTTTTACTAATTTTGAAGGAGAACCCAAATGAACCGCTTCCAATGGGGGATGACCGAAGGGAAAGTAAAAATAGGGTAAAGGACAAATAAGCATGTTTCAAAATGCTTATTTTCTGTAAATGCTCTTGATGACCTTTGAATAAGCTTGTATAATGAGTAATATACTTAAAATCATGTACATCACACTTGTAAGATTGCCACATAACAGCCTCTTGATGCAAGGGAGAGGATGGACTTGTATACCTCTCGTTGTCGAAAAATAGTTCTGGCCAGAATAATTCCGTGCATTGTCTTCCTAATAATGGTCATCAGATGTGAAGTGTAAACTGCGGCAATTGTGCGCGAAGCACGTCGAAACGTTGCATTAGAATTGTTTTAAAACCCGTACCCGTATATTTGAAAGATACGTTTGAGATGGTATTAGAAAAAAGAAAAAAAAAACTTCCGTTTGAATTGGGTGGAGCGCGCGAAAATTTGATAGTATGCAAACGATTTGTGGTAGGAAAAGATTAAAATAGATCTATCACTCAGTCGAAACCACACCTAATACTCACCCTACCTCCTACATGCAGATATCTATAGCTATAAACGCCTTTTGGTTGCTACAAATATGGAAAATTTTCGAAAATCGATTGCGGGACATGCTCCCATAACCATACCGTTACATAAGTATTGAATATATATATATATATATATATATATATATATGTATATATATATATATATATATATATATATATATATAAATTTAAGGAGTGTAAAGTGACGTGAACAAACTCTATCTAATGGTCATATAAACGCCTTCTGTCCGCATCCCATTGTTCTTCAGCTTCTATATATATATATATATATATATATATATATATATATATATATATATATATATATATATATATATATATATATATATATATATATATATGTAGGCGTATACATAACCGAATGGCAGCACAGAGAAAGTAGTTTTTATGAAGATGATGTGATTTGAGTTGAAGATGTTGAAGTAAACCCCTATCTACCCTATACAAACATTAGCGGCTGCTGATGGCTTTTTTAAGTTTCATTCAATTCTAAGCGGCAAGTTGCAGACAATTGTTTAAGAAGAGGACACGTATCTCGTGGGTGCATTGTGCCCATACCCACCTACCCTCCAGCTCCCCGCCCCTCTTCTGTGATGTCAAAAAACTTTTTTTCTTCAAATTGATCACCTATAAAGAACTGTAAATTCTTGAAAACTTATTTTCCTTCAAAAAATGACACATGTAATATCAAATTGCGTGTAAGGACACTATCAAAATATCTCTCAAAGCATCCCTTCCCTCCGATCTTACCCCGTCTGCCAAATCCTGGTGCGGATGCGGAAACAGGATATTTGATAGTTACAGAAAGGTTAGCTTTCTCTTATAAAAAACAAAGAAAAACTCTAATTGTTAACTCATTCAATAAAGAAACAAAAGAAGCTATATGAAATAAATCATACACGTCGCAGAGCATATGCGTTTATACGAAGACGTAGGTTTTTATATTGTAGGCCTACATCAGCAACCCACTCCCATATTTCTATCCCAAATTCAGCAATGCATCTACAACATTAAACGTCGCGTGAACCCAGTTCAGCAGTTCAGTGAATTCATTTAGTACATCATTCAAAATCTTTCCAAAGATGAATTCATGACCGATAAAACTCGTGTTCGAAATATTTCAAGAACGTGTCCCACTTGAACAGTTATAACGAGTCACAAAGCCTTGTGTGATTTAACTTTCGATAGAAATATTGCTGTAAGCTCGGACTACCCGTACAAATCACAGCAAGGAAAATGAGCCTATCAGAAAAGCCGACCCACCATGGAAGCTATTTAGTCAAAGTAAACTTTCCTGTGTAAAGACCTACCATCTTTATCATGCTTTTTATAAACTGTTTTTGCGATTTTACTGCCGTTAGATTTGACTCTTCAGACAAAGTCAAGATATTTAAGAAAAATGTTTGAGTCAAAAAATTGACAGTTAATGAAGCATGCAATAGGATATAAAATTAGATGTGATCCCTCCCCCACCCCTCCTTCCCTAACGGATATCAGGAGCTGAGTGCCTGAAAAGGTATATACGGGTACGTTGAAACCATACGGGGAGCAATAGATCTACTTGTAGCCCTGCGTGCACAGTGTAACGCCTATTTATGTTGATGGACATACCCTCTTGTAAACATAAAACATTATAGACGAAACGGATTATCCAATAAAAGTTGATATTACCCTCAAGTTTTTTGTTTTTTTTTTCTTAGTGAACATGGTTTCACCTTTGTTTGATTTTTAAGGGCTTGTTTGTGCCTCCTTTTCTTTTAAAAGCGGAAACCCATTTATGATCTCTTAAGTACCCCAAGGGATGAAAACCCCTGGGGTTGACGACCATGGAAAAAAATTGATTTACCTACCGGGACCAATTGTGATATGGATATACATCAGTACAGTGTAAATGTTCTTAGATGTTTCTGGTTCTCCTCCGGGAACTACTGACTAGCCTTGACCCTTCAGCCCTTACGTCTATCACTGTTTCCTTAAATGTTTAGACTGTTTAATAGCCACAGTGACAGGCTTAAAGGAACCAGGCTACGTGTCAGTCCTTAAAAGCCATTCATTAGTTGATAACATTTTGGTAAGCTAATTGAAATATACCAATTTAATTAACAATATCATTAAACTGTTAAAACATACCGTGACCGCAGGGAGTCAAGTATATCAGTTTATAGTATAAAGCGGACCCTCTAATTGTTATTTCTTCCCCCGAGAAGGGTCCAGTTCCCTCTTATTCGCAACCTTTGTTAAAGGGAAATATTACGTTTCCATAATTTAAAACCATAATTTTAGATGTAGAATGATTAGCCAATTCAAAATAAGATAACTGGGTAACTTGTTTTCAAGAAATAAGGTTCTTACAGAAAGCTATTCACTACTTATTATCTCATTAATTTGTCATATCAAAAGTTTGTTTGTCTCAAAAGTTGCTTTCCCCAACTTTTCAGATTTTAAAATGATTCAACTTTTTTTAACTGTTGTAATCTTTAATATTTCTGAGAACAAAGCTATTGCCAGAATTTATCGGCAAGATTGAATGGCTTAATAATGATATAAGCAATTCTATGTGTGTGCTATTTGTCAAATTTAGACACAGTATTTCCCTTTAAAGGTGATAACACATAAGGTCACCGGAAGAGACTATAAATTGAACCTCTCCCCCTCCTCGCATGTACCAGGGAGCTGGAAGACATCGTACCACTTCAAACATCCTGTTTGCTGCCTTTCTCGATCCGTGTCTACAAGTTCTGTCCATAGAAACGATGTGTTCTAGGCAACCTCAAGCTGTATCCTTACTGCACACTTAGGTCTGTTCTGATAATAACTTTATGGTTCGATTTTAGGGACCTACTGGGTGGTTTTAACGGGAGTATGGGGCGGGATCAGCAAAGCCTCTTGCTTACAAGAGTAGGGTGACCTTTTTCGACACTTCTTTTGAAATTTGTTCTGTCAGCAGCAGTTTTTCATTTTAATCGTATTTCGGAAGCCACTACATGGTTACACTTTTAAATCCTATCAGGATACAGTCAGCTAGGAATGTAAATCTACCATCGTGACCAAGTTGTTTCAGATTTCATTGCAGTGTGCATTTTCTACATCTTGACTGCCTGCTGTCTAAACATAGAAGTACTACCCTATACCTCGGTAGTACTTCCATGGTCTAAAGGAGACATGCTCTGTTATATTTGTGTTAAAGGCATGTCTAGGTTTACCTAATGTCTTCCTATATAGAAGAAGTAAGTGAAGAAATGTTGGTAGAGGCATAACTAGAAGAGTCTGTTATAACTATGAAGGCTGTCGACCTCACCATGGCTGACTTAAGATAGACGGGAATGGGATGGTTTATTTAATATAATTAAAATTTCCAACCAATGTAATTCAAAGACTTGTGCAAGGGGCCACGAAATGAACAGTTCAAATGTCCTTAGAAGGGTTAAGGTATATATACAGCACTGGAAGTCAACTTCGTCAGTTTGTATACCAACAACTGTATGCCAAGTGGAGACTCTGCCGACAAAATTTGACCTCGAATGAACCCGTTAACCCAACAGAAATAATGTCGTCTACTCGGAAGGGGGGTTTTTGTTATCAAAATTGTTTCATATTTTTGAGGTTCATTCAGTAATTGTTTACCGTGCAGGCCAAACTTCTAAACCGAACTGTTTGTATTGTATTCTGAGAATAATAGTTATGGATGAAACTTCCATTCTATTCAAGGTGCTCCCCGGGGTTTACTTTAAATCTTATTTCAATGTACCAGCAAACATTGCCGATAGCTGACTATAAGGTTATTGACGGACGAGTTACAGGGTTGCGTGCCCGTAAGTTCACGGGACGAATTTGACGTTCTTTTAGGAGTTTATTCAAAGATGGCTTGACCGGAGGGGTCTTTTAGATAAAGCGACATACGGTATAAGTGTACAGTATGCTAGTTGCTCTTCTAGCTTAGAGAAGGAGCAGCTCCTTTGGCTAAGGTATTGAAATGATGCATGAATGACAGAGGGGTTTCGTCAATGACCGTCTGTATAGTGAGATTACAGAAAATGGACCAACGTACCTGTATGTATCGCCTAAGTAGCACGCTGTACGAAATCCTGATATCATAATGGTCTTTGCAAACAAGAATTTCTCTGCGGGATGCTTGTGTAAAGAAAAGCCGACACCGTCAAATCGTAAAAAGTCCATGGTGGATTGAACAGTTCATTTAGGACAAGTGCGGAAACTGTTTTACCAACAGCCTTGCCCCTTTTTTTTTTTTTTTGAAATTTCTAAGTGAAGGCAAGTACACCCCAAACACACACACAAACGCACGCGCACACACTAATAGTACAAGTTTGGGAGGAATTTTACGTTTCTTCAAAGTGAGTTTAATAATTCAAACGGTGGCAATTTGTTTGAGAAGAGACTTACTGGTTAGAAGAGAGCATATTAGCGCTTTGCTTTGGACAAGGGTTTCCATTCAAATATCTCACGCTAATGTGTCTCAACAAAATTAAAAGGTAAGGTGGCGCTCTGTAAGAAAGCAGAATAATACTGGAGTAACTTTTGCAGGGAAACTTTTTGCTAGTGAAATGAAATCCGCAAGAAATGGGGCATTTACCAGGAGAGACGTATCATGCTCTATTAACATAAAATTTCAGCAAGGAATTAGGCTGAAAAGCTATATGTATTACTTTTAAAAGAGTATTGTATATCTTCTTGCCAACTTTTAAATAACCAGGTCCGTAGCCAGAATAACCACTTTGGAGGGCACATTGAAGTTGGAGTTTCGCCAGCCTGGGGAGGGGTCTAGGGGAAGGGAGTGTCCCACTCCCCCTTTGAAAATTTTTGCCTATTTCAAGGACTCTAGATGCAAAATGGTGCGAGATATTCCATTTTACTTCATATATTTGTATTTCAAAAATACTGGTCTCGTAATAAGTTTTCTCTACTTCAGTGTAAGACCTTTTATTGAAAAATTGGGGGGGGGGAGGGCACGTGCCCCCCGTGGCTAGATGCCTGCAAATAACTATGCAACCAAGTCATGTGATCACGACTGCAAAAAGACCGGTATAGATGAACTCAAAAATAGTTGGACATCTGTAGGGTAACTAGGATTCCTTTCTGAAGGGATGAAGAAATTCTGAACAGTGTAAATGAAGAAGCCCAAGTAATTAGCGATGGAGCTGAAAATGTACACACAATAAGCAGGGTGAACCAGTGACCAAGAAGGGGGGGGGGATTCGTTTCGAGGATATTCTCCCCATTTCGATTATTCCCATTCAACGTGTTTTGCGCAGGTATCATAAGCCCTCATGATGGATCCAGGCAGTGTCACTAACCATAATCCCCTCCCGATCCCCACAAAGCATCACTCGAGGGCTGGCGACGACCGTGCATATGTTTGGAGGAAATGAGCAGTCGTCCCAAGTAATTTCAAAACAAAACCTAGATCTTACAAATTTCTTTTATTTCCTTTAGAACAGTCTTTCATGATGTGTCCAAGGAAAAATTCCGAAGTTAAAAGAAGTAGTTATTCTGCATGAATCGGACATTTCAGTGACAAAAATATTGTCACGTGATTAAACAGAGCCATTCATTAATATGATGGATACCGGTTGTACTAATTCAAATTGGGGTGACTGCATTTTCCCTTTAAGAACACGGCTGGCCGTCTGCACCGTCCATTGAAACAAATTTATCAAATCACATTGTATTTATTTCCCACGTAAAGACCCTTTTCATAACAAAATTATTACATCCCTCATGTAAACCCAGAAGTTTTTTTATCCCATATTCATATAGCCTACACAACCTTAATTTAAAAGTGTCACATTTTTTAAAAATAGAATCCTTCCTAAAGTCGGATATCCTGGTACGTAATTCCAAATGGGGAGTGGGACTGGATTTCGTGGAAACTTCAGTCACCTCAAACTGAATTAGTATACCCTGGTATCCTAATGCATGAATGGCTCTTTTACATCATGTGACAACATTTTCATACATAAAACGTTGAATTTACGAGGAATAACCCTTTGGTTTACCTGGAGTATGTCATATTTATGCTCTGAAGCATCATGAAAATGGTATTCATTAGAGAAATAAGAAGAAATTAATTCGTCATGTATTACGTTAAAATAAGTTTAGGGTAACTGCGCTTCATCCCTTTAAAGTATAGCATTGTTCATTTCGTTCCAAGGGTTGTAAATGATTGGGTACCAATCCAAGTGCTAAGACAACATAGCCTACCAAGTGCAAAAACCCACTTGGAACATACATTTAATAATAAATGAATCCATGATTGAAAGGTTTTCCAAAAATAAAAACATACCAGTGCATGTGCCTATCCTACCAATCTTTGAAATGAAAACTAATTAGAAGGACCATATATTTTTCGTGAACAGCAAACTACTGGGTTTACAAACACAGCCGGCCTACGAAAGACGAATTCAGTACTGTCGCTGCATGACTTCACCTGTTTCCTTTTACTTAGCACTTCATGCTTACAGAAAAATTGGATTCAATTTTACTATCTTTGAGATAAATAAAGAAAAATTGGGGAAAAGAAACATTATGATTGTCAAAAATTAGTTAAGTACACTAGATTACAAGTCAGTTAAGCTTCATGTACCCGTTCCGCGATTTTTCCTTTCTCGTACAATCCTTGCAGCTTGGTCGCTACTTTTGAAGAAACTTTGACATTATCAAGGTTACGAAGTAATATTTCTGTCTATCCCTGATAAATAATGCATGCTATTCTTTAGGTTCAGAATATTCTCAATGACATGTTTTGTTGTCAAGTTCAGATATATTACAATATTATGTGAAAAACACTACAAAAGATACTTTGAGTTATTCACGACGTGAGTAAAATATGAAAACTTATATCACTGATTAAAATACGAAACACTGACATCGAGGAGCAAGCTGCAGGCAAAGTTTCCCGAGACAAGGACACAACATTAATGTCCTTCTTTGACAATGCGAAAGTGATAGACTTAGTGCTGCATGGTGTGGCATTGAGCCTGGATGGTAAGTTTGATCGCCACCATTGACGTATCGCTGTGTAGTGTATAAAAATAAAGTTTTTGTTTAATAAGTACTGATGCGTAACCAGTCATTAACTTACCGTGAGATTGTTCCCGATAAAATTCAACTCGGCCGTAACTTCTTAAAGAGTTCAGAAGAGACAGCTTGTCCAACGACTTCCCACCTTCCTGTTCGTAATAACTGCCAGAATATCTCTAATGCATCGAAAAAGTCAATCGCATAACTGCTTTACAAATCCCATGCAAAAGAGAAAAACATTCCCCCAAATTCTCACTCGTGAGTGTTAACCTGCCAATACGCTGTTCTTATTAGCACCTTCGATTTGACTTTTCGAGTGGTGGGACTCCGACAACGGGAGTTATTTTACCCCGGAGGAGTCCCGATATTCAGGTGAAATCATGCGGTATGATTTGGCGAAGAGAGAAAAGAATAGCAAAATCAATGCAAGGTCATCCACGCACAAAATGAGGTGGGGGTTTTATTTTGAAAGAGATCACGGGCGGATTATCCATCGCTCATTTTCGAAGAATCAAACGAACTTGGTAAAAATGAGAATACTTCCTTAGTGATGCTCACGTGTTGGTTTTAGATTGCCTTCTTCATCATCAGCCTCCTGTATACCTCAACCAGGTAAAATAGGATTTAAAGCGCAAAGATAAACAGAGCTACTCGTTGTTGTAATCGGACCTCGAAAGTATGATCATGGAATTTGGGTAGAAGAAAAAGTCAGGTGTATGTGTGATTGTTATTTGCAGAAAAGAGTTTTGAAAGGCAATTTTTAAGTTCCGTCACCTGCTTTATTTCCTTCAGAGGTAGAAACGTTTCATTCAAATCTCAAGGACAACATGTGAGAGCACAGAAAGTGGATATCGATTAAAAGTGACCTCCCTACTGTGTTACAGTATAACAAACGACCGTCACGCCATCAGAGTAGAACAATACAGAACCAATTAGTCATGGTTTCTTTATTCTTGTCGGTAAAAACATTAGAGCATACAGCGCTCGTGCGTATTATAACTTTTTGTTCGTATCCTGTGCACCTATTTCTCAGTTCAGTGGAGTGGACTAAATAATGTCTGCCCCAGCATTAACTGACAGGAAACTGATCTCTAAATAAACGATATCATGTACAACAGTTCATAAGGTAGTTGTCAGAAAAATAAGAATAATCTTAAAATACATAAGGTTCATGTGGTTACTGTATATTGTGTCAGCGGATCAGGTTTAGCCCTTTTTACAGGACTTTTGATGATCTGTCAGCGAATTGATCCCACTGGGTTTGTTAAGCCAGTGAGCTGAATTTTCAACCACGCCCTGACCCCCTCGCACAATTTAAGGATCTGTATTTTTGCCAGTGTTTGTGAAGCCGACACCGGTTCACTGACCCTCTTATATGGCTTCATATCCATTATCTTAGCTTTAAAGAACCTTTAGGGTTTCAAGAAAGACTATGATTGTAAATCCACTACAAACTACTCAACATGTTAACCCATGAGGGGACCACTGCCCATTGCCCAAGGAAACATTTCGCGGACTACACCGCGGTAGCACATAGCCCAGGCGTTTTTGAGGACAACCATTATCTATAGAAACCGCCTAGACCATACCCCGTGGAGCGGACTTTGTTTTCTCAGCCCCTCTTTTTTAAGGCATATTACTGACAAGAAATATGCCGTTCAATCTTTTACGCAGGCAACCTGGACCAAGGGGTTGATATCAACTCCCTGCTTGTACCAATGGTTACTTTGCATGAGTCTACTAGATACAGGTGAGGTTCACGTCGTAGGCTACCGTACGATCTTGCAATCTGGCCGCTGTTAAAGAATACTTTTCAATTTCAATTCATTTAAGTAACAATCATGTTTTCAACTTTTCAGGTTTTTTCGTACTGAGTGGGTAATATTTTTACCAAAGTTTTCCAACCTCATCTCAACATATCACTTTCTGACTGAAAACATCCCTTGAAGATTTGCCAAGAAATGCCTTCAAGAATGCCTTACTTGGACAGGCCATTTGGTAGTTTTCTTTTTTCCTCAACTTTCTGAAAACACCTCATAATCACCAGAATGTGTCATCCATTCTTACCACAAGATCGATATGTTTCTTCAAAAGTTGGGTAAATGTTTTACACATTTGACACTCTTCGTAAGCATGTATCTGCAGCAGCATAGGACTAAATTACATGCACTCGTTATGGACAAAGTAATTGCAAGACACCTTACGCACTGTTGCTCCCGGTAGTGCCACAGCGCTGCTCTTTCCCAAGACTGCAAAGACTCTTCGGAAAATTTTACTCCCTCTAAGTAGACATCCCCATTGTATTTTTCAAGATATTTTTTCACTCTCCTGCCCGGGCTCTCACTGAATGAATTTCTCACTGGCGGATGTAAATCTCAGAAACGGCACGGATACGAGGTTAAGTCCATATAATTCTGAGAGTTGATTGCAAAGACAGAACGAAAAGGGTGGCCTCAATTCGCCAGCTGAAACTTGGGTAAATTTCACATACGACCGGTAGCCCCGTGGTTTTATGGGCTATTGGCATCTCTCAGTCACAAATCAAAGTCAACAAGTTTATATACTTTACTTATTTTTATGAAAAAATAAACAAACAAAGTTAAAACATTTTGGAGACTTAAAGGGAGAATGCAGTCACCCCAATAAAGAATTGTATAGTAGACTATCCTATTTCCTGAATGACTCTTGAGAATCATGTGACAGTATTTTTCTCACTCAACCGTAAAATTTACAAGGAGCAACTGCTTGGTTTACCTTGAATATGCAATAGGCCTATTTATGTCCTAAATATTATGAAAGATACTTGGAAGAGAAATAAAAAGAAATTTGTGACATTTAGCTATTGTTTCAAAATAAGTTTGGGGCGACTGCTTTTGACCTTAAAAGGCCTCCTATACGTTACGATAATGAGCTGCATACTTATTTTAGTTTACTACAAAGACATCTAAGAAGCAATATACAGATTTTGATAACCTAGGTGGGGTTTGCAATCACACGTCGTTGCTTTGGCCTAGGAGGCGTGGGCTGGGAACTGCAGCCCCCAACACACATTCGGACAGAGAGTTTGTAATTTGGGGCAAAATATACTCTGTTTTAGGGCAAGCATGCATGAAAAATTTTGCAGTCTCCCCCACCCATCCCACCAGGTGGAGGAAGCCCCCTATCCTTATACTTTGCCCCCACCAGTTGGAGGTAACCCCTATCCTTATGCTTTGCTGTCCCCGTATTTCATTTTGATCCAGTGTCCCTAAGAAACCAGCTGGGTTTTCTGCTCTTTATGTGTAAGTCATAGTTACAACTTTCACTTGAGCTTATACTCCTTACCCTTAATTAATATAGCAATCTCATCACTTACAAAACAAACGACGGTGCAGTAACATGAGTTATCCCATCGTCATTCCAACGCACTATCATTCCCTCACATTACAGACTGAATGTCTTTTGTAAATCGTGCCGCAATAAGTAGCCAGTTTCTTCAACCTTTGTCATTCTTTGCCAACTAAAAAGTGAACTTTGTTTTCAATCTTAGATAGCCAGTTTTTTCTTGTCCCACTATCCTGTCAGAATTCCCGACGGTAAATATCGTGGAGTAAATTCTACTTCTAACTGAGGAACTTTCTCACGAACATTTCTCTCTCTCTGTTTCTCTGTATTTTTCTTCTTTCTTTCTGTAGAAAGCTTTTTACCTTCCTGACGTTGCAAGAGTGTAAAGCTGCCATTGATTGCTACAGTTTCAAATTTCCGAGCCTTACACGTTAAGATCACTTTCGTCCCCACCAGACTAATGCTACCCTGTTTTTAATTCTCCTTGGAAAATGACTGACAAGTTATTCATCTTACAATAATCGAAAATTACCTCATTTGGTGTGGCCCAATGCATACCGAAAATCTCCGATTTCCAACGATCGAATTGTGAAGGAGGAATTTACATTGGTGCAACTCGAGAAGAATATTATCCACACGTACGATAAACCCAGACGGAAACTGCTCTTAAGGATCTAACTTTTTTTCGGTTTTTCTCTCTCCGCAGATATTTATGTAGAAACATTATATGAATGAGCTTTTAAAAAGGAAAGTAGGAAAAATGTCGTGATTACAGAGAACCCAAAAGGGTTGAAATTCATTTTCTGGAATTTAGACTTTCAGACCGCTATAAAAATGTAGCATAAGTCTCTACTCAGTCGACGCGGTTTTTAATGTAATGCGTTGTGCACTGTCAATATATCACAGAAAAAAGGTGTTTTGAAGTTGGAGTGGGGCTTAATTCTGAAAAGGTATCGACATGTTTATATTCGCAACGACTGAAATAAGGGAAAGTAACAACTTAAAATTCCGAAAAGATTATGTTATAATTAATTGTAAAATCAAGTGCATTTCTGATTTTATCCAGGGGTATCACAACGTAAATGGTTACGGAAACAGAGGCGAGCAATACAAAACTACAAAGTCTCTACTTTTTATTAAATTAGATCTCAGCGATAGCTTCTTTTGAAGAGCAAGTTTCTTCTGAAAAGTGAAGAATCTCAAAACTTTTTTGGTAGGGTACGCCTAAATAGTAAATAAACTTTGAACTAGTAGGAGAAATAATCTTTGGTGTAATGATAAAATAACAACAATTTGCAGAAGTAGTTTTATACAAAGACAGGACAACGTAGTCAAGCATGAAATGCAAGTCTGTTGAAATTGCCGAGTGCCAGCGTCACCGTACAAAATGGGCCTGCTGTAAAGTTCCTTCCCTTCCCTTCTTCCCTGATCAAGTGAAACTATTCTTAAATGAAATCAAAACTAAAATTACACTAACGAATATAAAGAATAACTAAGCGTCCTAAATTTGATTTCGCAACTCTGGATGAAAGTGATAGGTTATGAACAGAGACCTCTTATGTCAGATTGTTTTCCTTTTTTAAACACGAAATGTCATAATAATTTAACTGGTTAAAGGGCACAAACAATCCCAAGCAAGATTCTTCATAAACAGCATTTTGTTCTATTTATTTCTGTGTTCTGCAAGTAACCATGTTGATGTGGAAGATGACCCGAGGAAAATGTTTGATTTACATTGCGTCAACAGTGACCCGAGCAGAAAATAGATTTTATCATTATAAACCATTTAGTCAATTAACGTTGGCAATAGGTTTTGTTCAGGAAAGTATTTTGCATTGTGAGAATTATGATTGTTGCACCTTTTAATATTTTGAAGTTTGGGTGCAGAACAAATTATTCATGAGCTACAAGGAAGGGAATTTCTTTCATGTTTTTCTCTATAATTTTATCTTTGGAATGGTACAAAATTCAACCTTAACTTTTCGTTTGTAACCAGAGGGCCGGAAACAATTTGGAGGTACCGCTTACTGTCTATTTAGTTTTACGAGGTTCTCGTAGTTTCACCTCTGATGGCCTCAGATGACCTTTGACCTTCAACAAACTCATTGGGAACTCTTTCTCTTAAGTAACACATCTATATACCAAATATGAAAAGGATCCACAATCTATGTCTTGAAATATCGTGTTTTTTTCAAGGTTGTCGATTTTTTCCTCTAATGACCTCAAATGACCTTTGATCTCCACTGAAAACAACAGGGTTCTTCCTTTTAATATTATGAAGTTATATACCAAGAATGAAGATCGTCCATCATTGCTATCTGGGGATATCGTGTTTACAAGCAGTTTTTAAAAATTTCGTATTTTCACCTCCGGTGACCTCAGATAGCCTTTGACCTTTACCAAAATCAATACGATTCATCTTTTGACTATAACGCATCCACATGCCAAGTATGAAAAGCATCCATGCTTCCCACCTAGAGATATCGTGTTTACAAGGTTTTCGGTTTTTGGCCTCTGGTGACCTCACATGACCTTTGCCCTTTACCAAAAACATTAGGGAATCTTCATCTTAATATAACAATTCTATATACTAAGTATGAAAATTATCCATCATTGCTGTCATGAGATATCGTGTTTACAAGTCAAGCGTCACAAACACACACACACGCACACACGCATACACACAATCGCCCGTGTGATTGCATAGATTCCTTTTGCCTTCGGCAAGGAATCAAAAAAGGTTTTCTTCTTCATAATAAAGGTATGGTTCATTATTCGTCAGGGGTCAGGGGTCAGGGGTGGATCAAGGGTTTTTGAGGTGGGGATTTCAGAAAAACGAAATTTACCTTCCATTTTATAGGCTAGAATGGGTTTTCTATTGCCATTGTGAAAATAGTGACCTCTTTTCGTATTTAAATATGGGATTCTGTTTACTGTTATGAATAAAGAATCTTTTCCCCATTATGAATATCGTAGCTTTCCTCCCATTAAGAATATAGAACCTTTTTTTTCCATTATGAATAGCGAACTTTTTTGCCCTTACGAACAGTGAACTTTATGACTAGTAAACCCTTTTGTATTTCTCCTTTTATAAATAACGACCCTTAAGAACAATGAACTTTATTTCTGTAGAAAAGCACGTTATTAATAACGACCCTTGTGAAAAAATGACCCTTATGACTAGAAAACCTCCTGGATATCGGTTAACACTCAAGATATGTGCGTGCTCTTGAAACCCTGATTAAATTCAGCTAGTATTCCCGATCTCCAGCCATACTCTAGATGAAATAACCAAGAATTCTTAGTTAAATATAACTATAGGAAAATGTTTTATTTTAATCAAGACACTTAACCAGTCCTCCATTTCACCAGGAAACTTAAACTTTGACAAGGATTCATGCGCACTTTAACCAGAAAATGGTTGGATAACCGACGAGCGTGATCCAGTTGAATTTAATCAGGGTGTTTTCACAGTGTATAACTTCGAACTTTTCTCTTCAACTGAGATGACTGCATGTGCATTTAAAAGTATTGCTGACCAACATTTCGTTACATAGGATCCATCGTTGTAAGAGGGTACAAACACGACGTCACGGGGTTTTATTTGTATCGAACCAGGGAGCTGGAAGACTGTCTTCCAGCTCCCTGATCGAACTAATCAGTTTAGATAAGTTATTCAAGCTTAGTAGCAATGCTGGAGTCTAGCTTTAAATGTTATCGCTTCTTCATCTTCCTTTCCTATTATGTAAGAGTCTTCAAGGAGGGCCGACCTTCAGGAAAGAGATACGCACCTATAACAGACTAATTCAGGCATCACCCTGTTTTTCAAAGCCCACCTCCATATTCTTTCTTGACCGATATGATACCTTCCGCTGTGATGATACAGCACGGATAATGCCCCAGATCAGGCCCGCCGTGCGGTTTAAATTGCCCAAAGCGACTGTAACAATTTGCAAATTGTCTCCTGGTTCACGTTTCATCTCAGCTTACACTTATTGCATTTCACTCTTCCTTCATCCCCAAAATTCGACAGTTTTGTATGTTTTTAGCGGGGTTTGCAGGCAACCTAACCTCTCGTGCTTTTGATTCCCCCAGGGCATTATGTGTATAGAGGGCGATGTTCAAGAGGATACCTTTACTTACAGTGCGCGCGTTCGTGTCTCGATCTCCAGTAATGCTGTCCCGGAGTGATATGATCCGATCACATTTCTGAGTAATTTTATGCAATCAAATAACCCGTGAAAACTCATTTGCTCATACACAATGTTATTAAATTATAGCGATAAATTAAGCGGGGTGTCCTCAGGTTAAGGTGACCGAGCTACAGGCAGGTGAAGTTCCTATCGTAGCGTACAGAGACCACCTGACACTCGGCGAGTTAAATTTCTACATGAGAACCTTTAGCGAGAATGGATCGGTGGTTCCCAGACGCTTTAGGCTCTATCACCGTCTGCTGCTCCTCGCATCATGAATGTCCAAGAAACACCGAAAGACCTAAAATCTAAGATGAACGCCGATGTAAAAGAAACACATAACACTTGAGTGTCCTGATTTAAGTTTAAAAGAAGTTTTTCGGTAATTTGAATAAGCTATGTTTACCACTGACTACCACTTACTTATCGATACAACCAGCAACACGGATGCCAGGTACGACGGCGCAGCCGTCTTTAATGCAAACGAAGATGAAAACATTTCAATTTACAAATCGAAGTTGGAGAATGACGCATGAGATTCTCCGTAGCCAAACTAATCGATTTGAATTAATCGTCACACATCGGCCTAAAGAGTATTAATCAGCTGGGAGTAACTTCAATAGTCTGGTCAGTGGCAATGTCATTTTACTCCTAATGCAGACAGTTGCTTAAATAGTTAGATGACCAATCAAAATGACTCAATTTGTAGGGAATCAATCAGAAAACGGCCTCAACAGGGTAAACCTGATTAATTCATTTCGAATCCTTTAGTTTTAAAAGCATGATTTGTTCATTGTATTGTGATAATAGGACTGCACTCTCGAGGCTCGTTAACGCAGGAAGTTTGAAGTAAATTATATTCCTGTTTGTCCGTAAACAACAGTCTCATGGGCAAAATAAGAGCAATCGGACTCGATAAGATGTAAAACCTTAAAGGGGAATTTTCATTGCTTAAGGCCATGTCCTGGTGAGCATACAAGGCTATAAAATGTAATAAAAGTACTCTCTCTGCCTTGTGTGGAATGTGAGCTACTCTGCATCTTTCAAATTTTCAAAATTTGATGTCAATCAAAGAGCAGTCACCAACTGAGAATTTTCATATACATACACTAAAAATATACTTTGGGGTGATGACAGTCTGTCTTTAAATGGTGTAACATGCAATGTTGTTATTACTGCATTTCCCTTCGGAAAGAAAGCGACGGCTGCTTATGCGGATTAAATTTCAGAGATGAATTGCGTTATAATTTTAGACTTAAACGCCCATCCCAAAATGTAGCATTTCCTCATATTGCATAAAACCGGAATGGTATCTTAATTCTGTATAGACACTGATTACGGGGAGAAGACTACAACAGAATTAAACACTTGTGTCAAGCTGGCATATGCGATGAGTAATTGAATAGAATTCGTGCCATTGTTTTGTCATTGGCACTTTTAGCCAACCTTTTTAGGACAACTTCAGGTACAGAGAAGGGTAAAAGGGTGGGACCGAGCAACTACTTTTTAGTACGTTAAGATTAACCCATCCCTGCAGGAACAAAATAACATCACTCCCTTTTCTTTTCATTTGCCCCCTCTCACAGCGGAATAGAAAAGTTTGGGACCTAAAAGTATAAGTGCCTCATCCCATGAAACGTTAATGATGTGCGCCTTGCCCACATGGCATACACGTAGCAGGTTGTGCGACATATCTCTCTGAAAACTAAAAGAGGGCCGAGGGCTGAGTAAACAGAGTCTGCAACGTAAGGCACATATGATCCGTCCGGCATTTTGAAATTTTTCTTACGAAAAAGTGCTCACAAAGACACGACCTTGACATACCTCACAACAAGTAAAGCCCGGGTCACACTGCCACGACAACCCACAACACGACGGTGACCACCCACCGCGTCGGCTGTGGTCGTGGCAGTGTGGTCGGCTCCACGACTAGAGTTTCGTCGTGTCGTAAGCCGTCGGTCCGATTGAACGTGTTCAATCGTAGTTGGATGCAGTCGGTTAGTTAGCTAAACAAGATTTAACGACACACCAACACGAATGTGTTATATAGTGTCAACTAGATAAAACGGTAAAGTTTAAATACGGTTTCAAACACGGTCCAAGTTCAAGTCTGGTTTCAAATGAATACAGCTCAAATACGGTGCAAGTTCTTCCCTTTAGTCGCCTCTTACGACAGGCGAGAAATACTGTGGACATATTCTACAACCCCCAGCCCACAGGGGACTGGATGCAGTCGGTGCACCAGAATGTTTACGCTTTATGCAAATTGTCTACGACGGAGAGTCGCAGGTAGTCGTGGCGGGTGTGACCCGGGCTTTAGTCATTTCATTGAGCTCTGCAACTATTATTATTACTATTAATTTCCTAGCCTATCAAAACTTCACAGCCATGTTTAATACAGACTGTTGCAAGTTCCTATCGTAAACCAGAATGTGAGGTATATTCGGAATAACGACCCCTAGAAGTAACGAACGACAATCGCGAGGCATTCACACTCGCGAATTCAGATTCCAAAATGGTGAATTAAAGTTTTGGCGACATGCCACCAAAAAGAGCTGTTTCACTTGGCAGGTAAAGAATAAAATTCCCCAATGAAAGATCCATTAGAATTATTTCAGTATCTTTTACCTCAAGATATACATTTTCTGTGTTTGATGGTTTCTGGAGTTACGCATTGCCTATGCAAAAATAATGATGAGGAGTGTTGCACAGTGTTAGCGTTTCTTTTGTTTAACTTGTATAAATTAAACCTTAATGACTCATCAGATAGTTTCCCGTCTAGTGAGTGGTATTAATATATTTCCAGAAAATTGACTCCTCTGTGGATAACAATGCAACAAGTTTCCTTGAAATGAAAGGTGGAAAAACAAAGGCTAGCATTATCCATATTTGGTTAAGTCCATCTTTCGATGCCACAAATTTGCATATTTAGATTATGTTTATTCAAAAAACAAATGTGAAATAGAAATAACCATGTAAAATAGTCAATAAAGGGTGGATTTTGATGGGAATTGCGGCTTTGTTCTTGATTTTGAATGCTTTTTACATCAAATGTCCAACTTTGTAATTTTCATGTCACCAGACCTTTAAAGCTATATGCAGATGTCTCACGCATCATTCCTTCTGTTCTCATGTACCCGAGTCCATGTTGGGACTTACCACACGTGCCCTCAAAAGACCCACGCCCATATGAATTACTGTATAAAGGTTAAGCAAGTAACAAGAGGCAAAACAAAAATTGATTGACAAAAGCTGAATGAAAAAAATCTGCAAACACCAGTTTTCAGGGGTTTGAACTCAGAACCTTACGCCTGTGAGTTTAAAGCATTCTCCCCTGCATCAGACTGAGGACTTCTCTACTTATTCTAGGGTTTAAATGTAATATTGTTATATACGTGCAGCCTTCACTGAATGCATATTTTTAAAATGATAAAAGTTAGTGATCATGCTAGTGAAGAGATTAATATTGTTCTCTATGGTGTTAGATTGTAAAAATGTACAGTAGCCACTTTTGGTGGTAACGAAGCGACACAATTTGGAAGGACCGTCTGCAGCATAGTATAGTTAAGAACGCTGGCCTACACTGGTATAAAGTGGTAGCTTGCTGTTTGAAGGAATGCTTTGAGCAGTGGTGCCCGCCTGCATGCGAGAGCTGTTATTGGTCATCACTTACAAGTTGGACAATCTACTTCTGTACCGAATACTCCATGGGCCATGGCAAAATCTGTTTCCTTTGATAGGATACCATTCGATTTAAACAGTCAGCCTCTTCATGTTTATACTAAATTGCTTTGAAACTCGTTGAGAAATATCATTATTCACTTCCTTATCTAAATATTGCTGTTACAGGAAAGTGACAACTGTGCTTGTAACAGCATTCTACAGAGACGGTAATAAGCGGCTCAAAGCTAGAATTAGACTTAGGGTGGTCACTTAGAGTTATGTTGACATGCCACCAAAAAGAGCTGTTTTTTTTTTCTTTTTACTTGGCAGTGAAAGAATAAAATCCCCCAATGAAAGATCCTTTAGATTTATTTCAATATCTTTTACCTTTCTCAAAGTTAAACCTCTTCAAAGTTTGATGGTTTCTAAAGTAACTTTTTTTTCTAAAGTACCCTCCACTTCTCAGAGCTAAGGGGCGAAACCAAACGTTACTCCCGAAGGAGTTCTCTTCCCCAAGGGAGCTACGTCCCCGAAAGGAGAACAAACTTAACTGATCAACCCCTCGACCCTCAGACCTCTACATCAAGGGTCTATCATGCGTGGTCCCTTTCTCAAATGGCTGAAAAGAACAGATACTACCTGTGATCTTAGCCAAAATAAATAAAAATAGTGATGTGATGTCACACATTGTTAAGATTTCTTTTGTTACCCTTTAAAAATAATCTCTTAATTACTGATCAGATAGTTTACAGTTTGGTGAGTTATATAAATATTTTTCAAGGAAACAATTTTCACTTCCATAATAAATCCCTCAGGGAATAACAATGCTACAAGCGTCCTTGAAATGAAGATTGGAAAAACAAAGGCTAACATTAGCCATATTTGGTATGACCGTCTTTCGACATCAAAAATTTGCAAAAATATTAACTCATGTTTATTCATGATACAAGAGTAAAATAGAAATTACCCTGTTAAATGGTTAATATTTGATGGATTTTAATGGGAACTGCGGATATTTTCTAGATTTTTAATGCTTTTTACATCAAATATCCAACTACGTAATTTTCATGTCACCAGACCTGTAAGAGGAAGTAACCCAGATTTTTTCTTCAGATGGTCATCAATCCCTTATTTTGACATTTAATTTGCATGTGATACTATATCTGAAACTACAAAGGGTTCTCACTACTGCTAACAACTATAGAGTACGATACCACAAGGGAAATGATAACATATGTGGTTAAAGGCTCTTCGCCAGAGAGTCGAGGGGACTTTAGAAAAAGCTTTAGAAAAAGACTGTGACAAGTCTAAAACACGATAGCTATACTTCTCTTTTCGCTCTTAAAAAAGAACAATAGTCAACGAGATGACTTTAGTTCGTTTCAAGCTCTTAAATGTTCAATCAAAGAAGCAAACATACAACAAAAGCCTCAAGTTGAAGAGCACTTCTTTAGGTATAGGCATAGACTCATACCGTACTGATCAGGAGAGGATATTTTTATACTCACATGAACATCTTTGCTGATATATTGTTCAATTAATACAAGAGTAACTGTACCTGTAATTTACACACTTTATGTGATATAATATATCCCAAACGAATCTTGTGCTAGGTGAATTACTTGTGAAATCCTGATCACGAACGGGTGAGATCATCGGATAAGCTGATAAACTTTTTTACACGTCCAGGGAACAGAGCCAAGGTAGGGGGTCATGTCCCTCTATATTAAGGGCTTTGTGGCATGTTGCTCCCCCCCCCCCCCACCCAACGGTGTGAAAGAAAAAATACAGTTTCCACTGTTATTTTCGTCCCTCAAATGTATAGCCCTACCACGCTCTTGTCCCTTCCCCTTACAATGCCAAAGTCTAGCCATGGAAGTATCTAGTGCTTTCCGTGGACTAGCTAGGCTACTGTGAAAGATTCAAGATCTTGACCTGAGAAAAGCCTTAACTTTATGCAAGTAATTTCGTTTGCTTACACCACAGTGACTGAGGTGCACTAAACCCCACTTTCGAACCTCGGATGTATGTTCGATTGTACCATACCTGTAATAAGTACCGGTACATAACTTGTGTAACCTTGGAGGTAAAGAGTTTTGTCCCCCAACTTAAGTGACCGTTAATATCAAACGTTACACAGTACGGTACTCTTTCTTGGTGGAGGCCAGTGGACGCCCACCCCCCCCCCCTCCGCAAAAAACTGTCTGTATTTTGCCATCCTGCAATGTCTCTTTTATGCCACCACCAATACCGGTTGCTTAATTAATGGAGATCTCCTCTGCAGTCCAATACGAAGTCCTTCGTAAAGATAACTTGTGAAAAATGAAGAAACTTTGTTCGAAAAAGTGGAATTAAGGGTACATACATGATGTGCAACAATACTCACCATTTAAAAGCCCACCGAATATTTTGTTACTCTTCAAACACAGGTGATGTATTTTGATGGAAGAGAGGGCGGGGTAGGGCGTTGTAAGTCAAGGGTTGTCCCAGATTCTTGGCTGTGGCCGTAGTTAGCACCCGTTTGAGATGGCCCAAGTCAGTCAGTTTATAACTTCCTCTAAAGCTCTTAAGGGACCTATACAGGTGCAGACCTTTGTCAATAGGGGAACGCCAGACCAGACTCGGAGAAGAAGAAAAGTTTGTAGACGGAGCTTTGCTGGTAATTCTTTCTGATAAAATCCTCTTACTGTTCTGTCCTTCGCAGGCTCGTAGCTTCATCCTCCCATGCCTGGCATGCCCGTGGGGTTGTTGGCAGTGCGGCTCAGCACCGTGGGAGAATAAAGAGGTGACATCTTAAACTGTGACAAGGTCACTTTAATGTTCTCCTCATCAGCGACCTATGTTCACCCTCCGAGGCATTCCATCAAGGTTGGACCATAAACCGATACCAACCGTACATTAGTGGTGATGAACGGAAACAAAGGCGATTTTAAATTTAATTAGCTCGAGGTTTTCATGTACAAGTTAAACATAAGTGAGAATTAAAAGGAATGAACTGCAAACCAACAGTAATTCGACACTAAATACGGGCTATAGAAGAAAAGAGAGTTATAACTTAAGCTGTCATGGTAATACTTGGCTACCGTCATAAAACGTAAGTTGACATAAAAGAAAGGAAAAAACATGAAACATTATCTAAGATAAACTTAGCTACACAATGACAACAATTATAACTACGTATCAAACCTTGCTTTATTCTTGTCTTACTTTACATTATTGCAAGGGGGTAGAGAGCGTAATCGCCTTGCAATTGTAAATCTGGTCTTTGTCTGTAATAAAGGCCACGGTGTATTTATAAAGGTGGGGGTATGGGGTGACAAAGCTCGACCTCCATCCTGTGCAAATTAATATCAATTTCAGGACAAACAAAAGTTTATTACAGGGCAATAGCACTTTGTTTTCATGGCAAATTAAATCATGTTTTTTTGCCAATCAGGAAATTTTTCTGAGAGAACCACTTTCCCCCCATGTGAAATAAATCTCTTACAACTCGGCTCCAGGTTAAAGGCAGTAGGCAGTCACCCAAAACAGAGTGAGTGTATCCTGTCACTCTAGTTCATGATTGGCCTATTTTTATCATGTGACAATATTTTTGTGAGTGAATTGTGGAATTCAAGGAGAATTTTGCCTTTCTTTACCTATTGTTTGTAATAGTTATGTTCAAAATGTCTTCAGAAGTGCTTTTAATGCAATAAGAGGAGAGTTGCAAGAGTTTGCTGATTTTTCAAAGAAAATTTTGGGGCGACTGCCTATTGCCTTTAATGATTCAGTTTGTGATCTTTTTCACTAGTGTTTAATGTAATGATACCGTTTAATTGAAAAATATTTGCTTAGATGTCTACTTTCGTACAATAATATTTGTTCATTTATACAATTGCTCTCCAGACGTTCAATCTTTTGATAATAATTTTAGTCAAAACATTTAAAGAGTGCATTGCCTGCCTTTGTTTCTCTTTTGCCTGTTTGCCTGCTTTTGTTTCAACTGTGAAATGAAACTGTTTATATGACCTTGGAAGATAACTCTTTTCTTGCATGGCTTGCTATGAGGGGGATGCTTGGATTGCTATTTAACTCTAACACTGACAGTGATGTTCACATTTTGCAACAACGTGCTTAAGCTTTAGGATAAACAAAGAAAACAAAGACAGTAGTCTGATTAAGTACAAGAGAGACATCGCACATTATCGAAAAGTTCACTAAATCATAAAATTCATTGGTTACACTGTAAAAACAGTGTTTAGGAATTAAACACTTTTCTTAACACTTTTTTGCCCCCATTTTGGAAACACGTTTACACTCTAAACACGTTTAGGAATTAAACACATAATGTTTAGGAATTAAACACGTAATGTTAAGGAATTAAACATGTGTGTTTAGGAATTAAACATGTTTCCAAAGTGGGGGCAAAAATTGTGTTTAATTCCTAAACACGATTTTTAGAGTGTACAATTTCAACATTTAATATAATATGTCCTGTAAATTTAAGCGTAGGAAGCGGGGAGAGGAGCTGGAGGCTAAAGCCCGGAATCAAACTAAAGTAGCAATGCTACAATGACTCAACCCCTTTTGAATGGCTTCACAACCGAGGGCGCTGCACCATTAAGGTTTTATATTCTATTTTAAAAATTCCATGGAGGAGGGGGTGTCTTGCGGATATTCACGATTGTTATGGGACTTTTGCTTCCGGTACGAAACATTATCCTTTTCATTTCTTGATTGATTGAAATCTTGTAAATGTGTGGTCATTTATAGCCAAATGTAAAACGATGAATGTTGTGGGGGGGAGGTAGGTGAGGTACAAAGGGGTGAGACAACTTAAGGCCCCACAATATCTGGTGAAAGATCTATGTTGTAGTATTTGCTTGGTTTTATGTTTGATCTTAACTTTATAATGGATCCATGTGTTACTATGTACAGAAAGAACAAACTGAGGTGTTAGTATGTGGAGTGTCGTTTAACATGTCAAAGAGAAGTCCAGTTAAAGAACGTTTCCCATTCATAGGCGGTGTGAGAATGGTCTAAAAGTACTTTTCTTGACTTCCGTAGTTCCCCCACCCCCGGGAAGTACTTAATAATGGTTTAGATACACTGGAAACGATGTCCTAAGAGAGCATGTCCCCACTTTCCAAAGTTGCACATTTATGAGTAATCACCGAAAATACACTATTACGGTTGCTAGGGAAAAAAATCCCTGGCAAGGTTAGCGTATGCCTCCTCCCCCTTGGTTCAAGGACTTAAAACCCTTATTTTATTTCTTCTGTAAAAATGTTAAGTAAGTTTCTTTAAAAATTACATAATATGTAACACAAAGTTGCTTCTATTAAGGACCCTCAAATATTCAAAAACTTCCCAAAGGAGAGGAGTTGACCCCTCCCCTTGAATCCCTCCCCAGGTCCGAAACAAAGTTCAACCCCTTCCCCAGCTGAGAACAACATATACCTGTGCCTGTAAGGATGACAGTTAAAAGACCACTTACATAGACAGGCGGAGATCCAGGGGGGCGCACCCGGCGCACGTCCCCCCCCCCCCTTTTTTCAATGACCAACGATTTTTTGAAAAAAAAAATGAGCAAATAGATATGGAAAATATGCTTCCCAGATGCTGGGAAATCGCATCTAAGCGCATCTAGAATTCAAATTTTCTTGGGGGAGCCCAACCCCCCGCAGTGGCTTCGCGCCTTGGGCGATCGCTCGTCGGACTTCGGTCGACGGTGTATGCGTCCCCCTTTCTCACAATCCTAGATCCGCGCCTAATATACTCTTTAAAAGGACAACCTCGAATTAATTTTTTAGCATTCTATGCTTAGTGAGTTTGCACAGCTCAAGCGGTCGTCTCTTTCTCGGATGTTTACATCTTTTTTTTCACGCAAACGACTTCGGAGTACATGGGTGTCTTGAAAAAATACCTTAATAAATCCACTTCAAGTAACTTCACGGATGTCATCGAATTTCCATTAAACATTATCAAAATGTTTTTTTTTTTTCAGAAATTGTCAAGGCAATATATTTGTAGTATGTTATAATATTTGAGTAGTATTCTAACTCGGAGAGACTATTTAGTAAAGGAATTTAAAGTCTTAAACCACAACATGCGTTTCTTCGCAAAACTAAACAATATGCAACTAAAATGACTAAAGCCTTTGCACTTTCAAGTCAATTTCCCACAGTGACCAAAAATGACAATATTTAGACTCGTGGCCCAATAGGGGATACCCGCGAAACAGGCGGAGCTTTCCGTTCAGCTCATCGCTGAACGGAAGAATGAAGAGAAAAGCAACAACTTGGAACCACCGCCTGACGGAGTCTAAGAGAGCCGCTACACAGGCTAATCAAAGGATGGATTAATAGTTACCCGCCCGGCTGGCGTGTATTTCTCATGCACCTATTTTGCCTGCACTCGTAATACCAGAGTATAAGCGTGAAAAATAGGCGAACTTTTTCGACACCTGCTACGAAGGTTAGATAGATAGGTAAGGAATACTTCTTTGAAGTATACCGGTGTATTCTGACATAAAGAAATTGTTTTACTTGATTGAGACAATGCTACATCTCTACGGAGATGCCACCACTTTACTTAACAACCATGGAAGGATAGTGATTCGAAGAAGGTGTCCCCGTTAAAATCACCATTCTGTTAAGTCCAAATAGACGTGTGCTGGGCGTTACTAAGAATTTCTATTACGTTCGAGGTTAATTATGAATAATTATTTCGTATAAGTACTTGTTATGTTTTGGTTTTTTATGAATCATTACGAAGGGCTCCTGGCTTTAATGAAGTTACTACTACAACTTTAATTTCCATTCAAATATTCTTTAATGCCTGGGAAGCGACATGGACCTACGGGGTGTTTTCTATAGGGAGCTGAGGCGTTTTTGCTTGAGAAAAACTTGTGCTGCCCAAGAAAAGTGTCTGATGTTCTCGACAAATATGCCCTAGAAGTATGTTTTTCCGTTATTACGGGGGCGGGGACTGCAGCCCCAACCACTGACAAAGCGGCAATGACTGGGCTGGAACCAAAAGTCTTAAGGGGCGCACAGTTTGGCCTTATTTTATTGTGTATTGTGAATAGAAATGCTCCTACCATGGTATTTCAGTACAGTGATGCTACTACTATATATACAATTCCCCATGATATCAGAAAAGCTATTATTTGAGCGAAAAACTGAGATTTTATGGAGTTTATCAAAAAGAACTTCCAGATTGGAAAATGTGTGTCGTCACATAAAAATTTTCCTGAGGGTACACGAACTAAGAAATCTTGACCACGACTGACCGTAATACAAAATAAACAGTCCATCAATGAATCCTTGGTCGATACCTAATTATTTCAATGACCTACTTAAAACAGGGAAGTCCGTTCCACTTTCATTCTTAACCTTTAACTGACCACTAATCCACGAAGCCAGCATATTAAACTCACATTCACAGACTGATCCTACATAGCAGGACAATATTGAGACAACAAGACCAGCCATGCAGGATGTTGACCACTTTCTACACATTCGCGACAACGCAGCCGTCAAAATGTGCAGAATAATAGGACCCCATGAAGCTAGTGGTTAAGGTATGTAACATCTTAAGGGAAATAACCTGATTACAGACGTAAAGTTTCTCAATGGGTTGGTCACTCATTTGAACCCTAGTAATAAAAATATGATATTCCGTATTAAAAAGAAATAGCTGTGTGGTCAGTACTGTGGGTTATACAAAGAGATACATCCCAGTATACTGGATAGGTCCCTCAGGATACAAGAACACCTGCTGTAAAAAGGAGGTCATACTCACGGTACCGACGGGGTATATGTGACCGACTTTGGTCAATAGTATGCTTCTATCAATAGTCCACCCTTTGTCTCTGACAATCTTCGGAACTCATAATTATTCATATTCATAATTGCTCATCAATGAACAATGTTAAGGCCTTTTTAGTTCGTCTTTTGTAAATAGTTGAAAGGGGGTAACGGTTTAACCAAGTGTTTATGGTGAGGAAATTTCAGGGTAGCTTTTAATGTTATACATGCTTACACCTTCCGAAAGGTACTTATAATAACCGAATAAAACAAATCACGGACTTGAAACAATTTCTGTCTGTGAAATATATTTGTGTGTATATGATATTTCTCTTTCGTCGACGTTACCAACTATCGTTTTCAACAGAGCTCAAACTCATCCACGGGGAAGTACCCGGTAAACGCTGCCATTAGTAAGCTCATTTCTCCATTCATGACAATGTTCAGATCTCCTCTTATATCTGTATATAGACCTTACGCACATGATGTCACAGAGGAGTAAAACCCTGCGTTGTGCACTTACTCGGAGGACACGCATGTACGTACACACTTTTGTACACAGCAAACTTTCCTATAAGATGGCGGTTATCGAGAAGGTGGTGACGTCAGTGCATAAGGTCTATTGATAAATTTAGCTGGAAAGATTAATGTTGTGATTTATCGCTCTACCATAACTTAAGAACACACATCCTCTACAAGGTATCCTCACAGGACAGAGAATTTACCTCAAAAATTTACAATCTCTAAAACAAGTCAGGGAAAAAGATATCGAGGGATCAATTGATAAATATGATGAGAAGATTTTTAAATCATCTTTGGAAAGATCTTAGGAACGTTATTGGTTATATAAGAATTTTGGGGCCCTCTGATTAGCGTCTTATACCGGTATTGAAATGTCGACGGATACTCATCGGTATGGTTTTCGAAAGTCCTGAAAAACCTTATCTGCCAACAAGAAAAATTCATTTTTCAACGATGTGAATGACCGATTTATTGCAACTTCAGACCAGACAACAAACTCACTGTTTGTCAAATCAAAACCAAAAAGTCAGGCGTCCCAGTTCCTACCCATCGTCTTTCACACAGCAATCCTTCCCATGTGAGACCGTGAACGACTGGGGGACTTCTATCACTGCAGAGAGGCGACAAATAAAAGAAAAAAGATCTACCATGCCCCTTGATAACGAACGTGAAATTACGTAACACCACACCGTCACCTTCAACAAATGAAGGATTCGTTCGAATTTTCATCAAGTTGGAATTGTTTTACTGGCCGAAATTTCAATGCCCTCTCGACCAGGGACCACAATGTGCGAGTAAAATACTCTCACTCGACACCAGAAAGGTTATTGGCCTTCTTGTTACTTTCAAGTAACCAAAGCGTCATGTGATTTGCTTCTCAGGTAATCATGGAAACATGAGTGTTATAATCACACATATGCTACCGATACTTTTCTTGTAACCTGCAGTGACTTACCAAGGGGTTTATACTGCAGCTATACGTTCTATAGTCTATATGGGATAGATCCTTTAGGTATTCATATAATTGCCATGATTCAGCTGTCGTCGAGAAGGAAAACAGAAAAAACATTTGGGATGATTTGTTTTTCATTAACACGGTATTAAATGCCTTATTGTTCGAGCTTTATTTTAGACTTCAATTGTACTTTCCGCGTAATACAGTTCAATCCCGGCCCTGTCTATGATAAATAAGTATAAAGCAATCTCAGGTCCTCAGCTACATACTGGTCCTTGCATGAGATAATGGTAGCTATAGCCTGCATTGACAAATCTGAATGTAAAAGCAGGTTCACATAACATTACAGCATTATTTATCGCCTCTGTAAACAAGCGCAAGACCTGACAAGATTCTCACCCTAGTGTCCCCGCCGAACAAAACTCAGTACACCGCTTCCGTGTTTGAAGCCATCGCCCCCCCTCCCCCACCAAATGATGGAGCTTCTGCGTCTCCGAGACAGGATTTGGGCCGGTGCTACTTGCAAAATGCGAATGAATTAAGTATGGCATGAACCCAGCCATGTAGCTGTCATTCATATCTAATCTGTAAATAGGTGTACGGTTGCTTATCCCCATCTGCCCATGGTCTCTTTCCTTTTCAGTTAATACATTTGACAGACGAAAGCGTTGTTAGAATGTTTACCCCCAGACTGAGTATCAAAAACTTGATTTCAACCAGGGAATGAAGTGCAAAATTTTATGAGCATACGTCCAGGGCATATATACTAGAAACCCCGTGGTAAGGCATGAAGTTGTCAGTCCATGCGGACTTTGAACCGTTGCCTAATTGCCCTCTGATTAGGTGGTCTTCGCGTCTCATTTAAACCAACTTAGCTTGGTCCATGTTGCATTGAACCTGTAATTATCGCTATTAGAAAATGAACTAGAGAGTAAGATGATTTAAACAAAAAGTCACATTAGAACAGTTGACCAATGTAGAGCTGTGATCCAGCCGTTTCTGATAAAGAGGTGAAAGTTTAGTTTGTAAAGGCAGTTCCGGGTCATGATAGGCATCTGGGTGTGATAAGGTCATGGAAGCCTTGAGGTGACATGGTCGATAAACTGACCAATGCTTACAACACCTAACAATAGGAAGGTCATTAATGTCACTTTACCGAAGGCAAGAACGAGGGTGCCGCAAGCAATTAACTCAAATACCAATATCAAAGTTCTTAGATTACCGGGGAGAAGTCAAAGTACCCGTCAAGCCAAGCTTAAAATGTAACACCTTTCATGGTGAGTAACCGTGAAGCATTAACCACGGTTCTGACTCTTCTTCGGAACTTGGACGAAAATCTTCCATGATCGTGTCATCTCGTTTTTGAGGAAGATTGAAGCAGAAGTATGACACAAATTCAAACAAATGAGCCTGGATGAAACTTTCGCTCTGAAGACTACAATAAAGGGAAACAGTATTGCGTTTCTATTGCATCAACATGTCACAAGCAGGAAATATATGTGTCATTAGTAATTAACCATTAGTTTCACCAATGAAATTAATACACTCCCGCATGGCGGACGTGTATTACTCTTGCACCTATATTGGCTGCACTTATGTTAGAGTATTTACGTCAAAAGAGGAGTACATATTCGACACCTGCTATGAAGGTAAAATGAATACTGACTTTTCTTTCCCAAAGTATTACTCATTACAAGAGGTATGAATATTGCATCTTTTGTAAATACGAAATACTGGAAACACAAATTATTTACAAGCTACAAAGCAGTGAATTTATTTCTGTAAGAAAGCTTTTTTTCTTGAAAGTAAAGTTACCCAGCTACCTCACTTTAAATTGCCTTTTCTTCAAATCATGGTTTCAAATTTATGAAAATGTTTCCAGAAACACATTATTTCCCTTTGAGTATAACTGGTGTAAACCTACATACCGTTACTCGGTTGTATAGGACTATTAAAGTTTTACTTATATGCATATTTCACGCAGAATTCTCCTTTTGCCTCCTAGCCTATTTCTTTAAGAAGTGACGTCATAATTTTGTTGAATAAACTCAATGAATACCCACCACACACTTTGCGCCACAGGTGCATGGTTAACTAAGGCTTGCAAATCTATGTCCCTTTGAGACATACAGTAACTCTGTGAAGTTCAAAGTTATTTTTTCTTTGAGAGTGACCTGCAAATTATCACAGCATACAAATCAAAGACGAGAGCTGATTTTAAGAGGTTTCTCCTCAAATTCTCCAGACTCGGGGTGAAACCAGAACCCGTTCACGTCAAAGTTTCAAAAGCTTTTCAAGCACAATGTGCCACTGTGAGAGTACGTGATTTGTGAGCTCATTGAGACGTTCTGCCATCAGCAGCAATACTCAGCACACATTTGCACTCTGGCAGTTCTCCATGGAGCGCCCTCTCGAACGTATAAAGTTTCCTTTAACCCAGATAGGTAAGACACACAATGAGGTCGTGAGATTCTATTAATTTATTTTTGAAATTTGAGTCCACTTAAAGGAACGAAATTAGTGTGAATGTATAATTCAGGTTAATGAAAAGAAATGTAAGCTGCTGCCGCTAAAGAAAATATGTGCGTGTGTGTTTACTTCGAGATACACTCGGTTTCGTTGACCAAATTTCAGCTGTCTACAGCTCATGAAAAAAAGATGTGAAGACATGTTTGAGAAAATAACTATCAATGAAGAAATAACTTTTAAATATGAAGCGTTAAAAAAGTAATATTTGATGATTAGAAACGATTTGAAATCGTTCAACGTATGTGAATGCAAATGATGACAAAAACAAACAAACAAACAAAACAACAACAACAACAACAACAACGACAAAAAACGTGATATGAAGTTGCTTCTCCGCAACTTCAATATTTATATTTTGTGCATTATTTCATACCTTGAGGGAGTGGAATCCTTTTGGCTGCTTAAATTTTACTTGAAAAAGGTCTTAAGAAAATAACGACAAGTATTTGTTTATGCAGGTCCAAAGTATACAGTCCATGGGTTGGGTAATATTCCCACAAAGGGGCTTCCCCAGACTTAGGACGAGTAAACGGTACAACAACGAATTACAAGCTGAAAGTTTGCCGAAAGCAGTTGTGTGTAAATCTGACCCAAACTTTCCACGATGAACCCTTCCGAGTCCCCCACCCCCACCTCAGATAACCCGAGATGCACAGATCTAAATCTGAGGAGTCTGCATGGGATCTCCCTAGGGGATGAGGAGGATACATCATCCCTCTATTTTGGGAGATGCTCTCATTGATTGTAACATTTTGACACAGTTAACTTTGCTTCAAGTGTTAGTAACCCCCTCCCCCTCTCCCCTCTTTTTCACGGAAAATTCCACCTCTGGTACCGTGTTCGTAACAACCTGACAGAAGTAACGTCATTAAATCATTTAAGTCATCATCGCGACCTAAATACGACCAAATAGTTTTGTCACGTTTTTTGCATGCTATTATTCTTCATACGTGAGCACTTATTAAAGTGTACCTAAAGTCTGAAAATTCAAAAATATATATTACAGAGCATGAAAACTGAATTCCAATGGTCCAATTCCCATCTTCACAGGACTTTCTTAAGCTGAGATATAAAATGTTGAAGTTTATTCACTCGATTGAAAAAGGTAGATTGCGCAATAATTTGTGATGTCATTGTTGTACTACTCAAATTACAATCTTTGTATTTCTTTGTTTTTCTGAAAGCCACCGCACCTTGTGCCAAAATGTGATCGCGTTCTTACTGCTTTGGGGTGACTTGACTATATAAGCCCTCTCTGTACAGCATGTCATGCAGAAAACAGGAAGCAGTCAAGGTCATAATAAACATTTTTAATTTTAAAAGAAAACAAAGCATTTAATGTGAGTTGTACAACAAGAATGTCAAAAATTATTGCGCAATGAACTGTTTGGATTTAAGTGAATAAATTTTAACATTTAATATCTCAGCAATGGAATAAGCTATGACAATGGGAGTTGGACCAATAAGATTAATTTTGTAACCTCTAAAATATATATTTTTGAATTTTTAGACTTTAGGTCCACTTTAAACGACAGGGCTGTGCACGTACTTCAATGGAGCGCGCGCAAAAGTAAAACCCGTGAGGTCATAAAACGTTGTAAAATTGAGCATAACCCATAATGCAATTTTTTTTCTGGCAGACTGCAAAAACCGTGGATTCTTCCCTTCTTTTCACTTAAATATTCAAACCGCACGAAAAACATCACTAAGGCATCGCTATACTTTGCTCAGCCATGATGGTACAAGGGCAGGGAAACCTTCAACACTTAGATATACAGACAGGAACGAGCTGTTTCAATTTGACGAAAAAAAGTGAAAAGGTAATTAAACAGAAGCTGCCTTCAAAACGCTGCTCGAGCTTGTTGTCGCCTCCAGAATTAGTGACTTCACCGGAGAAAAATACAAACTCACGCCCAGGCAATACACACCGCTTGAACAAGCTGAAACTTGATGCCTCTTAACGTTGAATAAACCTCTCCTCTTACAAGTGAGGCTGATACCTTCAATGAGGAAGAAGACCCTCGAAGATTTCAGCTAAATATTGTGTTTGGACTTGAAAAAGAAACTCTTTATGCTAAATAGTTGATTCATCGTCGAGTGCCAGTTCGCTTTTTGTACGCTTACTTTTGAAGTAGTCTTCTTCGTCATATGCATACGCTTGGGACGAGCGAGGTCTTGATGGCCAAAATGATGCTCACAGAGGACTCCAGTTTGGCGACTGACGAGACTTCATGTCCTTTAACGTTTTGCACATTAAAACCATGATAAATTTGCCACATGTCGTTCTTGGGATAGGTTTGTGACCTTCATGAAAAATGTTGCAGCTTTGATTATTCGTGTCAATGTCTCAGCAAGCAATGATAAGTTTGAAGGATGAACGGCTATCTGCAGAAGACGATATATACCTAATACACATTGCATATCGAGATTTCGTAACGACTAACCAGATAGTTGCAATACTATGTACCATAGTAGATGATGTACCAGGGATCATTGTCACATTTACATACATTTCATTGTAACACTCTAAGTGCCATGGCTAAATATAACCCATCTTAGACACCTTTGCCTTTTTTCGTTTTGGTGGGGGAACCTTAATGGGTACGATAAGTATGTAATCCCCGACGGCAACCAGTCGCCCCGATGGTTTGCTTGTGTTTTCTCTCAAGGAGGGCAGAATCTTCAATAAATACCCCAAATTTTCAAGTTTTCTTTAATAGTAATCCCACATTGTCTTATTTTATGCAATGAAACATCCAACTTTTTCAAATTTTCTTAAAACCAAAAATTTCAAAATTTTCTTCAAATATACCCAAACTTTTCAGTGCGTGAAACTAGCTCTACACTCTGTGTTTGGAATCCCTAAGGCAACTCGTCAACTTTGTCCGGCTTCGCGTTGTTGCCCCTCAGGTCATAGAGCTTGCCCCTACCCCGTCGGGCAAATCCTGGCGCCACGTCTAACCCTAATGGAGCAAACATTATTTATGTAGGTTCTCATCCTTGGTATTCTTCTAGTCACTGGTAGAGTAATTTGCGAACAAAATGAAAGATTTTAAGATAATAAATCACTCCATAAGAATGTGACATTGTTTATCCTAAAAAGATGAAAAACAACTAACGTTGCGTCAGCTTTGAACGAGATCAGACTCTTTCATAGAGGGTTTTCAGAAAAGGTAATCAATTCTTTTGTGCGCTGTTTCTTTATTGAAATCTTCAAAGAACATTTTAATAACAGTTAACACTAGGTATATTAAAGACTGAAAAGACTACGAAAACATAATCCTTAAGCGGCAAAACGTGAAGGTATTCTATACAATAAGAAAAGTAATTTCGGTTGACAAAAGTAAAGCTGTGATCGTGAACAGAGATCATCTCATTCAACTCCCCCACCTTAAATGACCTTCACCGATGCTGGGTTACTCCTTTTTTTCCAGTTAACGTGTCAAGTTTTGAAAAAGGTTCCAGCGTAGAGGACGAAGAGATCGCACAATATAAATGCGAGACCATAAGTATCACCTCTAGATGTTTCCAAGATACAGGTCTGATATTTGAGATGAGAGTAAACATTCATTCATTGTAGTCAAATAACGCAGACAATAACCTGGCTTTGGAATAATCTCAAACCGTAAACGTGGGGGAGAAATTCTATAAAGTAGCTGCCATTCAGAGATCCTATCTCTAATAACAGTCCCAACAATAGCACCACAACCGTTCTTTCAATATTTCCCTCGGGTGTCGTTTTCCATAGAATGGGTGTTAGCCCTGTGTTTGCACAAAGTTTCTATGCCGGTCCCATTAACGGTGTCAACTATATTCCGTCTTTTTTATCAATACCTTAGTCTAATTTTTGGAACAACCTCTCCTTTGACCATATATATTTATTCTTTTTGAACCCAAGCAGAGGATGCACTGAACGGCCCGTCATTAGCATGACCAAAAGAAATTCAAGTGGGGTTTTCGCACTTCGAGAAAACATTTGCAATTCATGACCGACGTTCTGATATACTTCGTAAAGAAGCCTTGCACTGGCACACCGAGGAAAGGTACGCCGTATCCGTGGCGTGTTTCCCTGGCCGAGTTGCAAGGACGTGACCGCGGCATGCAACCGCTCGGACGATGACCGACAAATAGGCAATCAGAACGCTTCCGCGTTTTCTGTGTATAGCTGGGTCGAACGACGAGCAAGAGACGACGGAGCGTGATCGGTAGCACCTTAGGTTGCGAACAAAGTTTCCCTGCTTGGTGTTAAAAGCTTGAACTTACGGCGCTGAAAGTGACGTCGGAGTGGAAAGAAGGTGTGATCTCTCTTTAATCGTCGTAAAAACTTCACGACCACGTCTCTTGCGTTCTGTGAGTGAATCATGATGGCGTTTATGTTTGGGTAATGAAGTCCCAAAAACTGCTAACGAAAGCTAAAAGTAACGTCCCACGACAGATCTGTTTGAAAACGACACAACTTCTCAACTTAGTGTTTGGATGTTTCATGATAATGCTATAGTACTGTAAGGTATCCATGATAGATGATGGGTTCTATCCAATCTTAAATCTTCTTAAATGACATTTTCTCAAAGACAACATCTTTTAGCAACAATGAATCTCGGAAAATAGAACCGTGTCGATGAATCAAAATATATAGAGGCAAATACAACTTCTTTAGAGAATGTCACAATTGTTATTTTATTAAGGTTTTTGGTGAGGTCCTTATTTTATGTAAGGTATCCGTAGTTGTAATGTCAAATTATATTTTAAGCAATTGTGTTAAACTCTTTAGGCCTGTAACGCTTCTACATTCATAAGAGTGAAGTGTTTCTTCTGAAAGTTTATTGGTTTATTCAGGGAGTTGTTATCCGAATAACAACTCCTTGGATTATTGGCCACATTTTTGATCTTTATAAGCATTATGCAAGCCATCAAAGCAGGGAGTTGTTAATAACTCCCTGCTTTAAGTATGGCTAGAGAGTGAGTGGTGTGGCAAGAAGCCTAGGGTAAACGTGGAGTTTCCACTTCTCCTCGGCCAAACTTTGTACTTTTGCAAAAGAGGGACTCGAAATGTAATAGTTGTCCTAGTAGGTAGACAGGCAGGCAGACAGGCATGCAGGCAGGCAGGTAGGCAGGTAGGTAGACAGGCAGGTAGGTAGGTAGATCATAAATTGAGAGAATGCATTACAGAGATTGAAAAACGAACATCCGCATCCTATCCCAATAGCTTATTGAGTTAGTGGGGAGTGAACAAATAAACGGTTTAAATTTATTTTATCAAGTGCTCGGTTGAGCAAAAGATTGTGTAAAATTAAGGTCCTTCTTGTATGATTCATATTACTTGCTTTTGTTCCCTTTGGAAATCAAAACAGTTTAAATGAAATTGGCAAACTACTTTTTTTCTTGCATAATTAACTTGCGGTATGGAAAGTGCAAATATAGTCAAGTCACCCTATAAGAATAGAACAGTGATCAAACTTTGAAACAAAATGTAATGGCCTTAGGAAAACAAAACCTAAAGGATTGTTATCCCGTAATACAAGAGCGACATCACTAATTATCTCACAATCTACCATTTTTTAATTGAGTGTATAAACTTCAACGTTTCATATCGCAGCAAGCGAATGTACTGTAAATATCGAAGTATTGCTAGACTTTTGGTACCCTTTTTATTGTCAAGCTCCTTTATTTGTTCTAAAACTGCATTTACAGCTATGAAAGGATGAAAAACTAAGTTAAATTAACGTTTAGTTTTATATTAATACAGTAGGTACAATACATGTCAGTGGGAGTGTGCTGCACCAAATGTCTTATCCTCAAACTTAAATATTAAACTGTTAAAGTCCTTTCGCATTTATCAAGGTATAAACCAGGGAGTTGCCTCTAACGGCACCTCTCTTGTATAACATTCTCTTCAAAGTTTGAAAATCTCACCGAGAACACATTATCTAGGCAAAAGAAATCACGGGAAGTGTTGCAAAGTGTAAAGGCCTGTTTTTATACTCCCAAATTTTCACCCGCTATAAAGCCATAAGAACTATATATGGTCGTCCCTTGCTCCTCCGGGCCAATCATGGACATGTCACAGACTTCAACAATGGTCAACTTTCATAGCTTTATATAGCACTATACTGAAGTATGAATGTACCTTAAATAATGCTTCTACCAACCCCCACATAAATCATCTGTAGGTTGCTCTCCAGAGATAGTATAGTTTGATGTGTGATGCTGGCATTTGTTAAAAGTAGGCGAATGTTACTTTCAAGCTTAACCCCTCAATAGCATATAAAACATTACAACTATTATATCCTTGAAATAAGTGTTGGACAAAAAAATTGAGTAACATAAGAAATATCTCATGAGTTCTACATCCACGTCATAAAATCGCGATATTTAGCGAACACATATTCACGATGTATGTTTCATATAGAAATTATCTTAAGAGTCAATTTCCGATAGATCTTGATGGGAATATTCGTGGCAATGTTCCACATTTCATTCACGTTTCACATTTAGATGGAAGTTACGTTTTAGATCTACCGACTTTTAGCAGGAGGTACATTTTGATTATTCAATGTATTTGCCTTGAATTGATTATTGCTTTAAATGTTTTAACACGTTTCTGACTTCGTTAGTGTTTTCTATTGTATTTTATCCAGTACCAGGGCTTAACGCCCGATTCCGAGTCCCTCGGACTCGAGACCGTTTTATACTGGACTCGGAATTGACTCGGAATGGGAAGTTTCGAAATCGGGATTGGCCCGGAATGGGCTTCAACGCGACTCGGACTCGGAGCCGATTCCAGCCGAGTCCCGAAAAATGAACGTTTCATAATGTTACTGAAAGATACATTCTCATTTGTGCACAGTTTAAACCAGCTGAGTAGCCGCCAAAGTAGGATAAATTCTCGGACCCGCCGACTTCGTTACGTCACATCCGGTTATGCTTCTTGGTTTATCGATTCGATCCGATACCGATACTTATCAAAGCCATGCATGCAGTGTGTCTGGTGTAAGAGGAAAATATTTAAATAACAAGTACATAAATAACAATTACACTTGTTACTGTCGTTAACAGTACTAACGTTAGCATAACTTAGGCTGGCGTTAGGGCCTAGATCTACCACGAAAAACAAACTCATTGATCGAAAAAACAGTATCAATACCTGCAAAATCCACAATGTTATTCATGAACCTCCTGCAAATTATGCGCGAAATAGGCTTGTGCCTTGCCACTAGTAATATACTACATACGTACGTACGTTGTGAGTTGTATGTACTACATGCCTGGGTAGATGCATCGATCAGAACCAATACAAGTGAAAACGATTCAAAATTGCCGGTGCCAGAAGAAAAAGTAACGAACTAGAAATTCAAAAAACAAATTGTAAAATACCTTGCAAGTGTAAAACCAAATAACCCAAGAAATAGTATAGGAACGTTATTGCAAAATTACTTTGCAAGATTATTTTAAATGAGAATATAAAACGCATCAGGATTAATATTTTTAAAATTAGCCCCGCACAGAGGGTAATCATCTCGTTGGGTATGATGTATTTATTTTGGAAGTACGCCACTACTCAGTTCCTTTAATCAAGAAGTGGTCGCATACAGTCAACTAAAATACAGGGTGGACCAGACTATGAAACTGACTCCTAAAAATGACCGTTCAGTCAAATGTACTTGCAAACTGGCGTAAAACGCATTCATATAATATTCTACATCTTCAAATGGTCGGAATTGGCCCGGAATTGGGGGCACTGGAATCGGAGTTGGCCCCGAACGGGTTAGTTGGACTCGGATACAGCCATGTTCGGTACCATGTCTCACATGTTACTATGGTAAGATTTCTTTGCCGAATACAAATTATATACTATCCTTGTTTTCCTGCTTTCATTACACACTGCATATTATCTTGTTTGTTTTATGTATAATTACACAAAAATGACATTTAAAGAGATGGATGAAAAATATTTCCCCTTTTGCTATCTTTCAAATTCTAATGACTCCTTAAATCTGCAAGATTCTGCGTACTTCTTCACTCATGTGTCTTAACACTTAATAGTTTTAAGGCACGGCAATGAGTAGGCTTGCTGTCCGCTGTGATCTTTAATCGCTAGCGAGTTTTATTTTGAAGAATCCTTCCTTTTTCATTTCCTTTTTCTCATTTTGCGTGTTAAGAAGTCATGCAAAGTCCCAGTGGGAATCACTGTGCTGTTTATCTGTTGGAAGTCATAATTTTTATCTGATAAGAAGCAATTTGAATACAAATCAGTGTGCTTATATATTCAGGATTTCTGTCCGTATTTCCGGTTAAAGAGGCGCAGCATATGCTATCAGCAGTTAAATATATTGATATTTTTGCATGAGAAGTATTAGCAGTACTTTACAAGGACTGTTACCGTGCTTTGTTGTGTTCGTATACCGTTAGCACAGTTACATAGGAGCAACACAAGGCGAGCACTTTCGAATGCAGCCAGTAACCCCCTCCCCCATTTAGACAGAAAAATTTCTTTGTTCGAGAAATGTCCCCTATTGCAAACAAATTTGGACAGCGGTATCACCAAAATCGGACAAAGAAGTTCATATGATCTTTGGCTCCCATCAAAAACGACGGGGTGTTTGCAAACAGAATGGTTCGTCCACATGCTATAAGATCCCATACAGTTATAACTGTGAGGTTTTCACAGTTTGACCTCTTTTGACCTCAAATGAACTTTGGCCGCCACCAAAAACAATTGAATTATTGAACGCAATATGTTGGCATCCACATGCAAACTGTAATATCCATCAAAAATACCCTTTATGAGATACTGTGTTACGAGGTTTTCACTTCAGGACCTCTAGTGACTATAAATGAACTTTGTCTTCAACCAAAAACAGGAGGCTACTTTTTTATCATTATGGGAAATCCACATGTTAAGTATGAGATACACCAATGTTACCGTCTTGATATATCCTGTTTACAAGCAGTTTACAAGGTTTTCGTAGTTTCATCGCAGTCGACCTCAGATGACCTTTGACAGGCCTATTCTTCTAAATATAACGCATCCACTTTCCAAGTATGAAAATCATTCATAATTCCTAACTTGAGATAAAAGTTTAAGAGGTTTTCGGTTTAAACCTCTGGTGACCTCAAATGACCTCTGACCTCCTCCAAGAACAAGAAGATTCTTGGCAATATGACAAGTCTCAGTCTATTCCAGGTATAATAAGTAACAGAAACAAAAATTGAATAAAAAAACTGAAAATATATTTCAAAGTGCTTGAATGGAATTCGAACCCGGCAGTCAAAATGGTAAATCGCACTTTACACTACACCATCAACATACACACTTAATTGTAGGCAAATTTAAATTCTGTTGTAGTTTCAGCATCCTTCGCACGAGCCCATCATTACGTAATTAAAATTGGAATTACTTATTAATCAGCCAAACGTATGCTTGTAATAAGATACTTGTTGTTCTTCATAATATTTCCTTGGAAAGGTACGAACATTCTCTCCCCTCCCTCTCCTTCGGTCACGGTACGATACAATTTCGAGGTACGGCCCACTGTCTTCTCCTGAGATATTGTGTTTACAACGGTTTTAAAAGATTTTCGCGGTTCCAAGTCAGGTAACCTCAGATGACCTTGGATCTTAAAAAAGCCAGTAGTTAGCTAGTTAGATGAGATTAGAATCGCCTCTTACGACAGGCTGGAAATACCGTGGGCCTATTGTACAACCCCCAGCCCACATGGGGCAAAAAACCCAACCCAGTAGGGATTTTTCTCTTAGTATGATAAATCTGTATACCAAGTGTGAATCCTTTTTTCAAATATCGTGTTCACAAGTTTGTCTTTTTTTACCATTGGTGACCTCAAATTACCTTTGACCTCCATCAAAAACAACGGTAATTGTGCTCGCAACATGACAAATCGACATATCCAGTATGAACTTTATCTATCCTTACTATCTTGCGTGTTTACAAGGATTTCGGTTTTAGACCTCTAGTGGCCTAAAAAAACCTGGGATAAACGATAAGTTTTGCTCTCTTAATATGACAAAATTACATTCCAGGTATGAATTGTACCCATCATTCCTATCTTGACATATTTTGTTTTCAAGCTAGGTGTCACAAACACACTTACATACACACATGTGCACACACTTAAAAACACACATTTAATACACTCGCCATAGTGATTGCATATAGATTCCTTTCGTCTTCGGCAAGAACTCAAAAAGGAAAAAATGCAGGATAATTACAAAGAAATTCAAGGAGTGTTACACTTACAATGAGGTTGCAATCGTCACAGCTGTTATACTTAGTAAGAGAAGTAGATCGTGACCTTTAGAGAAATTAAGTGTAAAGTTTCAAAAGCATGTCACAAAGTTTTAAAAATGAACCCAAATGGTTTAACTCCCGTCTGCTGAATGAGCTATAAAATGTGGAAGTTAACTTAATCAAATGAGAATGGTAAATTGCACAATTGCGTTATTTTATACGCAAGTACGTTGAAATTAATAGTACATTGGGGGCTTATCATAGTTTTCACCCCATGACAAGGAGTTTAGTCAGGATGAAGTTCCCAAGGATTCCAAAATGTTTGAAGGCATTGAAATGTACTAAAGTATGAGCCATTACAAGAATCAAGAAGTTCTAGAGTGGCTAAGGTTATACAGAGAGGACCCATGAAATGCTCTCGATCTGAAGCGTTGACGGTTGCAGGATCATGTCATTGATGGTGGTGATATAAAGCTGGACAAGCTCCATCAAATAGCACAGGACAACTACACCGTTACAAGATAAATAGATGAAAGAGCCTTTCTGGACTTCTCTTTTGGCAAATCTGACCGTTGACGATGATAACGACGATGTTGACATTTTTGTTAAATGACGATCAGATAATGGAGATAAACTGACAGTTACAGTAACGAGGATATTGACAATGTAAAGATCGACGACAGTAACTACGGGACGCTAACGACATTGCCGTCATAACGATGAAGCAGTGATTAGGACATGCATTGACCTCGATGACTACAAGGTTGAAATAAAATTGACGTCGATGGCTGACGAAATTGATGGCAATTATGACATGGTCAATAATTGTTCGATGTTATCGTTGCTGAAGATATGACGGTGGCACTAACCACATGATCGTTGTAAGGACATGATTAAACATGAAACGTAAATACTGACAGTGCTTTTAGGAAACTGGCTAGGTTAAGTTATGGAATATGATGAAATGATTTGTTCATTTGACGATTTTTGTCCAATCACGGCTTAAAATTGATGAGCAAATGGTTGATATCTTCGATAGATGGCCTATATCGCAATGATTTATCGATGCAGCGGTTAACTTGTAACTTGACCTAGTAGTCATACGCTGTCATGTTACTTCATAATATAATTTGAATATCTCTCAGGTTCTCACAGGCATTGTCACCAAACATCGAACTTTAATATCTGAATATGGTAACGACAACAATGCATTAACCATTTCAGGCATGTGAATACTACCACAGAGGCAGTGCGCCCATGGTCCAAAACACTGTTAGTTAGTAATTGCTGTTCTCAAACAGGGTTGTTTTATACTTGGTAGTCTCTTTGACCGGGGCTGTGCTCAATACAATGGCAACAAGGTTGAACACATTAAGTTTTATCTGAAACATAGAGTTGAGCGCCACTTGTGTATAACATTCTAGTGATTTAACTGTCTGTAAATTACGTGCACACTTATTTTATTCGTTCCTGATTCCTTTTGAGGAGATCATAGATTGTTTTGCCCTTCTCTACGTCAAGTCAATTGAGTTAGAACTTGGAAGCGGTAATTTTTGCTATAGAATAAAGAAACGGATGAAGAGATTTGTGGGACCAAGTCGACGGAGAATGAAAACACTGTCTGCTTTGTTAAAGTTGTTGCTTTACGACTTAAATCGAAGAGGTCCCTTGACCTTATTACTTTTCTTCTCAATAAGCAGGTACGCAAAGGGATTATTGCATGCTGAGTGAATACAGTGACGTTGGAAACGTGTTTATCATAATGACATGCACTTCACCTATGCGAAATAACAGATTTATAGACCGCAATGTTGGTATAAACTGAAAAAAGCAAAAGAGGTACGTGATTAAATCCGACTGACGAACTATCGACCTACAAATAAAAATAACCTGCTCGATGAAAACGACGAAAGTTTCACTAGAAAAGTTTTAAACACATGTTGATTTAAGGTCTGTGGACATTTTAATTTTATACCTATCTACCAAATGTAAAAAGCATGTGAAAAAGTCAGAAGTCAAGGATCCCATCAACATCCATCAAATGGTTATCATGGCTGTTTGGCATTCATATCATGAACAAACATAGGCTACATATGCAAATTTATGATGTGGAGGGAGTGATTTATAAGATATTTCCTGTGTTGTTCTTTGATTGTTCAACCTTCATTTTAAAGAAAGTGGGTATGCTGAAACACTCTAAGTTGTTTATTTTGAAAGTAAGACACGGTTGTGAAAAATGTCAACACCATACATCAAATTCCATTCTAACTGTTATGTAATACTTCAAACTGATAAATCAATATTGGATTAACAAATGAGAACTGACATCGTGCAACACCCATATTAACAGTTTTGCAAATCTAATTTGCCATCTCATAAATTGTCAAACTTTGAAGAGGTAGCTTGTGTATATCTCGTAAACCATAAAAGTTATAATTGCAAGCGAGTTTTCATTATCAAAACTTAATCTACAACTGCGAGTTAAAACACGTCTTTTGGCCACATGCCCATACCTTCTAAGAGGAAATAGTAAAATCAAATATGTTTGCAAGTGTCCCTCCTTATGATGCAGTCTTTTTTTCCTACTGTCTAAAAACGGTCGGGTCAAATTTGAACCGACTGGGGTCGGAGGGGGAACTAACCGAAAACTGTTCAAATATTTAACTAGATTTGCTTCAAAATTGAACCGAGTTGATTTAACTTTGAACCAAATCTAGTCAAATTTCTGAACAGATTTTGGTTAGTTGCCCCTCCCACCCCGGTCGGTTCAAATTTAAGTTGAACCGACCGTTTTTAGAGTGTATTGACCCTTTGGGAAGGGTAATGAATCAATGACAATGTTAGTATTAAGGAAATTTTACGACGAAATGTGGGAGAAGACTTAAACCAGGGAGCGCCAACTCCCTAGTCAAATGAATGACTTCTTCACCTATTGTTTCTTCACGTTAAACATTGTAACTCAGATCTTCTCAAGTTAAAAGATCATTACAGACAGAAAAACGTTAGATCGTTAGTGGGTGAAAGCCCACCTCCAATTGAAACAGCTCCACGTCTAAGATACCACCTTCAGACCTTACAGTTGCTAAACATTACTGTTTCATATGTCCTATCTTTATCCAATCATCCATACAATGATAGCTAACAATTACGAAAATAACGAAGTTGAAAATCCAGTCCCGTACGTACAGCTTGTTTAAGTTTCGCTTTGAAATCCCAAGTTAAGTGCATTTGCTATCACCGAAGATGACGGGCGTAGTAACCAGGTAATGAAAGTGGTGAACGATCTGAATGGATGAAGAAAGGCCTCCTTGAGCAATGCAAAACTTTGCCTAATTACAAGTAGAAAGACAAAAGGTTTAGTGATTCCTTTGCCTCTTGAATATAATGTTAGTACTGTGGTTTGAAGTTGACGCGAAAGTTGGGAAGTTACTGTGCTTAAATGCAAAAAGTTAAAAATCCATGTTCATAGCTGAAACAGATTGATATCATGTTCACATGGTCATAAGCGAGCTTCTTGCTTTCAATTTTGGGCATTACATAGCAGATAAATGAATATCCAAACATGCTTTCATACTTGACAAATCATGCCCACTGAGTTTTCACAGTTTGACCTTTGGTGCCTCAAATGGCATTTAAGTCCTGTCCCAAATATTGCAGAAATCGTATACTTTATATTGAACACTCTAATGTCATGTATTAGATTCATACGTGTTTTTATTTTTGAAATATGTTTACAGGGTTTTCACAGTGTGACCTTCAAAGGCCTCAAATGACCTTTGATCTCCAACAAAACTCGTAGAGATTATCTAGTCAATGTGAGGTCAACATATGGCACGTATGGGATTCATACAATTTTCTTTCTTGAAATGTCATGTTAGTAAGATTTCTACAGTTTGACCTAGGGTGACCTCAAATGAACTTCGACCCCACCAAAATAAATGGGATTATGTAACCAGTATGGGGCAGTCATTCGCTATGTATGAGTTTCCTAACCACCCCATCTTAAGATATCATTTTTACGAGCATTTTTCAATGTTTACAGGTTTTAACCTCTGGGACCCCAGATCTACACGCCAAGTACGAGATTCATGAAAGTTTCCCTTCTTGCATTTGTTAAGGATTTCACACTTTGACTTTTGGTGTCTCAAAATGACCTTTGACATCGACCTTATAAAACAGGGATCATCAACCTAATAAGAGGTATCCCCATCCTGGTATTGAGATTCCTCACTGTTACCCATTTTGAGATAGCGTGCTAACAAGCAATTTTCAAGGTTTTACAACTTGACCTCATGTGATTCCAAATGACCTTTGACCTCCACTAAAATAATAGGGATTATCTACTTAATAAGATGTATCCACATGCCAAGTATACGATCCCCTCCCAGTTACCCATCATGAGATATTGGTTTAAAAGCAAAGCGTCACATGCGCACATACACACTCACATACATACATACACTGACACATACACACGACATCTCCATCGCATAAACTCCTTTTGCAATACGGCAAGGAATAAAAATACACAAAGTGTGAAACAGGTCTTGCAACCTAATGACGGGAATCAGTTTTGGGGGCCTTTTCCAGGAAACACTTAACTGATGTAAAGGATCGTTGGACATAGCAGTGTTCAGAATACAAAACTACACCGTGCTCACAATGACGGGACTGCAACAAAAAGTTCAATCAGTGAATTCAAAGCAGAGGAGGATAAAGCCTTATCCATTCTCTTCTGCCCTTCATGAATTACTTCATACAGAAAATAGGGAAAAATTCAAGGATGAACGAATTTGATCAGTGTATGAATAAACATTTTGTCACAATATGTTTAGAAGCCACAGTGATTCCGTGACTGAACGAGACTGGACAATGCTGGGTGTTACTCCAAAACGGTGAGATGTATTACCAAGTAATCAGTATGGTTACTTCTCTTTATCAGCTCTTCACAGAATTAAGATCCCGGGGTCAGAGACATGTAAACTTGTTTATAAGTTCAGTATGCATACAATGAGCACTAGCTGCCAAACAGTAAAGTTGATCACGATTTTGTACGACCCGTGCCTTTCACTTTCTAGCTCTGGTGGAAACACAATTGTCTAAGAACAAGAGAGTTTGTCGGGTAGTTTCAAGTCCTTACAACAAACCCCAACAGTAGAGTGGCATGCCGTAGTATCATTCATGAATCTCAAAAGTGCAAGTATGAGTCGAAAAGAGTGAAAAACATTCACTTGAGAAAAATATATTGTAAAGTAGTTTATAATAACATGAACACCAGTTTTCAACAAGCAAAAACATCCCACAGCTGGGTTAGGCATTATGCAACGAATAAAAGCTATTGATATTCTCCGCACAAACACATCTCTCTCTACCTCGAACGGAACATTTTCACGATATATTCCCATCCAAACTATGAAAAAACCACTAGCCCCGAGCAACTGTCTAAGCTGTTTAAAGGTCCTCAGATTAAACCACATTTACCTTTAGCTGGCTGTGAGTTATATGGTTGGTAGGGAATATAATCAAGCTTTGGCACGTTGTCCATGTTATGGAGAATTACTTTAAAGAATGGCAATCCCCTAAATGTTGCATCACATGAGACTATGAAAAGTGTTTCTAAAAGGTTTCTGTTCTATTCCTAAGTTGGGTTTGTCACAGACGCACTCCCTCGTCAAACATCGATAACGACCTCTTTCGTCCTGCTTGAATTCCTGATTGGTCAAGTTTTCATTAAGGTAGCCCACCATCAAATAAACGATTCCTCCATTGACTTTAATACACACTAATTCCGCCCATTTGATGGTATCTTTACCCTTGTAGAAGTTCTCCACAGCTCCAAGTTACCCATATCATGTAAGCTCATGAACTGGCCTTTCCCCCTTGTTCTCAAATTTGTGTATCACGACTTTGGAAGTTTTGAGCTACGAGAATTTCTTTAGTGTGGTGGCTGTTCCTTCTTGACACCACTTAAATCGTCATTTTGCGTATAAAGCAAGAAAAGTGTCTAAAGTACATTCAAGTTCCTTCACTTTTGCCTATAGTCAGATAGTAATTGAATTCATTTACTAGAAACCCACATAAAAAAAATGAGCACATTTCAACCGTAACATAGTCCGTACTGTGCGGTATGTACAGTTGTACACCCCAGTTTCTTTCTAGGGATTATGTTAACCGGTTGACATCTCTTTCTGCTGAGGAAATTTCTTGAATAAGTGACGAGTTATCTTTAAATACCTCTGGTGGGTTGGTAGTTGTAGCCATTCCGACTCTAATTAATGAAAAGGATCATGCTTAGAAAAAACGAACAACGCTTTGGAATTTAAATTTTTTCCCTTTGTATTTTGAATGAAAAATTTTCGGTCTAACCGTGACCATCTTCAGGTTTAGGCAACAATATACAGAGAAAGAGACCTTTCTCCATATGTTGTAGTCTAAAGCTGAAGATGGTCAAGGTTAGACCGAAAATTTCTTAATTCAGAATAGAAAGGGGTAAAGATGAAATTCAAAGCGTTATTCGTTATTCCAGGCATGACGCTTTTCATTGATAGAGTCGGAATGGCTACAAATACCAATCCGTCAGCGATCTCGACGATGACTCTATCACAGGTCAACAGAATTCTAACTTCAGTACAGGGTTATAGCTACGTCGGTCGGCGACGGTCGGGCGAACCGGCACTAGAGTTAACCGACCGCCACTCAAAGTATTTTGTCAGCTTACCGACCGGCACCCGATTTCCTAAAATAATGGTATATCGATATAAAAGGCATCTTTTCTTTGTCACGTTAAATCCAATGTTGCATCAGTGTAACACGCTAACAAAGTTTCAACAACAAACATTTTCCGCTAATATTAGCGCCGATTGCACGTTCGACGCGTATTGACAGATCCCGTTTCAGCACAGATTTTATAAGGCTATGCTAAGCACTCGTAGTGTGTGGCCTAACTTTCATTATCCTACACATAACGTGTTTTGTGAAAGTTACGCAGGGAATTTTAACCGGCACTCAAATTGGGCTAGCTTTAACCCTGCTTCAGTATCTTCCAATACTTATAATGAATGTTTCGTTGGAAGAGATGTTTACCTGACCCTCCATGATTTTGGTTTAACTTTTACCTTACGCTTGTCCTATCGTATAGAGGGATTTCATGTGACGTCACGCCAGGGTTGTTCGGTTTAAACCGGGGCGGTTTAAACCGCCTGGTTTAAACCGGTTAAAACCTGGTTTAAACCGGGCAGTTTTGACCACCTATTACCGGTCAAAACTGGTCAAAACCCCTTCAGTGTTTAAATCAAGTCAATTTAAATTGAATTTAAAGAAAAAACATGCCAATTACTCATGTGCCAAATAGTTGATTCAATTTCACAAAGATTCAGAAGTCAAATTAGTCCCATGGGGGCTATTGAATGCTTCTCTCTCATTTGCCCCTTCAGTCTCAAAAGTCAAAACATCTAAAAATCAACACTCTTGCTGTCTTGCAGTTGTAAAATTATTTCATTGGCTTGATACAGTTACACTACAAACTCTGACACAGGATTCTTATGAACTAAAATCAAATTTATTCTTCATGGTGCCTATTTTGAACTCAAAATAATGAAAAAGCAAACACAAGAATAACCCCATTAAGAATACATTCCCAGTTACCCACTCAATTACATGAAACCTAGAAAGTATCAACTGTCCCAATATGGATAGCCAAATCACTGGACATGCAAGGCACAATGCCCAATGTAATTGTTTGACACTGTCAAACTCAAATGGAACAAATCTACTACTGATTCAATTACTGAACTTGCTTTCACTACATTTGGAAAATCAAGCTCACACCTGTGTTTATTAGCTACAATCCTGTTTGCGATTCAAAAGAGTCCCATACAGGGTCCTTCGGTCTTCCGCCTTTATTCATGCTGGTAAAAACTGATGAAAATCCTCAGTCTATATTTCCTAAAAATACAATAAAGTCCTAAATAACTTGGCTCAAAACGAAAAGGTCCAATTTAAAGATAACCATATATGTAAATTGTGTGTGTGTGTGTGTGTGTGTGCACTAGTTTGATGCTGACTGTCAAGTGTTTCCTATAGATGAAGCTCTGTTGGCCCATGCACACTGTACCTAGGGTCCAAGTGAATACAATGAAACCCTTGCCCATGTATTGTTCACTACTGAGATACATGTCCTACTAACACTGAGAAAATCCTTCAATCTCATCTGTACCCAACAATGGTGTTACCAACAGTTTATCAGAGCACATAATTGTTATGGTGCAGATAGATAAACTGTAAGTTTAAGTCTAATAAACTTTATAACATAGTGTTGAATTTTCTTGCTAAGAATGAAGAAGTGCTGTAAACAGGATGTTTGCAGCTACAAATTTTAGAGGGCACAAGGTAGGCCTATTTGCTAAATAATAATGTGGCTTCCATGACACATGTAACAATAACTCACAGTCTCTAACAGCACAAATTAACAGCACAGACTTATGTATTTGACCCAACAATGTCAGGTGTAGAATTTCTTTTTATCTTTTCCAATTTTTCCAATAATTAATGGAATAGTTAATTCATAATTATTTCGGGCAAAAGAATAATATTTTCAATCAAAGAAATTTAATTCAATCTATTAAAGCCTCCTGATCATTCAAGGTCACATGATTTGATGTGTGCTCATGGGCTGTGACCTAAAATATTTTGTCTAACAGAAGGTTTATGGGTTTTTACCAGTTTTGACCGGTTTAAACCTAGTTTTGACCGGTTTAAACCAGGTTTAAACCGCTTTGTGGTCAAAACTGGTTTTGACCACTTATATAACAACCCTGCGTCACGCGAGCAATGGATTCCCGGCACTGAAAGGCAAAACACACACTCAGTAAGCGAATTTACAACTGACGCGCACGGCATAACCATAGATGCTACTGTGACACAATGGACGCTTGCCCTTCAAAACATAAAAGACGCGCAATCTTGCCCTTCAAAATTGCGTCTAGTTGGTTAAAGTCACGTGACTGAAATCCCTCTATAGAGGAGGAAAATAATGTAAACATGGAGAAACTTTGTATTCCTTTTTATCCTTTTATTTGCCCCCATGAAGTAGAGACAGTCCACACTGTGGCATGAAAGTTAGGGGCGATGCAATCTGTAACTCACTTTGTTTTTTGCTGGCCTGTATAAGATCGTGCAAATTGAGTTTAGATTTGTGGACATAAAAGGGTCACACCGGGATGCTCATGTTAACGGCATTGCAAATATATTAAAATGTTCCAGTAAAATCCATCACAACTTGATCATTAAACATGTTCTAAACTTGTATTATGAATCAGCATTAGCTAACTTTGCTAGTTTGCTAGATTTGCTAAATTACGTAAATTCGCTTATCCGTGAAACAGTAGGAGGACTCATAAGATGCTTCTTACATTATAACTTGTTTGTTCATCCATAACATCAAAGATAATTGTAATATTAAGTATGTCCAAGTAAGGGGTTCACTTTGGAAGTAACAGTTGTCTACTTAAAAAGCATCAACACCAAAAATGGATCAAATGGGCCCTGAACCGAAAAACAATCCCATATTTGACTAGTTTCGTTTCAAAATGAACCCAATCTAGTGACATATTTGAACAGATTTCTGTTCAGTGCCCGTTTGATCGGAAGTGGTTCATATTTGAACAGGACGTTTTTAGAGTGTTGTGGTAATTTCTGTGGGGTTAACAACAGATATTACTTCGCTGACTTCATACCCAAGTAGTCTGTCAAAAATGATTAATAATTGAAAGGGTGTATCTTAATAAAGATGAAAGAAACTGAAACAAATCCAAAGAATTTTTCCTCCAGGGAATTAGATCTTTTAACTTAAGTACAGCACATGTCTTTCCGGGTACAGAGTGACCACAGAGTTTAGGGTTCAAAGGCAGCACTTATTGTATGACATTCGGCAATATGTAGGATTATACCTAGCAGGGTTATAGGTAGCCCAATTTGAGTGCCGGTTAAAATTACCTGCGTAACTTTTACAAACCACGTTATGTGTAGGATAATGAAAGTTAGGCCACACACTACGAGTGCTTAGCATAGCCTTATAAAATCTGTGCTGAACGGGATTTGTCAATACGCGTCGAACATGCAATTGGCGCTGATATTAGCGGAAAATATTTGTTGTTGAAACTTTGTTAGCGTGTTTACACTGATGCAACAATGGATTTTGGCCACGAATATTGCCCTCTGTAGTCAGACTATACTAACGTGACAAAGAAAAGATGCATTTTATATCGATATACCATTATTTTAGGAAATCGGGTGCCCTGACAAAATACTTTGAGTGGCGGTCGGTAAGCTTTAGTGCCGGTTCGCCCGACCAGCGCAGACCGGTGTAGCTATAACCCTGATACCTCGGTTTTTTATACAATACATAGTTTGTTCATCATCTTTACTTTTTCGAGGAATAAATGTAACATCCTCACAGGCTAACACAATGTTAGACATTGTTTAACATGGTTGATTTTGTTTAAAATTTCAAGGAGAATCATATATGCAGAACAGGAGTTTTCCCTTGGTCGCTAACATAAATTTTCCAAATGGGAGGCCATGATGCTTTCCCACACCATTCACTCCATTGCAACGGCCCCTAAGGAATATGCTGACAGATTCAGCAGTATGAGAAATTCAATTGAGTGGCCCGAATTATGAAAGGCAGTCATATGGTTCATGTATTAATATACCAACAAAATATATTACAATAGTGGCAAACAAACTTATGGAGAGGATGAACAATAGAAAACTTATCCTTCCCAGTTTTGGGTAGGGCTAATCGTTCACCATCTGTTTGCAGTATTTGGAGATTCTCCCGTTTGGGAGAAAAATCAGTTTCTTCCGAATGGGGGGGGGGGGAACTAATGCAACACGGTATATACGGTACTCTTTCTTGCCTAACATAGACACGGTTTAGCAAGAACGAAAACCATTCAAAAACTCTCGTTTTTCTCAAAAACAGGGTGGTCATACACAGTTTTAGGACGTTGGTTATACACCTGTAGAATATACATTTACTTCCTTTACATTAGACCTATAAAAACTAAGTTGCAAGGGGGTTAAAAAACCATGGCAAAATGTGCACAAAAATTTGTGGGTAAAATAGGCAAAATAAGGTCGCCCATGATCAATTTTGCTCCCGGTTTGGGGAAATCTAAATTTCCCCAAAATAGGAATCTCTAAAACTGATTTACGTCTTGAAGTAATCAAGATCCCCAAGTTTTGTTTCGTTGAAAATACATGATGACATATAAACCAAATACTACTGGTCATTTTTGTCCCCTTCCTCCCCTTCTGTCTTTCATCTACTTCATTGAATTTAAATTGACGAGAAAATACATCCTCCATCCAAAGTTCACACATTTTCCCCGATAGGGTAACCCTCAATGAATTCCTTATTAAGGACTAGATCTGGTGTTTAAATAAATCCCCATCTTCCAGTCAAATTATACTTTGAGATAATTATGTGAATGAAAGCTTCAAAAGTGAAAAATCACACTACGGAGACACCCTTCTGTCAAATCGCTGATATGAGCTTTTTGCACACTTTGCAATAATCCACAGGGAAACCTTGTAACATTGGCTTATGTATGCGATGTACAGACTAAATCTTGTCGATAATGGAATCCACAAGACGACAGATAGAGATTACTATACAATCTGACCTGTCCGCCTAAATCGTGACGTATCCGATTCATAATGATTGTAAAGCCAAATTAACTAACTTTGAAGAGATTAACAAAAGTATTTCTCCCTGGAGACACGGAAAATATGTTTCAAGTGTGTTTGAAGATCACGTTTGTCATGGAAGTTTTCTTTTTTTACCCCTTTCATTTGCATAATGACTAAGAGACGCTGAAAAACACGTACTTTAACAACTGTGTGTCCAATTTAATCATGCGTTACGGCAGTCATACCCTGGTGACTCCGTTTTATCAGAGAACTGAAAACTGTATATTTTGCCCACTTCAGCATCTAAAGAGAAACTTGGTGTAATTCTAGACGTCGAATGCTTCACATTATGTCATGATTATTGCAAAGCTTTATTGCCGGCTGGTAACCCAATATTTTCGTTTTCTGCCTTTATTTTTCTACTTCGATCTGCAGGTTTCATATAACTGCCGGTGCTTCACGACCGATGGCTTGTCGCATCGAACGGCACGCACGAGGTATACATATGACTTTGAGGGTGTGAAAAATGACAAAGGAATGGTCCTTGCAGGACGGTAAACCCAATGGGATAAAAATAAAACTTTTACGGAACTAAAACAACAGTTTTAAAAGGGCACCACAGCGGAGGATCACTTTCAATAAGTCTCTGTCGCGTAAGAAGTAATTAAACACACAATTGTAAATGTCACTCGATCCTACGTTATTAAGAATCAATCGTATAGCGGTTACTGACCGACCGTACTTTCCCAGTTCTTGATATCCGAGATGAGCCTTCCTCTCTACATTTCCCGGGGACGTACTCGACTTGGACCCGCGGAAGAATCTTCCGCCACACCTGTGATGTTTGCGGCCAAAAAATGGTTAAAAATTGTTTATGCTATCTACTGTGGTATTACATTTCAATGAAAAAGTATCTTTATTAAATCTTCCTGCTCTCTCTTCACATCCTGCCGTTTAATATTTAAACCTTTCCCTTTTGTAGATCTTCACTACTCTTTACTCAATTTAAATTTTATTTTATAATTCGGAAGATCGTTTTACAAAACTTGAAAATTTTGGACATACCATTGCAAACTGTGACTGGAGCTGATTACGAGAAACTGCGCTCGATTTGAGTTGTCCACTGCTTTAACTCATCCAAGTATAGTATGTACAGTTAAATTTTGGTTGTGGACGGCAATCCAGCTGAATTGCACATCGAAATTCGATTAAATTTCGGTCCTCTATCTTGAAGCAGTTCTAGCACAAGTTTTTTTTTTTAGTTATTACACATTGGTTTTAACGCATGGCAACAAGAAATAAGTTTTACAAATGCAAATATCTGGCCTTGTGAAAAACATGTAGGTTGAATCGTCATGAAAATACTTTTTTTATACGGATCGCGGGAGAAGTACACAAACTCACACCAGGGAGATGGTATAAGACCTCCCTACTCACACACAGGTTTACAACTCTGCTGTCGAAGTTTACATATAAGAGACACGAAGTTTCTTTTGTAAAGCACAACTGCCTTCGGACTTGTAGAAAATGATGAACTGCGAGTTCTCTTTGAATGTTCAAATTTCACGGTACAGCCTAGAAGTACATACCAGTGTTTATACTGGTAAGGTCTCTCCTTTATGCTAACTTACTCGGTGTTCACTGTTGCCCTTTAACTTTGATAAACAAAATGTAAAATAATAAATTTTACCGTAAAATTTCCACACAGTTTATGCTGAAATTATACTCACTTAAGTAAGCTTGTAAGTTTGTCATCTTTAATAGTACCATGCACACTACTGTTTGATAAATTTACCCCAAAGAAAACCAAAGTTTTAAAATGAGTTCACAACTACAGAATCTGGGAGAAAAATAACGTAGCATATTACAAGACAGGAAAAGAGCAGTGGTTTTTATAAGAACATTTAGATAAAAAAAAAAAATTCAGTGCCGTCGGGAGGTTCTCAAATGGAGACTTAACCATTCCAGAGTTTCACATTTTCAAAGGTAAATTTGAGACAAAGAAATTTCAAGCTCAAAATTATTGGGAGCTTCAGCCCTCAAACCGGTGACGAAGGAGGTGGTACTTTTAGGCCCTGCCTGGGGTTTTCAAATTTTGCAACCAGCTTAAATCAGTATTGCATCAAGAATGACAAAGAGCAAACGGGCAAATAAAGTCTTGAAATATTCAAACACGTATCAAGGAGAGGTCTTTCTAGTCTACACCTTGGAAATCTTAAAAACTAAGAGGGATGTCGTTGTTGAAAAATGAAGCTGTATTTTTACACTTAGCTAGTAATTAAAATTATTGGCTACTTGGTATGTGTAAAAAAGGCAAGTGAAAATAACTTGGAAGGGGCATTTTAATGATAATTGATATATTCGCGCTTCGTAGGGTTCAGGATTGTAGACGTACCGGTATGTGTTCGACACAGTTCCTGTGAACGTAAGGGAGTTTTGAAAAAATGGCGTGATACGATCTTAGTTCTTGAACTGCAGTATAGTGTCCTATCTAAATTTGAAGTTTGTTTGTAGACAATCACCATGTGCATGCAGACGAATTTTCATATTAACCACCTTGCAACATGGAATGTCGCAGACTGCGCGGTGTAATGGTAATGACTAAAGGTTTAAAATAACACGGAAGTTTGATAGCATGCGTTTCTGCATATAAAAGATAGCTCCTTTTAAGTAGTGTTTTAGAATATAAATAAGAACATCCCTTGTTTTCCAAATTCGTCAACTTGACATTATAGGCAAGATCCACAATCATCGAGATTATCTAATGATCTTGTGAAACGTTACTATGAAGCATTTTCCCGAAACATTCAGACTTCAAAGACGTATCCACAACTAAAAGAGCATATGCACACACATCCTTTAAAATTTAACGTAACTTAAATATTAAATATGCCCGGTGTTTCTATCTATTGATGTATCTTTTTGATCATTTTGTCAAAGGGTTATGATATCCATGTCTAATTACTGTTTGGTTATGTTCTGAAAATTTTTTATAATATATATTTACTTAAAAAATAATTATGACGAGAGTAGTAAGATTAAGCTGATGGTAAGATTAAAGTGACTACTAATCCCCTTCAAGTATATACATATTATGTATACATAATTATATATATTTGTGTGGTGTATAAGCCCAAATGAAGTTTACACAGAAGGGTATACACAGAAACAGTAAACTTATGTATTTTCCTACTTCACAGTAGGAGTAATAGAAATTTCTTTCTACTATAATTTTTGCATGTATGATATCCGTTGTAGAAATAATAGCCATGAATCGCCTACTACCTCTGAGAGCTTTTCGTCATTCACCCCCCAGAAATTTTCAACAACACCCTGCAAGGTGGGAACCCATTCCGCGAAGCCGTATGGCACCAAGTTGTACTATACACAAGAATCATGCATGTTTGGCTAATTTTCAACTTCTCAGCATACTGAGGTTTGTATACCGATCTAAGTTACAGAGGTGAAGTAGGCTTAAATTCTCATTTAAGGCTACCACGTATTTTTTCATTCTTTCTATTTTTAACGAGAATTAAAGCATTCTGGGCGGTTTTTCATTTTCTTTTCCGCGTTTTCCGTTTATAATGTACAATGGCCTGCTATGTAGCTTGCATTCTTGCTCTCATATAATAAAGATGCTGCTATACTGATTCATATTTGCAACTCTCTAAAGCTTTTATAATTGAAATTAATCTAATTGTAATAAAATATTTATGTAAGTTTTTGTGTCAATTATACCAACATGAATACAACACAGTGTACAGGACAAAGTAGTAAAAGATACATTATGTCTTGATTAGAGGCTGCATTTTGTCTCTTTTGCAGAAGTATAACCTTTTGTGACGACAAAATTATAACAACGAATTCTTCCTTTTATATTTGACTTAGTATGCTCTTTCTAAAATCTTTAAATCCAGTACGCTCATGAATGGCTGTAATTATGTGGTTCAAGTGTCTGCCTTCTCCGTATAGTGACATTTTGTCTTCAGAGCTATCGAAAACCCTTCAAAACTAAAGAATCCATGCTTTATCTAGTATAAATTCTGATTGACTTTCATGTTTTTCTTCATTCGTTTCGTATTTAATCATCAACTCCCTCGTTCAAACTTTCAAAATGACAAACTTTTGATACTTAAAACTCAAACATTCCTTTCACACAAAACAAGGACATTTCACAGAGCGTGCATGGAAAGTCTACCTAAAAGTATTTGTTTGTTTGCTAACATTTAAAAATAAACAAGGAAGCAAAACCCTTACCGTTTTATCGTCCAAATAATCGAAAACTTCCCAGAAGGCAAAGGACGTGTTTAATCCCACAACCAGTCGCTTTGCAACGAACCGTTTCTGCTGCAGTAATGCACAAAGCTCGAGGGCGTACAGCGGGTCCGTGTCTCGCTTTCTATCCGCCTTTGCGGGGGGAAATCTTAGTTTTCAAGGGTAAACTTTAGCCGACGTTTGTGTACACTCTAAGTCGACAGTTACCGGGGTCATATATCCACGAGAGCGATCGGCGAGTCTTTTCCCAGCCAGCGATGTTACGGGGAACTCCGTACCAATTCTGATAAGAATCGTCTCAAGCAGCCATGATAGTGTAGAGTTACAGATAAAATAACGTCAGGAAAACAGTTCCATTTCGTCTTATTATCCAAAGCTAATGTATCGGAAAATAACTTACGATCGCCTATTATCGTTGCCCTATCTGGCGTCAATATCCTGGGGATAATTTTGGATTATTTGAATACGGTTTCATTGAGGTGTTAATCTTGCTCACAATCAGCTGGCTATAACCAACAGGTGTTTTGAAGTCAACTATATACATTGATACCCACGTTTTTGAATTTTTATTTCATTTTTTTTTCTTATTGTTCTGGCTAGATTCTTTTATAATACTGGTTAATTAAAATCATGGCCAGTCTTTTTTTAGTATTTATGGATAGAAAATAAACAAATGAAATAGAGTAAATTTCAACAGAATAGGATAATCTTCTCAGTCAGCTTAAAACGGAAACTTTCCTTTCAACGATGAGACACGTACTGTTTAAGGGCTTTATTTAAAACATCGATATCTCTGCTTTGGGGATTGCAAAAAAATAACAAGTCGGCTGAAGAATGGTCCCAAAATCAAAAATGACATAAAGAGGAAAGTATTTTGGCGTTGTTTCGTTAATATGTGTTTTATAATTCCTCATTGAAATGTAATGTGTCTCAGGGAATGAGACAGTAAACGATTGTAGTGGTCATAAATGAATGTTTTCTTTTTCTTTCATTCCAGGCAATATTTAAGCAGCTAAATAGCAGGTTTTCGGAGATGTGCTACTGGGTATAAAAATTATTTAAATTTTCTTTCAAAATGTCTATCCTTTAATTGTCTTGTGAAGGGCATTTTTTTCATTTCTCAACTATGTCATTATAACTAAGGCAGTGAGTTCCTTTAAACTTACCGGTAGGTTCAAACCTCTATTACCAGGAAGTTTCAACTCCTTCCTATAACAAACGACAAGTCATTTGATGGCTATCATCCACAAAATGTTGTCTTCCAAAAACTTTACTGGTGCCCGTAAAGCTAGACAATGACCCCTTGTTCCTGATTCCTTTCTTTAAATTATAGAGTTCAATTGTTCAATTAAAATCCTTTTCAAAGCTTAATTGAGTAATTTAAGATCGAAGATGACATCTTAGAATTTGTTGTGACGATTCCCTCTCATGCAGTATGTAACAGAGAAGGCTGAAGTTTACAAACGAAATGTGATTGCAAATTTGCAAACACTTCTCGCACTTAAATTTTGGATAATGATGTATGAAGGTACCCTCGATCTTCTTCATATTTCACTTTTGACTTTTCGGACAGTATTGCAAACCAAAGTATAAAAGAATCTGAGGTACAGTACGGTACGTTTACCGGCAATTACATATGACAGAGGGCGCTGTGCAAATGTAGGTTATCCATCCATGATCGTGTGGAATCCGTATCTTGCATGCATGGTTGCTATCACAACGTTTCTTTACCCAATCTTGTAGTCGTTATTTCGTCGGTCTTCAAACGAATTTTAAGGGATAATGTTGGAACAATTTCTCTGATGTAGCCTAACTGCTTGATTTGAACTTGTTTTTTGTATATGCGAAAAATATTGAGCAAAATATTTACAAACATGAAAATCGCATGAGTGTAAATTTTCTTTTTTTAATCTTAAATGAATTTGGGAAGCTGATCTGATTACTCACTGGCGGATTAGTCATATTCTAGGCACGATTTTTAATGAAATTATCTTGAAAAAATACACAGAACATTCAGTGATGTATGGGAGATTTTTAACCATCTGATTCTGGAGGAATACATGCACACATAGGATACAATGCACTTTCCCTGTCGACCCAGAATTATGTATTCCCACGAGTCTCTGTGGCGTTTTCGTGTTAGGAATCCATCTCCCAGTGCGCGTATAACGCAGAGGCCAGTCTTTAAGATAACTCGGTGAGAGAAAAGTTTTAAGGGGCCTGTGTCGTATAGATGGAATAAAATCCCTACCATTAAAGGAAGTCCTGAATGTTTAAGCAAGTAGGGAGTTAGAAGGATAAAATCATCTTAAATCCTGACGGCAGCCTGCCCTGAACAGACAGGTGCCGCTGGTCACAGAATTCTCTTCGACCTTCAAACCTCCTCCTTTTCTCACTATTCTGGATTTTATTTCAAGTGCACTGCGTCACATGTGGCGCCGACGGAAACTTGAGAGCGGTTGGTTTTATCCATTTTGACGGCGGATAGGGTTGGCGAAATTAGAAGTACTACGGGTCGTGTCGACGGGTGTCGAAATTCAGTACACCAGCACCTGTCCGTCATTGAGATACAATCCCCCCAAAACTAGCCTGTTTCTTGTCACTTCAAATCGAATTTTATCGTCATATTTACTAATAAGCGCTTATCGGAGATCGAAAAATAACCTCGTTTTGCTTTAAGAGAACGAGCCGCGCTTTTGCCCCGGAGGTTAAAGTTGGCGAAGACAAAAACAAGAGTAAACACATCAGCTTGAATGTGAAGGTCTCCAGCGAATGTGACGAGCGTTCTTATACCTGATTGGCCGGTTGATGAACATGTGAGAAAATGTGTAGATATATCAGAGAACCGAGCACATCTTCCTTGGATGGTCCATGCAGGGAGGTGGAAGATATGGTCGTAGGGTTTAAGCAAAAAAATAATTTTCATAGGTGAAAGAGGAACTAAATCTACGCAATTTGGTGAAACTTCCATTCGAATTGGACATGTGGTACTCGAGTTACTACATTTGTGACCCAAAGTGAGCTTGAGGTAAGCAGGGGCTATATCACTTCCTCACATTGATGAAGAATGCTTTGTTTCCTTTGTTTTTTTTTCAGTCTGTTGTGCTGACCATGAAGTTAGTAAGGATAGGACCTCCCCAGGGAGATTTGAAGTTTGTAAAATTACCATACCTCTCATGCAATCACATTCCAATAACAAGGGATTGTGGAGGAGAAAATTGGTTGTAAAGTTTAAAGAAAAACAAAAGACTGCTCATTAATGTGAGGATATGACGCCATATGTGCTTGCTTCAAGTTCACTTCGTGTTGAAAATGTGACAGCTCTAACTGCTAATATCATGAGAACCATATACATCCGATTTCAATGCAAATTTCACCAGAATGCTAAGAATAAGTACGCCTCTAATATATCAAAATTTGATTTGCGCTTAGACCCTTCTTTTAATCCTGGAAGTTTAAACGTCTTTTTTAATGCAAGACTCTATTTTATAGGCCTACTGATCCGATATGAATACCGTTTGTGTTCCTTGAAATAAATTTAGACTAACCTCTTTAGTTTCAGACGGCGTTTTTGATACTTGAAAAGTGAAAGCTTCTTGCACTTTTCCGGTATTGTCAGTCCTACCCGCCTGTGGAACACGTACCCTGGTATCGGTATCAATCATAAGGGTAGGGAGCTGTTCTCGATTGGGGGAGGGGGTGAACTCTGTTTCGGACCGCCGTATGGAGGAGGGGTCTACGGGGAGGGGTGTCCCACTCCCGTTTGGGAAATTTTTGAATAGTTGAGGGTGCTTAGATACAATTTGGTGCGACAGATGGTGCAAATTTCAAGGTATTAAATTACTTCTAATTTTTGAGATGTTTACGTATGGAACAAATAAGGGATTTTTCGTCCATGAATTGTAGGGGAAGGAGAGTGAGCACTTATTTGACTGGGGCTTTAGCACCTCAGCCCATCCTCCCCTTCTCTTCCTATGCCTTAATTTCGTATCAATCACATGAGCATGGGCTGTATAACATGTACACATTTTTCTTACATAACATTCTCATTTGCCCCTTTACTCACCCGAGGGATGGGGAAGGGGGAGGATTCACTTCTTACATCATTTTGTCGCCATAACAGAATTCCATGCCCACTTCGGTAGCAGATGATGATGCTTTTTAAATTAAAGGGGATTATTGAGTTGGTTCACAAAATTCATGATTTTTTTTAACGTCTGTTGAGATTTACTCACATCTTGATGGTAAATGGTCAAACTAAGAGATTCTGCACATCTGACACACAACTGAAGTGGCAATGATAGGGTGATTAATGATTAAAATCATTTATAGCAAATTTGTGACCAGACACTTTTCACAATAAGGTATTAATCATATGCAACCCCTATCCACAAAAATACAATTTCTCACACTTTCAGTCTATAGGAAGTGATACATGAGTAAGAGGCTAATTAGAAACATTGCCATGCAATGATTCCCTTCAAACTTGTTACAAAATAATCAATATCAACTCAATGAGCCCCATTTAAGCAATTTCTTCCCAAACCGGTTCCATATTTCACCAAAGTGAAAAGAATTTTAAATTGTGAAGCCATGGAGCTACATTCGTAGTAGCTTCATGGTGAAACACACTAAGTCACATTGAAAGATGCAATCATTGTATTGTGCTATATTATAGTCACTGTAAAAAGAAAAACAAAAAAGCCCCTCCTCATTCCTGCTAACTTTTAACCTTGTGAAGTGGTGAATTATTTAGAACTGTGCATCCTCTTTGGGATTTCATCAACTGTTACGGTATGGTAATGTGTCATCCAAAAGTAAAGTAAGGAAAAGTATGGGAATCAAAAACAATGTGATTGCGGACTGAATATACACAAGGACTTTAACTCGCTGTATCTTTTATAGAAACGTCATGAAAGGGTTCAGGTCCCAGGCGAGGAATCCTATACACGCTTATAGATTGTTGAAGGGTAGTTAGGTGTCACATGAAATGCAGAGTGGACACAAGATACAGAATAAATGTTTGTAAAAATGCAGTATAAGATATAAGCAAACAGGTTGAGTCTATGCCTTGAAAAGAGCATGAATAGGCACAAATCAGTAGTGTTATACGGTATGACTCTGTATCGACAAAAGTGTTTGTATCCTAAATGACGTTCCAAGAAGCTAATTTGAAGGAAAACGGACACTGTATGAGTTTACGTCTGTATCCATCAAAAAATGTAAAATTTAATTAGCATGCATTGATCAGTCGCTTGGTGTATACGCGTATTCTTTTCTAATCATGTTGGTAAACTGAAAATGTAAACAGTTCGTCTAAAAAGTTGCAAGATAATTGACAAATTTGTATAGACATTCAAGATCAAAGTAAACGTTTTCGTGGGTGTAAATGTAAAACAATGTTAACAGAAGGACATGTTTAGAACTGATAAACTCTGTAGAATTATTATCTCAAACAACTAAAAGAGGTGAAAGAAAACCTCACCCGGACCATTTGCCTCTGATTCCTTGTTGAATCACGAAACAAGATGTTGCTAGTATTTTTATGAGGCGACTGGTCAAACTTGTCTTCTAAGTAGTTAAACGCCAAAATGCGAAATCGTTAGCATTCCCTCCGATTGCGCAAAATAATGAATATATTGTGATATGGTAACGTTTTCGTTGATAACCGACACGAGATCATTCATTGATAGTTGCTGCTTGTGAGAACTATTGAACATAAATTATGCGTTTTACTACAGGTTCCTGGGAAATTGCTGGACAAAACAAACATATTTTGAGGGCAACAAGTCTCACCCCAGACAGTAAAATTCTCTCTACTCAGTTTACTTTTGGCCCCTCCTACAATTCAAAAAAAAAAATACTTGTCTAGTTCTAGTACACTTCCGTATCAAAGCTACAGTAGTCTGCACTGAGTTTAAACTGCTCATTTCAATATTAACACAATAACGTGTGTGAGCTTAATTGGGAACACAACTGACTGCACAAGTGATTAACCAACCAGAATAAAGGTATTGTTTGAATTAATGTCAATCAAAGTGCAATCACCAATTGCATTAGCGAAATGATCATATTCCTAAATATGTTCGGGGTGATGACATTGCCTCTTTAAGGAAAAGTTAGTAACATGTGAAAACGACAACATAACACCGTATGCTATTTGTCTTTGTTTCTAAATGTTCCAAGCCAACAACCAATCAGTTGAACAAACGCCATACTCAGCGATTTTGATGTTTAAAAGCCAAAACGGCTATCCTGAAAACTGGCCACCTTCCTCGTCTATAACAGTATCATGGAATGCGTCAAACTAGGAAGTTTTTATTCGGATGGCAACTCCAGACCAGGAAATTCCTACTACTTTTTCAAACCAGGGTGCAGCCTTCGCCCCTTTACCAGAATGAAGGCATATTTACACAGTAACACATAGCCATTGCTGCTAGGGATTACGTAACCATAACCACGTGATTTTCACTCCTTTGTACGCCTGATTACATCGCCTCCGTTGGTTGGACCTCCTGTTTAGTTCCCCACGGTATCAAATATCTGAACTGCACCACCATTGTTAAATTTTCCATTGACCTCTGTACGATCGCTATAGCCTGCACAACTAGCTACTCTTCCTCTCCTTTAAACTTAAATTTGTGAATCCTGCAGCGATGGGTGATCGTAGTATCTCCGCCCCGCGGGTCCAAAGGCACTGCTGTCGAACCATTCATAATTCCCATCTACTTGCCTGGGTGCTTTTTTAAAACAATTATTACAGATTTTGATATTTTTATAGAAAATTGTAATTTTTATAGATTCTTTAATTTTTCAGTAAACTTAACAAGTTCAAAAATTAAAATTCACTCACTTTTCCTGTTATACCTTTCCTCACCTCTTGGTTTGTGTAATGCTTTAGGTATCCTTCAACCATCTTTATGCATTAATGGTTATTCATGGGAAAGTATTTGTCATTTTTAACAAGAGTACGAATTGACATTTCAGAAAGTTCCGCAGCACAGCGACAAATTTTCGCAATAAAAGAATTCGTCCTCCTCGTCCTTGTAGATGTTTTAATTTCTACAAGGTTAGCAGATACTTCAAATCATTTCATTTAAAACATCATAATTAAAGCTAACCCCATAACCCCGAACGCAGCCCGTGACAGGTAACCGTTATGAATATCGAGTTGTCCCCATGGCAGTTACCCCTCACGCAACTTCCCCAACCAGAAAATTTAAAATTGTCCAGAGTGGGAATTTGTTGGGCCGTAAACTGTCCCCGGTGGGAGGGGGGAACAGCGTCTCCAACCGTCCACAGAACCTTCGATAAGTTTTGTGATTTAATCTCAGGCTCACGTTAACTTCCTCGGCAGAGGATGTGCTGTTACAAGACATTGCACTTTTAAAATAAATTTTAGTCAAACAGCCTCACATACGACTAATTAAAGCTGTCATGACTATTTACGTTTTATTAAACGTCAGATGACGAAAAACACAGCTATTACACAAGTTTACAGGGATAGCAATACTGACATTAACTGTATTTTTGCATAAAGCAACGAGTCGATAGTATTCGTAGTGTTTAAAAATCGTGAATAATTTTATCGATTCCAAAAGAGTCAATTAAACTAAATTGATCCTTACTTGAACCAAGAAACTGTGACGGATCAACGTTACTTCAGGAACATATATGTGCCAGAAGAACCCTTGCTTTTTACTGAATATTTTCAATCAATCATAATTCAAAAGCTAGCGAAAAATATTTCCAGAAGCAGTTTTCTGATCTTGATATATTCAAGGCCACATCCGACATTCACCGTTTTCTGAAAGCCTTACAACTAATGGCGGCGCCGTTCCTAAATACTTACCAGAGAATACGGGGATCTCAACCGGGGCAAAAACCGTGCACCTTATGAAAGAACGAGTTACCGCTATCACCAATACAACTTTCACAGTCCCACTACGTGATGGTGCAGCAAAACTTTCCTTCGACGAATAAACAGATTCAGAGTCTTGGCCATTATTTGACAAGTGGTATCACACTCCAGAAAAATTTACAGCTAGCATTACTCGAGGAAATATTATTCGTCTCATTCTTTATTAAGCTCTTACATAGCTGAGAAGTCACGTTTCACACTTAGTTTTAATTGGCGTCGATAAAACCCTCCAAGTGGAATTTTAAGCAGGTGAACTCGAACTCATTCTTCAGAGTGGCAGTTTCGTGTGATACGGTAAACGATTACAAGATGCATCTCAGAGACGCTTTCTTGTCAATTATTTTGATCTTCCTTTGTTTTAGGTTTATTGCGTCAGGTTTCATATACAAAGGCAACATAGGGGATCGAAATTTGATTAAGTTCTTCCCAAACTGACGAGAACTCTTTTAGGATCCTATACTTGAATTTTATTCATAGATACAAGGACCTCGTAAAAACATTTCATGCTCGTCGTGCTGTAGTGATCATCCCAAGGAAAATGGTTTTCTTTTGTGAATCAGGGAAGGGTAATGTAATCCGTCCTCACCGGAATGGCCCGGTGTGTTACACCCATGAACTAATTTCTCAGGCTGACAGCCCTATGGGTACATGGAGATCATTTCTGAGAGTGCCTAAGATATATTACACCGGTAGCTCATAAATGAAGTAGATACACCCTGACGTGTTAATTTCGATGGAATATTTAGATACCCACGAAAAAACAGCCAGGTCTTAGGCCTAATCTAAATACTGCTCGTAAGAAATGCATCTACTTGACTTCCTTGGTAGGCTCTAAATCAACAAACGAACAATTACGATAAGAAAATGGTTCTATGTAGAATCGTTTTAGAGGCGAGGCATAAGCTGGACTCAATAGATTAAACATTTGAGTTAATGGTTTGAGAATCTCCTTCCGCCTCAAGCAAGTCTCCACCTTTCAAGGTTATCCCAGCTTGTTGGTAAATTTGTTCCCCTTCACGGTAGGCTGCATATTCATGGATCCCACTCATCCCACGGACGTTACCCCTTGTGCATACGGGAAAAACGGCCTTTTTCTTCTTACCAGTGTCGTAAAGGTATACAGCATAGGCGTAGAAAGCTGTTTCGAGACGGGTGTGAACGTTGTTTCGGATCGCCGTCCTGGGGGAGGGGTCTAAAAATGAAAAGTTTTGAAATTGCAATTTGGTGCAACATATTGAACAAATTTTAAGGTAGGCCTAAATTACTGCAAATTTTTGACATTTCTTACAAAGGAAACGAATTAGGGATTTTGTCGTTGGATTGTGGTGTCGGAAGCATAGTTCCGCCCACCACATTTTTGACTGGGAGCCTTAGTCCCCTTCCCCTCTCCCCCAGCTTCCTACGCCTATGGTATACAGCAATAGCGGGTCGGACTTGTTGGCAGCGATTTCTGCTCTATTGTGGTGGTAGCCGCCATGATTACTGGGTACTTGGGAAGTGTCATATTTCGGGTGCCCCCAGGAGCGCCCAGTAATTGCATGAGAATCGTAACGACTTTAATTGTCCCAGTTGGTACTTTAAAACATGCTCGGAGTTATTGCACGAGCTCTTTAAACAGGCTGTACTTGCGAATACATTTACTTTCAGATCTCAGTCACTTATAGCTAACTTGACGGCTTTGATGGATTACTACTGACTGCTGAAAGGTTACGTACTTTCAAAAGGTTCGTTCATGTACGTTACTGCAGCTTATTTCCTTCACGGTTACCCTTCTCTCAAAGAGTGAATGCCAAGTGACTTTTAGTCAGGGCCCATACGATATCGGGAGAGGAACCGCATCATTAAAACTTTAGACATGGTACGGTTGACACTAAATAAATTAGAAACGAAACACCACCGCCACCGGGGCCAAACACTTCAGACAGTAAGTTTAAAAATAAAAGTAACTGACTGCTGTCTTTATAATATTTTTATACTTTAATTCGGGGTGTATAGACGACGAAGGACCCTTCCGTCTTGAAGCAGAAACAAAGAGTTGCTACACTCGACTGCTCGAGTAACAACTTCCATGTAGAAGGCATGGTATAAAAATGTAGGTCAAAACTTGCTAACGATTCGTTGCAGTTCTGCAGCAGAATTGTAGCAATTATACTTAATCTTTTTCATCCTTCCTCGAGAGGCGTATTTTCTCTCTTTTAGTCTTTCACTTTCCCCTTAGGACTTACGAACTAACACGCCCCTCGAGGTAGGGTTACCCTGACTAATGTTATCTATGCTTATTGCTATAATTCCATTTTTTCACCGAACGTCTGTCCTCCATACATCGAATTTCTTGCGGAGGTTCAAAATTTTCAATTACATTTTTCCAGTATTTTCCTGTACTGAAAATTTACTTCTACTGGATGGATAACAAACCTCTTCATTTAGGGTTTCCATCACTTTACATGTCATACAAACAGTTGTAAGAGAAAATGATGGCGCACTGTCTAATTATATACTGATAATTCGGAAACTGCCTAGATGATGAATGAGGCTCATAAATCTTCCTGTCGAGAGAGAAACGGAGTGCAAACTAAAGGTGTGCGCTAATAATCGATGGTATGTTTGAGTGCCATGAAAATATAAATAGCACAACTTAAGAACTCATTAATAATACCATTGTGACAGCACAGAGACTGTAATAGTGTCTTTCGGAGCAATTAAAATGGAAAGGTATCGCACATTCGGCGGTGTCACGGTTTGAAGTGTTATTCAGTAGGTCATTTTCTGCCGACTCGCCCATCAATCTTCATCACGAGGGGAACCACGGCGATTTGAAGGTAGATGAAAGTAATGTTCAGTTTGAGGGAAGAGAGACGTAACCAAATACATTGACTGCTTGAAATTTCATGGATCATTGGATATCTGCTGTGAGAGAGGGACTATATTTTAAGTTGGAGTCATGCAACACAACTTGCTGCAAATGTGAAGAAAAATAAATTCAAAGACGACTTCAAAATAATGGGGTAAAAAACTGTTAGTTTAAAGAAAGAGAAAATAATTAAACGGAAAGTAGTTTGTATTATGTTTTGTCTTTCTTATGAATCTTCTGAGGACTACAACATTCCCAGGATACAAAACATCATAAAACATCTTCTCTGGGGAGATAAGACTAAGTGTTTAGTGATGAAGTTACAGTAGATTTATTCTGAACCCATTTCCTTCTGCACTACCATATGTCACCAAATTCAGTACACGAATGAGTGCCCCTTTATATGCTCAACTTACCCACGAAACTGGCAGAATGACACCTTCCTGAATTTAAAATAGAGAAGGGAACTTCTTAAAGAAACTTATGGGCGGTGGCACGATACTCGTTCTAGCATACTACCCCTTCGAGAAAAGGACTTCTAAATCGCCTACTTTAGCTGTATGCCCTGAAAGAAGAACGCAGCAACTCAAATGAAGAAATCAAAATTTTCGGCAGGCGAAGCGCACCGCAAATTTGGGTTTTTGTTGGAGAAAAATTAGAAAATTTTGAGCTTTCATTGAGAAAATTTGAAAACTTTGGGTAATTACCCAGCAAAATTAGAAAATATTGAGTTTTTATTGAAGGATTTGCCCTTATTTAGAGCAAAATTAAGTAAATCGTCTGGGCGACTGGCCGTTGTCGTGGACTTTATATTTCAACGTACCCATTACGGCTCCCCACGAAGTTGAAAAATTACCCCGACGGGGGATGACCCTCCCTGCCCCCTCCCCGCCTGGCGCCACCACTGAAAGAAGATCATACCCTTTATATCTGTATATATAAAATGCAAGGAGTCACAATTCGGCACGTCACAGTTACCTGTAAACTACTGGGCTGGAAAGTGTTGCGTGAAACTCATGTTTACTATCACTCTACCCCTCGGGCGGGACTCTGTTTGTTCACCCTCTCTTTAAGGCTTCCCAAACATACTATGACTGAACAAGGAATATGCTGTAAAGCCTGCTACGTAGGCAACTATCATTCACATTCACACAAGGGTAATATTATGGTTTTTGTCACGTTCCATTCAGCTTTAGATCCCACAAGGAGTTTGCCACTAGAGTGAGTGGTAACTACCTGGAATTGTCTAATGGCGCTAATACAAAGATACAAAGGGTTCAAGTTCCATGGTTGTCTCATGGCCGTGATGACAGAGACAACTCCCAGAGTCCCTAATCGGTTTTGATGGTCTCGCGCAGACTGAGAGGGTTGCGACTTTACAAAGTTTAAAGTGTACTATAAATCTGAAATTTCAAAAATGTACTACGTTACACACAGGCCTGTAACCAATGGGGCATTTGGGGGCCAGCCCCCTGCTCCTTGGCTTGCCCCCTGCTCTGTGGGCATAGCCAGGCCCCTGTGCAATAACTTATACTTAGCGCCCCTCTGAGCTTGGTCCCCCCCCCCCCCCCCCGTCTGGTTACGGGCCTGGTTACGCAGTTTGAAATGAGTCTAACTGGTGTAACCAGAGAGTAGGCTCAGACTAGTTCTTGGCCTATTGGCTAAGATCACGTGTAGTATCTGTTCTTTTCATCCAGTTCAAAGCGAAGCAACGCATGACAGACCATTGTCTACGTAACAGGCTGTATGACACAATCCTTGTTCAGTCATATCCCTAAAACAGGAGAAAAATAATGAGAAAGTGCATGAACAAGTCAGATTATGGTAATGAAGTTTGCGTCCAAAACTGGACGCAGCCCTCTTCGCTTGGGGGACGGTGTTTGGAAGCCTAAAAAGAGGGGCTGAGCAAACAGAGTCCACTCCGCGGGGTAGGCAGATCCGCATGATGTAGAGGTCTGAAGATCAAGAGCTTGGTCATGTTAAGTTTTGTTGTTCCCTCGGGGACGTAGCTCCTTTGGGGAACAGAACTCTTCTGGGAGTGACGTTTGGTTTCGCTTTTTGTCTCTTCGCCAGAGAGTCGAGGGACTTTGGAAAAGTTTGAGGGTCTCCTGGCAAACATCTAACACTCTACCTTATAGGAAATTTGAGCCATGAGTTACAGTGAACTTTTGAAGTTTATACACTGAATTTAATAAAATGATAGACGGCGCAATAGTTTGTGATGTCACTCTTATATTTTCGTGTTTTAGTTTTTCCCTTTGTTTGTTCTACAGCCACTGCACCTTGAGCCAAAATTTAATCACTGACTCATCGTTATGACTTGACCATTAAAACTTGCCCCTTAAAATATTCTATGTAAAAACAGTAATTTTTCATAGGTCAGATACACATTTTCATTTCAGACACCAAAAAAGGTGAGTTGTTCAAGAAGGACGTCTCTAATTATTGCGCCATCGATTATTTCAAGTAAAGTGAACAAATTTCAAGATTTTCTTTCTGAGTAACGAAAGAAGCTACGAAGATGGGAGTTGGATGTGTGAGATTCTTTTTGCAACTTCTGAAATGAATTTATTATTATAATTGTGAATTTTAGGTACAGTTTAACTTTTAAGGCTTGGAATAGGGAAATTGTTTCAAACTATTCTTGCTTTTCGTCTTCCTGACAGCTGTCAACACCCAACGTTTCAGAGACACGCTGTAGACATTGGCACTCATGGAATAAGTTCAGGAAAATCGACGTTTGCTTTTATTTTCGACTGTTTCCTTACAATGTCACTAAAGCCGATGTTTTTTCTCAAGTTCTCACTCGATGATTTTATATCCGAATAGCTGAATTCAATCTAAAAATCACAGTCCAAGTTTTTTTTTTTTTTTTTTGAGGGTTAGGTGGCATTTTTTAAAGTTTTGGAAACAATGTTTACAGGGCCTATTGTTGGGTCCACATTGTTTTTTTGTACAGTGTCTGTTGGCAATTGTTCAGGGGGAAGGGATAACTTTTGTAACATTACATTTTTGCTCTCTCCTCAATTTCTGTCTGTGCGATTTTGGCTGCTGGCATGACAAATCACCCAAACATTTTTAAAAGCTGCAGGAATTGTTTACACACTCAGGGCTTCCCTAGACTTTTTTCTGGACTGTGAAATGATGGATATGAGAATAATTTCACTAATGTATCATGCAGGTTCATAGGCTATACCCTGTTCTATATAATTTAGAGATATTGAAACGTATACACTCCTTGCATGCAGAAGACACTCTGGCATTAAGTGACTCTATCTTCGATCCATATTTTGACAGGAAGATAAGAGTTTGTTTTTCCATTTTAGCAGAAACATGATCTTAGGGTTTGTTGTGTGTCTTTCTAGAATGGCATAGCCTACTTCAGCTACCCGCGATAAGAATCATTTTGACGAACATAAACACAATCTCTGCTTCCATCTGTGAGCTTTTCCTAGTTTACCTATTTGCTATATTTATTTTTATATAGTATAGTCCTGTATATATAGCCGACCGTACGATCTATCAGTAACTTGGTAACTTGCCCGCTTGGCGGACTCTTGCACCTATAGTGGCTGCACTCGTAATACTCGTTAGAGTATGTACGTCAAAAGAGGAGTGCATTTTTGACACCTGCTGTGACGGTAACTTGGTAGCCCACTCCATAGCCTAAAGTGAATGTTGACATATCGAGGATTTGCCACTAGATTCTCCAGGATTACTTCCCAGGGTGATAGCTGTATACTTTAGTTGCAAGGAAACTTATTTGAAAATACACCTCGAGGTCACTTCATTATCCAGCATCGCCGTTATAATATAAAAATAAACTTGACATGGCGTACACTCGGCAATGGGCGATCCATTTACATTTTATAGAGGCGATAAACCTTGGAATATGAACCGGTCTTTAATCTGCTTTTAAGTGAACAGTATCGGGCTCCAGGGCCACAACATATGGGCCATAGGCGAATGAGTTGGCGGGCTGGAGACATGTAGCCCACATTCGGGTAGAATCTGCTATTTCAGTCAGGCGCGTAGCCAGAAATTTGCCAAGGACGGGGGGGAGAAGCCTGTAGGCAAACTATCTAAGCGTAGCGCCACCATAGGTTGGCGCGAAGCGTACAAGAAAATTTGGCTGAAAATACATCCCAGATCGCTGGAAATGGCACTCCCCAGGCCTTGAAAGTTGCATCTAAACATTTTTTATTTCGACTGGAGTTACTAGAAATATCATAAAAAAACTTTAAAAATATACCAAAAATATACTCAATGGGCGGCTTCCCCTTACCCCCCCCCCTTGGCTACGCGCCTGATTCTAGTGAAAAATAAGCTATGTGCAATTTTCGGGTACACATGTATACTTTACGTAAAAGTGCTCACCCCCACCGCTCCATGAAAGAAGTCCCCTATGCCTAGGATATTAGAAATCTATTACCTTGGGTGGCAAGGGTGTGCGACAAGTAACAAAAGACATTGCGTATAACAGCGGCCCCTTCATGGGGGAACATGAGGGCGTGTGCCCCCCTCGATTTCCGTAAATTTTCGATGTATTAAATGAACCCAAAGGGCGTTTTAAGCTATAGATTTCTGTAGGGAGAAGGTTGAGGTGTGCTTTCGACTGAGTGACTCATTTATTTTAATCTTTTCCTTTCACAAATCCTGCGTGAACTGTCAAAATATCCGTGCGTTCCGCGGGTGTCTACATTTAGTTCCACTAAATAATGGCAATTCCTTAACAGTTAAAAATTTTAGCTTTGCCAAAGATAGCACCATTTTGTATTGAGGCAGCCTTAAACATACACAAAGTCATCAAGGGGAGAAGTTTCACACCCTTCCACTTAGACACCACACTCTTCCCTGACACCAACAAAAATAACTGGCTAAATTATGAAAATTTTTCAACATATGATCAGTTCGAAACTTTGCTAAAGATAGCACCATTTTGCACCTAAGGAACCGTAAACAAACAAAATTCTCAAAGGGGAGGGGTAGTGTCCCCCTCCCCTTACACCCTCCCTCGGGAAAACATCTCCGCAGTTAGTGACAAAGGAAAGGTTCCCCTGATGAAAAGTATCATAGACACACATATGCACACTTTATACGGACTTTCTGGGTGTATCTGGGGTGGGATTACGACATCATCTTCTGTCCCCCAGCCAGCCATCGAATCTGGCCGCCCCACTGGCGTATAATCTGTGCAAATCTTCGCAAAATGCATACAAGCGTGGTGGGGATACCTGAAGGCAAAGTACACAAAGGATAATCTCGCAACTGCTTGTTCCTCTTGGGCACCGCCATCAAAAGTGGGGTCAAAGGTTACAAATCCATGTTTTTAACATTAGACTGGGCTTGTCTCTCCTTCCCATTCTTCATATTAGTATTGGCGCACACGTAGTCTGACCGTGATAGCTCCCTGGTCTGACAGTCAATAGGCTACATGTTCTTCAATAAGACCACACCTAATTTACGAACGAATCATCCCGTATTTCTGGCGTTAATAAGCGTTTCGCGAACAAATGGTGTAAATTCTGCAGCGAAATTGTCATTAATGTTGTGTTGTCATCAGATACAAAGTCGAACACAATTGACCAAATTTGCGATTAACTTTGAAATTGGCGCCTCGTTTAGCAGATAAATACTAGGAACTAGGCTAGTATGACATGTGAGTTTGTTTAATGAACTTCAAATCAAATCGATAAACGTTGCTTCAAGGGTTAGACACCAATTCTTCCTGGAAGAAACTGACTTCAAACAAGATAAAATAACCGACTGGATTTTGTCACCCAATTTCAGCAGTAAACAGGCAAGTAACAGGATAGTGAATGCAGTCAAACTAGAGTGAGTCGACATCATGAAGGTGGCCCCATCTTGGAATAACCTGAAAAAAAGCCAAAGCGGTTAAACGATAGAATCAACGTAAGTTATTCCAACATGAGTATTAATATTAATATCTCTTGGAGGGACAGAGCCCATGGCCCAGTGGAAGGTCTGTCAAAGATCTGTGTCCCTTCTGCCCATTGAAACGTTTTTTTTTTTTTTGGGGGGGGGGGTGAATAATGATTCCACTTCACCAGGCCCGTAGCAAGACAAGGTACCGAAGGGGAGAAATATCTTCCAAGGGGGGTCGTAATATTTTTCCGGGGGCGACATATACTATATGCATTAAGGTAATGGTAATTTTTTATTTTCTAAGAGTGAAAAATTTACTAGGAAGGAAGCCTCCCCTACCCCCCCCCCCCCGCTACAGGCTTACATTCACTCCACACACATACCCATTGAAGACTGTTATAGAATGTCTCCATCTTTTTTTCATTAACTTCTGTGCGAGTAATAACTTCCATGTTCTCATCAACCATTCATCCACGAAAATTATACATTTATTGTAAAATCTTGATCATGTTTGGGGTTGTTCACAACAGTTGCGAACATGGACAAGATGTTTAAACATTTGTTCATGAGTATCGTCATACAAATATATAACGATATCCGTGGACAAATATTTGAATGTCTGGACGGGGATCAAGGTCTGGTGACATAAAAATGACATGGCTGGAAATTTGATGTGAAGAGCATTAAAAACCTAAAAAGAAAATACAATTTCTTTCAACATACATCTAATATTGACCATTTTAAAGGGTATTTTCTGTTTACACTTAGTATCATGAATAAACATGAGCTTAATATGCATGATGTCGGAAGAGGGGCTACCAAAATATGTCTCATGTTATCCTTTGTTTTTCCAACCTTAATTTCAAGGACCGGACAATTGTAAATTGCTATGTCAAGAGGGATATATTTTTGGAAGTTAATCTTATTTCCTTGAAAAATATCAGTATCACTCACCAAAGTGTAAACCATCTGACGAGTAATGAAGAGATAAATAGACGGGTTGGGAAATTCGGTACTTTCGGTCGGGTCACAAGGTCAAGTGTACCATGACAACGGGCAAAGTGTCGGCGTGTTCAGCATGCAACACCCGCGTTGGGACGCTGTAAGCGTGGTACACTTCACCTTTGACCCATTCCCATATTGCATTGCGTTGAAACATTTCCCAATTCGTCTATTATATTGCATTAGCAAAAGAAAGGCTCACAAAGTGTAACACTTCACATCATTATTTCTGCATGGGCAGTGGGTTACTCCAGGATCCATCAACTTTTGAAGAGGTACCGGTATATCTTAAGAACCGTAAAAGACATTAGGGGCCTAAAATAATTCCAATGGATCTTTCAAGCGGGGGATTTTATTCTTTAAAGGGAAATTGCAGTCTTCCTAATCAGAATTATTATACCCCGTCATCCTATGAATGACTTTTTTTGATCACGTGACAATAGTTTTATTTCTGAATTCTTAAATTTATGGAGAATAATTCCTTGCTTTACCTTTTGGTTGTAATAGTTATGTTCAAAATCATCTTCAGAGGTACCCGTAAGGCAAATAGCAGATTTACAAGAGTTTGTTGATTCTTCAAAGCAACTTGTTATGGCTTGACTGCCTATTACCTTTAACTGCCATTAAACAGCTCTTTTTTGGTGGCATGTCAACATAGTATGGTAGTTCTAAGGCTGTAATTTCCAGCTTACGCACCTATTCAAATGATGTACTCTCCTGCCACCGGTACTCATTTTATAATTAATCATACTAGAAAAGCCTCCTGGTGCAAAAGGAATTTTCACTAGAACCAAAACTTTTCCCGGACGACTCTCCCGAACCCCGGAGAACTTCCCCGAAAAATACCCCCTCATATATCCCCCAGGAGCTATTCACAGCCCGGACAGTTCTTATAGGGACGATGCTTGCCCATACGATTCCCACACCTCACTTATGTGATTTATATGAGAGAATTACGGAAGCCGAGAACATCGCGGTGGTATGAAATCTGACATGCCAGTTTTCCCACCTCTTTCTTTGGTAAACATGGGAAGGAGAAATCAAGATACGATTTCTCCTTACCATTATCCGCCGATAATGGCGAGTGGAGCAAACCAAAGTTAGCGAGGGGCTACTTCTGGGATCATCCCACGTTGGCAATAATATAACCAAAGTTATATAGAGTCAATCCGTGTCATGTGCGGGCGCGTCCATTTATGGACACTGTGTAATGGTCCTTTCTTGAAGTACCCCCTCACCAACTTTGGTTTTCTCCACTCACCATTATCGGTGGATAATGGTAAGGAGAATCGTATCTTGATTTCTCCTTCCCGTGTTTACCGAAGAAAGGGATGGAAAAACTGGCATGTCAGATTTCATACCACCGCGATGTTCTCAGCTTCCGTAGGGAATGGTAGGGAATTGTAGTTTTTTCCACTCCTATCCCACGTACATCTTTGCACTTTTAGTTTTTACCTGGAAAACATCGATAAATTGGGCTTGGTAGAAGTTTAGAGAAGGGGTGACCGATTGTGTTTTCACGATACCCCGATGTCCTGTAGGCTACTTGGTGATAGTACAACTCGCTACCGAGAGTCAAAAAAAATTATCGACAAGATATAAAGATGTGGAAATCGTAAAGACTTACAGTGGTTGAGTTAAAACTGCGGTCGCGAGTAGTGGCGCCCTTACAGAATGTAGAGCAAAGAGAGGCAGACGTCCTTCAGTACAAATACAAAACTAGCTTTACCTTTTCCCAGAGTCTGCAAAACCTTGAAAAGCCCACAGTTGTGACATGCTATATCTATCCCACTTATGAGGCTGTAAAAGGTGGCCTGTTATAAATTTAGCTGTATCTAGCATTTGCACTAGAAGGAGAAGATTGCTCACATGTCCTTAATATGTCCTATATTTTTATCTACGTATTCCGGTCTAAATCACCTTCTATACTCCATAATTTCAAAGCATCCACATTTTTGTAAATGTATTTTCATAATTCTTCAAAATAAGTCTTAAAAGAGTTCTACACACTTTCACCTTCACTATACTTTTGCATATAGTGACACATATAATTGTGGTGATATCAAACAAGAAAATCTCACAACATCTTAGGCCAAAACAGAGGAGTTCGGAAAGTTTTAAGTGGAGCAGCGACGTCGTAACTGCTTTGGCAAGTACGGGCAGGTGCCGCATCCCTTTTAAGCCCCACAAAATGTATTAAGTAAAAAAAAGAGAAAAGTTTACCAAAATATAAACATTTAGGAAAGACCTCATTTACATAAAAGACAAATACCTTGGGAACGGATTTTATTAGCCTACCATAGATAACATTTACAAATTGCAACGTAAAATGAAGAAAAACGTTTCTACAGTCCTAATATGTCTCGAAAATGCTTTGAGGGCGCACTTCTTATACTTTCTTTGCACAGAGCTATCTCGGTATTATTTTTGTATGACGGAGTGAGCGGAATAAGTGCTCCAAAACTATGCACTCCACATACCACCCTCCATTGTCCCCACCCACAACTGAGGCTCCTGCTTAATGAAACCGACCTGCCGTTGGTACGAGCTGGCAGCTCACTGGTCCAAGTTGGGCTATTACAAAAAAAAAAACACCCACTTGGGGTTTGCAAGCCACACCTAAAAACTCTGCTACCGACAACATGATTTGTTCCTACTGGTTAAGAGTGATAGCTCCGTAACCATTCAAGGGAAAGACTAGACAAAATAACAAAGAAGTGTAATGATAGACTGAAATGACAACAGTTTCAAGCAAAGGCTGTGAACATGGGCTTATAAGATGGGGTAGGGGTCTGTAGCCCCAGCCGGGCAGAAAAGTTGCTATTTCCGGGCAAAATTTAAGATATGTTCGGGCAAACAGTTTTAAGCAAAAGTGATGCAGCCCCCCCCCCCCACACACACACACACACACAACACTGGAAATATTTCCGTACACATAGTTGAATATATTGTATGCTTACTTAAAAAGAACCAAAAAATGTGAAACAGTAGAAATCAAAAGTGCATACGTTGCACTTCTACAAATTGTACTTACAACAGATTTTACTTTGTTATCATGATGGGGAAGTAAGGAACGCCATCAGCTGAGAATGGATATCCGTTAGAAAATATTGATTCTGTCATTTTTAAATTGGCAAAAAGAATTCTGTGCTTTTCAGGCGCTTAGCCGGGGGGGGGGGGCGAAGGGGGCAGACGCCCTCCTTGAGCATATTTTTTGTATGTTTTTAATGATTTTTTATGATATTGCTAGAAACTCTTAATAAACAATCTTTAGATGCAACTTACAAGGCCTGGGAAGTGCCATTTCCAGCGATCTGGGAGGTATTTTCGGCCAAATTTTCTTGGCGCTTCGCACCAACCTATGGTGGCGCTATACGATAAGATAGTTTGCGTACAGACTTCTCCCCCCGCCCTTGGCAAATTCCTGGCTACGCGCCTGGTGCTTTTAACAGGGAAGACAGCTCCCTGTCATTCCTGTTTCAAAGAAGGGGGAGGTGTGGCGTGCTAAGCAGGAATCAAGTAGTTTTAAAAGGAAAGACTGCATTTACGTAACATCAGCATGACACACAAAAAATAACTTTTATCCATTATTAAACTGTCCAGTGCCGTCCATAAGTTCTTCAAATAGCCTTACTTCGCAAAAAAAATATTACGAATTACAAGAGTTGTGACTTTTGCATCTTTGGAAAATTTGAAAGTTTGGGTGGAAAAATTATTCATAAGCTATAAAGAGGTGACTTCCTTCCTGTGAGAACTTCATTTCTCAAAATATAAACTTACCCAGTTATCTCATCTTTAATTGCCTATAATTCTATATCGTTCAATCAAGGATTTAAACGTAAAACAAATTCTGCATTACAAACGCAAGACTTCTCTTTAAACTAACACATCAAACATTGTTTGGCCATTTTTCTGCACGCCAATTTGACTGAGATGTCAGTGAAAAACTGAAAGACCAACCAATTGTCTAATTATAAATCTGGTATATCGTACATAAAACCAAAGATGAAAAAATATATTTGAATACGAACTTTCATAATAACGTATTAAAAACAAAAATGGAACGTTGAAAAGCTGTGCCATTGATAAACCAATTATCAGATGGGTCATCTTAGGGGAACAAGGCGGGGGTGGGGATTGCAGCACGAATGCAGGCAGAAAATGTGCTATGGGGGACAATATGGGCTTTTTTGGGGCAAACATGCAATACAATTTCAGGAAAAAGTACTGCAGCCCCTTCTTCTCCCATTGCCCCTCCAGTTCCCCCTCCCCATTGGAGGTACTTCCATACGCTTACGTGGGCCATAATGTAATACATACTTCTTGCATAGACCCCAGTTGCTGAGGGGAGTCTGCAGATGAAACATTACTAAATCTCATAGATTCTAAAGAAATTGGGCAATGTTTTGGCGCGGGTAAAGTTCCCGTAAGCACAGTGCTCATCCGTTCCGTAGTATGAACTTTTACCACGCCCTAGCACACGACTTCGGCTGTGTACTGGAGACGGAGATATACGCTAGTATCAGTCACGCAAGAAATGATCATTACATACAACGCTGACCTCACCATTCAGAGCATTGTTCTTAATTTAGATAGTTAAAAGTCTCCCCTTAATTTGTTAGTTAGTTAGATGAGTTTTAACGTCCCAGTTTCCAACCAATTGGTTCAAGTCGAGACGACCACGGCCTTTTTTCCTGTTGTGGCTCACTGGCTTAGGTCTCCCCTTAAAGCCTGGGCAAATGCATTCACTAGAATTTGAATAAATATTCCTAATTCATGTGTGGCTTTTTCACTCATGCATTGTATTAAATTCATGTAATTCATTGGCTTCTTAATTCAATATACTACATTTATATTTTTAGTATCAAGAAGTATACCTATTAATTAAGGAAATACAAAAATTGTAAAATTTGGCTGAACATGTTTCAAAGTAAGCCTGAGGTGACTGCTCATCCACCTAACCTTTCCAGTTTGAAATTTTCAGGGTTTTCCATTGTTTTATGAACTAGGTGATTAAAGGGACACTATGAGATTTTGCTTTTAATTTACACCTTTTACTGTGTCACTTTACAGCCTTTGAGTAGGGGTGGGGTAACTCCTGCCCTCAGGCCGGATGAGGTCCGAGACACCATTTCATCCGACCGGTGAAGTTTTCATAAATATTAATTCAGAATCACTTGAAAGGTAATTGGTAAATTCTTTTAGCCCACGGTGTCCACCGCTTATCCTGGTTATACAGTACCAATTTCCAGGTATTTCACGTAAATCTGCTGCAAAACACTACCAGTATATATTACTAAAACCCTTGTATGCACAATGTAACATGCGAACCATTTTGTTAGACATAAATCAGGTGCAGAATCCTTTTATCTCTGCAAGAAACGGAAGCTTTCCGTGGCAGACCCGCTATATAACATTGTACAGAATTACACTATCACATGTATAGATCTATCTAGTAGAGTACGAAGCTCAATGCATGGGCATTACATTTATTCCGGTAGATTCAGGAAGGGGCATGGGAGTTAGAACTTTCCCTTCGACTGAAGAGTGAATTAAACTTTAGGAAGTGGACAATTTTGCAACGTAAAATAAGGAAAATGAAGTTGGTTTAAAATACGCAGTTTTTTCGGCGGGGTTCGTCAGCACTTTTCATACGTGTTCATTCATTATTACTTCATACATAAGTAAAAAGACAACTGTTCATACCGTGATGCTTCTGTTCTGTGTAGTCTTGCACATTCTATGTCATTTAAAGATAGTGGATGAATATTCTATGGCCTACAAATTAATACAAATTCCAGACCTTCCGGGGCTTTTCCCCAGTTCTTGCCTAGACTTTCGAGTCTCCTAGATCTCACTAGGGCCTTTTTGGGGCCATCGCCCTTTGGGAAAGCTTTTTGCACCCTATCTGTGTGAAGCCCTCGAGTAAATAATGACCTTCAAAAACGGCCGTCAGAGTAAAAAAGGTTCCCGACAGCTGCCCTAGAGAAAGGATGAAAGTTATGCTAAGACTGTATAACTTGGTATGTCATGCACTTTTAGTCGAAGAACTGCGAAATCGGTCAGAGCAGAATCGTGCTCATAATTCACATTTTGAAATAGCGCCGTAATCTGAACTTTGGACCTATAGGAAAAGTTTGTAGTTGAAACTGAAGTGCGCCCCCGATCTAATGATAAAAACTAGCTTAAATATAAAGTGATTAATTTGCTGAGGGAAATGAGTCTTGGATAGCTGCAAAGTTTTAGTCATAGCAAGCGTGCCGTTGACTGCCGAGTGATGATTTGCTTATGAAGCTGACTTTGCATTGCATCGCTGCAGGGATGAGGTCCTATAACTAGGCTATCTCACAGCAGCACGTCTGCTTTGGGAGTTATGATAGTACGAATTCATCATACAGTGGCACTTCGGATAAAAATTTGTACCTTTTTTGAATTCAAACCCCACTTTTCTCTTCCAGTACAGTTAAAATCCTCCCAGCTAAGTTTACTTCTAGCCCATCCTCCAATTTAAAAAAAAAATTAAATCTTTGGCACCTCTCAGACTAAGGCCTAGGCCCATACATGTAGTTTAATTGTCCGAAGCCAGATTCTGCTTTGTACGCTATTGTGTGTGATGGAGGTTGTACTAATGTTCATCTCGTACTTGACTGATCTGCACTTGTCATTCAAAGTGTACTCACCAATAATGATTTCCAATAACCGGGTATTGCAAATATATTTAAGGTGACGCAAGAGGTTCTTTAAATATAGTGAATAATAGTTGTATAGTTTTAACCTTAAAACTGCAATATTTACAGGAAAATATTGGACAGAGATTAAAATGGCATGTCTATTTTTCATAGTGTCTTAAAATTGCAATATAATTGACAGAAAAAAACATTTTTATTGAAATACTTAACAGACTGTAAACCTCCTAAACCTCGCCTCAACAGGCAGCCTAAATTCAAAATTTATTAAGACGTCTGATTAAATTTGTTTCTTGCGAATTTAGCACATTCAAGTGGTCCGTCAGGGTTTGCGATAGGCCAGGGAATAGAATTTCCTTGAAGTTATTACAGCATTATAACCTGTGTCTAGTTGTTTGCATTGAATGTCTCCAGGATCGGAACCGATACTTTAAACAACTTTACGAAATGACACTGCAAAGAAAAAAAGGCAAATCCTGCATACTGCCCTCTATTTATCACTTCATACAGAGTTTGGTATGTCTCAGCAGGGAGCTGTTAGGAAGGATACACAACAACCAGACCTGACAGACAAAAAGGACTTGAAAATGATCTAATCCCATTCAGGTATCGAAATTTGATTGACAGGTCTCTTTGTAACTATTATCTAGCCTTGTTGACTTTACCCTTCCTAATAAATATCTGCCCCTTTCACACCCAAGTAATCCTGTAACAATTACCTTTGTAAAAACATGCTTTGATCTGAGGTTTGTTACCGACGGGGCTATGCTGTAATCAAGATTTTTTCACTAAACGACTGTCAATGAAAGTTTAAATAGTGTTCTTCCTTTACGTCCCGACGAATTTGATGCGTCGTCTGCTTCGAACATTGTTCAAGCCTAATTCATTTTTCCCAATTTTGGCCTATTTCCTCATCACTTCGAAACACAATCGAAATGTAAGTTGTCTTGGAGGTCTTCAGTAAAGCTAACAGAAATGACATTTATTGCGACCAATAACGACAAAAGTGTAAAATTTCATATACTTTTGTGACGGCCGGCAACGTAAAGTTAACTGTTCAATGTAAGGAGTAGAAGTATGCATTGTCATTGTAACAAAAGGTCCCTTAATCCTAGTTGATCCTGTTAATTGTAACAGGAATTTTGAGGATAAAAGCAAGATTACCATCGGGAACAAACATTGCTTCAAAGTGCTATAGAAAGTTGTGTCTCCTTCCTAACAGCTCCCTGGTATCAGCATCCGTCAGTACGTACATCGAATATCTTAGAATAATATGAAGAAATACACGGTCTACTTCGGAAGGATTATTCTGAATAACACTTGTCCGCATGCACCTTGTTAAACTAGTCAGGCCCCATTTTAGCTTACGATAGTAAGATTCTGTTACGGTTCTCCACTTTTGGGGCTCTTGTGACGTCATCGTACAATAAAATGCAAAATGATTAGGCGATTTTTTTTTACAGTCTGACTGAGAATATCATTACAACCACAGGAAATATACCACCAAATGTGTGTACCGTTGTTCTCATTTTGAAACTTTCCTGGATACTTTCGGAAAAGAGTTGATCATGTAAAGAAATGTAGGAAGAAATTGTGAAAATTATGCAGAATTTTGCTGAAAACACATGCCTTTAGCAAGTTAGCAGCAATAGAAAGGACACTTTTTGTATATTTCCTCAAACGATCTGCCATTTAGCACCGATGGTCTTCACAAGGCACATCGTCAACCTGCTGATACTGCACTGTAGGTATATAGCTCAGCATGGCATGCGTAAAGGTGTCACATCATCACGTGACTTGCACATAGCTTCTGCTTTGCCGACTCGACGCCACGAGAGAGCAAATAATCATCGACTTCAAATATGTTAACTTTAAGCCATCCCTGCATCATTCTAAAAAATTTATGGCTGGTATATTCAAAATGTCTTAAAGAGTAATATTGTGATGAAAATATTACCAACAGACTTTTACTGTGAATATTATGGAATGTTTTGGTTCGAATCTTGAGATTCTTAGCGAGAATGATTGTATATTGAAGGCCCTGCACATACAGTGTGCTACAATGCAGGACGGTATTACTGCCCACGTAGCAGGCTGTACTGCATAATCCTTGTTCAGTCATACCATTCCCTGTTTGGGACTCAAAGAGGGACTGAGCAAACAGAGCCTGTTCAGCGGGAAAATGATTCATTTTTTTTGCCAAGCTGTACACATAATAAATTTTCATTAAAGAAAAAGAAAAATAGGAATATCATTCCAGTAATACTTAACTATTCATTACATACTTGTTGATTAGCATAGCATATTAGTACGTTCAACCATCCACAGCTAACTGAAGCACAAAGCGGTGGTTTTACACACATTTTTTGCCTCTTTCAACTATAACATCCAATTTTATTTTTTACCGTTATTACATAAGCAAAAATTTTACGACATCGATTTGACGAGAGGTATATATCCTTGGCTACATATTAAGCAAACTGGTTCGAACAGCTGAACACCGTCAGCGGTTTAACCACTCAGACCACACAGTATTTGCAAGCAAACTACTCGTGTTGTAAAGAAGTGTTTGTTAAGTAAAACATTAAAGGTTATGTTTGCTCCTTGCATTCTCGCGCTTTTTTTTTCTCAGAATACAAATGCCTCCACAAGTTACAATGCAGTAAACATATAATCGGGGCCTGCGAGCTGTTTACAATTGCAAGCAGATGGAAGACCAGCTCCCTGTTATAAGGGGCTTCTTGAACTGTGCTGCGTGCGCCTTGTCACGCTTACTTCTCATAGTGACTATCGTGAGCCTTGAAGCTATTGCCTTTTGATCTCAAGCAAGGAATCTTTTAAATATTCGCGCAAACGTCGGAAAAATTCGATCGTAGAATTGGTCGTAGAATTAGTAAAAAAGTAATCCCCGAAAAGCCGAATTTTCCCATGAACAGCTTTCCCGGATTAAAAATATGCAAACTTTGGGCGATTTTCGTTTTTTATCGCCGACGCCCCTTTAAGTGAGAGTAAAACGCGGAAACATTTATTTTCGGTCACCCTTTAGCAAATTGGAAGAATCCTCTACCCCTGCAAAGTTGTATTTAGAAAGATAATAACAAACTCCATAGCTACGCGGACTTCTGTGTCATTGCTTGTTTGAGCTTATGTTTTTGAGTCTACAAATCCAAAGACATAGCCTGACTTGCATGTTTGTAAAGCTAAATAAAGAATGTTCTTAAAGCCGTTTTAATAGAGGGGGACCGTCACACTGTTGGAGGACGGGGAAATCATTATCTCCGCGTATTCCCACATGGATTTCCCTTGACATAAAGTGTGCTTGCTGTTCTCGCTTTTATCCCTTTTTGAAAAAGAAAACAGTTGGCAGGTGGCCTTCTAAGTTTGTAGTGGTATCGATGCCGAACGATGAATAATTGAAAGCCATATCTTCCAGGTGGTTATATCTTTGTTTATTTCTTTGTTTTACTTTAATATCTGTTTCATTTTAATATCTTATTCGGGGGAGCAGGCCGACAGATGAGCAACAAACTTTTTCAAGAAATTACAACTTAGTTTTGAAATCGAGGTTGGAGTTTAGGAAATACGTTAGGTAACATGTGCAAGGTGAATGAAAGATGGTATTTCTTATTTTAGGGCTACAACCAGGACCCATAAAGTAAGTTTTCGAAAAGTGCATTCCGTGACTGGTCGTAATTGACTTAAGTTTCTTGCAGAAAAAGACGCTGCAGGGACTGCCTCATCCCCACGTTACATGACTTGCGTATCAATGATGCATAACTATATAGGTTTGTTTAAATAGAGACACTGTTCAAGAACATGGGAGTTAAATTGTCCCTTTACACAATACGACCATACATAATTAGTTTCTCTCTCCCGTCCCCAAATTTCTGATCATATTACTTTCTCTGTTCTTTCTATATGAAAAGTCTTACGGGCTACATTACCCTGCAGATAAATCATTACACAAGGAGGATCCCGAAGAAATACGACACTTAACAACCTCTCAGCCTTCCGCCCGGAACTTTTTCAGCATTCTCTTAGCTCTTTGTCAGCCCTCTCTCTTAACTGCTTACCCCTCTCTTCGTTGTTTTGTGTCAATCGGTTTTCTCCAGTCTACTCTCAGTCTTCACATCAGAGTTGAGTCATGTGTTTGCTTTTCGTTTTTCAATGTTTTAAACTTTATGGTATAGCCTTCATGGATTACGGTACCATTTCGAACAGACGTGTTGGGAAATTTGGTACTTCCGGTCGGGTCACAACTCACAAGGTCAAGTGTACCATGACAACGGCAACGTGTTTAGCTCTGCGTGCTCAGCATGCAACACTTCTAGTTATATTACCGATTTCTGCAAACTATAAAAGTGCACTCAAAGGAACGACGACCAGGCTCAGCCTCTGAATAAGACATCTTTACGAATTTGTCCTACGTGAATGTCTTATATAAAGAGTTCTCTGTTAACAGTTTAAATAAGTCGGTTCAATATGTAATCACGTGGTTTCAGTGACGGATAATGTTTACTAATTACTTGGAAAAAGATGACTGTCTACCTTATTAGTTTCTGTGTCCAGGTGCGTGTACGTCATTCACATCCTTGGCTGAATGTTCAAGGTTTCTTTAAACAAAATATTGCACAATACAGGTTTGATGATGTTAGCCTTATGTAAGAACATTTTCATAACTGAAGCAAGCTGACACAAATTTAATCATTTGAAAAAAAAACTTGTTTCGTAGATTAATCTATGTGCTGAAGAGTGGAGGTGGGGGTGTGTGGTTATTTTATTGTTTGTCAGTGATGCCTTATTTTATACGCTCGGTGTATGAAGAATTTTGCCCCTTAAAGTTATTCCGTCTTAATGGGTATGGACGCACTTCTGAAGACACGTATTAATAGGTAAGGCATGGAAATAATAGAAGAAAGACTTAAAGTTACTAAAGTTTAGCATATGCTTCGCAAATTATTGAAGTTTTAGAGAGCCTACTTTGCTTAGGCATATGTCAATTTTCATAGCCACTGTGCTATAGCCTACTTATCAACAAACCCGTCTCACACATTTTCTCATTATTGACTGGTGAGATTTTACAAGGGTCCACAGGGTTTGAAACCCTGGCTCAGTCCCTCACTATAGTACTCACATGCAAATTGGTGAAAATGGAAATTCCAGTGTCTCGTTTTTACCAACGAAAATGATATGTTCGTGGCGGTACTGAATTACAATTACTTTAGAAGTAATATGTTTTAGACCTTCCCCTCAGGACAGTAACGCATCGCATATCTTACCCTTCCTATCATGGGGGGGGGGGGCTTGCACCACCCATGTGTAAGAAACAGCTAAATCAATACTGACGAAGTTTGCAAGTAAAACTTTCATCGGCGAGTGAGCAGCATAAAGAGTTTAAGGACACCCTACATAGTGTCTGTACAGCGCTTTGAGTTAAGCACATGTGGACTAATGAAGTATGATTGAAGACACATCCTCACTGTTCTGAGTAACGTTTATGTTTGTCTTCATGTCTGTCTGACTATCTGTCTGTCTGTTTGTCTGCTTTTCTGTCTGTCTATCTGTCTGTTTTACTGTCTGTTTGTCTAACGTACCCTGCGCAAAAAAGTAGTCACTGTTGCATTGACCCTCACTTAAAGAGATCGTTGCAGGGACCGGGTTAGCGATCCATATGTTGTCTAGTTATAATATCATATAGTTTAAACTACAAACTGTCTTTCTCGTTGTTTCATGGCCATTCAAGGGTATAGGGCTGCAACTAAAGCGTACTCTAGATGTCCTAAGAACTCTACTTTATTCTTGACGAATTAATACGCACACTGACTCATTACATAGACTATGCTCGCACTTGTGACCTTCTTGTATTTGTTTTAGCATAACCATACTATCACGTTTTTCTGATCAAAGAAATCTTGACTTCAATTTTTTCAAAAAGTTTTCAGTTTGACTAGATTAGATTTTCACAATTGTGAAATCGTAAATTGTAAATGTAACAAACTGAAACGGAGGGCAAGATCAGATACTTCCGGTAGACTCAGACAAATTGCCCATCACAGAGTGAATGGTTTCGGGCCATTCGTCTAGACAGCTCGGAGGTCATGTAATCATGTAATGAGGACAAAAAATTATAACAGCTGTTACAAATTGCAAACATAATTTTTAAGAAGAACTTGAGGCAAATGATACACCAGCAAAGGATACACTATCAATAGACGCACAATAAGTCAATAGTACCCTGCCAATATATATGCACTGAGAAAAGTAAGGTTTTTGTCTAGAAAGTTTCCATTCTCCTCACGCTGATGGATACTTTTAACCAAGGCTCATGGCAGCTCTTTGATTTTAATTACGACGGTCTTAATTGCTGGCGCTCTTCCCCTTACGATTGTACCAATGTGATGCAAAAAGGCGGCTTCATTGATCCTTCAATAAAAGTAGATGTTTCAGTCTCGACTTCTTCATTTTCATTAGCATCATCAGTCTCCCGTTTCCGTCTAATTTCTGTAAACTAACTTAATGACTATTATTCTAGATTTCCTGATTCCTCTAGCTATCCCCGTTCTTTCAATCACAAGAGGAAAGCGAGATGCTTCGCCAGTGAGAAAGCCAGTCTAGCCCTCCGGTCTAGCTTCTCAAAGATAGCCGACTTTGTTGGGACAGTTGCAATAATAGGATTTTGTTTTGCTACATATTTTCTCGGTCAGATCCCAATCGATATCCAAGTGTCTTGATTCGTCCAAATCGCGGCGATTCTATTTCCTCATTTACTCGAAGCAGGTGGCATCGTGAACCTCCTGCCCGTGGATATATCATCGTCGTAGCGATTACCCGGATTTTACGGGTTTCGATGGCAATGAAGGGTTCGTTCACCGACTCCGGCACAATGTCCGCCACTTCCTGTCCTTCGTGTCGCTGTTAATTCTGCCGATTGACTCTAATTTGCGGTTGGTTAAGAAGAGAAAAAAGATTAAAATAATAAAAGGTACAGAACGATGGTGAGTTAAATCGTTGCCTTCGAATTATTCTGTCGTCACGACGTGTGAAACCTACGGTGAAATGATATACAACAACGGCGAGAGTTATATCGGCTGCTACTGTTATTATAAAGAACAGTTTGCATCATACATCCGTGGGGCCTATCCTTAATTGCTTGCACACGTTGAATCTGTTAGGGAAACTATATACGAACAAATGAAATGATGTTCGGTCGCATCACTCGGAAGGATTCGTTTGTTTAATTTTACCATCCGTATTAATTAGTCGAATTAAGTTATCAGAATATGTGCAATTATATGATCAAGAATAAGATTAAGGCTAATCAAACCGAAAATTGTGCAGGAATCAAGCAATACCTAATGAAAAAGAGAAGTGTATTCATCCATTGACCACTGTAAAATACGTGTTCAGCGATTGAACACTTATTTTTCCCAACTTTGTAAACAAGTCTACACTCCACGGGGTCTAAAATTTTCAAAAAAGTGGTCTAACTCCGTGAGGGCAAAATTTAAACCTTCAAGTTTAAATGTACGAGACCTAGATGGAGGGGGTTGAGGGGGTTGGGTTGAGGAAAAATGTTGAAATTAACACTACTTCGTGGTATTTCCCGGCACCTGGTAATCAAGATAAATGCACAAGCAAGCATTGTTTTATGCATCAACGGTGCTATAAAAAGCAATAATTGCAATTTCGGAATAGGCTTACCAGTCAGTAGGCTTATGATCATATACTGATAACGTGGTCAACACATAGGGGTCTGGGAATTCTTTTTTTTTTTGAAATGATCACTGCTGGATGCGATTTCGTGGTATTTGGCAATGAAGATAGGTAGGCTATATGAGCAAACATCATTTTCGTGCACACAATCAAATTTCGAAACTTGAAAGGGAATAAATCATTTTTGAGTACTTATTGTCTGACAGATTGGGTTGTTGTGTTTCCTTCCTAACAACTCCCTGCTTGCACTGGACGCATGAAATGTAGGCCGAATTGCATCTACCAACATTGTGCATACTTTACAACTGTGTTTCAGTTTCAGTTTATTCTCAGTTCATCCTCAATATGAGGTGTAAGAGACTTAGGTAACTACAAAAGATACATAACACAGTTTGTAACAAAAAGCATAAGGCTTCAAGATAAGGAATAAAAAAACTGGATTAGAGAAGTGCTCAGACACAAAGTGTTTCCAAATTTAGTGTTTTTTGAAAAGAGAATAGTAGATAAAATATTTTACATGTGTTGGGATTTCAAAATGAAATATTCCACTACTTTGCTTTTAGCTCTATTCATTTGTAGTCTCTGAGAAATAAAACGCTGTACAACTTGTCGAATGCCCGGTTACAATCTGCCCCTACATTGGGGTTGATTGCAAAACTCGCTCTCACAAATTTGTTCAATGTGCTTTTCTGTGATCTTTGGAAACGCAGTCATGGCATTACCCATTCTTAAAAAAGACACGTCTTTCTTTAGTTTAATATGCATGGATCTCGAAAAATTATCCACAAACAAATCCTAAAAAATTGTGTCAACATGCTGCGGTCTCCGTTACGTATTCAAAGAAACATGACTTTGCACGTAATTGTGCATCACAGGCTTAATGCAGTGTGACCGCCCAGCAATTTCGGAACAGGCTATCAATGACCTTGTATTAACAGCCGTATCCGAGTCCACCTAACCAATTCCGAGTCTATGCAGAAGCCCACGGCCATTCCGGGTCAATTCCGGAGTCCGGTCATTTGACAATGTTCCATATTGTACAATAATATTTTTCAGGTGCCGTTATATTTTAGGAGTCAGCTTCTTAGTCTGGTTCACCCTGTAAGTAAGTGTGATTGTGTGACCACTCCCTGCCCAAATACATTTAGGCATAGCCCTAGAGTTCTAAATACAGTTGATGACTGCACTTTAATTGACATTCATTGAAACAATCTTGCTCAGCTCTGGTTGGTCAGCAATGACTTGCACAGTCAGTTGTGTTCCCAGTTTAAGCTCTCTCACACACACACACATCTTTGACAATATTGCCTCAAGCAATTTAAACTCAGTGCAGCCTGCAGGGCCGTCGCGACCGGGGGGTGTCTCACCCCCCCCCCAAGTTCGTCAGAGCTACGATAGTAGGAAAATCTGAAATGCCAGTTGGAATTTCTGATATCTCAGTCTAGCACATTTTTCCGACTAAACCTATGTCAACTTTGTATATATTTTCCAACTAGACCAAGTGAGAATAATACCAAATGTTATTTTCCTCACGTAAAATCAAATCAAAGCTGTCATTTTTTCGCAAATTCTTCTCAAACTCTCAAAATTTTCGCGTGCTCCGAGCGCTTCAAACCTTACCTCAGTGTTGTTCTGATAATCAATATCTTCCGATGGCAACTTTCGGAGAAGGACAACAGCAGAAGTTGAAAGCTGTTTACAAATTACCAGGTAAAAGACTGGCTTTTTGAGTGGCATGTTAGTTTGTTGAGCAATTGAAAGTATCTCGATGCAAACTCTGAATGCAGGTTTTATTATGGAAGTCTTATTTAATGAAAATTTGGGCGCGCTTCGCGCGCATGCGTCACGATTTACAATTAATCTCATGAACATAATTAAGGTAATTATACTAGACACAGTTCTATAGGAGCTAGGGCGCTTCAGCCCTCCCCCCCCCAAAAAAAATCCGAGCCCCACAAAATTGCGCAAAATTTTATATAGACTAATATTGGTGAGACATAGATATACTCAGAAAATATTCCAAACGTCTATTTATCAGGCCCGTCGCCAGTAAGTTCTGTAACGATTCTTTCTATAACTTCAAAAAGTTTTCGCGCGCTACGCGCGCTTTCATCTATAGTTCTATCTAGTGATATCGCGCCCGTTTCAAACATATTGGATTTCAACGTTTCCACAAATGTTGTTCTTCCGTGTAGGCGTGATTCTAGAGAAACACGAAAATGCATCGTTGCGAAGTTCTTTCCTCTTTTTCCTAACTTCTGGAAGATTCTTTCTTCAGCCTCGCCATCGTGGCAAACATATTTTGTAAGAAAAAGACCTTTCAGTTTCGTAGGAGATCCTTAATGAGTAAGATGAAGAATGTAATCCCCGACGACGACCATGCAGTCACCCGAACAAATTTCTTGGTTTTGTCCAGATTCTTCAATAAAAAATCCAAACTTTTTCAACCTTCCTTAACGAAAATTCAATTTAACCCCAAATTTTTCCGCGCGCTTCGCGCGCCTTATATTTTGAGTACGGCAACCCATTGCATCCGTCGGGACTTAGAGTAGCTGGCCCCCAGTCAGGGCGCTTCCCCTCCCCCCATGTCGGCAAATCAAAGCACCACCCCTGGCTGAGCCTGAGTGCAAGTTTTTCATTTTGGCATTGAAGTATACCCCCAAATTTCGGCGCGCTTCGGGCGCAATCCTCACAATCCACGTTGTATCACTTATGAACATTATAAGCACAACGTACGAGTGAACTTTTATAGCCTAAACTGGTTGTACATTCTGAAAACGCGCATGTTAATCCTAAACCCCTTTTGCTATAAGAGGTCTGGGAGATCTAGTATCATTTTCTGCACCTATACTCTCCCTCCCGCCCATCTCCCTCCCTCCCATTCCCCTTTGCTGGAAGCTGTTTGTCTGGATTTTCGTTCAAAATTAGTAATCAAAACCACAGTTATGTATGTTTTCCGAAAGGATACTTGTGGGAGATGACCTTTTGTTCTAAAAAAGTTGAAAGATGTGGAGAAACACAATCTTTACAACAAGTAATCCCAACAAGGCAGTCTATATAAGTAGTAGTGATAGTTAGCGAGCTGGTCTCAAACAGTTTAGTTGTGCGACGTAGTGAAGTTAGTACCCAGCTCCGAGGAAATACTATTTCAGTAACTGCAGTAACCGACCGGATGTGATTGTTTATACACATAAGGAGCTTATTTTACCTGTTATGCAAATTTTCAAGGTACGCGACCTCTGTAGGTCATACTTTCGAAGCGAAAATTTTGATAGGAGCTCTCTGAATAACACGTACAATTTGCGCATAAAATTTTTGACTTCATCAACGCCAAAACTGGGTACACCTTAAAAAATTGTATTTCTACCACATTACTTGCTTTGTGAAGCGTCTAGCACGATTCCGGTCAATTTCATTGTCGCTGTTTAGGTTACCCCTACCTGCATAATGACACGAACCTTTAAAGAATCAGGAAGTTCCCATTGTCAAATAGCAAATTCCCTGGAAGAATGTAAGATTCGTCGACTGTGAGAAACGGGTTTTAAAAAGACACGGAAAATTCAGTACAGGCTGACATACAAACATTCAGTCTTTCAAATACTTATTTTCAATTCGAAGTTATTATTTATCCGATAAACCAAATTGCAGTACTAATTGTGAACTTCTAAGCAGAATTATGTCTGCAGTTAAAAGCACCCCTAGCAACATAATAGCAATGACTAATTAGCAGGAAGACAGTTCTTCGACTGTAAAGCAAGGCAAAATAAAAAGAAGATACGGTTGTAAATTCGGTAAAAAACTAGTGAGATCACATGCTATAAAATGTCGCAACTAAATTAGAGTATACTTTTAAGCACTCAAGTCTGTGCATACTTTTCATAATGTATTCTATGGTGTAAAAGTATCTAAATATTTACAATTCCCCTACTAGAATAATAGTAACGACTACCTTTGATAAAATCGTAAAGCAGAATGAATTCCTCCATCTTCGACTTACATGCTTATGGCTTCAGTTGAGCCAAAGACAAACACACAAAACATCCTTACAATCCAGAACGGGACCACTGTCAGGTGGTGTCAGTTAAGTCAAAGTTTGTCCCTTGGGGACGTTGTTACTCCTTCGGGGAGCAGAACTCCTTCGGGAGTATTGTTTGGTTTTCGCCCCTGGCTCTTCGCCAGAGAGTCAGGGGACTTTTGGAAAAAAACATCCTTACAATTGCAGTCAATTACGACTTTGTACGTTATTAAACATCTGGTGACCCCATGATTTACGTACCAAAAACGACGTTCGCTTTCTCTTTGTAAAGACAATGCATCCAGCAACAGTGACTCATTCGTACAAGTTTGTGATAGTCAATTTCGACTTGACAATTCCCAGTCCCTGTCAAGTTTTTGCAGGTCGAGGAGAGTGACTCCAAAAATGGTGCAATTTACGCGCTATACCATTCAGTTGGAAAAAATATCCATCCAGTCGGAATTTGGGACCTTCACACACCCCCAAACATATGACCCTAGCTACGGCCCTGAGTGGAGGGGCTACCGTGTCTCTGTTTTGCAGGTGTACTAGACAGGTGGTTTTGTTAAAATTGGAGGAGGGGCTCGAAGTAAACTTAGTAGTGAGAATTGTTACTATCTGGGGTGAGATTTGAGAGCCTTTAAAGGTACATAATACCGTAATCTTTGATAATTTGCAAATGTATCGTGGCTATTAAGTAACCTTAATCGATGAGTTAAAAGGGAGTAGAAATACTAGGGGGGGGGGACTGGCTGACGATGGTTGCCCGTGCCCCTTGGCTTTAGGGCCACTCTGACCGGTTTAGATTGTGTCACGGATCTGAGACCCCTACCCCCTGGCCGGTCACCTAGGCCAACTTTTGACGATGCTATTTCAAGCATCCAGTCCACCTCTGAATATTATCCACGATTGATCGATTGATTGATTATTATCGAATCGATGTGGAAAGTACGTGTCGATTAATCAGTTATAATTGTAATGTCCATAAAAAGAGGTTACGCCAGGGTCCATCAAATGGCCGCAAGCGGCATGGGTTCAAGCAGCGCATGACAAGAAGGCAGTGGTAAGAAGGATAACAGTATCCATGTTTAGCTACAAATATATAAAAGAAAATAACTCTAAACTTGGACAATTTTCGATATTTGTAGTCAAATGGAAATGATTCGACAGGAGGTCCCCATGCCTCTACAAAAGCCCAACACCTTCGAGGTTCCCACTGGACTCCACCTGGGGCCCTTAAGCGGAGAGTCCATGGACCCCACTCCGTTGAACGTTCTGCTTGTTCCGCTTTGAAGGTCAGTGACATATTAAACAACAATTATTTCATCACATGGCAAGTGAAAAATATATTAAGAAGCCGGAGTTATAGTCTTGTGGCAGTTTTAAGGAACGGGCTGTTTGAACCCGCACAGTAATGCCAAATGAATAATTCGATACAACTAATATGAGCATGATTGACTGACCATACCAACACTCAGTTATGTATTTTAATACTTTCTTGAATTTACCCATGCTCAAAAGAAACATTGTAGTGAGATACCATCTTACCTGCTCACGGAAACAAAACACGGAACATATGCGTAATATCAGGAAGTAAACGAAATGCATAAATTAAGTTGGAAGTAGGCTTATTTCTCTACCTTCATCGATCCTGGTGGTAATTTGAAGTTGAGTATGACCTAGAGCTTATCATCATTTCAAGTAAATGATAGGCTCCGGCTGCTTCTGTGGGTAGATAATTCGTATGGTGTGACATCAAGGACTGATCTACAACGGTTTCCATAAAATTACTCTCAGCATACTTTTCACGGAGGAAGATTCCGTGGTTGGAAAAAGTATATCAGCTTGACCTATAAAAATCAAAGTCACGAGGAAAGCAATTTCTCTTCTAAATAAGAAGTGCTTCATGTGTAGCGTCATTAAAAGGTATCTGAATTGTGTGAAAAATGAACAAATTCGAAACTTCACTGAGGAACCTTTGCTTGCTTGTTGAGTGTTTGTTACTTTGTCCTATCATTTAATTGTCGTTAGCTACGTTTCTTTGTCCTGAAAACCTGTGTTTTCTGAGCAACGAGAACATACTGGGGTGCTGTGTCCGTCCCTCAATATGTTTCTGCCCTTTCATCCCGTGAGTCTTTCTAATAATTATTTACCTGTAGGATAAAGAACCTCCCATGATTCCCCATCATTCCGCATAACAAGTTTAATCGATAATGACCCTAATTATAAATCCTTCAACAGAAAAGACACAGAAAGATTTTCTAACAGTGAAGCCATTAACTCATCCTCATGAGACAAATCACATCTTCCCTGTTTTTTGTTAAGTCATATCTTTCAATAATATTTTTGTGATTTTCATGTGTACTCAACTTTTAATGAAGACTACAGTATGAGAGGATTTCCGAAATCTTACCACAGTACTGCAAGATGATACTAGCCTGCAAAGTTGGATTTAGTCTGTCAGATCATTTGCCAAGTAACGAAGGCGAAGGTAAATCGTGGGACCGCGAATGCATAACGATCAACTTTTGTCCAGTCATGTCGTTATTAGTATGGAGCATGAGCCTGGCTGCAATTACAAGTGACGGATATTGCTTCTCCTTTGGAAACGATGACGTTGTAACTTGTTAGAGCTCCATGTTCTTTCTGACTTTTACGTGGTTATAACCTTGCCTGTAGGAAGTATAACCACCGTTTGGCTCAAACCACAATCGAGGGACCGAGGGGACGCTCCCCTAGCAAAATCTTCTCCCCCTTAAAATTTTTTTGAGGACAAGTTGTTTCACATTTACATATCTCGCCCGCCTGAAAAAGTATTTTCCCTTCCCCTGGAAGCTATCCCCCTCTAGTACCTTGTCTGACTGACCTACTGTGTGTGCTTCATGAACTAATTGCAAACAAAGAGTGCGCCACCAAATTTATGCATAAATAATTGGACAGGAATCTTACGTAGTTTTCAATTCGCAGCCCAACGTAGCCATGGGGGAAGGGGGTTTGGGGTATTCACACTTCCAGAAAAAGAAATGCCACCTGTTTTTTGAGCATGTATCTCGATATGACTCCCTGCTCCTTGACTTGCATTCCTTATTACCAAGAATTGCCATGAGGCAGGTCCCTGGACCCAGTCCCATATATAGGGAGTGATTTAAGGTCCGGTGGTACCTCTCGCGTCATTGGTTTTATGTGGAATGAATCCTCCTCCCCCACTTAATCCTGGCTACGTGCATATCCCTTTGGATATGCACGTAGCCAGGATTAACCAAACAAAACTCATGCAAATCTGTAAACAGATGACACATGTGGATATATACCTCTTCTGAGTCATGTGCATACCCGTTTTGTGACTGACAAAAATATGAAGCAACATACTAACAATAAAGGATCTCAGTCATTAAGTGCAAACATGCATATTCATAGAAGGCCTACTCCAGAATTAAGAACATTCATTTACTTGTTATAAATCCCCCATGGACAATTACATGCATACTTCTCGAAAACTGACAAAAGTAATGATTTGCTGTTTGCAGGTTCTGAAGAACCATTCGCTGCTCGTGTCTTTAAAACCAGTTTACATGTGTAAAGGGTGTCTTTCCCTCGACTTTGTAATGAGGTGATGGTGAGGCCAATATTTGATAAATATTTTGAAATGTCAGAAAGCCATTCCTTTCTTTTTAATCTTTGTTTGTATGTGGAACAGTTAATTGGTGTAATGTATACTGCATGGTTAAAATGTCCACATGTTGGTTCTAGACATGGCGTATATCTACATTGTTTCATGCTCCTTGTCATAGGTGATCGAGGCGAAGGGCTGCATGCTGCATCCCCCTCCCCACCCCATTCGGGAAGAAAATTTGCTATTTTCGATCAAAGTTTGTGCTATTTAGGGACAAACGTGCATTAGAAATTGGGGCAAAAGTGCTGCAGCCTCCACTCCGGTGGAAGTTCAGTAGTCCCGTACGCTTATGCACTTTGCTGTACCGAAATATGTGTGGTTCCATCAGAATCACTTGGAACTTCTCTAGGCTCAGTTTGGAATTAGACCTGTTTGTAATTCGTTCTGTAGGGAAACTCTGCGTTCAGTCAGATTTTGTACTCTTGAACCTGTACCCAGCGATGTTACACATCAGGTGTAGATACTCAGTAAAACGAATTATATGATGGCAGTTAAGATTTAAGAAAAACCTTTAGCCTTACAATTTTCCACCCCCCGTCTCCACACCCCTGCCCCGTCCCCTTCCGTTGGTATGTTGTTACAGAGCCGGATTTGCCCAATAATCGAGGCAACCTGTAGCTTACGGGCCCATTTTCATAAGCTGTACTAACTGTAGAGTACTAATACTGATACATGGTTTCATTGAGTGCCCTAAATGCCTGTGGGTGCTTTCACATATTCGCTATTGTTTTCAATGTCGTTTGTATTATATATACGCATTGTTTTCAGTTAATATGAGGGCGGTAGTTATCTGCACTTCTAATACATGGATTATTTTGGTGAATAGTCTTTCCCAGTTACCATTTCATGACTTTACATATAACACAAATGGTACAGGTACACTTAAAATTTGCGCACACTGTTATCAACAATTTTTTCACTCAGTATTCAACATGGCTATTTTGTTTTGAATAATCTGACAAAATGAATTGTCAAGAGAATCGTGGGAGATAGTATTGAAAGATTATTGTAGGGTACTTTCATCTTCTTTTTCTTTTATCCTTGAAACCAAGCTCGCATTTTCTCAACCCAATGGCCTCCTTACGTACCATTTAAAATTGCATCATTAAGTTCCTAAAGTGTTTGTAAGTTCGATCAGGCCATACTGACGCGAAGATCTTGAAAATTAATTTCCATATCTTACTTACAACAGTAGATTTTACTACGCTATTATATTACATCGAAAGTAAGCAGAGCAGACAACAATGAAGACGCGAGAAGTCTTCAGTTTTGACTTAAGGACGCCTCGGCGACCAACAAAGCCCGGAGGTGATACCATAATCGGTTGACAATTCTCTCAAGAGTTGTCGACTTCTTGATGGGGTGTTAGAAATCTTCCTCCGTAAAATGCAACGACCATCCCGTTGCATGTCCCTTGAAATAGGAAGGGCTCTTCAGCGGGATTATCGCGCTGAGATCTTGCGCTAAACCTCTCTGAGCGCGGAGGAGTACCGCTCCGCTCGCATGTCAAGAGCCCGTGCCACGGGCACAGTTTTGTCCTGAGAGCGCACTGGCTCGTTATGCGGCTTCTCTTGAAAAGGATTTGAAATTGAAATACCCGACTTGCTAAAAGCATAATAGCATATCTCTCTGTAAACGAATGAGGTGATAAGAGCTGGTGTAGAAGTTGTCTTTTTATCATCTTTTCATAATAATTGATTTATGAGAAGCGTGCGTGACGTTAGGAATAAAAAGTTTACCGGGAATGACCCCCTTCCTGAAGCAAAACGAGACATTTGATTGAAAAAAATTATTCGGCGCTTCATGAGAATTTTTCAACTTTTACAATCTCTGTACATGACTAATCGCGTTGGAGCATGGAACAAAAATTCTGTTTAGCACGAGTAGAAGATGAATTTGGGAGTGTCAAAGTCTGCCTCGCTGGAGAAATGAGCCAGTATTTCTCTTATAATTTGTTTTGCGTAATATATATCTAATGAATAACATTTGTATTACATATGCACGTTCCACGCAGAGCTTAATGATCTTGAGATCAGATGATTATAGTGAGTTGTTAATTACAGGTCATTTCGTAGTTTTTAAAAGCTGAAAATGATCCTTTTAGTCTTCAATTCAATGTTTACGGTTAGCGTAATGTATGGAAAAAGTTACCGTCAGAAATTGATACAAATACAAATGTAAGAAAAAATCCGAAAACAAGTTTCGAGAATTGTATGCTAACGTACTTTTAGTGTATTTTTCATTCCAAGGAAAGACAACAATAAAAACACTTTACCATGGTGTTTTCTGCAACCACTTTTGATTACTTAGTACGTACTAATTCAATGACACCTTTGATTTCTTGACGTGTTATTTCCTTCTTTCAAAAAAAGAGGGGAGGTCATGCCGTACGTAGTAATACGTGGATCCGACGAACTGTAGAAAGTTCCCTTTGCATTTCTTGAAACCCTGAAAGGTATATTACTGATTCATGAACGGACATAAGTCCAGTTGTCCAGGCTTAGACGTCTCTGGGGAAATAATTTAATGGTGTATATGACTGTAATTTATTTTACAGATTAAATCCTTAACCGATGTCTGGGTCTATTTAGCAACCGACGAGGTACCGTATATGCCTTTACTTCAGTCAATTTTTTTTCTGGCTTTTCAATGCGCATCTTGTTTACGTATATGTCACTTATCAGTTACAACCGTATACTAGCGGTCCGCTTGATATTCATCGTTGCACTACCGTGGTTTTAACAACGGTATATCAATTTACCGACATACCGGTACCCAGGTTAGGTTACAAGTGCAATAATATTTTAAAACAGCCCAACGTATACATATGTCTTTACAATGCGTATACTCTCCCATGGGCTTGTCAATTGAAAATTTTAATTCTCCGAAGTTCCACATAGCTTGGAAAAATATTGACATTTTTAGTATACTTCCTCTTGAACTTGTATCCTATCTTATCACTATTAGACTACATTTAGCGTACCAGGGAAGTTAGTGAGACAGGATAAATTTGTTATTAATAAGTTTACGCTGATTAGTAACGCAGCCAAAACAAAATCCACATTTCTTTCATGTTGGAATTGTGATATGAGTGGCATCTGCACATCAGTTAACACGTATCTTGGCTCAGCAAATCATATGAAGATATGGTTTTTCTGTGGCAATTTAATTCTTAAAAAGACAAAAGTTTGGAAGAATGAAATCTTTGCGCTTTGTTTCACTGCTTCCTCCACTTTTAGTTATCTGTCCTACGTTCCTTAAAATCATTCTCTTTCGGTAGCAATGCAATTCTTAAAGGCCTATGTGCTCTATCTGAAATAGATCTGACGAAGGGAAAAACAAGTGTGAGATTTAAATTCTCAAACGTCAGCCCCTGTAAATACAGCTTTTGATGCGGAAAGGTTGGGGTACTTTCCCTTTTTGTCAAACGAATTAACTAACCTGTTTTCCAATCTTCAATTATTCTTCTACCAATGGAAAGAATGTCAATGAAACAAAAAAGAGTGATACGCATCTTCATTGGGCGATAAATTTAGTTAAGACTTTCCAGGTCATAATATCGGAACTATAACAAATTTAGTGTTCCAATTAGCAAACTTTTACACCCTCGCGTGCCGTAAGATTTCTCCAAGCATCATTGAAATATTGATCATACACTATGGTGGGATGCCGCAGCGATGCGCTAGGAGAGCAGTAAGTTAGAGCAAGCAAGCTGCATCGTAATGATTATGATCATTCAACCATCCTATGAAATTTGGTTCCTTTAACTGAAAAAAAGATGACATTTATTCGTAGATACGCACTCAACCGAAGTTACTTCGTAACACTAACGCATGCACAAGTGTACGCCTAGCGTTGCGTTAGTAATCAGAACCAGCCGCCCAGTGAATTTGATCAATTTAGGGCAAGTCAGCGAAAACGAAAATATATTCGAAAGACAACAAGCGAAAAGTAAATTCCTTGTGTGTCTTTTCTGCTTAAATGAGTTGATTTCTGTCATATATTACATAAAAAACAGAAGACAACTCCATGCACGTGCTATTGAGATTTGTTAATTTTCAGCCACGCTCACCCGCTGCTTACCAGTGAGGGCATATTGTAGAAGGGAAATTGGCCGGAAGGGTAAGTAGTGTTGTCTCTACCGGGCGCTTAAAGTTGAAAAATCAATACCATGCTTTGTAAAACCTATACACAACACAAACTGGATTAGCGCCTGTAACTACAAGCCTTTGCAATTTTTTCATCTATTTTTGACAGAAATATGTAAGTTCTATCTTTGACAAGAAGCCGTTCAGTACAGGAGGGAGCTGGTTTAACCTTAATCAGGCATACCTGAAAAATGGATCTTGATTAAACGAAATGACAAATTATTGTCATGTTGCGCGCTCCAAACAGGCAGAAAATGTAACGAAATCAGAAGATGAAGCCGGGTGAATCGAAATATGAAAAAATTGACAGACTGGTGACAGCTCGATGGTCACGTGTTGGTATTTACAATTGACAGTTATATGACTAGTTATATTGAGATGTAAAATTGAATATTCTTAATATGGTTCGGGTAATTTAAGAAGTTCAGAGTGGAGAAGATCGAACTCCAACCGAGGAAGGAAGGGGGAAGTATTCCAGCTGCGTACTTTTACCTCATACTGGGAATATGGTAGCGGTGTCTTTGAAAGTCTCAAACAAGATCACAAGCTAGAGAGGTTTCTCTATCCAGCCTATTATTTAGGCCTACCAGCCTGAACCGAACGAAAAAACAATCACCAGATAGTTTTAGACGGAAATCTATTTTGTGGTCCAGTTACTCCTTAATATGATCAAAAGGGAGAGCGAAATGATTGACCAAAAACGGTCACCAAATTAATAGAGAAAAGTTGATTCGATATTGTTAAAGTTTATTTGGGACGAACATTACTTTGTCGAAACTTGGCCACTCTTACAAGTTATAAAATAATTTCGGAATTGTTCACACATACGCGGTCGCCACACATGCAGACCTTGATGATACATTGTTCTCTGAATATTTACGATAGCCTCATACATAGGTCGGTGTAAGTTATGAATAGAAATATGAAATTGGCAAGGCAATCTGGAACAAATCAGTCGGAGCTAGTTTAAAAGCACTTTCACCACTCACAAAGGACTCATTTGCATTTATGTGCGCGGTTTATTTCGTTCTGGTGCTAATGGTTATGTACGCCAGAGTACGTCTTGAAGAGGTACGGCGCATTTAGGTAATCAAATAAATTACTTGCGTATCACAACCTGAGTGTTTAAATGGATGTAATTTTACGCATCAGAATTTACAATGGAGAAAAATTGTGTATGAGAGACTCCTGCTGTCGTAAATCTTTTTTATGTTTTTTTTTTCTCTCTGAAATTTAAAGAAATAGATTTACTTTCTTAGATTTACTCTTTAAGGGCATTTCACCGAAAGCTTTGTTTCCCCGTATATATTGAGAATAGGGAAGCAGACGTATCTTAGCCGGCTTGTAACTAATGGGTAAGCTGGTGTGGGCAATCAGACGGAAGGTTTCAAGATGCCCTTTAGACGAATTTTGACAAAGAATTTGATTCGAAATTCAAGAAATATAAAATGCCGTTTATCTGTGGTAGGACGATGTATTACAAAGAATAAGATTCGAAACATTGCTGGAAAGAGGTCGAATTTTTTGTTCATGTCAATCTGATAATTAACGATTTCGCAATATTCGGCAGCTCAGATAAACCGAGATGTGTTAAGTAGAGGAATTCAGTTATCGTAGGCACATATTTTCGGCTCATGTTCTGTGATCACCTATAAGTTAGAATTAGATACGTTATTTTTAAAATGATTTGAACAACTGACAAATCTGTAAGATGTGTGTGCTATGATACAATTTTTGTATTAAATTTTTAAATGTGAGGCTTTTCCAATAACTGAAAAAGTGTCCATTTAATGCCGGTTGATGTAGCTTAACTTTCTTTATTTCACATCATCATCTCACCATTGGTAAAGCACGATTCTGCGTTACCACAACAGTTGCTCCAAATCGATAAAATAATGTCTCGAAAGTAGGAACTTTAACAGCGCCTTATAAACTTTTGATGTCCATTTTAATGTTATTTTTCAACATATTCCTGTTGTTCTTATTTAAAAACGATAAGGATTTAGTTACCGTAGTAGGAATTTTTAGGACTTTCTTGTTAGAAAATTTTATTAGCAAATAAGCAGCCATATATATTGCGGCAATAAGGTCCCTACTTGTTTTGTAGATGACATTTTTCTCTTCTTTTCCATAACTTTTCCACCCATTCTACTCAAGCGCACCCTTTTCCCTTCAAGTAAGTTCAGTGCAAGCAGGAGAAAACCCTGCAAAGATCTCTTTATTAGAAAATTCGGGATCACCTTCACTCATATGGTGCCCAGGGTAAACTATTCAGAACCGAAGGACGATAAGGAGTCTTGCACTCTTGATTAAACTGAAATATTTGATGCAAAGGGCGCCATCACTTTTGTTGCCTGACAATTATTCTGTCAATGAACAGAGGAAAACATGGAGAAAGGGTTGGGTAAAGCAGTTGCTCCGTAGTTTAAGCACTGGTTCATTATTCAGTCCTTGTAAGGTTCTATTTTCGGAGAGGAGAAAGTAATCCTTTTCCTTTCGCCTGCTTTATCAAGAACAATTTCGTTAACATACATGTCCACAGGTCACGCATGGGTAGTATATCCGTAATTTCTACGATGATTACCACTAGAAACTGGTGATAGAATCTGGTAAAATCTTCTATCAAAACTTACTTGTTATGAGAAATTCCTGTTTGGGGAGAAGATTTCATTTCACAAAATGCGACAGGGGGAGTATCAAATATTTGCAAATAAATTCTTTTCTATCGTCATTATTCGATTAGAATAAACTTATGAAAAATGCATTACTAATATAATTCATGAATTACATCATTTACAGTATATAGTACACTGTGTGTATTGAACGCCGGCAAGAAGTTGTTACGTGGAATCGGCGTGGTTTACTCCAAATGTGATTGAACCAGAGAAAGAGTACTCTTACTAGTTATTAAACTGAGACCATGACTAATGCAGTCCGGAAAACACCAAGGCCAGTCGTAACTTTAACATCAGAAAAAAGTAAAATAACAAATCATAGAGCTACCATTCAGCAAAGCTCTAAAACTCTATTGGATGTCTTGTCAACTTCTTTGCGTTTGGAAGGATAGTCATAATATATACATATGTGTTGTTTGTTTTTAATTTTTAATATTTCAATTTCAAAAGAATAGCTATGTTTGAACACAATTTTCTTAAACTAGTTCTCATGTTTCTTGAATTACCTTGCATTTCTAGGAAGTATGTACTATACTTATAGACTTTCCATTACTACGTAGGCCAATAGGAGTATGGAAAGACACTTCATAAGGGTTGAAAGGTGTTTGCCCTAAAAAATTCCTTATTTTTCAACCCCTAAAATTGCCCCTAAAATAAAGTGCCAAGCCCTGAAATCGTTTTTTTTTTTATTTTGGGCTAAGTTCGACTTCTTCTTGGGGTGGAGGAGGGGGGTGCCGCCCCTGAGACTCCCCTCATGCCTATGCGTGCGTGGGATAGGTTTGTGCAGTACAAACATGCAGCGTAAAACCTATAGCTTAGGTTTCACTCATCTATAGTTTAACTGCACAAGAATACAGCTCTTCATCCTACTAATTGTAATAATATAATACGACATCCTCACAGAAGAACGTGATAGGGATATGAGACAGAACTTCATATGGGTGGTATGGAAGACTATAAGTGACGTATAAGTTTCTGGTTTCATTTGATTTCAAATGTTTATGGAAAAAGACAGAAATGTCATTACCCATAGTTTGTGTATAAAGAAAGATAAGGCTTGTTAAAACTTTTTAAACATGCAGTTAGCTTGGGTATTTCATTCTGTACAGGTATCAAAGTTGTCATTAAAACGCGTTTTAATTGTAAAATGAAAGATGTAAATGAAAAATAGGGCGACATAAATATAAATTAGTTAAAGAAATATTCAGCAGACCCCGATTTTTATATAAAACTAATGTAAAATACGTAGTAACTATATGTAATGTTTGATAACTTTTAAATGATACATTTGATTTTTCCGGAATGATTGATGCATAAAATTGTTTTTTGTTGAAACAATTAAGCACTCTAAAGCAGCCTGTCTACTGATCAAACATATTTCGAAACACTTTTCTCTTTCCACCTCGCAGTAATGTTCAAAGGTAAAATGCAGTCACCTTAATTTAAATTCTTGTATCCTGGTGCCCTAGGCTGATTCATGACTGGCTCTTTTCAGTCATCTGAGTATATTTTTCTTGCTAAATTATAAAATTCATGCACAATAAGGCTCCTTGGTTTACCTTTAATGTTCATTTAGGTGTGAAACACCATGAAAGATACTCCTGAGAGAAATAAGAGAAGATATGCAAGACTCATTTGTTTCCAAACCATTTGGAGGCGACTGCATATTTCCTTCAAATGTCAAACACACATGTCAAATTCCTAAACGTTTTGTGTTAAATTATATTTAATCACTAAACGTATTTAGCGTTGACATGTGTTTACACGGTAGAGGGAAAAAAGACTGAAAGTGCTAAACAAGTTTTTACAGTGTGAAATTCGTTAAATTGGAATTAAAAGGCGAAAACAGAACAACAGTTTGATCAATGTTTCCATCAGAGGATAATCCACTTTTGTCTGGACAGAGAGGATCACGTGAAGGATCTCTTAATGGATTTCTGTCTTCTTAGCAAGGACAAAAAATATGAACAATCGAACGATACCATCATTGGCCATGACCTAAAATTATTTTCGCCAGAAGGTGCCAGGGGTTAGCATTTTCAACAAAATGATAATTGTGGTTAGATTTATTTCCTTACTTAAATGTTATTATCGCATTTCAAAGTAACGCAAACATATAAAATTTGCTTTCCTTCAAATATCTCCAGATATTGTTGTATTTGTTCACAGTTTATATTTCACAAAAAATGACAGTTTTCTTCATCATGTCGTTAAACTTACCCAAACTGCGTTCATTAAATCTGTGTAATATTATCAGTAATACCTCATCAGAAATTGATTCTTCTGGTCTGAATTGAATTTTAAAATTAAGTTACACTTTTTTCAAATATTAGTCATCTCTATAATTCATCTTGCTTGATATTATTCAAATAAAAATTAATCTTTCTTCCACCAATGTTACAGGCTATGCTCACATAAGTGCGTGAAAATGAATTTTGTTTCAACTTTCATACCAAATTAATATATAAAGTTGCTTTTCGATTTGCTGTGTATATATAATCTATCGACGCAAATCTAGAAGAAGACTGTCAAATCGAAATAAAGAGAAGACTAACAGGGAAGGTTACAAAGATCATAAAAGCACACAGAAGATTGACTGAATGTTGCCATGTTTCACTGAAATTTCTTGTTTAATTAACCGTGGATGCTCATGCTAAATGTATTCATTTTTCAGCCAATCTTCTCTGAGTCACCGTTCATTCCCTGTCCCGTTGATACGAGGGTCATTCCTCCGAAATCAACAAGCGACGATCGATTCACAGTAGGAAGAAGAAGTTCAGTGAATGCACTACTTGCTAAAATCATTTTGACAAGCTCCACTCTAACGTTTTACTTTCCATACAAAGATTCCAAAAACTGACAGCGACCGTTACAATGTACTTAGTACACATTAGACCAAAACCAAACGTAAAATCGATATCTTGAATAAACAAGGAAAGACAACTCCAAAATATAGATTTCAATGATTATAGTTGGGAGGTAAATAGAGGTAAAATTATAAGAGATTGAGGGATGAATGTTTCAACCGTTCATTGATCTATAGTGTTAGGCAATATCAATTAAAATATATTAGGCCTACATGCTGTTATAAAAATACAGAAATCTTACAATGTGTCTCTTGCAAATTAAAAAGTAAGCAGGGAAAAAAGTTGATGAAAGTAATCTTGAAGACACTGTAAAACTGTTTTAGATAAGCAAAAAGTTTTACTTCTCTTTTTCACTTAAAATCACTTGTACTACGTTAACAATTGCGTCAGATTTATGTAAGTGTTTTTGCTTTGTTATTGAATAATTTACTTTTTTTGACATTTTCAAGATTTCACCTGCAGTTTATCTAGAAAACAGCTACCGTCAAAACATAAAAATAACAACTTAATAAGTCACTACAAACGTTTGTTAATAGTCATTAAATTGTTATTTTTGTGTCAATTGAAATCTAATGTTTTCAAGTTCCCGGCTTTGCGACAATAAAAATAAATACCTGCGTCATGCAATAGACCACGAACGTGTTTGTAATAACAGAAAAAAGTGATTCCTTAGTTGACTGTTGTTGAGTAAAATCTTGTTTAAACTAAAGAGCTGCTACGACCTAGCAAAAGCTACCACGCTTATTAGACTAATGATGTCTTGTATAAACATAATAGCTATTTTGAGCCCTTTTTGTTTTAGCAAACCTCTCTGGTACACAAACAACAATTCCCTGTTGGTTAATTACGGAGAACTTGTTATTAAAATGATCAGGTAGCTTAGACATACTTGTTACCAGTGACCTCGACAGGACAACATCTCCCATCCAAGTTTAAAATACATGTAAGTTTATATATACGGTGAGAGTTCATGGAGAAAAAATGGACAATTAGACATGTGTAATTCGGCAAGGAACCATTATTGCATGTTATTGTTTGAAAAAATAGAGTCGTATAAACTAATCGAAGGGCAAGAATCTGCGTCATTCAGAATTTATGACCTGCATTCTCATGGACACTTACCCTGATATGTAAAGAGACGGTGCATATCCTTTAATTTATGTGAAGTTTTATTAACTTAAAGGCCACTAGCAACTTTAGGACGAATACCGCTACATAGTGACATACAACATAAAACAGTCCTCAAACTTTGCAATAATATTGTTTATATAAAACTTTCAAAAAGTGTCATCATAGGAAAATATTTTTACCTTTTTTTTTTCTTTATCCAACTATTTAGTTTTGTTTACACTTATTGAAAGACTTTAATTGTTGCCTTTACCTTACTACACACACATAATTCACTTCGTTTCGTTTATCTCATTTTCTACAACACTAAGAACAAGTAACAAAATAAAATAGAAACAGCAATGAAGCGGGGGACGTATTAACCTGGAAAAAATGACCCTCTTGGGGTTGTCTCTAAAAAATAAAAAACAATTGAATAAAACATACAAAGAAAAAAATAAAAAAAATCGTAGAACAAAGGAATCAAAGGAAAAGTAGTCAAAGCATATTTAATAATTTTTATGTATCACTTAAATTACGTTGTATGCTATTAGCTCTTGTATATTAAAGATTAGGCTTTATTTCAAGACATACGAGGCAAATTCCTATAAAATATTTACTTTGGTCCAAATGGAATTTCGCGTAACCCTAATATATAAAATAATAAATGTAATTTTTAAAGGAATGAATTTCCAACAGTTTATCCCACGTAAAATGTCGTTATTGCAAGTTATTTTCTTTTATTGCATTATACTCTCATACCATACAGGACAAGGTAGTACAATGATAAACCATGACTTCAAACAGGAAAAAAAACCAGCCCATCTTTCTCGTTTATATGCATATTAAACACCCGTATAGGAAATGATATGTTCAAGCAAGGAGCTAGAAGACGTATTCCAGCTCCCTGTTTCAAGTATTAAAATACGATCGATTCACATTTGCGTTCATGGTTAAGAACGTTAAAAACGTTCGCTCCAACTAATCTAGAAGATGTTATAACTATTTCTATGAGTTCATGTATAGGTTTATTTCTTTTGACGTGTACTTGAGTCAGTCTCCATTCAAAGGACTCTTCGCTCATTGATTCTTTCCACAAATTTAAACAGGCGTCTGGTGCTATCGAATATGTACCATGAGACGCATACGTGTTTTAGTGCATTTGCTTCGCTTGAGGCGATTTAAGCCGAACAGCAGTCAGAAAAAGATACGGACATTTATTTTCTTCCCCTTTCCATATCTATCCGCCTCTGCCTTTTGGTGTACAGGAGTTATTGTTTGCGGCGTAAAGTCCGCCTCCCACAGGCTGCTATGTAAACTTCATTGTTGAGGCTGTTTTTCATAAGGCACAATGAATATAAAATACATGACACCGCAACTAAACAGGAAGGCTGTCAATCTAGGCAGATTTAAGTCAATTTTGTGCTAGTCTGCAAATTGATGGACACAAAGAGAGTTCTGGAAAAAGTTAAAGAATCGTTACGAGGGAGTTTAAGCCGCAGGCGATCAGCCCTTCCGGCAGGCATTTCGGCTAATTATCGCTGCTAATACCCCACAGTCTTCACAAAAAAGATTGCTTCCTTCAAATATTATTTTTACCCAGCTGTGTTTAAAGGGACCTTTAGTAATATCTTTCATAACAAATTCTGCAATATCTCGAGTGATTCTGTGGGTCTTCTCACGGTGGTTTATACGTACATTCACCACATTGCTCGAGTAGTTACGAATTTGTACTTATGGATTATTTACGACCTACCTATTCCCTAAAAAGTGCCCGTTTCTGTCTCCGTAAAGTATGACAGAAATTCAACATGGGCAAATAATAGGCTAACAGTCCCTTTAAGGTTTTCACTCCCGCTTATCGGCGTGTCGTATGTAGAAATTGACGCTTTGACAGGCAAGTCGACGTATCGGCCATTGCATCCCCGGATGTTATGACTGAGCCAGCTAGCTATTCATTCCCTTACCGATCCACTAATCCGTATCAAGGGACACGATAGCAAAGAAAAAACCGGAAATTTCTCCTGAGTCCCATCCAGCCCGCCTAAAGCGACCCTATACCTATCACCTCGGGTCATTGACCGTTGTTTGTTAGCCTAAGCGATTAAGGTGTACTTTCCCTATGATATTTTTCACACCGTGGTCATCGATCCAGAGGTAAGGTGTTGGAGTCGAACAGTGACTGAAAAGGGCCGACGGGTATTCCAACGGGCACAACGCGCCCGTGGGAAAGAGCTGAAAGATCGGTTTTGTTTATTGTACACAAATACGTGGTATTTAAGACTCCGTTCGGACAATAAGGACAAAAGGAAGTGTCGCATTTACATGTGTTAATTGCCCTGTTTCACACCTAAATGAAGGACATTACAACAAAACCCTGTTTGTGCTACAAATCATGTTTTATACCTCGATTTGAATTAAGTCATTAATACTGCATGAGTAAGGGGTAACAGAACCGAACACGCGTCTCAGGGCCTAAAACAAATATTAATTACTGTGAGTATTGTATGCAGTATTGATATTCTGTAACGTCGCTTGACGTTTAGCAGACTTGCCTTTGTCACTGAGTGTCTCCCGCTTCAACCGGCATTCATTGGAGAAGACAGGGGCCACAAACTGTAAAAGTTACGGTCGTGTGAAGGACAAAATATGTTTTATGCGTCATATCAACCGTATCAACTTAAATGAAATCACGAAATGTGACGGATGGTTGTAGATAGCAAGTAACGTATTGTTTATTAATATTCACAATTATATGAATTCAATTACGTCTCTTCTTCAGTAGTTTAATCTTTCCATTCCAGGTACTTAAGTTCACACAGACATAGTAAGTGAAGTTTCGGAACAATTTATTACTTTTAACTTACGAAAACCTTTTTCTTAAGTCCCACGAAAACACTTTTTAAAGTCCAAATTACCGAATCCGAAGTATAAAACCAAACATTACCCCTAATGAATTCTACCTCCCAACGAAACTACGTCTCTTGAAGGTACATCAAACTTAAAGTGAACCCAAAGTCTAAACTTCCAAAGCTTATGTTACAAAGCTTAAAAAATGAATCCAAATGTTACAACTCTCATCTTCACAGAACATTCCTGAGCTAAGATAAAAAAAATGTTGAAGCTTATTCATGATCAATTTAAAATGATAGATTGCGAAGTAATTTGTTACGTCATTCATGTCCTACTCAAATTCCCGTCTTTGTTTTTCTTTGTTTTTCTTTTCAAAAGCCACTGGACCTTATGCCAAAATGTTACCACTGTTTTACTGTTGTAGGATGACTTGACTAGAGAAGCCTTCTTTGAACAACATGCTTTGCAAGAATATGTTTATTTTTTTTAAGTTCATATAAACATTTTAATTTCAAAAGGAAACAATAGCAGGTTATGTTTAATGTGAGTTGTACAAGAAGGACATCACAACTTATTGCGCAATCGACTATTTGAAATTAAGTAAATAATTTCCAACATTTTATATCTCAGCAATGGAGTAAGTTATGAAAATCAGAGTTGGATGAATGAGATTCTTTTTTCAATCAACCTCTAAAATATATATTCTTGTAATTCTAGATTTTAGGTACACTTTAATATGATCAACCTCTCAACCTTCAGACTTACGGCCTTTCACGCGTAAGTAGCCCTGTTTCAAACTGGTCGAAAAGATAATGGGCCTTTCCTGATTCCTGCAAATTATCTATACCAAACGGTCGAGGAACGAAAGTAAAACCTTTACCTTTTACATTTGCTTGTATCAAATGAAACTCCCAAGTTATTATCTAATTGTGCGAGAAATATTATTACAGCGAAAGTAGTTTTATTTGAATATTTTTTATTTAAAGTTGGTATACCGTCGCTGCATCCGAGGTAGTACTTTCTTCCATGCTGGAAGTACGAATTGGTCAGATATTAACCGACACTGCTTTTCTTCATGGGTCACGTGATACTCCAAGTGATTCTGAAAGTGATAAAATATTATTCACAAGTTATCCAAGTTCACGTATGGATCCATTTCACGTGACCTCATGTTTGGATGTGGCCATGCCAGAAGTACACGTGAAAAGCCTGTGTCTATGATTTGTGCACTGCACCTATGCACGTGTATAGTAGCTCGTAAACAGTGTATGTTGTACGCACACCAGTGACACTAGCCTGACTTCGATTGGTTGGTCACTTCGTTTGCGCGTGTACGTCACCTGCTCACTTATTTCTTCAACGTGGCACTTGTTTTAGTTGGCTGTTTTTGCCATTAAAAAGTACAAATGGATCTATGAACGAAAACACAAAAGTCTTCAGAGGTTAAGGAAGCCATAGCTATTTTATGGTGGGACCGATGTTTTTTAACTTACATTTAGTGCGACATTCGCCAATTTATTCAAGATGATACCAAAAATCATAGCAGTCATTTCCTGATTATTCTTTAAAAAGGACATACCTGGAGCGTTTTTATTTTTACGTTGTGTATACCATTAAACCTTCTGACATAATGCACGATAAATAGACTACACTTAATCAGCTACGTCTCCAACACCACAGGCGTAGGAAGCGTCTTTAAGCCGCCGGGGCCAGGAAGGGGGGGGGCTGAACAATGGTTCAAACCGCCGTCCTGTGGGAAATTTTTGAATAATTGAAGGTCTTTATATGCAAATTGGTGCGACGTATTGTGCAAATTTTAAGGAAAGTTTCTGAAACTTTTTGGTATTATTTACAGGGTTACAAATATGGGGTTTCATCCTTCAGTAGTGGGGGAGCATACACCCCGTAAATTTTTACCGGGGAACTTTATCCCCAGCCCGCAGCCTTTGCCCTCGCTTCCTAGTACGCCTACGGCAAATACCGATAAATTTTCTGCAAGCCAACAATCGCTATTAGGTCAATAAAATCAGGCTTTGTGAACTAAGAATACAGCAAATCGCTAACCTTTGGAATTTTCCTATTAAGTACCGGTATATATCCCAGTTTCCTTATAGCAAGTTCCACAGGTCGGCACTTCTAGAAAAGTAAAAGAGAAACCAGTTGCTATAAATGCTGGATACAAGTGCGCGAATGATTAAATATGACATGTTACCTCTGCACACCCTCCCGAGATAAATTTAGGAGATGAAAAAGCAATAGTCTTAGGTCCCTTTTCCGTAGTGTTGTTTAGTTTAACTTCATTGGTCACTAGATTAAGGATTTTTTTATTTACTAGTCTCCATCACACGTAGCACGGCTATGTTAATTATTCTATGTGACTTTGAACTTAATGAACATGGCCTTTTCTTATTAATTTTAATCAACAGATTAATGTTTTGCAGATTCAATTACTTGGCAAACGTTTGTGATGGAGATACCTGAAGGCCTTCTCCTAAGGTTATACTTTGGATAGGCAGACTGGGTTAAGGCAGTTTTGAATAATTTCATTGAGCAACAGAAAATAAAGGAAGACAATGTGCCTTTAATACCTGGATGAAACAATGATTAATCATCATTTGACTGAATAAACCTATTAGAAGTCAAGTTTTATTTAGGACTGGAATCCATTATCATCAAAGTAAGCTATAAACGATTATGTTAAAATCCTAATTTTATAAAGAAAAGAATGTTTATTTTTCTGTCGTATTGCTTTTTCTACAAATTTCTTCAATGAAATCATTGTGACTTTTTGGCAGTTACATTTCTTGCAACGTTGGTTTGACATTTTCATTGAAACATTTTGACAGTTCATCTTTAAACGTGATAGCACTGATTCGATAATTAGTGTCATAAAAATGTGCGAAAATAATACACTTTGGGTTTTAAGAAATTGCATTCCACTTGAATGAGATTGCAGAATAATCACAAAGCCACAGTCGTTCACACAAGTGCATCAACCCGACATGCAAGCGTTCCCTTTCTCCAGGGTGTTGAATTAATCACATAAACAACCAGAGAAGAATTATAAGACGCAGTAGAAACAGAAAGAATTATCAAGCTTCTTCATTTCATATCCTTACTAAGACAGTAAATTCCAATTTACTAAATAAACTTGAATCGAACCTCTCCTGTGATGCCAGTGTATACTTGACTGATTTTTACCCAGCTAAAATTGATTAATGACGTCATTAAGAGATAAAAACCGTTTAAAATTCACACTTTAAGTGGTTACATTAAGCAAAATTGCTTCGCCAAAATTTTGGAAACCACCAGAAGAAATAACCGGTGATAAAGATCAAGTTACTGGTAATCATTCCACCAATGGTTGGAATTTGATACTTGCAACGGTACGTCCAACAGATGGCCAAACTGGTGATTTTCAACATTTCAAAAAACCTCCCCAATGTTGACTCGCTAAATAAAAGAAGGAACTGCATACCAAATGAACACACTTCTGGTTACTCTTTCACCTTAGAGAAACCCGCCGGAGCGTTAGGTCCCTTTTGTTAAAACGATGCAACGACGGCGGAAGCGATCACATCTGGTCTGCGATCTCAGCTTAGGATTTTGAGGGCTCTATCACCCGAGGCCGGGCGGTCGCTCTCCCGAATCAATCGAGTAGTGATCCCCGCTCTTAACTTCAAGAGCAACAGTAGCAAACTATCGGATCATGACACAGGGCTTACTGGCACTATTGTAGAAAATTCATGAGCTCTTCGGACGAGCATGTTTGAACGAGTCAGAGCGATAGTTTTGAAGTTTTGATGAAATCAAGCAATCGTCCTCATCGAGATGCATTTTGAAATTGAAGGGTTTTAGAATTATTTGCTCAGACAAACAGGTAAAGTTTATCAGAAGTGTTACCTTCGGGCTTTGATAGGAGCCAATCTGTCGTGTTTTAGTTGAGTATAAATTCAAAAGACGAAAAGAATGATTGCTTGAAGCTGGTTTTTTCACAGGTATTATAATTGATATGAAGTTTGCATTCATTTAAACAAGGAGAAGATGGATGGTGGTTTGACAAGTGAACAATCGTCAATTTTACTGATTGCATTGATTACGGTAATTTGAAACAACAACAAACTGTATACCTTGATGTGCTATTCATGTCAGACATCACGTGACCTTCACTTGGTCTATTTGGTGCATGATCCTTGCCTCCAGTCTAGATCAGGATATTGGATGACTTCAAGTAGATCATGAGAGTTTGGAATAATATCTTTACTTACAGAAAAAAAAACTGTATGCCCAATGTATTCTCAAACCCTCAGGAAACTGTGTGACTTATATTAAACCATAAAACATTGAACCGCCATAGCAACCCCGTCCAGACGGCTTATTTGAAAATTCCTTTCTTTTTGTTTGTAATAAGGCCCATTGTTACCCATTTTTATTTTACAAGAATGTACACCATAAACCATTAACAATATCATGTGGTTTTTGTACCATGTCTGTAGTAAACTTAAAAATGGCGCAAAATGGGTGAACGAAATGGAGAAGAAATTAGTTTACACATACCACTCTCTGACGAAATTCAAAGTTCATTAAAGCAACCAAGATTTCAAAAAGTTGATAAATTTATTGCCTTTTAACCCAGAAAAAAAGGTAGCTACACAACACAATTCATTTAAAGTTAGGATGAAAGTTCCTTTGTCCTCGTTTCCGTAACTTCTTTTTGCGCCCTCTGTCGACTACATATAGCTCTTATCATCACAACTTTCACAAACGGTGGGCCTATACGTCATTCCTACCTGTTGTCTATATCTGACTTCCAAAGACTTAATTAAATAATTGTGGCTAGCATAGGCCGAAATCTCATTGAGATGGGAGGATATCCCCCTTCCACTTTTTGGAAATGCTCCCATTGACTTTCACTTCTTCACACGGTAAGTTTTGCCTCAAGAGCCCATTCCACCACCACCACCCCCCCCCCCCGTCCAATTCTTCACACAAATCTCTGTTACTGATGACTAGTGGTAAATTGAAAAACTCACAACTAGCCAATAAATTCAGAAAAATGCCCTGTCCGCATTTAACGTGCAGCTAATTATCTGTATTCATAATAGGTCCAAAAGCAAGGCCTCAATTCGAATGTGATATATATATATATATATATATATATATATATATATATATATATATATATATATATATATATAGATACTGAAGAATATATATATGTATATATATATATATATAAATGTATAAAATTCTTTTTACTCATCAATATATTTGTGAAAGAATTGTTAAATACATTCCAAAGACTCTGCTAACCTGTGATTTGCAGAAATGTGTGTCGTGTGCTGTGTCGTTAGGGAAAAAAGAGAAAATATGAGAGGAAATAATTCATCTGATGTTTCACTGAAAGATTGAGATGTCTGCTATAGTCATCAATAATTTTCAGAGAATTCCATGCTTTTGTACGTTTCCATCTTCAAGTTTTTCCAAAGCAAATTCTGTATAGAGGTAACGTATAAAAAGTTTAACAATGCTGATGACACTCCAGCTTGATAATATCTCGTGCAAAAGCAAAAACAAATAGTTATTTCAGATTAATTATAGGTAAGTACGGTATGTTGAGTATACCGTTCAGCTGTTGTACAAGCTGTATAAGTTTTCTGGCTCTATATCTTTATCTTCCCAGTGCTGGAGGTGTAGTGTAGTGTAGTGTAGTGCACCATTATTCTCACCTATATACATTATTATAATAATTAATGTATAATTTAATGACCTTGCTACTACATTATGTCGGTTTATGACCTTTCTATTTCCTTTCTGATTCTTAGTCGTTTCCGCTTTCTTTGGTTGTGCAAAAATATCATTACTATATTGTTTATTTTATAGTGATTTTTTGAGGGTCTTTGCGAAGATTTCCTCAGAAGAGCTAACCGCTAACAGTGCTATCCCCTTAACAAGTTAACATAAAACAGAAAAATTAATGGAGTTCAACGAAGTCCTGGGCAGAAGGTCTGCCATGGCATCTTATGGCATGTGTTTATGTTATGAGTTTATTTAAAAGGACGATTCGCAAAATGTGACGTTCCTATTAAACAAGACGTAATTTTTAGTAAACTTTAAATTTACTTTACAGGTGCTATTTGCTAATGATATTTATATGAGTAAGGGTACTTGGGTGTATAACTAGGCGGGTATTTGGAAGGGTAGTTGGACAGCTGTGTGCTGTCATTTTTTGCTCTTTTTCTAAGGTAATCTCATGTTTTTCTTTTCTCCGTTACGTTACTATTATTTGGGGAGCACCCTACTCGACAAGCCTCTGGATTTTTTAGAGTGCTTCCTTTCACAATATCTTGATGTTATGTATTCTCTACATTTGTGTGCATTGTTTCAAATATTATCAAATATTGTGATGAACCAAATAATGAAATGAAATATTTGCTTCATTTTGGAAAGTTCTTTACCTGTTTATTTCTTTCTTTCTTGTTTCTTATTTTTGCTTTAAACACAAATTAGTCAAAACTGTGTCTGAATCGGCTATCCAAAATAGTCAACAACAGTTGACTGTTTTCTTATCAGTTGAATTAGTTTCTAATCTTCTAAGTTTCTAAACTTTGTTGACTAATGTATGACTAATAATTCTTAATCCATTATTGTGCAGTTAGTCAAATGATATCAGAAATTATTCCAACATAAGTGACTAACGTGGTAAGTCAATTCCGATACCGTTGTGACTGCCTTGTATTTACATATCTTCCGTTACTTTATTGCTAGCACGAGACTAGACGACCAAAAATGAAATTTTAATGGCCAGCTTTCCTTCTCAGTCTCTTGTTCATTTCTTTTCATTCCAAACATAAGCCGTAGAAGTGTCGAATTTTTTCTCTGTAGGCCACTGAATATAGTTGTAAAAGTTGTAACCTAATTTATGACTTATAATTCTTTGTCCATTATTGATCAATTAGTCAAATATCATCTGAAATTATTCTAATGTAAGTGACTAACACAGTTAGTCGATTCCGATACCGTTATGACTAATTTGTGTTTACATATCATCCGTTATACATTGATGAGAATAGAAGATCAAACATGCGATATTAATGGTCAGCTTTCCTTCCCGCTTTCTTGTTTATCATTCCAAACATATAAGCCTTATAAGTTGGAACAATTGTCCTATACTGCTGAAATATAATTGTTTCATTACTAGCTTGTGAATTATAAGCCATAATAAAGAGCCGTAAAATGCATTGTTTTACCAGAGGTTCTCGCCCAAACATCGCCTATTCAGAAAATTACAAATTTAAAATAAAAATGAAGAAGCTATCAAGGAAAAGTGAGAGTTCCTAGCAAAGAAACAGTGTAATCATCGAAAACATGTGAACGATTTAAGGAAGGCCCCAAACCCGAAACAAGTTTGCGCTTTTGCTTCACAATATACTATACCTCAAAGGCGAAGCTTCGTCACTATTCACGTGACCACTCCGTCTCAATTGGACGAGCTTTGCTTGACGATCGCAACACCAGAATACGACACAGATGGTGAATTGATAAAACTAATGTTGATGGAGGTTACATGTCATGTCAGAGGTGTCGGTTTCTCACCGAATGCATTTTAGGGGTTCGCCGTCCTCCTGGAGACAGTAGAGACTTCCTGAAGAGTTTAACGATTCGGAGCGATGTTTTAGCAAATTTTGGTTTCGGGTTACGTGAGATGTGTGAATTGCAATAATGATTTGACAATGTTGATAATTAAAGATGACAATTACTGCCTAGTAAGTATACTTTAATGTTTTCTTGTGATAAATCTGAATCAAAACCTGTCGAGTTTTAAATAGAGAAAGAAAAATACCCCCTATGAAAGGAATCTGTAGCACTCTTATTCGGATATTTCATTACGGTGATAATATTGCAGATATAAGGAACCAGGTGTAACGAAATGCAAAAAGTCGTCAGTGTAACTGGACTAGCAAGATTTTTTCTTGGCTTTATCTTTGTGTCCATTTACTTGACATGTTTTCATTTACATCTCAAAGTAATATGAACTTCCGTAATTAGGAACTACCACAGCAGGATAAGGTTAGAAAATTCCCCTTCTGGAAGTAACATATAGATATCTAAACTTTACAATTTTATATATAGATCTAAAATAGTGCATTAGTCGGGCACAGAATTCCTGAAATATTGAATAGATGTGATATCTCAAACACCAGCATTTGTTTCCATTTTTCTGGCCCCTTGACCCTGCACCCTACCAATAAGTTGTTTATGGCATATGTTCAATGTCGCATGGTAATCGTCCCCACCCTCTTCCGTGTTTCGAGACATGTGACCAAACAACCAAAAGTGAAGTAGCGAACTCAACAATAGACCCTTTTCCAAATAACAATTACAAAAGATTGTGGGATACAGTTTGGTATGCGTCGTTCTTGTCAGTGGCATGTTACTGTGGCGAAAAACGACGCATACAAAAACACTATCCCACAATTATTTGTAATTGCTAGTTGGAAAAGGGTCTATGAAAAAGGAAGCGTGTGCTGGAGTAGTTTTGTTTTATTTCTTCTTCCAGTCAGTAACAAGGTTAAAAACCAGACAATTACAGCAAATCATATACAGGCATCTCATGAAATAACTGTGCTGAAGATTTAATGAAACTTTTAAAGGGCAAAGCCGTGCTCAATAACACTGAAATCAAGTGCAATTATACATGGCTGTCATTGACTTATAAATTTGTAACATTTAAGTTTGCATAGAGCACATACAGGTAACTACACTATACCATGCTCTAAGTATCTACAGAGGCCTCTGCAAATACGGCGAGCTACAAAGCAAGTTCGATATTACAGAATTGCAATGCATGCAGGGAAAGCTTGAACGATGGAGACTGTAGTATTTTGTATTAGCACACACAATCTGGCAATAGTCGCTTTAAAATCGTGTTTTTCGATATCAGTTATGGGGGAAAGAGATTGTTAGAAAATATGTTACTTTAGCAGTAAATCTCTTACCTAAAAGGTTGATTGGGGTAACGTTTGTATTGTAGGAAGGAAAGACAGCAATCACTCGAAGCATGCGTATCTGTTCGCACGACGTAAACCTGTTACGAAAAAAGACTAAAAAATCATCATCCAATCTTTAAATAATTAAGTCAAAGCTGCGTTAATTGGTCATATATATGTCTTTTTTGGCTAAATCGATATCATACATGGCGAATCAACGTTAGACTCCTATGTGTTGACGTCAAACCCATGAATGCCATGTTAGAGGACAAAAAGTAAAGAGGGCAAGATAAAGTACACGTCTTTGGTACACATATTGTACGCATGACGTAACGTTCGCACGCGCACGTAGACTTAGGGCGTATCTCGGCCGAGGTGCACTTTATGTTCTGTGACTTTTAAAAATGAATGTTGATTTAAAGTTGCCAATCTATTGATTAAACGTTTTAAATCTTTTGTGGCTTCGTCTTTCAATATTTTAATGACCACAGAAATGACTACAGAAAAAATTTAGAACCGAACCTATACAAAACAATCTATCCCAGTTTAGACATGTAAGTGTTTTTATACAGTTCTGAAAACAGTTTCTCTACAAATTAGCATTTAAAAGATGACAGGTTGTAGTCATTCCAATACCACGGCAGGTCTGAAATTGTGAAATTGAACTGGATTTTTCTCTTTTTAATTTTGTTTGTTTATACATACACCTGGTCAGAGTATAAGATGAATAATACAAACACATGCTCTGAATTTAAATATCTGTAGCATGTTTTGAATATCTTTAACTCAGTCTATTTACCCTTCTTAATTTGGAAAATTATTGGCGTTAGGAAGTTTTCTTTAATACCCATGTATTAAACAGTTTCAAATGATAACGAATTCTTTCTTAAGTTGTCGATACATTAGTATTCCTTACAATAACTTCCTTCATACTTGACCAAATCTAATTTATGTACACTTAACTTACATTTTCGCGTTAAACTTTTTTCCATTTTTCTAAGTTGTCATTTATGAAGTCGGGTGGTTGCAGCTTACATCAATTATTTGAAAACAAATTTTCTCTACGACCGTCATTGCTCCATGCATTGTTATTTCAACACTGTGATCTGCTTCAAGGAGCAAATTTTACCAGAAAGTTGTCTTTGGCAGTATCTCGCTTCATGTTCCATTTCTTTCACCTAATGGTTTAAAACCTACCCCGAAGTTTCCTTGGCTCGATAAAACAGTTATTATTTACAAGTAACTGGGAATAGTTGAAGTGTTCAAATAGACGCCGTCAGCTCGGAAGCGAAGGCCGTTGCCTCGTTGATCGCATGACAGATAAAAACCCCTCTATTTGTCTTGAAATCGCTTCATGTATCTGTGTACAGCCTTACATATAGGATGGTAATGAGGACATGTGCCTGATTGCAACTGATTTTTTCTCTCCTTTTCTTTAGTCCCGGATAAAAAAAGTGTCTCTCCCCTACGATCGCTTGGCGAAATCAGTCAGTCGAGCCGTATTTAATATAACTCAAACGTCATTAACGCAACGAGGCTTCTGCTTCTCCGTCTTCATCCTTCTCACGTGATAACGATCGGCTTTTATTGGTATTCAACCTTACCTTACTCCGATTTTATCTCTTCTCCTCGTCACGTTCGTAAAGTCATTAATCGTGTTCGGGAGGGAATATGTCGGCCTTTGACGAATCCCCCACAAGAAAGGAAATTGCGGACAATTTCGTAACGAGATGATCACAGAAATTATATTTGTTCTTCAGTTTGGCAAGATGTGGCGGTGTTTGTTGAGCGATACAGAAGTGATTAATATTTGTCAGGCTAGATTAATACAAGTCGTCCGTGACGGGCCGAGTGGATAGGGACAGGAAGACGGTTTGTGTCATCGGTAAGCCTTATGTAGCAAAAATCTTTGAAGAAGATGGGATTACTCCTTGTCATGTTTGATTGAAATCGCTCCTCTTAAAACAATATCTATGATGGAATTGTGTCGATGGACGCGTGCTTCCTCTTGATACAAATGGCTCAAAAAGAGGAACCGTTAAATGTTAACGATGATAACATCTACTTTCTTATGAAACGTCAAAGAAATATCGTGGCTGTTTTGAAGTTTAATGTGAGGAAATGCTTTTTGTAATGAACTCATAAAATCATGAAGTTTATTCAAATTACTTCGATTTGCGTGTTCCTCAAACCCCATTCATTCGGTATTCACTGATAAGTATCTGTGCATTTACAAGTAGACATAAAGATGAAAAGATAAATGTAATATGTTGGTTTCTATTTTATATAATACAGAAGACATCGCTAGATGCATCAGTGATGAGGTTATAAATAACAAGGATAATGTCACATTTACGCTATCAAGCATTCATAAGATATTAATGTAGGTTAATTTAGTTTTCCAATAAGTATCAAAAAGTAGTAGAAAATTTTAAAAACTTTTATTTTACAATGTTCCAAGTTCGTCAAATTTTGACGGACAGAATTAGTTCGTTAGATTGATTCGAAAAAAATATTCAACGAATAGTGATGGTCTCATGTCACTGGTCGAACTAGTTACAAGTTCAGATTGGAAGTTTGAGTCATCCGCGTATTAATGATTGATGAGTCGGACGGAGGTGACATAAACGGACCAAATAATGACGGCAACGATATGAAGGAAAAGAGATTTCCAATCATTGACAGATTGGTCCATGATATTCTATACCTTCTTATCGACCAAGACTGCAATGCAATAGCCTTTGAGCTGACGACAACACTCCCTAGAACAAAATAGATCTCAATCAGAAAAAATGCAATTCAACCCCTGTTTGCTATCCCAAAGATCCCCGTATGAAGTCCCATCTTCATTAAGATCGAGGTTCGCCTGCAAAAGTCAAAAGGGGAAGTTTCCTTTTAAATTTTATGAGGTTTTTAACCGAGCATTGGATCAGGTGGCTTATTGGTGTGAGATAATTGGAAATCGCCACCAATTGAACTCAAATAATGCCACCTTGTCCGGGGAACAAATATTATCTCGCCCTATTTATTCCGTGTAATTTCTGTAACGCTGTGTTAGCCATTTCATCGACGGTATTTTTTTTTAACTTATTTGTCAGATTCTGAAATTTACATTGCCATTTACTCGTCGAACAATTAACTTCTCTCGATGCATAACGACTCGAGGAAGATCGGGTTAGCTTTCGTGTCTTAACAAATAAAAAGAGTCGTCTCTCTTCGCCAACAACTTAACAACAACCCTTGAAAGTTTAGCAGTTTAATTAATCTCTGGGTTCATTGCCTTCAAACGCCCGAGAGTGGTCGGATGAGCGGAATAAATCTATACTCCTCAGTGTCATGGGATGGGTTAGGTAGCAAGGAGATGCACTACTGATGGAGATCTTCGCGCAGCAGTTTCGACGTCAGGGAGCGGCCGTAGTGTGAAGAGGGAGGAATAAAAGGTCTAATATTTCAATCGAGGGATGATTACAAAAAACGATAAGAGTACTTCAAATGATCGGGATATTGCTGGGGACCCACCGAAGGTTTTCTTCCCTTTAATTACAAGATTCGAAGAACTAACATAGCACCGGACTGGTTGACTTGTTAAAATTTCAAAGCACATTTCAAAATGTGAACGTGCCCTTTTCTTTGGAATGAAGGTAGTATTAAAAATATGATACCTTCTCTACGGTTACTTTGTAATATCTTTTGTTCTCGAAATGCATGATTATAATCGCTAGTTGTCAGTTTTGATTTTCATAAAAAATTTCTAGTAAATGGAGGAAACGAAAATATTGAGGTCAAACTAAACATCATTGAAGAAACAACAAAACTAAATTTTTTTTTAAGACTTTATAGAGTTTCAGATGACTCCAGTCTAAGATAATAGTTTAATATAAAAAAAACTCTTACAGTAAAAGGTCCTTAATTAAAGTTGAAACATGCTTCTTATTTCAAGGCACCATCAAGGTATACTATCGTGTATAAAAATACGATTTGTATAATAACAAAACTAACATTCATCAACCGTATTACAAACGACTGGAGGAACGAGTCTAAAAGGGTGGTTGTAATATGCAAGCAACAACTCATTTTACATTGATGCATTCCAGACAATGCCGCCGATACTTCTGGAAAAATGTTCCGCTATTCGATTTGATCTCTCAACGGATAGGAATTCTGCTCGTCTCTCCTGAAACGGATTTATTAGTTTCCATATTCGTCCTTCGAATCTTCAAATTTCAAAAGAAGGAACAAAATGACATAAAGGAATGATATACACAACGATAGCTAAAAGTGATTTTAAAGATAGTTGAAACAGCCCTGAACCTCTGTTGTACTTTAGATTCCCACGTCGTGACTAAAGTGTTATGGAAACAAAACTACAAAAGTTTACATGATAGGGCTTGCTTTTTGCTGAATGAAAACCAAACTTTTTGCCCTAAACTGAGAAGGGTCAATTCAATTCGTTGACGACAACTGCACACACATTCGTTGTCTTGTCGATTTTTCAGTCTCACAAAAAGTTATACTTGGCAAAATAATATACCTGCACTTTACCAAGTTGCTGCTTCGGTTTTGGTCTGGTAAATAGACCTTATGCATATGACGTCACAGAGCAGAAAGTGCTCCCTCGCTTGGAGGCAAGCGCGTATCATTCCAAGTTACACCAACAAATGCAGACAGCTGATTTATCAACCAATAGACCTTATGCATTGACATCACACTGACGTCATGTTGGGTGAAAACAATGAAGCACACGTGCACGAACGGTGCAGATTTTGCCGCACGTGTAATAGACTTATGCGCGTATACGATTGATTGACACATCAGCTGTCTGCATTTATAGACCTTATGCATATGATGTTACAAAGGAGAAAGTGCGCTCTCCTTTGGAGGAAGATGGCGAAAAAGCGCGTATCATTGCAAGTTACACCAATAAATGCAGACAGCTGGTTTGTCAACTAATCGTATACGCGCGTAAGTCTACTACACGTGGGGCGGAATCCAAGCCGTTCGTGCACGTGTGCTTCATTGTTTGCACCCAAAATGACGTCAGTGTGATGTTAATGCATAAAGTCTATTGGTATAACATGCAAGAATACGCGCTTTTCCGCCATCTTCCTCCAAAGGAGGGCTCACTTTCTCCTTTGTGACATCATATGCATAAGGTCTATCGATTACGCGCATAAGTCTACTACACACGCGTACTAAGTCTACTGCGTGCGTGTCATGTGCTTCATTGTTTTGCCTCCAAAATGACGCCGCGTGACGCCAGTGCATAAGCTCTATTGACAAGCTAGAAAATTTTAAATTTAGTTTCTAAATGTTTTTATATTACAGCTGCAACAATGTAAATTTAATGCTGTGTAAAGTTCAGTTCTTTCATACCATTTTTGTCACTTGCTCACAATATTTCGGTGATGTTCATCAGACATTTCTGGGGCGGTTTCAGGGTTTCACAAAGAGGGGGGGGGGGGCTAACTCCGTTAAGCGCAAATTTCGAACCAACGAACGTTAAATATACGAAGCCTATATATAGCCGGGTCTGAGGAAAATTTGAAATTAAACACTGATTAATGGTGTTTCCTGGCATCTGACAAACCAAGTATACATAAACTATGTAGTGCAGCTTTGGTATCGTCTCAAAACAGTTGGTGGTGTCAAAAAGGGGGGCGGGAGCGGGAAAAGCCCCGCTGGATCCGCGCCTGGGCCTAAAGATTACTACAAATTAAGTACCGTATTAGCGGTACTCGTTTTGATGGAAGAACGCTACACACCTTCATCTAACCAGCACTTTAAAGCCTCAACTTCCGGTCCAACTTTGAAGTGTCAGAATCTCAGTATTTAATCTCTGGAGTTTCTTTTCTGGTTTTTGAAACAATTTTGAACTTGCAAGTAAACTGATCGAAAGGACACAGTTATCACTCCTCAACGATTGCTCGTCACCGGTCTCCACTGTCAGATTTTTGTCGAAGTGCATGTATCGATCGCCCATAGCCTGGGAAAATATACCGTATTGGGCTTAACAGCGGCTAAATGAGAGGCCTCGGAGAGGTCTTACTAGGTATCTTTTAAGTTCCTATTTCCCGTACTGTCATCTGGCCGACACGAACAAATCAACAAGTACTACTAAGTATGCATTGAATTGACCGCTTGTGCCGATAGGCACAGGTGATGCAAACACTTCTGCAACACGATACTCGACATAAAACCAAACATCAACAAAAAAACGTCGATTTGTTCAAAGTACTCACCAAGTGAAAATATTTGCATAGGGAGTTTTGGTTACCTCTTCCGCTCATCTTCAGTTGATGGTGATAACTTAGAGAAAAGGTGAATCGATTTGCCACCTTCCTGCGTCAGGAGAATGCAGCTACAGGTAATATTGCAACTGACAGTGACGAGGACGATTATATCAACTTATTTGCTCTTAAGAGATCGAATTCAGATTCGCTACATTAGCTTTTCACGTTACGGCAAGTGTTCTAATTGTTTATAATCCAGTTATGGCCCTTGGCAAAATATTACATGATTGATTCATCTAGATATGGCTATTTACTTTCCTCCTTAATTTGTTTCACTTCATTTTCTGCTAAGCTCGTACATTTTTCATAAAATGTTAAAACCATTCGTGCAAAGTATGAAGATACAAACAACAGCTTGCCAATCAAAAGAGAAATTTGGGAGAAATATGAGTACATTAATCTTGGTCATATCAATATATTCGCGTGTATTTACACACACATGAATAACGTTCTGTGAGAGTGAACTTTTGAGGTAACAACGAAAAGTGGCTAGGCTGTAAACCAGGACATCCTTATTAAGATAGCGATGCATGTAAGGATGTCCTGGGTCTTTGGAGTTTTTTTGAAAATTTAATTAAACTTTGGATAAGATATAGTAGTGTACAAGATATGGGATAGGATGCGTTAGGACAAGACACAACAGGATAGGATAGCCATGAGTAGATTGTGTTATCGAACAATACCTCTCTGCTCATGATTAGAAATGATATTCGGTGAAAATCTTTGTAGACCTGTTTTCAAATTTTCATATCAGAAGGCACAGGAAACCTTTATCCGGTTTGGTTCTCTTTGTATTCCCTTGGTACCCAGTATCAGTATGTTCAAAGGCCTCTGCCTTGTGCAATTGATCAAAACTCGCCGGACTGGAAAACCTTTTCTACATCATATGCTTGCGTCAAAGCAGCAGTTTGCAACGGACACATTTAATATTCCTGCTAATTTCGGCTTGGAGATTTTGTTCGTTTCAATAACCGTGCAGGCTGTCAACTCACTAAGAGCAACCATTGAGATGTGTATACTTTTCTTTCGCTTTTGTTGATTGTAAATGTTCGGAATCTGGTCAGACGACTTTTCACCCACGTCACAGTGGAGACGAGGTTATCGAAAATGGAGACGTGGATGAAAACTTGAAAGACAACAACGATAACATACTTCAACGCATGTTTTTAAAGGCTTAGACGCCATCGACTTACATTAGAAAATTCTGTAAGAATGCAATCGAATCTGCAATAAATCCATGCAGAATATCAAGTGTAATTTTCGTTTTCTTCTTTGACATTCATGTGAATTAATTCTATCGAGTAATTATCGATCCTAGTGCTTGTGAATTTAAGTACCTCTTTGTTTTATTAGTGAGCTTTGGTGAAAAAAGGAAGAATTTCAAATTAATTTCAAGTTTAACTTCGCCGTTCAGATTTCAAAAGTTTACCTGTCAACGTTTATGGCGCTTTGAAATCGCATATGCATAAAACCTGATGAGGATCTGAAGGCTTTAAAGGGCAAGTCACTTCTAAACTTTGAATCTGTGAGTTAGGTCTCATCAGAATTTTAAAACAAGTTGATTTTCAACTCCATGATTTGAAAAGACATGAACTTATTATGTTATGCTCTACTACTGTTACGTGGTTTTCTGTACTGCATTACAAAGTATCCCATTCGGTAGCGAATTTCTTTAACCTGTATTTAACATCAATCTGCAGATACCATGTATTATTATACAAATAATGAATGTTCATGAGTGTGATAGTATGAATAATTTCATGAGTTGAAAAATTGAGCGTTCTGTTCAACGAGGCGAAGCCGAGTTGAAAAGAACGTTCATCTATCAACGAATAAAATTATTCATTCTATCACACGAATGGAAAACATTCATTATTTGTTTTATATAACACCTAACTTCCTAATAGGTCTGATTTGGATCAAAATTTGATTCAAGGAGCGGATAGGGCCAAACACCGTGTGTTACTCTAGACTAACCCACGATGGATAACACACGACCTTGTGATAGTGCCAAATAACCTATGGCATGTGATCACCAATCCTCTAATCAGATGTAGAGGAATTAATAAGGTGTTATATAAAACGTTCTAATTTATGACGAATTGTGACAGCAACAGTCATTTAGACTACATGGTGTGGAGACTGTACAATCGACATTTATTTAAGGATAGGCAAACCCTACATAAAAGTTCTCTTCCATAAAAGGTGTTCACCGACATCACGGCGTGGTCGCGCGTCTCTGGTTGAGGGACATTTTGCCCGTCAAGCATCCATTGTGTCACAGTAGTATCCAAGGTCATGCCGTGTACGTGTGAATACTCTTACTGTGCATATGCTGTGTCCGGCAGAAAAGGCAGTCCCAAACGTCCCTATAAGGCAAGTTTATAAGATCATGAAATGGTGCAACAACAAACATATGTGTACCTTGGTCATCAAGATACTGACTTCAGAAGATTACGGTACCAACTAATGACTTGAAGTAAGTCTATACATTGTCCCAACAAAGAGGCTATTAGAGCTAGCTCCAATGTATTTCTTTGTTTTCTTTGACCAATTTTCCCAGTTGATGGAAATTCAAATGTTGGATTGGATCACAAGTTCTCAAAATTTACATTTTACAATATAAATAGTTTAGAAAGGACAAAAACTAAAGAAGTGCTTCTCAAATATCAACGATTCTGTTTCCTTCTGACGTCATTATAGAATTGTTACAAGTCATATTGCAAATGGCGGCCCTCTGTTGTACCAGGGAGTCCGTAACAACTCCCTGGTTGTACATCTCTAGAACAGGAGAAAAAGTGATGCTGCTGACTGTTGTAATGTTTTAATGTAATGCTTTATCAAATGCATCTCCTTACAGGTTGACGTATTCTTTTCCTTGGAGAAAGAAGAAAATGCCTAAGCAAACATCTAGAGACAGTTTGGCCAAAGAATGATATCTCGCTAACCCTAATTGACAGTTCTTTTTCAAACAATTAAGAGTAAAGAGATTCAAGAATTCCAATCTTTAGACGTGTTGGACAAATATTTCGGTCACTTAAATCTCTTGTGTTATGAATTTTTTTTACGTTAATACAAACAATTTCTTGTTATGCCCCTGCGGGGAATAAGTTATGAAACGTAAAATATTTCTCAGAATTTACCAATTTCGTTCTCCATCTCTCTTAAACAGCGTACAACTTTTGCAGTCTGTAGTCGTTCAATTGGATTTAAATCGTGGTTCTCATAATTGCTCAAGATAATACCGTCCATTTAAGTCGAGGTATAAACCAAAATTGGAACAACAGAATGGTACTTAACCAACGAATGGTTCAATGAACGTTTCAGCGCATATTATTGGTGTGTAGGTTTCTAGGGGACATATTGCTTTCACATTATCGATTGATTCCAGTTTTCTATCTGCCCTCATACACGAGACAGGCAAACGGACTCCACGGGGATGAGAAACCGAATCGGTTGATCGTGAAGCAGGTTTAAGAGTGAAGTTGTAAAAATCATGACCGCAGAGAAAAGAAACATGAGCTGCAAAAATAATGAAGAAATATTTGAGATTTTTATGACTTTCTTTGCCATTTCAATAATTATTGTTTTCTCATCGCCTTGCCGCCTCATCTCCGGTAGGCTGAAAGTTTTGAAAAGGTTGTAGTTGAGTAAAACCTAAGAGGCACGACATTTGTTTGAGGATTAAATTACAGCAAGTTAATGATTCCTTGTGTAAATTTGTTTGATTCTTAATAAATGCAATGTAATGGAGATACGTCAAAAAGTGTTTACTTTTGTCATAATGAAAACTTTTGAAAAATATCACTACTTTTTCCTGTAAAGTTTTGACTTCAACTTTGAAACTTATTTGGCAATGGATCTTTTCATAAAACATATTTTCACATATCTAAAGTGAAGTATTCAAGTTTTCTCTTTCCTTGCAAAACTTTTCAAACTTTCACCGTACTGTTCTTTTCTTCTGAGTGAACTGTTGCTATCCTGTTTAATTTTATAAGATTTTGGGCAGTTAGTAAAAACAACATACTACTAAAGAATTAAATTAACACCTTCTGGAATATTTCTTTAATTCTGAGAGAGTATCAGAAAAACCGTTCACCCTGGACATTTCAACTATAGACCTTATGCGTATGACGTCACAGAACAGAAAATGCGCCCTCCAATAGACCTTATGCATTGACATCACACTGGCCTCATTTTGGGTGAAAACAATGAAGCACATGTGCACGAACGGCGTGGATTTCGCCGCACGTGTAGTAGACTTACGCGCGTACACGATTGATTGACAAAATCAGCTGTCTGTATTTATTGGTGTAACTTGCAATGATCCTCGCTTTCCCGCCATTTTCCCTCAAAAGAGGGAGCACTGTCTCCATTGTGACATCATATGCATAAGGTCTATGGAGGCAAGCGCATATCCTTGCAACTAACAAATGCAAACAGTTGATTTGTAGACCGGTGGGATACGCGCTCAGTTTTTAACCAATTGGTTTAAGTCGGGCCAGCCACAGCCTTTTTTCCAGTTGTGGCTCACTGGCTTGTTTTCCCTACTCCATTGCTTATGCTGAGCACCAAGCACAATGGCAGTAGGTTCCATTTTTAAAGTCTTTGGAATACGCGCGTCCGAAGTAAACGCTGTGCTTGCAGTGTGCTTCATTGTTTAACGACAAAAATGACGTCCAGGACGTCAGTGCATAAGTTCTGTTCCAAGAGAAGCCTAACAGCATGACTGATATACTTCCATAGTTACCTACAAACAACTATACCGGTATTTTTCACCCATTTATAAAATAAGTACCGCACTACTGAAAAGCCCCCCCCCCCAAGGAAGCGTGCATTTTCTTGAAGGGGGCAAGGGGAAGTTATTAATAGACCTTATGCATTGACATCACACTGACGTCATTTTGGGTGAAAGCAATGCAGCACACGTGCATGAAAGGAGTGGATTTCGCCGCACGTGTAGTGGACTTACGCGCGTATGCGATTGGTTGACAAATCAGCTGTCTGCATTTATTAGTGTTACTTGCAATGATACGCGCTTTTCCGCCATCTTCCTCCAAAGGAGGGCGCACTTTCTCCTTTGTGACATCATTTGCATAAGGTCTATAAAATACAGACTGTTGTACCTCCCAAAATTGTATGACAATAAGTACTACCAACAACAAGTATTATCTTCTTCTAATTAACTTCCATTCGTACACTGTTTGCAAACTAAAATCTATAAATACATTGGGATATGCAAAATTGTGATTCAGCGGGCATTGTAATCTGGTAATACATACGATATTCAGGAGTAAACGAATTTACTCTGAAACTGGAGAAGTTGACGCCGATGAACATTCAGTCAATCTTTCCAATACGCCATCGGTCAATACTGTTTACATGGGGTTGAGCTCAATCTATAAATATTACTTTTTATATTTTATACTCATTACTTTCAACATACATGTATGTCTTCCTTAACTACATTTGTATCGTTTTGCCACTAAACCTTATTCATCACACATCATACATCAGGAGCACGAAATGCACCCTCTTATATATATATATATATATATATATATATATATATATATATTATATATATATATATATATATATATATATATATATATATATATATATGTATATATAAGGTCGATTACTGCGAAGCACTTGTGATATGTATAGGTCAATGAAAGTAGTAAAAAGTGCTGAAAGTTTAGGAGAAAACTCCGCAACGTTTCGGGTACATACCCTTCATCAGGCGGCAAAATATCAACTGATCAGTAAAACGCGTTTTAAATGAAACAAACAAACGCGTGCCTACACAACTCGACAGACGCAGTTGTGTAGGCACGCGATTGTTTGTTTCATTTGAATCGCGTTTTACTGATCAGTTGATATTTTGCCGCCTGATGAAGGGTATGTACCCGAAACGTTGCGGAGTTTTCTCCTAAACTTTAAGCACTTTTTACTACTTTCATTGACCTATATATATATATATATATATGTATATATATATATACATATAAATATATATATATATATATATATATATATATATATATATACCTTCCTTTACCTTTATACCTTTACATACGTCACTGCCTTCAACCGACAGTTGGTTTTTCAAGTCTTTATTATAGCTTTGCTGCCTGACTGCCTGATGATGAAAGTCGTTCTTTCGAAACATGTCGCATTTTTGTACGGAATAAATATTATCGCTGAGAATTATCGTGTTATCAATTATTTTTATTATATATATATACAACTTTTTCTTCATTCAAAAGCTATATAATTATCAACTTGTAAGGAACATACACTGAATTTCTACCAACAATTTTTACGAAAGAAAAGATGGTACATATTTATTGAAATAACAACTGTCTAGGGGCTTATTTTCTAGAATATTGCAACGATTTCTCACTATGGCTATGTGACCGACTTCCCTCCTGCTTCCAAGTCGATCGCAACCTGCAACAGCAGACGGTATTTTAAGGTGCGAAGTCGCAGAAACGTCTGTATTTTGCAGCATCGCGAAATCACCCATTTTGAAAGAAATCAAGTGTATATCCTGCCTATGTTATCGTTGTTCACCTGCGATATTGTTTCAGATGAATCCGCAAAGGTGACTTACTTCGAACCCTAGTGAAAGAAAAAGTGCAAAAAGGATCTGTGAGAATGTAATAAACCCATTTTCGGTTTGATTGACATTTTTAATGATGTTGCAGAAATCCGTGCCTCTCAGCAAATCGGGCAAAGCCGTGGCTGGCAAAACACCAGTCACCTCTAAGAGTACTACCGTTTATCCTCGTAATGGTTCATTCATGTTGACATGAGCTGCAAGGCATATTAATGAAAAGCCGAGTGTCAGCAAGTGGTTGGTACAAATGATACGCGTCTATAACCAGATTTTCTCGGGGACGATCGGGGCATTCGGATATTCATCCCGAGATAGAATAATAAAATCGTAGCTCGACACAAAAGAAATCGCTGTACGCTTAAAGAAATATTTTGATTTCTGGCTGGTTAAGTATTTAGTGATGCATAATGGGATTGGACCCACAATGAGCTGTGTGATGTAAGACGGACAATACGATGGCCTTTGGCTATCGTAATTGTGAATATAAAAAGAAGACATTTGTAAAGCAAAAAATTAACGATGTGAATTGGCTCGATGGATTCCGTCAAGCCGACGGAGAAAGCGATGTCGTAAATCGTTGAACATTACTTTCAGAGATCATTTTCTAGGTCTTTCGAGTCGCATGAATTTCAATAAATCCTTTATTACCATTGCTTCTCCACGCTGGAAGTAATAATCATTGTTGCCCCTCAAACCACCATTAGAAGTAATGACATACATCTAAGTTGTAAAAACTGCTTTAGGATATGAAGTAATTAACAACGACCCCGTGCGCTGCGATGGTGTTATGCCGGAGCTGAGTCGCTCGAGATTAGCTATGACGTTAGACTAACATATTACAAGAGTAAACATAGGCCTTACACCAATTGACACTGTTAGCAATGTTTGGTTGTCACGTTCAAACAAAACTCCTGCTGCTGCATTTAGTTATTTGTTGAATATTGCTAAAATTTGAAATGTAACGAAACTGAATAGCGACTCTGTCTGATAACAAAGACATTCACATGATCTATTTTGTTGTCTTTATGCTTGAAACCCACTAAACCTTTAAAATCATCTCATATTGCTTCAGCAAGCATCTTTAATAATATAGTACAACACAGCTATTGCGTGACCCGTATCACAGACAGGTGAAAACTCTTAAACGTTAGATAAGTTTTCCCAATTTGGGTGCGTAGGCTATTTGAACATCTACCCAGCAGGGTAAAAATATACTGAAGGTGGGTAATCTTTAACCTGGTTTGGGTGCCTATTTAATATACCACCTAGTTTCCTCGTTTGGTAAAGCAAAACTACCGGTACCCAAGTTGTGTAAGGGAGAGGTAAACTTTTACCTTGAATGACTGAGTACTTTTTTACCTCCAATTAGGTCATTTTGGTTGCAAAAGTGGGCGTTATTGCACTGAACTGGTTGGTTTTTCACATAAGTGTCCAGCAATGAACAGTTTACAAACAAAAATGTTGTCAGGAGATTAAGAAAGAAATGTTCAGAAATTTATAGCCTACCGACGCATGCCAATTCAAACTTAAGTGATTGTATACCTAGCCTTTAACATTGGCCAGATATTTAAATACTGTGATTGAAGTTATTTGGGTTTACCTGTTGTCCACATATAGGGTATTATCATGGTAATCTATGACGTCACAACACCAAACTGATATGAAAACAAACCTATATTCGCCCAACTTGACGTCACACTCAACAGTCTTAGCAGCAAGCTTCGTACGTAAGTTCAAATTGAAGACAACTTTATCAGGTGGTTCGTTATCATACCAGTTTCAAGTTGCGACGCATCACTTTCCCTTCCTGATAATCGGGGATTGAGACCAAAGTATTCGATGGAACTATAGCTGATTACTCTGTAAGTGCTGAACAGACGGTCCAGACGGGGATAAGAATTCTTATAAGGAGGTAGGTGAGATGGTAATCACGTGAGCTTGAGGAGTTACTAGACCAACCAGGTAATCTCAGGATAGTGTCTGAAAGATCTTGTAGGCCTAATCCTTTTTGCAGTCACCCATTGTTGCTTCGCAGCCGTATTCACATTCAATGAAACATTTTATGGCAAACTGCACTCTTACAACATTATTTCCAAGCAAACTGCATCTACTAAACGTTCTCCTTACCCATGTCTCCTGAGAGAGAACCTGAGTTGTAGGTTGAAACTATGTATAACGGGACATATACAGCACACTATTCAGATAAAGCCTGTAACAACTTGTAGACAAACAGACTTACAACATTTCTTGAAGGGGGGAATAAAACAAAACTCTGCGAAATTCCGGTACACCTAACCATCATTTACCTACAAGTTAGTCATGTGCTCATGATATATTGCTCTACATGTAGCCTATTATATTTTGACGTTGTTATAAGACAATTGCATTGAATTAAAAATATTGAATAAAACATTTTTAATTTCTTAATTTTAACTTTGATTAAATGTATTTAATTTAATTTGTGTAGGGAACGCTAAAGTAAACATGCTGTACTGACTGAGCCAATACTTCGCCTTTCTATTGTTCTTCTGAGTTAGATGGGATTTAACGACCAACCCAACACGAATGTGTTATATAGTGTCAGCTAGGTATAATCGTGTTACAAACCCATCGGTAAGGCCGCCTCCATAACCACACGGTAATTATTTCCACTCAGGTTACAAACAATAAAAGGGGTATGATGCAGGAATGGCAACAGTGTCCACTGCCTACTCCTTATTGTAGTCTTTTCTTTCTTGCATTCTATGCACAATGGACACAACAGAGTAAATGCAGGTTGCAAGCACAACTTCCTGTATTGTTTCGTTGTACCTATAACAAGATGAATGGAGCCAAATGTTTCCGTTTGGAAGCCAAAGTTGTCAACTGTATTATAGTCACGGATTGGGTGAAACTCTTTCAAGTAAGACATTGTTGTCATGGAGAAGTCAAGAAAGGGGACTAACAATTTTTAGAGAAGCCATTCCTCGTGAGCTGCATTAATTACAGAATGAAAAAGATTCCTTCACCCTACATTTTTATTAGTAATCTTTTACATGACGTAAAATTATTGCCTTTCATCAAACAGCCTGTGTAAGGAACTCACTATACATTTATAATAGCATATTCACTTCTCATACAATTTCATCCATCCGTCATCATGCACGTCACCACTCCATACATTTACTTAAAAGTTTTACGTTACACCCCGAAATCAAGAAAGTCATTCTGTTAGTTGCTATAGTATTAATTCTTCGTCACAAACTAGTGAAAAAATGTTTCTTGCTATAAATCTTCTTGCTTTCCGCCTCATCCACCACGATATGTCTCGTAAACTGCACATGATGCATCAGTCGAACTTCTGTTTCACTCGTTGGGATGCATACATACCGTCTCACATCTGTAATTGAATACACAAATTTAAAAGGGTTTTACTTTGTTAAAAATTGATTTTCGAGATATGGTTGTCAACTCATCTGTAGCCAGAGACGGTTGTCAGGTAAGCGAAAGCCTCCCGGATGGTTCAGCATCGTGCATGGTTCGTCGAAGGAGAGATAAGTTTCTCTTACACCGATTATCGTAAGTGAATTTTCATGCACAAAAATGATCGTTTACACACGGATTAATTCCCATCACCCTAGGCAGAAGATTCTTCTATTCACCGTCTCAACTTCTTCCCTGGGGATAACTCGGATGACTCAAATAGGTATCTCCAACTGATGTCACCTCCGTACCATCGTTTCTCCAACCAAAGTCTGAATTCATTGGAGGAAAACTGAGCATGATACCTTACCTTATTAGCTTATTTTTGGTTTTATAAAAGCTATGCATGCAGGCGTTCGTATGTTTGATTGAATTTGTTTTTCTTTCCCCCTTGTTTTTGCATCGATTTCTGCTCACTCGTCGAGCAAATCTGAAGTTGAAAATCTGTTCATTAGCACCTCGACATTATTTGCTTATAGCATAGGCTAAGTACAGGTGACAAGCTCGGTGGATCCAGAGAAGGAAAGAGAAAGAAACTTATGAGAAAAAGAGAGACTCAAAGGAATGGATAGAAAGATCAGAAGCAAGAGCTGGAAGTAACGAGATGGATTGCCTTGCCTCACGGGACTAAATCACTGCTGGTCGATGTCGAACGATACACCAATAGCTTAACTTTCAGATGAACATTATGTACGGATGCTTTATGTATACATCCTGCTCTTCCAGGTTAATGGCTAAAAGTTGTCTTAGTTATTGAATGTATAACTCTGTAAGTTTAATATGATCCATCGCAGTAGATGACGTTATTGGTTTTACCTAACCCACAACAAGACGAGCATATGTGCTGGTTCATTATACAGAACTTCTTAAAGTGACGACTTGGAGCAAGTCAAATTACACGAAGGCTACAAAGAGCCATGGTAGTTCGAAATTAAGCTTTTGACAAAAAAAATAAATAACTAAAAGTAAGCGAATACTAAAACAACTGCAATCTATGAACAAAGATGTATTGAATTTACTGCAAAATAGGAGCACAAAAATAAAGTGGGCGATGTTCCTTGCTGGGATTATACTTTTTCAGGTCATCACCTTATACATCCAACTGTTCAATAAAAGTAAAACAGTGCGTCTCGAACTTCATGATTAACAGATGATGTGTTAAAACGCATTAAAATTATGCCATGAATAATTACATTATAGTTCCTTTTTAATTTTATATGATGACACCCCCACCCCGACTTTTTATAAATCCCAGCCGCACTTTTCTTGAATTCTTTACCCCACGTTCGTCTAGTGACTTAAGTGACTTAATTCTGTCCAAAATGTTTAAGTTGTAAGAGTTCAGCTTTTGCACCTATTATTTAGTCCTTAAAGTTTTCTATATCACCGTCTTGGACATCCATTCTCTTATCTCCTTGAAACTTGCATCAATCCACTTTTGGCATTAGAGTATTGTGGAATGATATTTCTATATACTAAGCTGTGCAGACATTGGGAGCATGAAATTAGCTTCTAGTAGTACAATGTAAAAGAAATTTAAAGAATAAATGAATTAAGTTTTTTGTGTATAATGTTTTCTCATGCACATTTTGCAATATTCATCAAATTTGACCAATTCCAAATTAGTTAACAGACAATTGAAAAGAGTTGGAGTGGAAGCAAACCATCTCCTACAGAATGTAAATTTTCCAGCCAAGGTCAACAGGTCAAATTCAGGGAAGCGCTGGTTGTCATTAAGGGCACGCGACAGGCAATATGCCCGTATGTACACAGTACTATACATCACATTGAGTCTGTACAGTAAACTGAAACGCAACGAATACTTCCTCCGCGCGTAGGTTAGGCATATAAATAATGCACAGGTTTGTTTACCCTCCAGGACTTGGTTGCCTAGCAACTACTAGCTAACTCTCATGACCCTGTAACTATTCCAAACTATTTCAAACCGCCTACACAGCGTTTGAATTCCTGCTTAAACAAAGAAATGGAAACATTTATGTCATTACTAAATTGAGTCGTGACGTCACTGTGGAGCAAAATAATTCAAACAAACAGTATGGCCCTAATAATTTTCCAAAGGAAGAGAAAAGGGAGGAAAGAAGGATTAATTCACCATTTCGAGTTTTAGCAAGGCATTACCACATCTGATTAAGAAAAATGTGATTCATATCGTCTAAATTATTAACTTTTCTTAAGAGCAAACTCTAAGATATATGACCTCTGGAAATGGCCTCATTTTGAAAATAAGAGAACAGCTTACCTTTGTTAGAACAACCTAACAGTTTGACCTCTGTCGAACTGTAATAAAGAGATTAATTAATGCTCGATGAACGGGAAAAACAAAAAGGTTATGTACAATAGTTAAACTTAAAAAGTTAAGCCTTAAACCGTCAAAGTTTTGATCAACCAAAGGGATTTTCATTTTTGAAGCCGGAATCATTTCTGGATTAGGAAACCACTAATAACATATCATTGTACTCATTTACTACCGCAGCTGAGGGCATGTTTTGTTCAAATCGAAGCCATGCCCACACTTCAGCGTAAACTTCACGCTTGGATACTAATTTACTTTGAAAATAATATTGCCGAGGGATTTTGCCCTTTTCAAGATATTTATTTGATCGGTCCTGTCATATAAATCTGCACTGTTTGGTTTGGAAGTTGTTGCTGAAAGTTTGTAAAAGTTTCTACCCCTGAAGGAAACTTCTTAAATAATTGTAATCATTTGGAGGGATAACAAATCGTTAAGTTTATCAATGACCTGTAATTTTGGCAATGTATACATACCAGGGCAAACAAGTTTACTTTACCAGCAGAAATGATAAGAAAGAAAATCTAAAAGACAGATGAACAAACATGCGAGGGTCCTGTATCGTCAATGTTTCGAGACATTGTAAATTACCGGTATTCAATTTAGTGGAAAAAAAGATCCTCGTTGGGACGGAAATGTAAACATTTCATAAAAAGTGACCTCACAAATTTCGTTTATAAATACGTACTTTCATAGGAATTGAGGCTGTCCAAATCCGTTCAGTTAGAAGTGTAGTCGGAACTTGAACGGCCCAGTACATGGTTTTCAATTAGTGTCAACATTTTTCATAAGCGCAGTGTGCTGTCTGGCTGTTGAAAGGTGATAATGTGTAATGTACGCTCAGTTTCAACAGATTATAAATGTCGATGATAGATGCCCATTGATAATTCTAAGGGCAGTATCCTTCATCCACTTTTTAAGTAGGCTCTGGGAAGAAATGAATCTAAGAAAGGGAGCTCTCTGTGAAAATGTTGATAACTGCAATATGGGAGACCTTTTAGTTACAACTACCAACAGCACTATTATATGATATCCATTTCACGTTGTTTATACTTTCCCTCGCTGGCTCTTTCTATGTCTTATTTGCATACACAGCAATTATTGCCATATTTCACCTCATTAAAAACGTCAGGTTTTTAACATTTCCAGTGCAAAATTCATAGGACTATCGTCTTTTCTATAGCAATGAACAGCTCAAAGTTGCTTACGAAAACATTTGAGGTTGTTATAAGATACCGTATTTCTTGTTCATCGTAAGAAGACGAAACCCATTCCGTACAGGAAATGTAAAAGCTTCCAATTTTGAGATTTCATGAGGAAGGAAATTGCAACGAAAACAAGCTGGAAGGGGAAACCACATACAAGAAATATGTGTTTGATGATACATTTGATAGATATACCTGAACAAGGACAATGAAAGAAATTAAAGACAGGTGCACCCAGCTCCGTCATCCATGAGAAGGGGACAATGAACTTTCCGCGAGTAAAGAAGAAGCGCAATCAGTAAGCATGATGTTGACAACAACCGGCCAAAATGGCTGACGATGCGTGATAAATGGGGAGGAAAGTTCAGAAAATTTGAAATAAACGAACAAGGGCATCTCGATGCCTTACTTCTGATCAGGTGAAAAAAAAGCTGCTCTGAATGCAGTAAACGCATGTATACCAAACTTATTATTGGTACTGATTTTACGACACTCGGTAATTTCAGTTACAAAGGAAGTTAATTGATCGGTCTCATAAAGTAACACGTTTCAAACACCAAATTCTTCCTTTCGGTATACACACCAAGGGCGTAAGAAGCGGGGAGGGGGACTGGGGGGATAAAGCTCCCAGTCAAAAATGCTATGGGGCGGAAGCATGCAGCCCCCTCAGTTCTTATTTGTTCCCTCTGTAAAAAGTGTCAGACAATTACAGTAATTTTTATACAAGTTTGCTCAAAGATGGCACGGCACCAAATTGCATCTAAGGACTCTCAAATAGGCCTATTCAAATATTTTCTGAAAGGGAGGGGTAGGGAGGGGAAGACCCCTCCCCTCAAACCCCTCCACTAGGACCGTGGTCCTAGACAGAGTTCGCCCCCAGTCGAGAACAGCTCCCTACGCCTATGACGAACACCATGTTTTATAAGAGAAATAACAATCTTCGTCTTCGTCTCATGTTAATTTGACTTTGACAAGGTCCAGGTATTTAAAAAATTAAAATGTAATTTCATTTTGAAAACGTTAACTTAGGGTAACTTTCTTTACCATGGTTCTGCATTCTAAGGTATCTTTTAGCGTTGTACAGTTAGCAATGGTTATCTATCGGCAAGTTAATATATAAACCTCAGGAGTCGTCAAACAAGGTTTGTCCCTGAGCCGTGCAATTTTGTGCTATTTATAGAGAAGTTTTATTAAAAAATATCAAAGATATATGTCACCGTGGGAAGAGGATTCCTGTGCTTCGGACGGAAGCAAATAAGGCAGTGACAAAATTTTGCAGAATACCCCCAAAAAATGATTATTTCACTTAACAGTCTTTAACCCTCTGACAGCAGCTTTTGCCTGTAGTATAAATTAGTGTAATCTATTATTAGCAGTTCAATGGCTTAAAGGCCGGGTCCTACAATGGATGGCATTCGATACGGTAAAAAAGCTAAGAGGTACTCCTCGACCATTCATACAGTCAAAGGTTGCTCATTAAGTTTCCAGAGCTCAAACTTTCCATTGCGCATGGTCTCAACGAGATGCGCCCCCTCAAGTTTAAAGCTGTCAAAATATGGTCAAGTGGTTAAGCATTTTGCAGTTAGATAAGTAGTTGTCAAGTTCCGTCGTGTGATCTCCGATGCAATCGGTAGACTGGGGATAATTAAATCACCTATATGCAAGCGATAAAGGTCACTTTGTCCCAATCAAAAATGGCACCGGTATAGTAAGGAGTATACTTCAACACATCGTTTTCATAGAGCAAGAGTTCCCAGAAAATTTCCCCTACCCACAATTCCCAACCGGACAATTCTCAACCCTGACCCCCCCCCCGGACAATTCTCACCCACGACAATATCCCCCTCGGACAATTCTCACCCAGGACAATTTCACTTTTTGGTGGGGAAAGTCGTCTGAGGGGTAACTGTCATGGGTCCAAATTGTACGGGGGTAACTATCGGTTTTGGGTGGGAATTGTCCCGGGGTTGTCCGTTCAAGAGAATTGTATCTAGGTTCAAAGACAGTGGTTTGAGGAGACATTTATTTTAAAATTTCGTAATCTTTACATCGGATAGGATATTCGCAATTCAATATTCTACCAAAAGTTATTGCTACACTCCATTTCAGGTCATCTTTACAGTTTTAGGGGAAAGAAATGAACCTATTAGCTTTCTTTTTGGAAAGTTCGGTACTCTCGCGTGTAGACTGAACGGGGGTATTGATGGGGACATAACTCGTTACTATGAAGATGTCTTTCTTTGTTTACACTACAGATGTCTATTTTCAGGGAGAAGCGTCTTTTTTTAGCATCTTTCATTAAACCATGTCAGTAAATATATAAAACAAAAAAATAGCAAAACAAATATATTCAAATAAACTATTGTACAGTTTTTAAGACGGAGATGCGATCTGTCACTATATATAATTGATGTTTAAATTAAATGTAAGTATAGTGTTGAATTGTGATGTATACAAATGGAATGCATAACAATTCAATTTTAACAAACAGAGCAAGGTTCTGTTTTTAAGTGTCACCTTGTATACTACGAATGGAGTAAAATCTAAGTCTTTGTTGCTTGGTGGAGTTGTTCAACCCCAATTGTTATTCTTTAATCACCTTTTCACCACCTTCATAACTTCATTAAGTTTTTACCCTTAATCCTACAACTTATTTGTTCCATTATCCCAAGTAAAGTCTTTGAGCTTCTATCATATGTTCTACACATACAAGAGTCCAAAACTTTACTCATGTGAAAAGAACCACTGTTATCCTAGTTTAGCCCTTATAGAAAACATAGATCAGTACTTGAAGGCAATGACCAGTTGATAAATTAACATATACATTAGGTAAAAAGAGATATGCTGTCTTTCTTCACCTGAAAAGCTACAAAAAGTCTTCAAAATTTAGAAAACTTTACGTTCTTTTTCCATTTTCATTTTTTCTCACTGGAAATATTTTGGGGCTATCCTTGACAGTTAAGTTCATAGGCGTAAGAAGCTGTTCTCGACTGGGGGTGCAACATATTGGGCAAATTTTGACATTTTTACAGAAGGAACAAATAAGGGATTTTCGTCCTTGAAATGAGGGGGGCGAACAGGGGCGGCGCCACAGGGGGGCAGGGCAGGCATTTGCCCCTATGGTTTTTTTCAACCCCCCAATAAAATAGTCTAAAAAAACGTTTTAAGATACATAATTTTGTAGGGGGTGGGGTGAGGTGCTACAGTATGTCACCCATCTATCACAATATTAGTTAAATTGTTCGTTACAGAAGACCTGAAACTTGCAATCCCCGCACACATAACGTTTTCTGTTTTCTCCATTGTTTACGTGAATGCAGGTTTAGTATTACATAAACACTAAGGCCATTATACATAACGCGCAAACAAAAAGAGCAAAGGAACCGAGAGTAAAGCTAAAACAATACAGTAGTATACCGTACCCTAACGCCAAGTTATTATGAGACCTTACACATATGGTGTCACAGAGCAAAAAGTTCTCCCTCTCTTGGAAAAAAGGTGCATATCATTGCAAGTTACACCAAAAAGTACAGACAGCTAATTTGTGCATCAGGGGATACGCCTGATCCATGAATCTCTATCTAACCAAAACCCCAACCCTACACGTAACTCAATATATTTTCTTCTGGGGGAATCTTTGGTCTTTAGTGAACCTTCGACCAAGTTACCTATACGCCTATGCCTTATTGTGCTTTATTTTGATGTTGTCTCGACTGAGTAATCCATAGAAAACGAATTTTAAATAGTAGGTGCATGGCCGTACACAACACAATCTTTACTGTATGAAGAAATCTTGAGTCAATCAGAAAAAGAGCAAAGAAAAACAGAGCGATGCCACATGGGGCAGGGGGCAAACGCCTCCTACCATTTGCAAGGACAGGGGAAACACAGAAGGAAAAGAACAGGAAAAAAGAAATGGAGAAAACTAAAGAGAAGAAGGGAAAGCGAAGGAGAAAGAAGAAAGGAGGAGGGTGGGGTAGGCATATATTTGATCCATATAATTAGTCCAGCGCTTCCAGGAAACCCTATTCCGGTGTCTGCCAGCCTTTAGATACCTTGTATAATGCATATATGAAGCAACGAAAATATTCGTAATAGTTCGTGTTTCTGAGTGAAAACATACCCATACATAAAGGGGGGTGGCTTCAGGAGGTTTGTTGACTACATACCCTTCTCTAAGACAACAAAGGCTACTGTCCTCTTTCACTAAACCAAAACTTAAACTTCAATAAATTATTAACACTTTTCAGCCATACATGATCAGCTCAAAAAATACCAAAGACATCACCATTTTGCATCTAAGCAATCTTTAATTAATACAAATTTCTCAAAGGGCAGGGGTCACCCCTTCCCTTAGACCCCTCCCCAGAAAAGCATCTTTCCCCCAAGCAAAAATTAAAATTCAATAAATTATGAACACTTTCTTCCATATATGATCAGTTCAAAAAATATACCTATACCACAGATATCACCATTTTGCATCTAAGCAATCTTAAATTAATAAAAAAATTTCTCAAAGGGGAGGGGACACCCCTCCCCCAGAAAAGCATCTTTCCAAAAACAAAAATTAAAATTACTCAGTTATAAGTCTTCTAGCCATATATGATCAGTTCAAAATATGAACCAAAGACATCATCATTTTGCATCTATGCAACCTTAAATTACCAAAAAATTTCCCAATGGGGAGTGGGACACCCCCTCCCCTTAGACCCATCCCCAGGACGGCGATCACTCATCTCATGCTTTGCCCTCTTATCGAAATACCCTGGCGCCACTCCTGGGGGCGAAAGCATACTTCCGCCCGCCACAATTTTGACTGGGGTCTAAAACCCCACCTTTTCCTACGTCTATGGTTAAGTTTTAAAGAAAAACAGTCAAAGCATTGCTGACTAATGTGAGATGATCATATCGCGTGTGCTTGCTTCAAGTTCACTTGGGTTGAAAATGGGATTACTTTATCTGCTAATTTTTAGAGAACTGCAAAGAGGAATTAATGCAAATTTCACCAGAATGCTTAAATTAATTAAGTTCCCCTCTCCTATCAGAAAGATTCAAGCTTTGACACTCATTTTGTAAAATGCCTAAAACCACTGTGTTATGAATAGGGGGCCATCTGTTGTTAAAGAATGTCACGGTAGTAAGCAGATACAAAAATCTTGTTCTTTGAATCTATTTTCTAGTGTCTTGCTTTGTTATGGGCATGAAATGTGGGTTTTTGACAATTTTTCCTCAATCACTGTTTGTTATATAGACAAAGAGCGACAAAAGAAATTTGCAAAGTTTTTTTTGAATTTTAAGGATCTTACTACAGTTAGTACAATATGTAAGATATACACTGCTGGTGATTTTTACTTTCATGCAGCAATGCTTGACAAAATTACTGCCCTGGTAACAAGGACGCTTTTAAAATCCCTTGGTCATTTCCAAAGTTTTCCAACCTTACAATTAAAACCGGCATTTACTAATTCTCACAGAAAGTTCTATAATGTCCTCCCATCTCATGCACGTTACCGTGATAGGCTACATAAAGAGTAAATGTGAGAGTATGTACATACTGGACGTCTAGTTGTCAATCTGTTCATAAAATTTTCCATTTTTCACGTAACTTTTTTTTATTATAACTCATCACTACTAAATTTGATACCCTCATGATAACGCGAACGGAATTCATCAAACCTTTTTGTTTGTAAACTCGGTAAGCGACGTATCCCAGGGACATAAATCAATGTCGCAAATGAAAATTATGCATTAAGTCGATTCCGAACCACAACGGTGACAGGTGACGGGATACTTGAACAAACATTTCATCCCACTCGTCAAATCTACGAGCACGCAGTTTTTATCTCCTTTCTCTAGATTTTCCGTTTCCTTTTTTTCGTACCTTTACGGTAGCTGCAGGCCGACGGACGATATTTGTGAGCGGACGAGATATGCCGGGTGTTATGGTGTATCCTGTCACAAAATGAAAATTTCTTGCAGCCTTGATTTACTTTTCATATGTCAATATCCTATTCGATCGGGGACATCGTATATTTAACCTACCGGCAGAGTTACAATCTATTTACTTCTTTTACTTTGTTTTTAGATTTTTTACGAACTATTAAGTTCTTCAAGTTTCGTTTAGAATAATATGCACTGGCATGCTTATCGTTGTATTTACTTCTGCAGTAATCTAATAACAGTTTGTTTAACGAGAAATTTGTTCTACTACTTTTTGACCAAGTTTGAACGTCGACACAGAGAATATGTACAAAACATTGACCTGGTTTTACGACCGACAGTCCCTCAAGTGGGGGGGGGGGGTCATTTTCCCTTGGAAGGACAATGAAGCAATAAAACGTTTCGAAAAAATGGTTTCAGACAAAACATATATCATATTGATGACACAGTGATTCGTGTTTGTCCAAGAATTTTAAAGACCTAGTTCATTGTCAATGCTAAGCATTTCCTCAAAAGACGACAAACAGAAACCATGCCTTTGTTGCTTAGTACAATTCTATTAATAATCTTCATCAAGCTTTTTTCTAATGTTGTCGCCAAAATTAGACTATTTTACTTCAGAAATAAAGCAGTGAAAAGTCTCTCAAACTTTTTTTTTATTTTCTCCATACTACATATCTATAGACTTTGAGTTAGAGAAATACGGTAGTTAAGTAAGAGCATGGGTTGCATGCAGCGTTAAAGTTAAATCCATTCTGCGAAATTGTAAAAGTTTTCCTCATTTTATTACAACCCGTCTAGTATGAAACGACTGGATGTATCATTCAAACGTCCGTCTTTGTCAATGATTTTTGAGCAATAAACTTTCAGACTGGCACGACTTCTCTGTTTACATAATATTTCAGTCATCATATTAACTCCATAACACTATTTAATGTCGTAAAATCTAAACCCAATGTTGTAAAGTTAATAGGCGAACCGGTGTGTAACATTTACCAACCGCCGAACCAGAAATCGAGAGAATACCTTTTATTGCACATGGAAGATTCATTGATGTTCTGATTTACCTGTTTACACGGCTAAAAATAAGAGATTCGTATTCGGTAAAGCAGGGAGTAACAACTCCCTGGGTAAAGTCCCGTATCTTAGATAATGTTTGATTCGATGAAGATGTACGTTTTAGCTTGAACTTGAAAACTTTTCAACATCACAAAGTTTTATTCCTTTCGGCAAATCCTTCTCCGCGAAATCATTGATCTCAAGTAACTGATCCAATCCTAAACGCCCCTTTGTCCCTATTTTTAAAGCAGAAGGAAGTCGGCTTCGAAATTGATTAAAATACCCCTTAAATGTCGAAAAATTTTAAGGATCACGTTTTGTTTGTTTGAGAATACCTGTCACATTAACACACCTCACAATTAGCAACACGACCTACTTTTGTTACTGAAGAACCTCGCCAATCAAATAAGTTTGATTTCAACTGCGCGGATTCTTTCTTGTTCAGTCGGTTATTACAGAAGTTAACAGGAAAACAAGAACCGTCGTGTAATGCGCCATAATTTCTATGGTCAATCAATACCAAAGAGTTTACTTATGTAACTGGAGTTATTCTCTCATCTAATTGATTCCAGTTCAGTGTGACATCAAAGCCCTTTTCTGCTCAACACCTTAGTGTCGATTTGTCCGGGTAGCTCTTTATCAAAGCTTCTATGACACCATCTAAAATAGATTGCCATTGGCTAACGAGTGACAAGATATCGAGCTAAAGGCGTGAAAAGCGTCCCCCACCGCGACATCGGCCGGTTTATGATCCCTCCTCCTTCCCTCCCGACTCGATTGATTTTTTTCTCGTTTTCCATTATGGAAAGAAAAACGATTCTCCACGAATATAGATTTGCGTTTCAAACCCAACAGGAGGAAGCTTTATCTCACATTTCGAAAGCGGCAAAATAATGTTTTGAATTCAATGTTGATGCAAGCTGCTCAAAGCGTGAGGCCAAATTAGTCTTAAATCGTTTGACGATATCTCAAACGTGATAGATCGAGAAGTAGCTGGGAGCAGCGGCGACAGACACAAGTTTTCGCTATCATGCCCGATCGATAGGACGAATGGATGGGGACACTTTTCAAGTGGGCACGAGAAGCGTGGAGTCATGGTCCTGCATTAGTTTTCCAACCGATTTTCTAGGTTTATAAATTGTTAAACAGGAAAAGGGGCTGCCTCAGAAACTCAAGTATTCGTGGCATATCATTGCATAAGAGACTGCCGATGAAGAAGGTAGCGAGAGGGCATGTTTTATCCCGGCTGATGTGCCGTCACGATGCTCGATGGGCCAGCAAAACAAAATAAAACCACTTGATCGAGAACGGAACCGAAACGATGTGGAATAACTCATGAAAATTCCGTTTTATACGGTCGACCAAATAGGCACTTCACATGGCATGAAGGAGAACAAATATTGTTTGAGAAAAGATGTACTGTAGATATAGATTCTGGGGAAATTGTGTAGAGTGGAACTTGTCCTTCGATTAATAAAATCGATCGAGGTATCGGTTATTTAATTAGACTCTTCTAGAGAATTTATACAATTTCTTTTAAGATAGACTGATCATCCTCTAATTCAAGATGCAATGAAAAGATAGTGGATCTGAATTATTGATTGGTTATCATTAGGGAATGTGGCACTAACTCATAGATGAAAACTGCCCGCTAAAACAAATGCTCTCTGCGTCATCTTTTTCAAGCACTTCGGTAATCTTTTTAGAAAACCTTGCAAAGATTTAATTACCACTGAGTGATTGCTGAAGGGTTTAGAAGCTAATGACAATTTCCAGTCTGGGTTTCTTTTGAAAATAATTTTCATACAGGTTAGAACTCGGAAGGGGGCTGGTAGTACGAGTACGAGTACGAGTACGAGTACATTGTGTCTGGTTCTGAGAAAGATTAGATTCGTTTTCCTACGAGGAGAAAAATATTTTAGACATAGCAAATTAGCAAGACAATTTTACTTGCAAAACCCACAGTCACTAGTAGGAGTATGGATAGCTTAACCTTCGAGGACAAGAACAAAGCTTTCAGCCTTTCCACTCAAGAACAAATAATTGAGGTATGCTCATTTGTAAACATATACACTTTAGAGTTATACTCACAAACAGCTTGATTACGAGAACAGATTAACCAGTTAACGCCCTCGATTAGAATACTGACGGAGCCACGTTACCAGGAGTACAGAACCATACTCACGAACATATAGTATACATTCAATTGAGTGAGTTTGATATAGCGAGTTCAATCTTCAGTGATTGTTGCCAATATCTGAGTGATGATGTCAAAAACGTACCTCAGCCTAAGGGACGGATCCAAGATTTTACAAAAGGGGCGGGGGCTAATGCATTGGGAGAAAAGTTCGAATCCACGATGGAGGTCTGGGGAAATTTCAATAAGACATTGTTAAATGTTATTTCCTGGCATCTAGCAGTCAAAATTAGTATACATAAACTTTGTAGTGTAGCTCTGTGACCGTCTCAAAAAGGAAAAGGAAAGTGATGTCGAAAAAGGGGGGGGGGAGGCTGGAACCGGAATATCCCCCTCTGGATCCGCGCCTGTATCTATTCTCATATCAGAATATATGCTCCCCTTAAATTTTATATAGTAGTACGAGGACATGCCTGTATTCACAGTGCTAGTTGCGTAGCCAGACACTGGCACTAAGGTGGAGGCTCAAGAGTCGGGCAGGATTTCACTTTGAGTAGCGATGTTAAGAGAGGAAACTAATCTTGAATAATTACAATATCACATTTTGTTATCTTATTTAGGGTCGACAGATGCTCTGGCTACGCCCCTGTACAGTGCACTCAATTCTTTTGACCTTAAGTGTACCTTAAGTCTAAAATTAAAAAGTATATATAACAAAGCTTGAAATACGAATCCAAATGGTCCAACTCTCATCTTGACGGGACTTTCCTGAGTTGAGAGTTAAAAATGATGACGCTTATCCACTCAATTCAAAATGGTAGATTGCACAATAAATTGTGATGTCATTCTTGTACTTCTCAAATTACCATCTTTGTTTTTCTTTTTTTTTTCGAAAGCCACTGTACCTTGGGCTGAAAAGTGATCACTGTCTTACTGTTATAGGGTGACTTGACTATACAAGCCTTCTCCGTACAACATGCTGTGCAAGAAAACAGTAAAATTTTCAAGGTTACATACATATTTTAATTTTAAAAGGTAACAAAGGCAGGTAATGTGAGTTGTACAAGAGGGACATCACAAATTATTGCACAATGGACTATTTCAAATTAAGGGAATAAATTTCAACATTTTATATTTCATCAATAGAGGAAGCTATGAAAATGGAAGTTGAATAAATGAGATTCATTATCCAACCTCTAACATATATATTCTTGTAATTTAAGACTTATAGTACACTTTAAAGAATCCGCCAGTTTTACTTCGCAAAATATAAGTTATTCGGGTTCTTCCATATTCTTAATTACAGACGACCTGGGAATTTGTGATTCTGACCATAATTCTGACCAAACGAATAAATTATTCTTGATACATTTAACAATCTTCAACATGAGAAAATTAATGTTTACGTAATTCTTCTATGAAAAAAGGGAAAATAAACTTTAGATTTTGACATTTAAATGTAACCGAAAATTTTATCAATTTCAACTTCATGTTTTGCACATTAATATAGGGAGATATTAGCGGAACGTGTCTTCTCTGTCTTTAGACCAGGCATTTTTCAGCTTTAAGAAAAATGTACTTTGTGTAGAATACAGAAAATAAAAATTAGATTATGACATTTGAATGTATCTCTAAACTTGAGTAATATTAAAGTGGTTTAGGGTTTTTATGTATATTTTAAGGAAAACCTAAATATACACATTTGGTTAAAGTTTGCGTCAATTCCTGTGTGAGGTTCTCGACATGTTTGAGATGGATTCATCACATTTTCCACACAAAATAAACTTGAAGCAAACAAAGGTGACATAGCCTCACATTAATGAACAATTCTTTTATTCTTTCAAGTTTTCAACCCATTTTATCCTCCAGTCTCATTTTTCGTAATGTGTGTGCATGAGAGCAATGGGAGTTTTTACTAACTTCGCGTTCCTTGGAAGTACGCTCACATCCCTATTTATTTTAAGATCAATAGATTGAAATTCAAATACAATAAAGCATTATCTCTGAGAGAATGTCATCACGCTTGCTTGCTTCAAGTTCACTTTGACTAATATATGTAGTAACTTAATCGGCTAATACAAACCACACATAAAAATTAAATAACTGTTTCAAAACAAGCCTTAGATTCATTTCCTCTTTTACATATCAAAACTAAATTTTGGGTAAACTCATCGTTTAAGTATCATTTGACCTGTTTGTGAGTACAATCGTGCTCCGATCATGGGTATGTTAAACATTTATCACCTTCACCCAAACTGTTAGATAATCCATGCATCGGTTACGTGATTCATGCGTTCACCATGGTCTGTACTAAAATCATATCTTAATTCTAAACTTTAACGTTGCAAGGGATGTAAAAAATTAATGGTCCATTTCCATTTTCAATGAACATCATTAATAATATTGCACATTCTACAATTTAAAGAAAAAGTGAATGTTTCAAGTTTTCGCGGTTAAAGTTTTCATTTAATAAGTGAACTTAAAGAAAATATTAAAGCCATGGATGCACATTTTTTCTTTAAAAAAATACTTGCAAGACTGTGTAGTAGCTTACTTTTGTTTGTGAGCGTGTAAGAAATAAAAAGTTGTACAACAAATGTCTTCTTAATAAGCCAGCTCACCGGGCTACTTTTTCCTCCACCAGAACCCTGTAATATGTTCCTTAAACAATATTCACCTTTTACCTACGAGCATATATAATTCAAACTGATTTATCCAAGACTGCGATGCGAAGCACTAAAAAGTTAACTTGCATTCAAATTAGTGGTACATGGAAAATCATCCAGGATTTGTGGCTATATATGAGCAGTGACAACATGTTTACTTCCAGTAGGGACTCGGAAAGTGTGGCAAATATGTTGTTAAAGTAGATAACTTTACTCCAATCAAAAGACAGCAGAGTTGCAAAACGGTTTAGGGATTGGGGCAGGGAAAAATTGCAAGGGACAGTGATACCATTCCTTTTCCTCCTTGTGCAGCCGTACCCAGCTATAAAACTTTTGTTTTCAATTTTGTCATATTATATGAGGTGCAATTTCCTCCTTCTCTGCTTTCAATTCCAGTTCCTTCCAAATTCCCTGAAGACGACGATTACTACAGTAAAGCCTTATACTCCTTAAATCTGAGCACATCCCACTGAGCAGCATCAGTAACCAATGGTAATATCCAATGGCAATTCTCTACCACCTAAAACAGCTGTCTATCAACCCCCTAAAATCCTGTAATTTGATAATCTGACTTTGACGAGTCTCTACACAGACACCATGTTGTGAAAAATTCCTCTAAATCTCATTCACTGAACTGCACATTTTATTGACAAATTAGAGTAACTTACACTCGTTTGAAGCTATAACCTTCGTATGTCAATTTAAGTATGAAAATAAATCACAAATTGTACGTTTTAATGTGATGGAACCGCTCCTTTAGTAAGATATAAAGATCTACTCAAACAGTAATTTATGATTTTTTTCTGGTTCTGCGGATGGTATTTTCATACCTTTGTACAGGCTACACCTTTTTCGATATCAAGTGACATTCATCCTAACACCCACCATTTAGTTTTTATGGCAATACTAACGGACTGTGATGCTTCCGGTGAAAAGAAAAAAATGAAAAGATGCAATCAAATTTTTCCTCTAAAAGCATATCTATAACAATCGTGCAAATGACAATGTTCTATAATTCTTGAGCTGTATCTGATACATTTGTTTACATGACCGTATATAGCGGGCATCAGGGACAGTCCTCCTCACCCACCCCCGTCCTAAGAAATTTTCGAAGTCAATTTTTTCACATCCATCTTTGGTATCTTTGGCTATTAAACATGCAGAAAGATTGTTTAGATGCCACTTGTCAGGCAAGGAAAGAGCCATGCATATCCCGCAATTTAGGAAGCATCTTTGGGTGATTTTTGTGTTTTTGTCCTGGTTCGTTTAACTCCGACTGAAGTTGGCCCTCTGCTTAGCCTGTTGCAACCCCCTCCCCAACTACAGGGAAATGGCCATTTTTTGTGTAGAAATATGAGAACATGCCAGTCTGCGCAGCCAGCAAGTTCCGAATAACATTAATCAAAGGCAAAGCTAACAAATCTGATTTATCAAAGTTACGGTTAATGAAGAAAAAAAGATCGCATAATTCATTCATTCATTCATTCATTCATTCATTCATTCTTTATTCTTAATCCTATCACACTCGTAACGAAGATAACAAGAGTATATTAGACGCCTACATCATCAGGGCGAAATTTTCACCTGCGAAGTGTCTATTCAGCACGATAACTGTTTATAATACTGTAAGCACAGGCAGTCTAGTTGGTAGCGAGTTGTCAACTTAGTCAACAGCCTTCCAACAGTCATAGCGCCCCCGACACGACCGCCAGCCGTCAATTTGATTTACAAAGCCATTAAATCGTTTTCTCATCTACATCTCAGAGCTCCGTCGTTATTTCAGGGAAACAGGTATATCAAATGATCAACCCCGTTTTATTGTGTAACAAGGAGAACTGGGTCTCTGTCAAAAGCAAACAAAAGTACACCCTTTGAAGCGAAACTCTCTTATCAAATATTACAGTTTTTTGCCAACTGAAAATTGACATAATTATGAGAAAAAGTATTATATTTAGGTGCTTTAATGTGTATGACACATTTCGCATCAAAAATGAGAGCACAATTTTTGTAATTACATTTAATTCGATGTTTAATTCATAATGGAAGCTAAATGTGGTATCTTGTAGATCATTGACGAGAGGCGTTCGAATTGAATTTGATCACAATATTTCGCCTGTGTGATAGGAATACAAATCCAGGGCTCTAACAGGTTGCTTATACAATTGCAGCAACAAATCATATTAAGTACATTTTACCAAAAGATGTAAGTATGTTAGAACCTGAACCTGGTTTTAATGTCAAAGAAAACTTAATACAATTGCCTCCTCAATTTAAACTTTTGTCTAAACACTGTGAAAAATTGTTTCTATGGATTTCAACTCATTGCAAGAAAATTTTTAAATCTTTATGACGTATAAGTTCTGCGCATGACATCTGGACCTCACTCTGTTTACGAATTTTTCAACATACATAAATCAGCGCCGGAAGCTACAAGTTTCAAAATTTTCTGGTGTCCTCATGCTTTTTGCTTCATCTGAGGTGTTCAAGTGAGGCTGAGCTCACCAGTGGTGTAGTGACGGGGGAGGGTAGCTGAGCTCACCAGTGGTGTAGTGACGGGGAGGGTGTAAATTTCAGTGGCAGCTTTTGTACTGTGTAGTTCGTGGTAATGTGAAGATCCCATGAGGCCTGGGCGAGACGTTATACTCACCACACTACTGAAGCTCACATTACTTTGCTGAATGTCCACTGTTATGTACCAAGTGCTTACAAATTTCTGAAGGAATTAATCTTTCGAAGTTGGTACAAATTGCGGCAATGTACTTGCGATCAATCACGGAGGATGAAAATCAAATCTTTTAAAGTTTGTTTTCTTAGAAGATTATCTCCGTTTGTTAATGGAATAGAGCTTTTGTTTAAACTGCACAGGTGAGACCTTGGGCAGTCGTGTATAACTCTCATGATACGATATACAATCGTTACAACTCGTAAGTCCATGTTTGGGATAATCTGGTTATCTCGAGATACCAGTACAGATAATTTAGTCATCCTCTTGATGATTGGAAATATTTTTTTCAGTCTCCCAGAAGTGAATTGGTTCTTACATTCATTCGTGACGTGCAGACACAAGTCTCTTTCTAGATTGTCTGTGAAGCCATAGAATAGAACGATGACGGTTACTATGGTCCCAGGTTTGACCCTCATTAGTGGCCGGTTCTGTAGAGACGTGGTAATCAAAATATTTTTATTTACATGGTTACCCAGTTTCTACCATGTCAGAAACTAGCCTGCGTAGCGCCTCTGTGGCTGCGGCCCCTTTGGCTGGTTTTTCGTGGCAATGACCTGAACGAAAAAACTCCGTCCGCTCCGCAGGGTAGGTAGAAACCGGCTAGAGGTGGCAGACGACTGGATGGGGCTGAATTAAAAACACTATCTATGCCACAAGCCACCATCAGTTGGTGGCTAGTGTAACCACTGCAAGTTTTTTTCCTTTTTTTTCTTTGTTTTTTTTGGGGGGGCGGCAAATTGTCAGCGATATTACCGTACCTAAAATGGCATCTCCTAGGCAGCTTGCATCCAAACATTTTTTCTGCCGATTTTTAGCCGACTTCCGAATTATAGTTGACCACCCTTGAAAGGGTTGTGATCCCCAGTTTGAAAAGCACAGATTAAGGGGACGGGGTAATCGATTAGAAGTCTACCCCTCTGTTGGTTTGTGTATACTGTACTTAATGCGAGAGGCTACATGATTATTGTCCATAAATGGTCTTATCGAGTAGAATGACTTTCCGTATAGCCGGAATTACAAGGTGGCAAGGGAAAATTGTTCCGCCCACTCATGCCTAGACCTTGTCTTGGCTCTTTAGCTAATCTGAAACCTTGGTTGTGTTCAATATTTACAAGTTGTGAAAGAAAACATTAAAATAAGTGAGACTACTGTCCACATAAAGCTACATTATGAAATCATATCAGCTAAATCAGCTACTACAGCATCGGTTCTCTCGTTATTTTTTACGATAAGTAATTTGGATGATTAAACTATAGTTTAAACTATAATCCTGGCCTTGAAGGGCAGTTGTTTTACTACGCTAAGCGGCCACGAATGTGGGGGGAACCTTCAATTGGTTTATAAATTACGACTTCACGTCGAGTGGCTAACCAACTCAACAATTTAGATCAAATTTCGTAAAAGCCACCTTACTTTGACCCGGTCGGGGATCGAACCCGAACCTCCCTGTTGCTAAGCTTCATCTCTTCAAAGACCACAGCCTTTATCCACTCGGCCACAGTACCGGTGTTTGCCACGCTGCGGCAGCAAAACTCTATTGGGAAACAGCATACACGGAAAATATCACATCACAGTGTTACATTAATACATGTTTATAAAATCCAACAATTTCTCACAGAGAACATATAGAATACCCATCTCCCACAACTTAGACCCCACTCCCAGCCCCCCCCCCCACCCACTTTTAGAATTCGAATTCCACCCTTTTGCCAAAATATAATTCCAACCGGTCTCCGCGACCCCTTTCTTCTACTGTTCCACATTTGCCGGGGCAATGAGCATATTAAAAGTTGACAAAAAAGTTACGGTACATCTTAAAAGCAGTCGCCCCAGATTTTTTTAAAAACAACAGCTAAATTTAACAAATATCCTCTTCATTTCCCTCCAGGTATCTTTCATGATATTTCAGAAGATAAATTTTGCATAGTCAAGGTAAACCATGCTGTCTTTCCTGGCGGTTTGGATGCGTGGAGATGAAACTGGTGATTGGTGTATAAGTTATCCCACTAATATGACCGGACGCAATATTTTGGGTAAGTTGGGTTAATAATTTTGTTGAAAGTATGTATAAAACAATACAAATGTTTAAGCCCAGACATAGGACTGATACCGCTAAGTGTCAACTTGAATAAATTTGTGTAGCTTTCAAGTCAACAAACTAAGTTTTCTTTCTTCATTTTACAGAGGTCACGGGAGGAGAACCGCCATGGAACACAACTTCTGTCCCTTTTGCCCGAGGCTGTTGTTTGGGTCCAGCGATGAACACTGATTGTGTTAAAGCTATCCTCACACTTCTGAAAAGAGAGATTCGTCTTTTGAAGAGGCAAAAGCCTTCCTGATTATAGGAATTGTGACGATCGGGCAACTCTACCAGCTAAATGAGATCTGCCTCTTATTCTCTCCTCATCCTCTTTGATTCAAATGAATGGATGATGAACGTTTGCTTGCCTGGCTTCAGCACAGTTCACAATAGGAGTAATTAGAGTCAATTAAAATGCTCACCTTTCTTTGAAAGCATCGCAAACCCTTCCCTTTGTCGAGCTGCCTGGGACCAAAGGAAAGAGGAGGGGTCGATAATTGTTATCTGCAGCATTTAGTCCAATTGTTTGGCTGACCGGTCATTCAATTTGGACCGTGTGCTTATTTTAAAGTATCATTATCCCTGACATACCAGGAAAGCCTGCCTTGAATAAGGTCATATAGAGGGCTCATGGTATCAAAAGACCTCACACAACCAAAGAGCAATGAGTGATCATCTTCGGCTTTGAATGCATGAAAAGCTAGAATCACCTGGCTTTGAAAGGAGCAGAGAAATGACACCGTCTAATAACCGACTTAATCATCGTCTTATTGAAGGCTATTAGCTTTGTATGCGATTAGGGCTGTTGCCAGGATTTAGACGGATTTGAGAATGAATGATACCCAACATCATCTTGGAGCTTAATGAAAAAAATTATAGTCCTAAACATAGAAGTCCAGGGAACCAACTCTACTTCCCAAACAGGGGAGTAATGCATATGTAACTTTCTTTTAAACATGTTAGGCGCATACGTAAAGTGACAGAAGGCTAGGGCATGGAATTATCAGTTTTATAATATTATAGTTAAGTGCAGTCATGATTTTGTGAATTCGTAAGTTTGACGTATATTCATTACTGAACAACTCATTGATAAATCATAATTAGTATCCTTCTGTCCTCTAAACACTCACTAAACGTAAGAAAAATCTAAAGCCAGCCAGGCTACGGACCTCATTTGCTTTGCATATTTGCCGTAAACATGAACAGAGCCTGGTTGTATGCTGTGATCCAAATATGCTAGTAACCAAGCCAAGCTGCGGAAGGGACGTTTCATCCCCTAGAAGTGAACTTTTACACGAAGACCTATTTGCCGGAAACATAGGCCCACTGAACATATATTCATAGCATGATGAATGAAATGGCGCCGGACCTTGCATAGCCTATAACATATATATATATATATATATATATATATATATATATATATATATATATATATATATATATATATATATATATATATATATATATATATATATATATTTATATATATATATATATATATATATATATATATATATATATATATATATATATATATATATATATATAAAACGGTCTAAAAGAATACACTAAAAGCAAGAACTAAAATTGGCTAAAACCGTGTATTTAAAACTCGACGTTTCGGAAGGGTCGTCCTTCCTTTCTCAAGAGGCAGTGTAATAAACTATATATATATATATATATATATATATATATATATATATATATATATATATATATATATATATATATATAATATGAATAATAGATAAATTATAAAAGATATAGATAAATATAAATAATATAAGATAAATATAAGTAATAGATAAATTATAAATAATTAAATGAATTATGATAATATAATATAAATAATAGCCCTGGATTCCCCGTTGCCGAGTATTTTAATCTGCCTGAGCATAGTTTGTCCGAATTAAAATGCGTTTTGTTGTACGGAAATTTTAAGAGCGCGCAGGAGAGATGCAACAGAGAACAAAATACGATCATCTCTCTAAATGCTCACAGGACGGGTTTCAATAGGGATTTGGCTTTCATGAGCGGTCAAGCAGTTGGTCTCTAAACGTGGGGCTTGTATCTATATCTATATATCTATCTATCTATCTTTATATATATATATATATATATATATATATATATATATATGAGGCTAGTTTTCATTTGCACTAGTTCCTATACACAACTGAGGAAGGGCTGAGACAGCCCGAAATATTTTGTATTCCACTGATTTGTATTATGTTTATAGTTGGAAATGAATGTATCTTCTTTTGACTTTTGTGTACTTCACTTTCCAACACACGCAACTTATCATGATATATATATATATATATATATATATATATATATATATATGTATGTATATATATATTATGTACAGGAACATGACACATACGAATCTTCGGGTTTGGTCCTATGGGGCAAATTCGTTTGTTTGTATTTAATAAAGCGATTTGTTTTTCGACCATCAGCACGCGATTTTTATCTGTATTTACTAAAGAAGAATCAGTTTTTCTCATAAATTATTCAGTTTCATAAAATAGTAAATGAACCTTTTCCACCTTAGGGTTTCGTCGAACTACAATACCCCAAGTTTAGGTCCTAGTTCCGAAGTACTCCTTTCGTGATTTCTTCGTTAACATCCTTCATCTCACATAAGTTACTACACTCTAATGCAATTTTCCTAACTCTGTAAAATGCTTAAACTCCCTGTTACAGGCAATTTAGGTTTCATTTAAAACTTTTTCGTCCGTGGCAAACGAAATTGTTTCCACATCATTTTAACTCTTATAAAATCGTCTTTGAACCATTATTCTGATCTGCCGCTTATTTCACTTTCAGGATAAGAATTGCAATATTTTAACTCTTTTTACTACATTCAGTATTAAAATATATTTAATGTGTCTTTCTATCCCGTTCTTCAGTTAAGCAAAGAAAGACTGTGATACGACGCATAATATAAATACAAATGACGAGGGTCAACTTTTACACATGGGTTCGTGCTTTTATTTAAAAAAATTCTCTCTTCGAAAATTATCTCTCGGTTTAATCGGGTAGGTGAAAGCGATATGGGATTAAACTGATTTAAGAGGAAATATTTTTTATTGTCGATGGTTTAAGTCATAATATTGCATAAAAGGTTTAACACTGCAAGTCATTGGGAAAAAAGGGTACCTTCCCAACTCTCAGGCCTATCTGTTTTGTAGTTCAATGAGGTGATGAATCATTTCGACAAAACTATTATTATCAAACTGTTGAGACTATATTGGCCGAACATCAACTCTGATATTTTTATAAACATCTGTGAAAGCCGTTGTGGTGAGTTAAAAAGCTATTCGAACCACAAACTTTATAATAGGACTAGTTTTATTGTGTATAATGCTGTATGAAATTTACAAAGGAATTTAGATTTGTACTGTTACAGTTTACTTGTATGTAATAAAATTTGGGAAGATGTATATCATAATTAAATGTCATGTGATTTTACTCGAACTTAATAGTAATAAATTTTAATGTAGTAACGATAAAATGTACTTTTTGTCAAAATAAGTAACGAATAATAGAAATAGAAGAAATTTCAGTACAATCGTTGATCTTAATTAGCATGACAAAACTTTTGTTGTTTAAAAGTTTGTACTAAAGTACAACGGAACACATGTTCATGATTAAGTTTAACATCGAAATATCTTTAAATATCGAATCTTCTTATGGCTGTATTCAGGGTACTATTCTATGCTCGTAGCTACATCCAAAATTCCTCTATCCGCCTTTACAATTTTAACTACAAATTGACTGTCCACACATGCACTGCTCCTGAACTAATGGCCATGTCTGTGTCCTTCCCGTGGTCTTTCCTTGTTCACTTTTGTGTATACTGAGATAATCAAGATATTTAAAACCATTCCCCGCGATAGATAAATTCCTCCAAATTCTTTGTCAACAAGGTACAACTCATTACGTATTATGCATTCAGTGGCGTAAAGATATTTTCCACTCTATTCTTTTGCTGCTTGGTATACTTAGCTTCTTAGTTTACATTGTAATCTTGTCTCGATGCTGCGTAGACGGCGGTTGCTCAATACAGCATTAATTTGTGGTCGCTTACTCAGCCAAACCCACTGCCATGGATTCTTTTGTTTGGTCAAAGCCGTGATTGACGGACTTGACGTTGATTGACAGGTTCTCCATGGCGACGAGGATTACGTTTTACGCCTAAGCCAATCGAAAATCATTTATCCACCTAATGCCCACAATGATAGCAGTGATAATAGGGCTGTGTCAGTAGTGTCTATGATAACGAGTGACACCTAAACCCGATGCTTGGCCACACCCCATATCTCAACTTAGCTCATTCAGTCTATCAAGACAGAATCGGAGCTACAAGTTACCGTGTTGAAAAGAAGTTGTATCAGAGATCACTTAGCATCAGTACCTAAAGTATAACTTGCCGAGTCGATGCGGATCGCTTGTTTTCGACACCATGTACACGTACAGCATGAGGCCGTTCCTACCGTTCGCTACGGCGGCGCCACCCGTCTCATCACCCATATTCACCCTTCCACCGTTACCTACGTTATGCTTTACCCCGGAGCAGATAGCAAGTGTTTGTGAAACATTGGAGGAAAGTGGGGATATTGACAGACTAGCGAGGTTTCTCTGGTCTTTACCGGTGGCACCGGGGACATGTGAGGCTCTGAATAAAAATGAGAGTGTTTTGCGAGCTAGATCTGTTGTCTGTTTTCATCAAGGAAATTTCAGGGAACTTTACCACATCTTAGAAAATCACAAATTCACTAAAGCTTCCCATCCCAAACTTCAAGCAATGTGGCTAGAGGCTCATTACCAGGAAGCAGAGAAACTGAGGGGTAGACCCCTTGGCCCAGTGGACAAATACCGAGTGAGGAAGAAGTTCCCCCTTCCCAGAACAATTTGGGATGGCGAACAGAAAACCCATTGTTTCAAGGAGAGGACGAGAAGTTTACTGAGAGAATGGTATCTTCAGGACCCTTACCCAAACCCTACCAAGAAACGGGAACTAGCGAATGCAACGGGGCTTACCCCCACTCAGGTTGGAAACTGGTTCAAAAACAGGAGACAGAGAGATCGAGCGGCAGCAGCAAAAAACAGGTAAATAAACCATGTTATAACTCAAATTTTTATCCTGAAAATTTCAAAATGTGGAAAAATGAAAGCCCTGGGTGCCTAAAAAAGTTCTCAAATTAAACATTGAAACTGTAAAATAGTTATCTAACACTTTTGACCACCATAGGAAAACTAGCTCCACTCAAACAGCCGAACAAAAATTGTTTCTGTGTGTGCGTGTAAAGTTCATATTTTTAGAATTTCTATTTTATTTCTCATTTTTGTATTGTTTTGGTACTGTATCATTATTATTATGACTTAAAAATCGAAAATTAAAACAGAAAAACATACCGAAAATAATATATTCAATATAACCACACATTTATTTTATATCTCCGGTATTACAACATTATTTATTGTTTTATATCATCAAAACGAATGCACTTGAATTGCGCCTGCAGAGGATCTGGTTTACATTTTTGCAGGGAAACGGTACACCGTTTAACATGTTTAAATAATAGAACACCATGATTCATGCCATATTTTCGATAAACTACCACTTGAATTTAAAAAGAAAAATTAATTACCTTGGTTACCGTCTGTAGTTAGTTGTTGTTCAGACTTTATAATCGTACTACTTACTCACAGCAATAGCCTATGTAGAATTCTCATTGTGAAGCCAAAAGTTGCTCTTAACTAGAATGGTATTGTACTTTTTTGAAATTTGAAATAACTTTTGTGGTTAATCAAACAGAAAAGAAGTCTAGAAATAGGTTCCACTTGGTTAAATTTTTGTCCTTAGGAAGTTGAGACCAGTATTAATTGTTAACATCTCCAGAAACCTAGACATCAAAGAAGGCATGCCTCTAATACATTTATGAATGTCTTTTTTGTTAACTTTGTCTACAAAGGATGAAAAAATTACCAATGATTTCAACAAGTTGTTCTATTGGGAACGTTGACAAAGTTTTAAATTGTTTAAAATCCGATTTAAGCTTTTTTTTTTACATTAAACGCTGTAAATTTTCGTGGTTTTTGTTTTCCTTAAAAAAGAAGATAAAAATTACTTATAACAACTCATATCCAAATTTTTTAACAGTTTCTTTTCTTGAACCCCAGGTTCTGCTGTCGTTTTGTTATTTTTATTTTTTACTTAAAAGAAAACAACTAAACTATTTTTAATTTTCACACCAGGCACAGATAAATAACACAGAAACACATTTTTGTTAACTACACCTAAAGCCGCGGGTACGAAATATCAAAAGTTCAAAGGAATAAATGGTGTTTACCGTAATCAAAACAATTTAATTTTTTTCTTAGAATCACATGACATAAGCTGCATATTCTCATTAAAGTAATGATAGGCAATCGAGCAGTTTGCTTTTTTTTCAACATTTGCAATTTACCATTTCAAAGCAGCTAGTTTTTGCTCTCGTATCCATTTACCTTATTGATGTTTTTAACGCTTTTCGGAGACAAAAGCATCCCATCATCACATGATGAAATAATCTTTTAGCATTTCAAAGAAACGATTTGCTAATACATCACTTGAAAGCCATTAACGTATTTATTTTCCACTGAGCTCGCAGAATTCTTGTTTTTAATGTTTTAGATATTAAAGCGTGTCCTTGGGTAGTTGACGGTTCCTAACTTAAAATAAAGAGAAAAAAGATTAAATATATATTTATCCCATATTTACAGGGAACAACTCCCATCATCAGTCATCATCTGTATACCTTTGTGTTTTGTAAATGATATAATATCGTGTGTCCCGTTGTGTTAAGTAATTATTCTGAGTGCTGTAATATCTTTCGTGTTACCGCAAGAAACTGGGACGAAGTTTGTTTCCAGGGACAGTTAATACTCATACAACACAGAATATTTTTATTGTGAAATTAATAATGCCAAAATAAAAACACGAAAATAACCTTGTGCATAAAATAATCGCGATAAGTAAATCAGACTTTTTGTAATCCTTGTTTTCCAACATAAGTCGTTTCAATGGATTGTCACTACAGAAATTTAAATGGTAACATGTTATCTTTGAGTGTGGAATACATAGACGCTCGTTGAACATGTGTAGCTTTGCAAAGATCATTTTGAACAGAATAACCTAAGGCGGCTGCGGTAGAAGTCAACAATATCCGCGAAGAGGCACTCCTTAAGCCTGTGATATTATCCCCGTCGTTATTCAGACCAACCAAACTGGAACGGCAATAATTTCCCCTTGTTATTTTCTTTCATTTTTCGTCAAGGAAAATTTTAGTTCAATGTATTCGGTATCAATATTAACTGTATGAATTTTTGTGAAAAATATCACGGTGCAAATTTTGTCAGCGAGGCCCCACCTTTAACAGATACAGTTTGTAGGTTTAAAATTATTTCTATGGGACAGTTTGAATACGAATATTCAATGTTTCAAGAGACCTACCACGATAAGTTTTGAAATATTTCTTTGCATTTTATTCGCAAATACACATTTTAAAAGTTGAGCTGCATGCGGTATAGGTATGTACACCGTCCACTATTCTAGAGTTCGTTCCCATGCGCATACCCCAATGGTAACAATCGGCGAGTGCTCTAAGTTAAACCGGTATTACGTAAAAAAAAGTTTGAAGAATGTCGATTCCTTGGGATCCAGTGAATATAAAACAAGGATATTTTCTTGCAAATTGCCTTGTATAACCAGTTAGAACTCGGTTCTTTATCTACATAATTGAATATCATTTGTTTTTCATAAACACAATTATTCCCTGTGTCGCAAACACAAATGGCTAAGACAAAGCGAGACAGGCAAAATGTGTCATAGGTCTGCTTTACTCTTGTAAAAAAAAATACACCCAAATTCCGAAAGTTTAAGCTGGAACTACGAGTTGTCAACTCCCCGGTTGGGATGAAACCTTACCCCCAGGGCGTTTCAAGCTCTTAGATCAATTTTGTGTGTGTGAGATCTCATGAATAACTTTCTGTAGCATTGATGATTTCAGTGACTAGATGATAATGTTGTCTAGAAGAAAATGACGTACACAACTTCATTTAATTGACGAAGTTGCAAGTCCCTGGTTTCAATTCATTTAACAGTCTCAAATTGCGAATTTTTTGCGGAATATTTGTTTCTTTTCGATCTTCTCGGTGAAAAGAATGAAAAAGGAACAAATATTACACTTCAACTTTGTCACTGTTTTATCGTTTTGCTGATTGTAAATGATGCATGTAAATTTAACCTTAGCTGATGTATGAATTAGCATTCACACAATATTCCATTGGAGTTGCCTTTGTCTGTCAAAAAATGCAACCAATGTAATTCTGTGGTTATGTTGCTATGCTACTACTTTAGTTCACTAATGAATATCTGCTCTTTTTCTATGAAGTTAAAAAAGTAAGGGAACGGTCGTTTTCAACTTAAACTAAGTTAAGGAAAATTACTTCATACTGCGTTCAGAATTCGTGAGCTAAAATCGTACTCTTTGTGGGCGTAAAACGCAGTGATAAATTTCTCCTCAAGTTTCCCTGGCGTTTTTATCAAATGGTACTGCGATATTTTCCATTGAAATCTACCTCATCCACATTTTGTAAGTGATAGCTCCACCTTAATCGTCGCTTTTAAATGTTACCCTTCAATACGCTTGTATCAATTGTTTTTCACTGCCATTAATATTCGTATCTTTTCATGTTTTAAAACATGAAATCAAGCAAATCTTACCATCGTCAATCGACACAAAATACTTCAAATATTATCGAAGTTAATATATACGTCAAAACACAAATGAAACAAAACGGACAACAAGTTTGCTTGCTTATCTGTCCGTCATCCCCTATTGAATTCAATTTAAGCACCCGTGACGCCGTGGCGAGAAACACTTGATAGGCGGTTTGAAAGTCAAAAGCTAGTCTGTGAGTTGCACTTTTAGAAGGCTGATTGGTGTGACGGGTAAATACAACGAGATTTGACAGGTGGTGGTAGGTTAGTCTAGGCAAGCGGTGTTTTAAAAGCGCTGAAAGTGTTGTATACAATGAAGGTTAAACCCAATGTCAGAATCTCAAACACTCGTGACTAATTGATGCAGCGGTGATAATCATGATTACTAATAGGCCTTTGCAATGTATGTGTTCTCATTAACACCTTTCCTGAAGGGAAAGAGCTTCGAATTCTGTGGTTACTTATGTGGGCTTCGATCTTTAAGAGCAGGTTTTAAATTTGAGAATTAAAACCAACAAATCTGAATGATCTTATCGAACGACCAAAACACATGATTCTTTAAGTAAGGACTCTATAAAAACATCCGACTTCTGAAAGTGGCAGTTAATGTGAGTAACAATAGCGGTAACAAGAGTAACAATACATGTGGTGTGCTTTAACAAAACCTGTGTCAACACGGTCAAATTCTTGGTCAACAAACAACCACTCACACCTGAGTTCTCGCCCGTTGATACGCACTGACAATAGCAGATTCATTCTCCCACCGGTCCTTTCACAGGACCACTTTTTGTTTGGCTAGCACTCACCGTTCCCCTTAATCGGAGTATACTCGACTAGAATCGACTAGAAAAATTTCCTGTTTATTGTACGGATTAGGATTTCTATCGTTTCGGAGCCCAGGGCTTCCAACATCGCCTGGGGTCGACGTCCTCGTAATAATAGCGACGAGAGCCGAAGGTGTTGTATTTATGATGCGGTATTGTCGAACATCTATTGTTCGGAGGTGTCTTGCACCGAATCGCTAAATTGACAACGGAAGGAACAAAACATAATTTCCGTTGACACTTTATACTCGTGATAATGACGTTTCAATATGACATTAGCCTAGCTATCTTTCCGTCGTATACTCTAGGGGAACTTGTTCTGTGCTTCCAGCCAGCTGTCACTGGGTGAAAAATTTGGGGTTAAAGGCACACTCTAGTCATCCCAACGATCGCAAGTCAACTCGGTAGAAGAAACTCCATGTTCTTACATATTAGTTTTGTAGATGAACACAGCTTTCTCCTGACCCGCAGAGCGGACTCTGCTTGCTCAGCCCCTGTTTAATGCTTTCCAAACAAACGACTGAATAAGGAATACGCCGTACAGCCTGCTACGTAGGCAAGCCTGTTTTACCCTCCTTTAGCCCTAGCAACAAACTCCTCTGGACACTGACCATGTGTACTTCATAAGCAGAACCAATGAGACATCATTGGTTACGTGTTTTCCTGCCTTTGCCGCATGCCCTGTGAGTTTCCGTTTAACTTTTGTAAAAGTTGAGAACATCAGGGGCTAGGAGCACATTTGCGTGGGTTGTAAAATGTTGTTTCGTGGTCGTAGGTCGACAGTTGACTTTTTTTGTTTCGTGAGGACACTGTTCTGCACTAGGGTAATTAAAAACACGGTGCCTGAAGATGAAGCAGTAACAGAACTCTCTTTCTTTTCCTTGTCGAATTCCTCATTGTCTCTCAATACACTTTTCGAATTTAATTTTCCAGACTTTCAGTCAAGTTATGAATGTTGCCGTAACTTTAACAGACACTTCTAAAAGTATATTCCAATTTTTTTTTCTCTCTCAACAGACTTCAGAACAACGGTCACCAAGCATCTAACTCAAGACTAGGGGCTTCCTCCCCAGATGAGTTCGATCGAGACTCACCGATACCGGAAGGAGCCACCAAATTACCCGTCTCTGGTGAATCTTACGCTCTAAGGAGAGACAGCCCACCTATAAGTCCGAGGTCTATCGAAGCGGTGACGTCTCCTTCCCCGCCCCTACCCCCTCCACCCCCGCTAGTCTCCAGCCATCAGACCCGTTGACGTTTAGAGAATTCTGCTGTTGTAAAAGTTATTTTCGTTCAAAGTCTTGCGTCTTTCGTCCTCCAATCGTCGAGCTCCAATGGAGTGAAGTCGACGCCGTGTGTTTGACTCATCATTTCATTGCCGTTATAGTTTGGTTAGACTAAATGAATTAAATTATTTTAGTATACGCAGAATTGCAAGATATTTTCAATAGCAGGTTATGCAGAGAAAGAGGGCCTACCATATCTCCTGTTTTGATTTTTCTGATCAAAATCTGGAGATGTACTTACCATCATCAATTAATTCTCTTCAAGCAAAACCCACATATGGCCATAGACCCTTTTCCAAATAGAAATTACAAAGGATTGTGAAACAGAGTTTTGGTGTGCGTCGTTTTTGGCTATAGTTAGATGTCGTTGACAAAAACTACGCATACCAAAATTCTATCCCATAATTCTTTGTAATTGCTATTTGAAAAAGGGTCCACGGAGATCCTCAAAGCGATGTTGTTCTCTCGAGTCTCATTTGTGAAACGGATTCTTGTTTCCTTTGCACAGTAATTAATTGAGAATGCATCTATTAAATGATGTTTAGTGGGCCAATTATGCTATAAAGTGGATAATGTTCAAGACAAAAACATATAAAAATGAGTTACATTTGAGGAGTTAGAGTTAGTGATACTTTTTATCCTTCTAGTGGAGAAACATTTTGCATGATGACGTCTCTCGCATTAAAACTGTTCTTGAAATGCTAGGCTTAGAGAAATTGTGGGGAAGAAACAAAAGAAAAAAGTACTGTAATTCAAAGTGGTCGGCACCTGCTTGTTTACCATCAACATAAATGTGTGAATAGAGAGGTGAACCCGTGCATGTAGCGTTATATGCAATAACCGACCTCTAAACTAAACTTTAACTATTCACAACATCGTTAATTAGTTGCATGGGCATCATTGTGACCAGTGCTGGTCAAAGTGATGCCTCGTGCCATAATTAATGTTGTTTTCACTATTGTTAGAGTGTCAGCATCTCTAGCGGATATTGTCCACATACTGTAGAAGGTTCAATGGCAGATATTCTGCTCATGAATATTTAACAGACATAAAGGATGAAAGTATTCAGTTCATTTTAAAAATAACACAATTTATGTCATTCTTGCCTTTTCTGTGATCAGTTTTTGTTCCATTTGTACAGCTTAGATAATTATTTCAGTGCTTTTTGCCAAATTAATTTAGATATGAATGTTAAGCGCAGTATATGTTTATAACTGATAGAGTTAAGTAACCTTCGTGAATGGACAAGAGTTTTCATTACACACAAGTTACTATAATGTAGATTATATATTATGAAGAATGGAAAAGTAAAAAAAAATGTCAAGATATTACTTTCTTTAAAGTGTATACATGAATAAATGAGACCTTTTCCATTCAAAACAAAGTTTAAGCTAACATTTGAAATAGGCAAAAATGGTATTATAAGACATAAGCTTGGGACACTGCATATATCCTGTAATACTTACAAATACTGACGTCTTAATTAAATTGCCAGAAAATGCTAGGAATCAGTCAAAGGGCTTTAGATATATTTGCATATCTCATGTAAGGGGAAAAACCATTTTCTTAAAGATTAAAGTCGTTGGCTTCATCAACGGTTATTCCACAAAAGGAAACTACGTATATATGTAGGCCTATATAGACCTTATGCATATGACGTCACAGAGCAGAAAGTGCCCCCCACCCTCCCCGTGGAGACAAGCGCGTATCATTGCAGCTGACACCAAACAATGCAGACAGCTGATTTGTGTACCGGTCGGATTCTATGAGCGCGTGCGAAGTCTACGTCTTGCGTGCAGTGTGCTTAATTGCTTCAAGTGACGTCGCCTGACGTCAATGCATAATGTCTCTTGAGCTCTCGTCAGCTCTACCCTTTTCTATCAATTACATATTTGCTGATGGTTAGCAGCCAATTATCAAGTCCTTGACATCTTTGACACTTCATTTCTCATGGAGAAGGGATGAGGAGGAACTTCCCCTAGCAAATTTCTAGTTGTCATTGCCTTAACACAACTTTGCACATGTCGTCCCCTTGAAAAAAATATTTCACCCCCTGCAGGCATCTCGTCCTCACCCCCACCCCTTCAGTATCTTGTCTGTCCGGCCTGCTCTCACGATGTAGAGTATAAACTTCGACGGAAGTTTCGGGTATAAATCGAAGTATTGGTTGTTTAATGGCACATACATTCGTCACAGCTATGTTAGCGTTTATATAAAATCTGTCAAAGATCCTTCTTTTTGATATCTGGGTAACACTTTGATATCTTTTTGCAGAATTGCAATATTTGCCGTAGAGATGACAATTCCATACTTGTAACGCATTCAAGTAAACGTGGTGCAAACTATGTCTCATGCAAATGCACACGAAATATATAAATGCACCAATAGGTAAGACAAAGTTGGTTAGCCCTATATTGAAGAAACGCATGTGAGTAATACGCAAAGAAAAAAGTGCATTCGACGCTTCACGTCATATGCACAAAATGCAACGACAGTAGGCTTACAAAGACTTAAAAATGAGTGGTTTAAAGCAACATTTATGAGTTGTATGGTATATCATGTGAAGTTAAAATTGTTTTATAAAAATGACGTATTATCGTTGTTTTACTTATTTTTTACAGTATTTTTGTGAGCCACTGTGACTTGATAAAAAACTTGCACATTCTCCATCAACTAGAAAGGAACATTTAACATAAAGTAACATAACCTATCATTACTATTAATGGTATCGTTTAAGACATATACGCAATGATATCATCATTTTTTTTCATAATTGAGAGGTAAGGTACAGCTCATTGGCAGATGCAAAGTTAATGGTTGACTTTTCTTGATTTATTGTATATAGATAACTATGTATAAAGCGTCACAGATACCGTGTGTAAGCGTTCTCAATATATACTGTTGGTTCATTTGAATACATCCTATCGATTTACGTCCAACACCCGTTGTACATAAGCAATTGATTTCAGCCTCTCAATTTGTCATCTTCTGAGCTCGTATGGAAGTAACAATCAATGAATGCGTTCGGTAAGAGTAACTGCTTCTCCTGTCGGCTTCTTTAATTTTGTCGATTGTTTGTTTTTTGTTTACTTATGACAATGATGCTTTCCGCGCCTTCCACCGTAATTTTAAGAGGTGACAAAAATACCCCGGTAGAATCGATTCTTGTCTTGACACCCTTACCGAACGCCGCGATCATCAAAAGCAAAATAACACTCCACTACAAAAGCTGAAATCAAATCTAGGGAACCCTTGCTTGTAAGGGCGCAACATTTGTCTTCTTCAAGTGGGTTGTCGAGGGGCCCCTGCAGGTTATTACGGACGCCCTACGTGGTGGTTATTACAATCCTTTTCATGGGTCGTAAAAACCAATTGTCGCTTTCAATGCATTCTCCCATTCATATGTTACAAATTATACATTATAGTTCTCCGGTGCTTAATTTTTACACACAGTTGGACAGTCCATGTAAACATAGGCGTGTGAGTGGGGGCAAAAAATTTTCATTCCAGAGCAAAAATGTTGTTTTTCAGGGCAAAATTCATGTCATCATTGACTGCCAATTAGGGCAAATTTCAGGGTAGTGATCTTCACCCCCCTCCCCCTCTTTGAAAAGTCTTCCCCTGCGCATATACAATTAAGAACTATATTTGATGAGCAAGGTGTCAAGAGTGGTCACCTTGCCGTGTGACATTGTGAAGCTCTTCTTGATTACGAAATCTCTCTGAGACGCATCCAACATCTATGCACAAGTCATCGTGGATCACGATCGTTGACAAAATCACCTTTTCTTTTCGAGCAGTGTTAATGTTCAGAAGATAACCGCTCAAGACATTGATTAAATGTTATTCCTGCTTCCGCAACCACCCCTCCAGTAAAAAGCTTCAAAGAGTTAGTGGTATGAGAGCCTTAGGTTAATCCCTGTATTAAAGGTCTGGTAACATGAAAATAACATAATTGGATATTTGATGTAAAAGCATTAAAAATCCAGAAAATAGCCGGAATTCCCATCAAAATCCATCAAATATTAACCAGTTTGTAGAGCAAATTCTACTTCACATTTGTCTCATGCATAAACATGAGCTAAACATTCAAATTTGTGACACCGAAAGATGTATATAGCCTACCACATATGGCTAATGTTAGCCTTTGTTTTTTCAACCTTCATTTCTAGGACACTTGTAGCATTGTTATCCCCTGACGGATTTATTATTGAAGTTAAAATTGTTTCCTTGAAAAACGTTGATATCACTCACGAAATTGGAAACTATGTGATCAGTAATTAAGAGATAATTTCTATTGGGTTAACAAAAGAAATATTAACACTGTGCACACTCCGCATCATTATTTTTGCATAGGCAATGAGTTACTTCAATATAACCATCATACTTCAAAGAGGTATATCTTGAGAACGGTAAAAGATATTGAATTAATTCCAACTGATCTTTCACTGGGGGATTCTATTGTTTAGGCCAAACTGCCACTTGAAAACAGCTCTTTTCGTGGCATGTCACCATAACTTTAAGCTGTTTACTTAAATCTGTAAGGAGTAAAGGGACCCCTTTCCACCAGCGCCTCTACCCAATGGCTGTACTGAAGGCAGGCATGGCAGCTTGATGTGGACCAAGACCTTAAAGTCATGTTCCAGTGGCTTTTCACAGGGGTCTCATGTGAAAGAGAAAAAATCCAGTTCATGCCCTCTAAACCCCATAACAATAATCTTTTCCTAACTCGAGATATCTCATATTAAAGAGTACTTATTTTTGTCAAAAATACCTCCAGTTCTCAACAAGGTCACAGAATGTCATGTAAAGTGGGCACATTGCTTCATATTTCTTTTGTTTTTCTTTATAATTGAATTTCCTGTGTATCCTTGAAGTTTGATACTGCTGGAATGTTTGAATATCTTTCCATGTAGGTTAAGCATAAATCTACACCATATATAGGGCATAGTAAACAAAGTTGCTAAATATTCCCTACAGCGGAGTCAATATTAAAAAGAAATTCAATGCCAAGTCAAATTAATGTATCGCGATAACATCACACATTTCCCATTATGCACTTTAACTTGAGAAATAAATGCATCGCTTTGAAAAGTAGCATCTTCCAAACGCTACAAGCTATGGAGATGCGGTTTTCACCTCCTAAAACAGAAAAAAAAATCTGCAGTTTATGAAGTCGTATTTTGTCTCTGGCAAATCCCTTTAAAGGACAAACGTAGTCACCCCGTTTAAAAAAGCATTTCCCCTGTTATGTATAGTAGTTATTTTTTAATCATGTGACAATATTTTCTAGTTTTTACTTTTTCAAGTTTAAAACACTCTTCCGTTCATATAGCATCTGTCCAGATGACGGGAATCACTCCACTAGATAATTTAGGTAGTTCAGTTGGCTTCTACATAGACATAAAGGATACAAACCCTAAATGCGCTTTTGCTTTATTCTTTTATACCGGTACTTCCAGAAATAGCATTGTAAAAAAGAGAATAAGCAAAGCAAGCACATCTTGATAAAATGAAAAGGATAGCTTACTCTGTCCATACTCAGATGCCAAATGATTATACCGTATACACACATAAGTTCAAGATATATTGCTCTGATAAAAAAAAAATGAAAAAGAAATGCCTCTTGAAGATCAGGAATGGCTGCTTAGACGGTATTTGTACTCTCTAACCCAAATCTGATAAAGAACACAAGGTGTTACGCCGTTATCTTACATCTAAATGCAAGAAAGACCTTGTAGAATGAAAAGAAAAGGACAAACACTGAAATCTATTTGTGATGACTAATATACTAGCGCAAGAATCGGATGATGACCAAGATTGATCTAAGATATCACACACCAGTAGCGACGAACCGATAAATATTAGCGATTCCATTTATTCATTGATCTGCAAGTCATTAATTTTTTTGGAAACTGTTTTCAAGGCAATTAGAAATCTTCTGGTCCTTATATTTATGGCAGTCGGAGAACCTGCTGCATTTCGATTGGCAAGATTTTCGAGGAGGAAATCTACAAAGCTGAATTCACTAACGAGTGTTTCTTCCACAAGAATGGACTGACTCCAGAGTGAAGATATTTGGCGCTCCTATGACTTATATGAACCGAGGCGGGTAATACCACGTGACCAGTTTTTGCGTCACTTTATAGGAGCATGACTATAGATAGGTAATAATACCTTTTTGATGATTTGTTTCAAATATTTTGAAAAATGCTGAAATTTGAACGAAAATGCGACAGATCTGTATGACAACAATTGACGTAAAATGGTTAAAGGTCATTACAATGTGGGTTTTGAAAATATTCTCTTCGTGCCCTCTGCTAGGACGCAACTTCAACTTTTTGGACGCACGACACAAAAGACTGTCCACATGTTAAACACACGATAGCCTGACACCAAGCTGACACTCGAGTATCTTAACTGCCAACCTATAGCAACGCAGATGACTAAACCGACCGCGGGGAGTTTCTGGCAAATTGGTGATACGAGCGGTAATTCAATGATTATAGCTCTTTTTTGCGGAATTATCGACATGGATCTTCAACGTTTGTCAATGCTTCACTGCACCCGGTCTCACCACAGGCCGTTGGTGAGGTACAGAATTGACGATAAATTCCGCCAGCTATCACAACACGCGCATCCCGTAAACGAGATTGCTGTCAAAATACGCGAGAAATCGAGCGATGATCGGAGAAGCAGCCAGTAGGAAGCGTAACAGTATGGACGTCTCATTAACTTATAGAAAAGAGAATCTTGAAAGGAGAATTGCACTTCACGTGTTTAATGAACACGAACTGATCGTGTAAGAACACAGTCATTTGCGTTTATTATTCGTGGCGAAATATGTGGTAATAGTTCCTTAAATAAATAGACTCGTCTCACTTCTCTGCTGCGTTTCATTGCGCAGGTTTTGAAGGTTCGTCATTCCCGGACAAAGCTTCTTGTTTTTATATCAATTTCAGGTGAGATCTGATAAAGCCGACGAGGTATTCAAAATTTTGGAAAGTACACTCTCCTTCTGTACGATGTATTTCTATTAATGTGACTTTCGACTTGCTTTTTAAAGCAGTTAGCCTATATGAAGTTTTCAGGAAACGTTTTCCCTCATTTTTGCTGTTTCCTTGGATTAGCAGCGAAGTCGTTGTGATTTTGCTCAAAATGAAATTATTCATCTGCCATGAAATTGCTTCGCTTTGAAATGATATACTTGAAACACGGAGGGGGTGTCCCTGGCTATTTTAGGACGACTGTGCAGACAAAAATTTGTATATTTTTTGTCGAATTTAATAAGAAATGAATATGAATCCTACTTTGTCAGTACCTTTTGCGAAGAGGGGTTCCTCTTCATACTATTAATATATACAACTTTCGACCTATATATAAGAAAATGAATATATATATATATATATATATATATATATATATATATATATATATATATATATATATATATATATATATATATATATATATTATGAAGAGGAACTCCTCTTGGAAAAAGATTTTAAACTTTAAACTTTACACTAATGCTTCTAAACCAGTCTTACTGAATAAAAAAAGCTGCGTCCCTAAGGTTAGCGCCTATTGATGTCGGACCTCTTCTGCCACTCCCTGGGGATCACTTTGTGATATCAAAATACAAAAAAAAAAAAACATCGAAAAGTCTGGTCCATTAGCTTTTACAGGGTTCCTTAACTTAGTTTCATTTCTGTTATCACTGGCATCTGAAGTAAATATTGGTGGCGCTAGTGTGTTCATTCTAACTTAGATTTGATCACCGTAACAACACCGAACCATAATGTAGAGGTCTGACAGTCATGGGGGTAGAGGTCTGACGGCCATGGGGTTGCGGTCAGTTAAGTCTCAGTTTCCCATCTGGGGATGTAGCTTCTTCGGGGAGCAGAACCCTTTCGGGGGTACCGTTTACTTTTTAGCCCTTTGCCATCCAACCGAAGGGACTTTTGAAAAAGAATAATATCGGTACGCTTGTACTCTCGAAAATAGCCAAACTGTTTTGCAGTAAAGAAATTATTGCAATTTTTTTAATTTGTAGAAAAGGAGAAATGCTCCTAGGAGGAGAACGGCACCCTTTTGCTTCTACCCCTCGTAAATACTCCACTACCTATCCGACTATACCATAGCATGACATTTCACATCATTCATAAATGGGTATAAGAAGTACTGTGACTTATCATTGTAAGCACCTTTTGTTTTCTATCTCACTGGACCATCCATTTTTTATCATTTTACAATACTTCAAAGCGTTTTCTATCTTCGCAGTCCTCCCCCTGTTGCATGGAGCGTATTCTGAAAAAGTGAAAATGGCGCCTGATTTCTTCGGAAACACATCAACATCATGAATTATATTTTGACAAAGAAAAAACACTGTAAATGGGTCTTTTTGAGGCCTCCGATTTTGTATTCTTGTAAAAATGATGATAAAACGGATCATTTATAAGAAAAGGATACAAATGCAAGTGTGAGTCAATCAGCGGACAGGTTCTATTACATAACCTCGTCGTGTCGTCTGGTCATATAGCCTGAATGTCGCTGCCTTAGCAGCTAACTTAAGAACTCTGTGCATGTGCGCAATAAACATCGATACACCCTACCAGTACTTATTTTACGAACCACTTGGTCAGTGACTGTTTGGACATTGTTTACTTATTATAAGCTTTTAACCAAAAGTGGACCATCTGATATGACTTTAGAGGCAGGTTCCGCCCCCGCCCCGTTACTTCAGTGATTTTTCCAACCTTTGGGTAAAATTTTTACTGGCTTTACATGTATGTGAAATTAACTGTCAGCAGGGTGCTTTCGCCCCTCTGCCCCATTTAGCCGCACAGCTGACCAACTTTTCATTCTCCTAACCACTACAAAAACTTAGCACCGAGTGGCGGAAGCCAAAGAGAGTCACCGGACAGGTGAATTGCCATTACATTCTTTATTAAAGACTTACGCCGAGAGAAGAACGCTTCAGCCTATGATGCAATCTACTAGCCAGCTGTTCTGGTTACTACCATGACGTATACCTACCTCTAGAGCATAAGCGTACGAGGCGGGGGGGGGGGCAGGGGGCATATGCCCTCTCAATTCGGGCAAAAATAGTGGATCCATTCGGGCTTCGGGCAAATGAGACAGCCAAGAAAATAAATGCTCTTTTGCAAACGACACAGCCGTATCAAACTTCGAGCAACTTGGTCCAAAATTCTAATTCGGGCAATAATTATCCCTGACCCCCAGAAATATTGACCCCGTACGCCTATGCTCTAGAGGCATTGTGGGAGACAATTAAGCAACTAGAAAGTTTCCTCGATTGCACATACAGATATATTGAAACCATTACTTGCATGTAAACTCATAATTATAGGCTACTGATGACAAGGGACCACCGGTTTGACAACTATCCTCATGTGGGCCCTTCAGGTATATCAGCCACCGAGTACTATGATAAAAGACACTCGGCCCTGACAGCATCAAAAGACAACGAAACGTTAGTGTACCTAAGGTACGAATTCGGGACGCATATCAGACCCCATTGGGTCGGCTCACCAATTTCGCAAACTCTCAAGCAAAGACCTTCGGAAGCTCCACTAGGGGTTACGTGGGCTACTTTACCTATTATTCTCTCCGACATACCACGGCGGTTGAGAGGGGATCAGAGAACGAACATAACTGCTACCTTGCTGCCTTGCATGCATGTAGAAATATAATACACAAACAAATGGCCGAATAGCCCTAACAAAAGGCTACAGGCGGGGGTCGGCGGGGGCTGTAATACCCCCACCTACCCAAACCTGCAGAATATTTGATATTTTCGCACAAAATGTTTGCTACTTTCGTGCAACTTCAGGCAAAGTGCTACGCCCCAGTTAAAAGTAGTCCTGTATACCCTCACATGCAAATGTATTGAGTCATTAAATATGTCCTTCCCTTTATCTGTACAATTAGAGAAATTAAGGTATCAAGGAAAACAGGAATAATTGAATTTACTAGGACAGGGTACGAAAGAATCATTGAAAGGGCTTTGGACATGTGCCACGATGCTTTGCTATTACACCGTGACCGTGTTACTCACATCAACATTAATTGGATGAATTTATTAGTAAGCAAACCGGTAATGCATGTTACGTATCTTGTTAATGAAACTTGTTACATCGCTTTGTCGGGTTTTTTGAAGTTTACTGAACGTGCTTAAAAAGTTCATTTGAATCTCTTCTTTCGGATGTACTGGAAACTTTTGTGTCTGTTCGTCCTCGAAGCAGTTGATATCATGATTTCTGTCAAAATGGCGGAAGGTCTTGTTAGCACATTTCAGTCGTGCACAAAGCTGATATATACTTGCCATGTAACGCCATGGACATTCCGGGTGATTCTCCCGTTTGGGAGAAAACCAAAATTCTCTCGAATTGGGAAAATTTATGGAAAACATTATATAGGATTGCTGACCTAACAAAACAAGGCTTATCAAGAACGAAAACACTCAAAAACTTTGCGTTTTTCTCAAAAACGACGTGGTGAACCACCGATTAGGACGTGGCTTCTCGGTAGCTTTGACAATACACTTACCGAACATGTATTTCATTCTATTACATTAGACCCGCAAAGTTTGCAAGGAGATTCCAAAATCCATTCTCCACTGACAATGTACACAAAAAAGGCGTGAAATTGTGTTTAAAATAGGCAATATGGCAGCGCCCATTCCAATTTTTCTCCCGATCGGGGGAAAAGTAGATTTTCCCCAGCCTAGCGGGAATCTCCCGAACTGGTGGAACACAACTTAATTCTACAGTTTCATTGATGAATTTATAATGATTTTGTAACGTAAAGAGAAACAACTTATCCTACTCCTACTAGCCACTGTCTGGCTCAGATCGCTCAGGATAGTTCCTGTGATACTTCTAAGAAATAATATAAATTAATTTCATGTAAGAATCACAGTTATTATCCATGCGGTTGCCGAAGCTTTTTCCTGCCCGTTGTCTGCACAGATTGTTATCAAACAGTCAGAGACTGGAGATGTTTCGATTTTTGAAGTCTTCTTTTAAAGTTTTACTTCAGTTCGATCTATCTCTATCAGGATATGTAACTCATGCTAAGCTCCTTGGTTTCAGTTGATAAACATCTGCTAGTCATTTGAAAGTAAAATTTGTAACGAACCTAATTTTGGTTATGTTACGACGTGGTATAAATCATTGTATCCTGCCGAAGAAGTCATCGTTTTGAAATAGACCTACATATGATAGGATTTCATTTTTACATTAAACTGAGAAACCGCAAATATTCATAATGGCAGAGCTACTGAATATCACTCTCAATACAGCACATGTATGGTGCAACGCTGTAGAATCTGAAACATTCATGTTGCAATAATTGCTATATGTAACCTGTATTTGGAGGCGGGTAATATACTCTATTCAACTTCAATAGTAACAGCAGTAAGACTCATACATGGTACAACAGATTCCTGGGGACTGGTCGTAAAACAGTTCCATTCAAGCGTTCGTTAAAAGGATGTTGGGAGAGGATAGGGTCGAATCCTGCAACCTACTGCATTTAATACATTAAAATGACAAACTTAAGCATTCCGATACGGTAAGACACTAAAACTTAAGGGAGTTGGAAAAGGGCGAGCCATCGGGTCTTGACCCCAACGAGCTACGACATACAGTCGACAGTAGCCCACCTTTCCAGACTACCCCGATTGGATCGTAAACGCACACTGCGCACGTTTCAACCCCTCTCCAAAGGCAAACCAGTTTGGACTATCTCGCATTTACACTTGACCACACGCCAGAAGAGGCGGGAGTCGTCTGGGAGCGAATTGTCTGGGTTGCCGGAGTCCCGGAACCATGCCAATCTACCAGAACATGACATTTTTTTTGTATTTATCAATTTGTGACGTGTTACTTAAATTCTAAAAACAAACATATTGTCTGTAAGTCTATTTCCGTATACTGGACCTTCATTATCTAATGTCTGCGTAGCACACCCGTAGTTATGGGCACGCATGAGCTATGTACCATACTTCAAGTCAAAAAGACGTTAATGCGCAGCTCTACACATGGGTCAACTAAGATTAGCTCCATGCAGCAACCAATACCACGTGAACCACAGTAAGACGTTGAAGAGAGTGAATAAAGTCAAAAGCCACGAAATCATCCACCTCTTTTAAAGAAAAAACATCCACATATAAAAGTACAAAAATTATCAAAGGTGCAATGAAATTGTAGAAAATGCTAGTTTCATAAAATATCGACAACCTTTTCACTGTAAAAATAGACGTCTTCATTTTTTAACACATTATGGCGTTTAAGAATTAGAAAACGAACAACAAAATGGATAAGTACAGTAAATGACTGAACGAATACTAACACATGATAAAGATAATGACGTCAATTAAAGTGCACTCCGCAAACACGTTTGTGTGTTTCATATATATGCTAATTTTTCTTTATTAAAAACAACTTGATGTTTACAGTAATCATAAAATAAACGCATAAACGTGTTTACGAGATGGCGTTAAAGTGGCGTCAATGTGTTGAAGTTGGCGTTTTAGACGTTTAATTTGCTTATGTATTTTATTGTTTTTTCGGTTACATTAACGCCAAGACACGTTTATTATCTGTTACAAAAAAGTGTTAATCATTTTTTACAGTGTTGGATGCAATGTACACGTCAGTTACATGTTATCACTAAGAGTACAAGTCAGTTTCCACACAGTTTTTTATACTCAGGTCGATGTAATCAAATACTCGGATGTTCCGTTCAAAACTACCTACAACTGTTAATGAACGATAAAAAATAGCCGTTGTAAACCCCCAAGTAAGCCCGGTAAATTTTAGAGGGTGATCTTCAATTAAAAATTTTCAAAAGAGCCCCGTGAACAAAAAATGAAACTTGAACAGTGCGGTAGTGTATAGTCAGAAGAACAATTCGGCACGTGATCAGGTTAAAGAGTGTGCAATACTCAGGCACCAATCAGGCAGACTTTGGTAAAGACTTACCTTATTTCGGCAATGATCGAGTCTGCGTTAAGACGACAGGTTTTACTTGGCCCCCGACTTGTACGGTACCTGTTGGAACATTGGTCGTGTACGTCGAGAGGTGTTACTATCCGGATCACTTTTGTGTTTAGGTTTCAACTGGATCCAGAGTGCGAGTTTCATTCCTTCGCAGCTTTAAAGGGGATGTACCCCGCGGAGCGGACTTTGTTTGCTCAGCCCCTCTTTAAGGTTAAGGATTTGACTGAACCAGGAATAAGCCGTACAGCCTGTTACGTAAGCAAAGGGGATGTAACTTGTAACTCAGTGTTAAGATTTTGGTGGTCCAACCACCACGTTTCACTTCCTGAGATAATAACTCACTTTCGAAGTAAGAAAGGTGGTGTAGTGAGTGCTGGAAAAGCAGAGAGCACCGTATTGTTATCGGTCGTAAATTAATTTCTGGCAGCTTACAAATGTTCTCGTAAACAGATTGGTTACGTTCATGTTGTGATGACACAACCTGCAGGTTTGCTGCGGTAACAGTGCTACCCTACGCCACACACAGTAAAAGTTAGTCCTGGTTTCCTTTAGCTGTTACTTCTTAACATGAGACCTAATTTAACCAGTAGGAATCACCTTCCCTCTTTCCTGTATCCTTTTCTCTCCATCTGTCCCTCCTCCTCTTTTCCGTGTAGGCCCAAAACGACGTTGTAATATAAAATATGCGATTATACCGACACCAATTCAAAGGTACACTAGGCCTATAGGGTCTGACTCAAGTATTGTCGAATAAGACAAAATTTGGTTCTTTTGTAAATTTGTAACATTTATTCGAACTCCTATTTTTCGGAATATCAATGATGATAATGATGGTTTTAACGTTGTGACGCATAACAATATTTGGGCTGCTGCTCGAACCTTCACGAGGACCAGAGGACGTCTTTAGACAATTCGGGAGATCCCCCTTTTGGGAAAATCTAGTTTTCACCCAATCGGGAGAAAAATTGACCATAGGGGCCACCATACTTTGCATATTTTACCTACCCACTATCCCACGCGTTCTTTGTACAGTTGTATACATTGTCGGTGGCGAGTGGGTTTTTGAACGCCCTTGCAAATTTTGTAGATGTAATGGAAATAAATGTATATTCGGTAGGTGTATTGTCGTAACAAAAAGGGACGTCCTGATTGGTGGTCCATCCAGGGGCGTCGTGCAAAAATATTTTTTTTCGCATTTTCAGACAAAATTATATGACACCCTTGACAAAATTTGGGGGTGGCCTGGCCCCCGAGCCCCAGTTGACACGACGCCTCTGGTTTGAGTGGTGTTCGATCTTGCTAAACCTTGTCTTTGTTAGGCTAGCAAACCTTTACAATGTGTTGCATAAGTTTCCCCCATTCGGGAGGATTTTGGTATTCCCCGCCAAACGGCGAATCTCCCTCATTTTTAGACAATCGTAGAATTCTGCCTTGCTACTGCCAATGCAAACAACCTGTTCAACATCATACCGAGTTGCAGGCAAGTAGCCAGAATACAAAACTTTTGGGATGGCAACATCCAGTTTTCAGCGGCAAAGACCTATCAAGTTATTGGAGAGGCCAACGGCGCTCTATCGTCTGTTACCGGTGTTGGCTTGTGCAGTCGAAATTTCAGGGACAGGGGCAAATATAAGGGCCAGTTAGTACTTACTCTGCCACTCTACATGTTGACGACTGAGGCCGTGGCTGCTAACCAACGAGTTGCTAGTCGGCTATCAAATCCTTGGTCAGAACATGGGACTATTTTCTTGGTCAGACTCACTGGAATGTCGGCGCTATTAGCCTAGCTCAATCTGTCAATGTGGCAAACTGATTGAATGACAATGACACCCCCTCTGCACCTACTTCTTCTTTGAAACTTTGGATATCATCTCAAACCTATTATAGGGTTGAAGAGGGAGATAAATCCTCCGAGAGTCAACTATCGTTTACTTCAGTTTCAATGAGTATATGTATTCCTTCAACTAAAGGGTATGTTATATCTTTGTTTTTAAACATGAACAATTCTCAGTGCAGACAAGTAGGCGTTCCATCGTATTGAACTACTTGTTTGGAGACAGATCGGTTGGGTACCTTTTGCTCTGTCTGGTCCAAGGACCTGTAAGATACTCGTGCTCCACGAGGTACAATGGGCCGAGTGAAGGTTAATTGTGTCAATCTCACTTAAAACTCACGAGTCTGGTTTTAAACAAACTCAATTCATGGTACACCAATCCCCATTTTGAATGTTTGCAGAGCCCTTGAGCAAGCAACTAAGCCAAGTGGAATGGTTTACTTCTATGCCTAAAAGTAATTGTAGCGAGACATTGTTAATTTGTTACACATTATTTATGTTGTGATAGTGAGGACCTGAAGTCGCTTTCGAGGTTCCGAGTAGTTGGTACAAACCTCGATTTCTGCGTATTCAACAACAGACGATCTCCTGAATCAAGAATTTTTTTACAGAAAGAAATCACGACAATAGTAGCGTGCATGGCGTAGGTCCTTGTATGTGTTTCACATTTTCCTCCACACAAAGGTACTTTGTAGAGTAGACCTTCTTGGCAGTACCAGATATACAAAGATAAGCCTTATATTAAAGAGCAGTATTTCTTTTTCAGAGTGTAAAGGGCAAAATGGATAAGAGTTCGAGAGCTGCAATTAAAAAATCTCGGGACTTCATTGTGGCTGAAGATCAAGAGAGCAAAGTCGGAGGGAAGGGGTTAAATACAAGGGTGCGTCCATAATTTGGAGTACCGACTCAGGCGCGTAGCCAAGGAGGGGGAGAAGGGGGAAGTCGCCCCTCCTTGAGCGTTTTTTGTATTTTTTAATGCTTTTTATGATATTGCGAGTAACCCAAAATAAAAAAATATTTAGATGCAACTTACAAAGCATGGGAAGTGCCATTTCCAGTGATGTAGGAGGCATTTTCGGCCAAAATTTTCTTGTACGCTTCGCGCCAATCTGTAGTGGCGCTATGCTTAGATACGGTAGTTTGCCTAAAGGCTTCGCCCCCTCCTTGGCAAATTCCTGGCTACACGCCTGTACCGACTGAGGTTTGTTCGCAAGAGCGTAGTCACAATTTTACTCTGGGCAAAAGAAATCTTATAACTGACAAAAATAACACTTTCACATTTTTTTTATAAAAGCCGAACACCGACTTACGGGCAAACGCTGTTCGGGGAGACTTGTGGCTGAGGAGGATGAGTGATGACACTACAGGCTTTGGAACAACAATAAATTCCATAAATTCCTCACAAGTTGTCTTACAAGAATGAAAGACAAGACACCATTCACGATGGGTGAAGAAGAAATAACAATAATATGTAATGATATATAAATATAATACTTTATTTAACCATTGCAAAAGTTACTCATTATATTATAGATCTTTCCTAACAGCTTAAGTTTGCTTGTCTCTTTTCCTGTTCTTTCTTTTTATGTTTTTTATCTTCTGATGGAGAGTCTGATCCCCCGAACTCTATCCTTGTGGTCGAATTCGCCACTGAGATCTCAAAGCCCTCACATTAAAGCACCGAAGCTAAATAAAGCAGATGTCAAGTGGGATCTCCCGGGAAAAACATGATCGAAAAAATAAAACGTTTACATAGAATTTCAAGGGTTCTAAGATTTAAGCAATCGCAACTGGGATAATGACATTTTCAACACTTGCATCACTCAGATATTTGTGAGAAAAAGAAAGCCTGCGGGAAAGGTGAAGTTGGTTCTGCCCCCCCCCCCTCCTCACGATCCACGCCTCAAGTAGTGATTACAAATACAAATGAACATGAATTTTTCCACATAAACAACTCTGATACCACTTATGTCTTAAACGTAATATCAAATAGATATACTCGTTTGAGAATAGATAGTTCTCAGTGACGTCACAGCTAGGGGGTTAGCAACCGCCATGTCTGAGGGCAAACCTGTACACATTTAAAGGTTCAATGTGATTCTCGGGTTCAATGTGATTCTCGGGTTCGAGGCAATTGTAAGTAGCTAGTTAAGTGTTTTGCAAGGCTCGACATTAGGAAGTTCAGCTTTTCTCATAGAGTTGTTAACGAGTGGAATAGTCTGCCTGAGTGGGTAGTTAAACTCCACATCTTTGCACTGCTTCAAGGTTAACATTAACAAGTTCTTCCATAAGTGTGGTAGAATCTAGTTGTGCTGGGCTCGTTTGGTGCTGGTTGGTTCTTTGTTTTCATTTAAGGTTGTATGGACTTCAGGGCATCTTATGGGGCCTTAGCCCTCCTTTGCCCTTTAACCTGTTAGTTGTGTATGTTATGTTATGTTACACATGCCGGGGTTGCCCTCAGACATGGCTGAAATAATACACGTGAAAAGCTCGTATGACGTCACGTGAGAACTATAGGGTAACTACTAATGGGCATAAACTTAAGTAATCCTGTGACATCATACTGTAGTGTACGGTAGTACACTAACTTATCACAAGCTAGAAATATTGAAAATGACAGCTGTCTTGTGAGAATTAGGAGTGACGATTGGTCGAAAACAACCGCAACATTGAGATTCGGTTTGCGTCTTACTTCTGTGGTAAGCTGAAACTTTTCGTCTCAAATGAACAGCCTTGATCATAATTTGTAACAACACTTCAAACCAAAATTAATTCTATCACGTTTTGCACTAGTCATTGCCAAGTGACTCCATTCTTTCCCCCTTTTTTTCGGAGAATAAATTTCTGTCAGTCTTACTTTTGTGGAACAATATCTCTAATTATATTATCGTTTATAGATTAGTTTGTTCTGGCAAGATTTAATCTATTATAATAGCCGGGATCCATTTCAGCAAGGGTCTTTTTTAAGTCCATCGTATAGGCCTATTAAATGCACTTATCTTACAAAAAAGATAACGGTCCTTCATAAGTGATTTGTTACTGTATTGTACATCTCAGCATGAGCACTGTCGGACTTAGTGATAGATAATAACTCTGGCTAACAAGGCAATTTTCACTTAGCCGCAACTGAGAAGGTTGCAAAAGGGAACGTTATGGATGACTAGGTACCAATCTCCAAAGGAAAAAGTGTTCATAAACTACAAATTCCAGCCCCAAAGCTACGCATAACCCTTTGAAAGTTGGCCTAATAAATATCAATACGTAAGTTCACATTCAAGTGGAAAGGTATGCACTTGAGGCATGGACGTCAATTCTGGGGGACAGGGGGACATGTCCCCCCACATTTCGATAGGTGGGGGACACAGTATCAAATTTCCCTCCCCCCTCTCAAAATCTACCGCTTTGCCCCCCCCCCTTGACAAATTTCTGGCTACGCGCCTAGTCATGTGTGTCCCTCCACACTTCAATCTAAGAGTACTCTTAGACTTCGATACGGATTGACGCCCCTGACTTGCAGGCAAGAACATCGAATATTCTGAAGATGATGACAAACAAATATTGTTTTTACCACTGGATTGTTCCGGCAATAAGATCTAGCTAACAAAAAGGGAAAGCAATTAAGGCGAAGGACATGCGTGATGCAGTGCAATTTAATGTAACTGAATGCAATGCAACTTGATCTACTCCAAACCACCCTAAAGACCCTGCAGGCTGGTCAATACGCAAAAAGTATCCTGCAGTCAGTGACGGCCATATAATACAGGTGTAAGAATGGACTTTTCAAATAGCAACTTTTTCGTTTTCATAATTGTTTTAGTAATTCCCCAGATAAAAAGGTAAAGTCTATCAAACTTCAGTTATATATTTAGGAATCATGTTCAAGCTATGCCGAAAATTTTACAAAGTCATTTTTGGTTTTGTGATAGCTCAGTAGTAAAACTCTCACATTTTACTTTTTGTGACCATTAGGGTATAGTGACTCTGTCTTTTGAAAATGCCAGCAGGACTATACAGTCAGTGACAGAGATCCAGTCCTTAAGACCATTTTCGCTACATTCGAAATATGCTTACAAGTTACGACAATCATTCTTGGGCCATCGTCCATTTTATTTGAAGAACCCCAGTCGGATGGCAGACAATGGCACTGAGCATGAGCGTCGACAGCTTCTCAAAAGTGGGGGCACATGACCTTGATCATAACCTTATTAAGCGCGAGTAGCAAAACCCGGGAAGTGAAGGATCCAGGGCTCAGTTTAGGTCCCTGGAAAAATTTAGAGGCCAGATGATCTTTAGTGTAATCTGAGGCATTTTCCACAATTTTAATCCTTTAAATGGCTGTTTCGACCGTTTTCGAGTATGATTTTACTGTATCAGCTACGGTATATTACAAGCCATGGAATAAAAAATGTGCCTACGTTTTTCATCAGGGTTCTGGAAAAAAGTGGGGGAAAATACCCCTCCACTTTCAAAAGTGTGGGAACAAGTATCCCCATCCCCTACCTATGGACGCCCATGGCCTTGGGCTTCAAACCATCTCATTTTGCTACATGGGGGAGGCCCCCTTTTCTTTTTACATTCACTGCAGAGACAGGTCAACACAAAAATTCTGCGTAGATGTGGGATCCGTCTGAGATTCTCAAGCGAATGGACTACTACTCCCCTAGCACTCAATATCTTCTCATCTTAAATTACAGGACCGGTCTGCTGGTAAGCAACTCATCCGTAATAATCTGTAACTGCGTGACAATCGAACCTACAAAAATTAATTCCATAAAAGACATTCTCACTATATGAATTTAAAATCTATGAAACCTGCATCCTATGGCACTTTCGCCATATATTCATACTAATTTCAATCGCGTGAATACCACAGACCGGGCACATGTATAGTGATCATGAGCAAGGTAAACAGAACCCCAACACTGCCTACCTGCGAGTTTGAAACTGAGCCTCCTCTTATGCCTGGTTAATCACTCTGCTTTTAAGTTGTTCCCGAGAGGGATGCTTTGCTTGCATCTCCTGAGAAAACCTCGTCAACTTAAATGCTTTAGCGGGCACCCTTTGAAGATAATGGCTAATGATTTTTGTTCTACAATGGAAAATCATCACTGATATTACAAAAATTCTTGTTTGGTTAAAAGAAATCTTTCACGCTTGAAAACATCGCTCTTCGTTCCTCTTTGATCAGTTTCTCGCGTTTAAACGGTTTTAGTGTTTGCGAGTAATATTGCTACCACGCTCGGTGAAGCGTAAGATTTGTCTTTGCGAATCCATACTTGTTGCAAAGCGAATAGAGATGCGCTTTTAAAGATATTGCGCGGGAGAGCAAGGCAAAATAGGCTGGATGACACGGCATTGATCCTAGAAGGATTATATGTCAAAACACGGCTAAGTGAAACGGTATACATGTGAAATAACTGATCATGTTCGACGGAGCTGACAAACACGTACAAATACAGCCAATCGACGGGCTTTGGCTATATCAATAAATCGCGGCGCCATTTGACGGTTTGAATCCAGAAATTATTTCAGCTTCTTAGTCGTGTTTGGATACTTTCCTTTCCAACTAAATGTTGAAGTTGAAAATAAAAATGTTCCACTATGCATGATGTGAAATTGTTGGTGAATTAAAGGCTTCGAAGAGTGTAATTTGGCAATTTATAAAAATACCGTCGGTCTTCTTGTGGATTTTGTTGAACTTGTGTTTGTTCATGAGTAGAGGATCATTTGATAGGGCGAAGTACTTTCTTGATGAAATTTCTTAGTCACAAGGACACGAAAACTTGTAGGCATGTCAAAATCAATTTTTTTACAGACTTCCTTATTTTGCTTTTCAAAAGTTTGTGTCGGGGAAATGTCAATGGTAACTCCCGGGTTGCACCTCCTTGAGCATGAGGCGTGTGACGTGTCGAAAACTTTGGCTTGGAGTCACATACAGAGGTAATGAATATTTATGAGCTTAGATAACATCATTAAATCTGAAATGTTACTTACACAATGTCCTAGCATTAATTATCAGTCTAGTTAACAATGCTGATTTGCACGACAAACCCGCCTTGCGATGATGCAGCTTATCAGTGGCATGAGCTTTTTTTTCTTTTCTTACAAGCCCCCCCCCCCCCTCATTATTCGTGTAGTTTTCTTAGCTTAAAAGAAAATGGTCTTATCCCAATGAGCTTTAATGTTAAAAATGAAACGTTCTACAACAGATTAAAAAAACAACTTGTTTCTTTTCATTTTTGTGGGGGGTAACGAAATGTTGGGAAGACTGTCGAGTGACCGCACATGAATAATATGTTTTATAATTGTGATGCCCGGCCATCAGAAGATGATACGCTATTGGTATGTTCTGTAAAATGACCTCAATAAAATAGTCCGGATTTTAAGGCAATAGGCAGTCGCCCCAAAATTTTCTTTGAAAAATCAGCAAACTCTTGCAAATCTCCTCTTATTGCATTACAAGCACCTCTGAAGATGTTTTGAACATAACAATTACAAACAATGGGTAAAGCAAGGTGAAATTCACCTTGAATTCCACAATTCACTAACAAAAATATTGTCACATGATCAAAATAGATCATTCATGAACTAAAGTGACAGGATACACTCACTCTGTTTGGGGTGACTGCCTACTGCCTTTAATGTCTTCTTTTATTTTTTGAGAGAAGGGAGAAGAGTTGTATCGAGAGTTGTATTGCGTAATACCTTGCTACTTCAGCCATAATAATCAGCCTGTGTAAGGGAAAAGAAAAATTATCAAGTCACGTCAGTACCTTCCGGATTCTCTTGTTACACACTTTTGATAGATTTTTCCCAAGCTTTGATGATTTGCTGATTTCCCAACTTTTCCCTCATAATGTGCTATTATTCTACGACTTTCACCATGTACCAGTGTACACAGGCGTACGGGTTCAATATTTCTGGGAGGTCAGGGATAATTTTTGCCCGAATTTAAAATTTTGGACCAACTTGCCCGAATTTTGGTACCGCTGTCGGTTGCAAAAGGGCATAATTTATTTTCTTGGCTGTCTTGTTTGCCAAAATGGATCCAGTATTTTTGCCCTAATTGGGAGGGCATATGCCCTCTGCCCCCTCGTACGCTTATGCCTGTGAACCTGTGCAAGAGACAACGAGTAGTCTTTGGATCCATGCAAAAAGTCTTTTACTAGGCAGCATAGTGTAGATATGCACCATGAATCAGCAGATATACATTAACACCAACATCCAGTCTGTTGTAGCCAGGTAATTGTTTTGATAGTTTTACGTCTTTTTGTTTTGCATATCGTCAAAAATGTACATAAAAAGTTGTTATTTTCATTTTGAGCCCTTATGTGCCATTTGCCTTTGACAAGGAAACATAATATTTTACTTTATGGCCTTATAAAGCACATTATAACCGCGTAATAAATTTCAGTCAATCAAAAATATTGTAAGCTTCTTTTAAGTTCAACATTCTACGTTAAGAATGTTAAGTGCACACAGTCAAAAACGAAGACCGATTCTTCACAGAAGCAAATATAAGTAGAAAACGAAGAAAGAAATTATCCGTCCAATTGTTCATTCTTATTGCAGTTATTAAAAGGACAGTTTTGAGTCTCTTCGGACCAAATTAGAGTTTGTGATTCATTACCATTACGGGTGGGCTTTATAAATCGTCGAAAAGGTGATTGAATTATATACCGGCGCTCACTGTCAATTACAAGACAATAATGTCACATCAGCGTATGTGCAAACTTGGCTTCTGATGTACTGTCTGTACAAGGTAACACAAATATGCCATGAATAACACGGAACACCTTTTTTTCTAAATACGTCGTTTGTAAAAAATTGGGTCTTGCCGCTTCATAATCGAACAAATTAAATAAAGGCCGCTATACAAAATGAATTCATTTAGATCATTGGATGGGTGGATGGATGCATGGATAATATCCAACCTCTCTTGTGATAAGATGCGATCGATTCATCGTGTTGTCCCGGCCAAAATGGCGGTGAAAATTAACTTAATCAGACCTAACTACGGCCGGTGTTATGCAAGGTTGGAGAATCAAACCAATTCGGTTCTGGCATATCGGTGGATCGATAGGATGATTTTACAAGTGCCGACGGCGATTTTCTACCGAGATACCTGCCGTGGATGCCTCTTTCTGCCTCCCGTATTGCCCGGGGTGGTCCTCGTAATCCAAGCAACTGCACTTATCGGGAGAGCCAATTAGGACATGTTTGAAAGATGATTTTCAGTGATTCCTGGTGCGATATTCTTTTGTATTGTGTTCTGTTGTGTCCTGTCAACACGGACAGTAAGCTCAGTCATCGATGCTAAGGTTACCTGGCTTTCACTGATTGTTCCGGTTGAGATAAATGCAGATTAACGTATTAAGGAGGATTAATAAGACAAAGGGAAGCTGGAAAATTATTGGCGTTGTTATAAAGACAACCGTTCAACCTCTTCTGAAAGCTTTGAAAGAGTCATTGCGTCACTGCTTTTCCACTAAGGTTTGAACTGATGCGTTAGGCCGAGATCAGAGTACAATTGGAAACGCCAACCCCTTCCCAACAGCAGGGCAGTAATAGAAGAAAGTTGCATAATGTATAATAAGAATAAAACCGCCAGCATTTTTCGCTAAAATTTTCCCCCTTCGAGTCCCTCAACTCGTTCAATCAAAAGTTCTCTTTCTTCAGGTTCTATGGAAACAAAAGCTTTTTGCTCATTGTACCGTATATTATATTAGCTTCCTGGTTTATATAAAAGAGTGAATGGATGGTGCATTAAGATTTAAAGGAATACCCTCTACGTTTGTTTCATTCTGTCCATTGCCCAACGTTCGTCTTCTGTACACCCCCTCTCCTCGGACGAAAAAAATTGCTAACACCCTATAAAATGATTACTGTTCGGGCTTACACCCCTCTCATCGTATGAGGTTATTTTCTAATTGGCAAATAAGGACTCAGCCAGAAGGTAACTGCTTGGATTATAAATGTAATATTCTGGGTGGTTCTAGCTTTTGCCATTATGTTATGCAACAATAATGACATGCAAAGGTTGACGGAGTTGACCTTTTGAAATTTATGTGTGGAGGGGAAAATGGAAGTTAGTGGGTTGAAGAACATTAGACAGATTCACAGTAGGCATTTAAAGAAGTCTGGATGCCAGTAATGACAGGTCTTGTATACACTTGGTGGTGTAAGGAGAACAAGGTCCAAATATCAGTGATCTAGGCACTTTACTGAGAAAGAAGAGCAAAATTCCAAATTTCCGACATGCATAGCTTCTTCGTATCCTGCTTGGTTACCGCTTGGTTACCGTGTCGAGCAGTCGCCAAAGGGATTTTCCAGGTTGTGCCGAGTACTTTATGAAGTCTGGATCATTTAATTTAACAAGATAAAATAGACGGTACTTGTTTTTATTAATTGATGCATACATTTAGAAAAGAAATGTTAAAGAAATATACGAGGACATTTTTATTTATTTATTTTTTTTTTTCAAATTTACCGTTGTGACAAAAACATGCGTTCTCGTGTGGGGTGAAAGAAATAAAACCCAAATACAAAAAAATAAAATAATAATAATTTGGTTATGAAGTGAAAACTTGAATTCGACCAATATTCAGGAAGCAGGTTTATAGGGCAATATTCAGGAGCAGGTTTAGTCGAGGTTTTACTGGATGAAATGATAGTTCTCATCTAATCAACTCGTGTTAACGGGTCCACCCGAAGGTGCTTCAGAAGGCCCGAAGGGCCGGAAAACATGAGTAACATGAGTCAACCACACACTTATCCCTGCGACCGGAAAGAGCACAGAACCACAACCAACAGCAACACTCCCGGACCGGCGAAGGAATCCAAGATGACCGAGAAGAGGCGCAAAGCCCCAAGCCAACCGTCCGGCCTGCCCCAACAGAGCAAAGCACCAGAGAACCTACCCACGAAGAACCCCACGGTGCACCGAGGGTACCTCAGAGACAAGTGTTGGGCCATGGCACGCTGAAGGATTTTCCATTGTTATCGTTGGTGCAGGGACCCTTATTCAAGGTGTGGATGCTACGGCAGTTACCCTTCTTCAGGGTTTTGCCCGTTGGAATTGTTGAAAGTTTGCTGTTGATAGTTTCTATAACTTCATACACTATTCATAAATACTTTTTGAGAATGCTGGGCTCTGGTTAGTTACCCATGTTCTAATCCAGTAAAGAGACAGGGTGTATAGAGAGCAACTGTGCGATCAACATGTTCCAACTGTAAACACAGCAGTGATATAGTAAATCGCTGGTCTATGTATAGATAAACGTGCAAAATAAACCAGGTGATACTACTAACTGTAATATTTTACTGTCACTGTTCACACTGAAATTAAAAAAAAAAACTTAGATTGACTACAATGATGCAAGAACGTTTAAGCAAATAATCAGCCCCTACAGGCGATATTTCTGGCTTTTCCAGAGGCAATTATCACAGGGGAATATCACCTTGAGTCTAGTGCCAAAACATCGTCTGCTTGTTTTGGCACATTGCTGATAAGAAGAAATTATACAGCACATCCTAACTCTGTAGAAGACCTTTCTCTGAGGCAGGCAATCAATGCAGTTGAAAATGAGTAATTTGCATCTCAGTTTTGATCGAAATGTCATCTTAGGCCTAATAATGATCCTGATTTCTTGAGGCATAAACCAGTAAAGCCTATTCGAATCTGATAAAGAGACATGATCACCATGATTTTTCCCCTAAATCAAGCTTTTGATGCTGTCTTTGAAATTAAACTGAAGAAACGTCATGAGTTTTCGTCTCCATTAAAGGGACTGTTGCATTACCCCAAACATATTTAGGGAACCCCGGTGGGTATCTCTTATTCACGATTAGTGCTGTGCTTCGATTTACATGAATTAAAACAATACATTCACTCTGATTAGTCAATGCTGACTTGTGCAGTTTAGTGAATGTGATGTTGTGTAGTGCATTACATTGACAGGTCAGATCGCAGCAACACTCAAATCACACACACCAGGCTAGTGTACTGTGCAGAATTTGGCCTTGAGCAATTAAACATCAGCACAGGCTACTGTAGACTGTATCGTTGTCTGGGAGGTGCAGAAAACATTTTTCTGAAACTGGCGGAGGGACTTAACTCCACTAAATTAGTTGAGAAAGTTTAACTGCCTGGGATGAGACAATTTAGCCCGATAATTTTTTCTCCAAATCGTCACGTAGTTCACGTAGGCCATAGTAATTCCATGTGTAAACGAGCCACTATAAAACAAGTGTTGACATGATTCGTGATTATCGGTACATTATTAACGTTTGAAAAGTTTGCAATTATTTGCTTTCAATTACTTTAAATTTGACTTTTTACACGTTAAAATATGTATCTTCATATTCGGTTGTGTAGTTAAGCTGCCAGTCTAATGACGGGATTATATTCAATTTATTATTCTAAACATGTGCGGAATATCCGTCTTTCCCAGGATAACTTTCTCTCTACGATTCGTAAGATATGAGAGCAGTCTCTTACACTCGCTATCTCCAACACGGCAATTAGTATCTTTGCGCGGAGTTCACATCGTAAAATTTCCTAGAAATTATTTAGCTATGCACTGTTTTTCTCTACTAACCTGAATTTGAATCAGAGACAAACAGTCACATTTAAAGGGAAAGTGTATTTTAATTATTATACCCTGGTATTCTAATTAACGAATGTTTTTTTTTTAATAATGTGACGATATGTCTATTAATTGATTGTTAAGTTCATGCAAAATAACTCATTTTTTGCCTTTAATATGCAATATTTAGGTTCTGAAAAGTCATGAAACATACTTGAAGCAAAATAGGTTGATATTTGTCATATTTCGGTAGTATGTCAAAATAAGTTTGGGGAGACTGCTTATTACCTTGAAGTAAGCATATGAATCTGCAATATGCAATACACAGCAAGGAAGCAGTGTAATCACACCATGGTCAGATGTTCTGTTGAGCAGTTTGAGAGATATAATCATTTGTTTTATATACAGTAGGGCCGCCCAAGTTCCAAAAAGTTGACAATTTTTCTAGTAAATTTTATCACAAACCACAGCAATATGGACGTATTCCGTGGTGATTTCTGTTTTCTCTTTTCCCTAATATGACAGTCAAATTTCGACCATACTTTTCAAATTATTCATGTTTAAAGGGACTGGCCATCCATATGCCCTTATTTCTATTAAAAGCAAAATCTTTCAAGCAAACAAGAACTTCGTTAAAAATTGACACTCTGCTTTTTGTTATGACATAACAGACTTCTCAGGTTGTCTGTAAATTAGCCTATTGAAATTTCAAAAGCCAAATGAGGCCTTTTTTGGCTATTTGTTGAATCTCTGTCATCTTTTAAACCTTTATAATACAAAGAAAACTTCTAAGTTGAGTGCGTTATTCTTCTATTATTTAGGCCTTCCTTCCATGCCACCTGCCTTGTAAGTATGGTTGACCTAACTAAATTTTTGATAATTTTCAAGCTACATGCGTTTTGCGTATGTCTAGAAACCTGACTTTCAGGTACCGTTAGTATAATAACCTTCACAAAATAAAAGCAATGTTTAACAGATCACGAGGAAGTTCATGCCCAACCTTGAGTGCCGTACGTCTCAGGCAGGTGGTTTGACTGAATGCAATGGATGGCTGGTTGATATGAAATTGGAACTACGGGTTGATTAGAAGAAAAAATGGGTTCCTGCACATAGATTAAAATCCGCTCATCATAAACAATGAGGCCATAAAGCTGACTCCCTCGCCCATTACCCACCCCACCCTTTCCTAGCAGCGTGTAATCGTACATCATATAACTCATGCTTTCATGGTTCATATTTTGATCTAGGATAATATAAGCACAGAAACAGGCATGCTAGTTTGAGGCATTCTTCCGGAATTTCATCACACGGTTCACTTTTTTCAACCCTCGTCGGACATGCTAAATAAACTTACGCGCGTACCAAATTTAAATTCATTCACGTGCCGAGAAAAATTAGCAATAAAAAATCCTCTACTTGACATATTTATAGCATACAACTGTACTGTGCTGAACATGCTTTTATTCAGAGTGCTCTATGGGTTACAAAAGATGGCTATCGGGTTATTATTAATTCCATTTCCGTCACATTTCCGCAAATGTGCATATGCCGAGTAACGTTTAGCTTCCACTTTGAGCACTGCTCACGGTATAAGGTGACCAAATCCTCTCCGAGCGGCTTTCAAGGCGGCTATACATTACACTTTAATCCCATTCAATTGTTTCCGGGACATTCGAGTCGTTTCGTCGCTAGCCGACGGCAAGCGGCCGATATCAAAATCCAACTATTTTTTCCTCTGGAAAATAAACTTATGATGTGGTGTCTTTATGTCACGCGTTGGTAAAAGGTCGCATACGTAAATCGTGTGCCGGCATAAAGAGCGTGCCCGCATTAAAAGACTATTTCGAAGCCACTCACAATAAATAAAAGAATAAAAATAACTTTGACACTATGATTCAGTTGGTTGTCCAAACTGCCAAATGTACACTGAAATTTATATAGCAAATGCACTGTTTTGCGAAAAATCGTATTCTCCTTAAATTGTAAATATGGAGAAATTTTATTACAACAATCTCCATTGGATTATATTTTGTTGATTACCCAAGTAGGTTTATTAGTTGCTTTTAAGTCATTGTTAATATCAATACACAGACGTCAAAAAACATTGAATTGTCCATAATGATAAGGGTAGATCAACTACTGGAAATTTCCAGTTTTGCTAATTGTCTAGAATAGAATTCCACTAATATGTATTAACCTACTAGTTGAATCTTTGGTCATTGATCATCTTAAAAATATCTGGCTTGAATATTCTCGTTATCTGCTCACAGGCTTGCAAACTAGGGAGCTAAGAGGGCTACAGCCTCCTGGAGGTGCGGTAAAATCAACTTTTGAGACAGATAAGTCAAAAACTCGGACAATTTTCTCAGTTTAACCGATCTCTCCATTTGTCACCGTTGTCAAATTACTGAGAGTATCCTTTCTTGAGAACTGGCTGGCTAACGATGTTTTTTTTTTTCAAATTGTTTAACAATAAAAGTATTGCCTACATCTTGGAGAAAATCGGTTTTTGTCCCGAAATGTCTCCAAAATAACATCTTTCCTATATTCTTGGTGGAATTTTGCCAATAATGAGTAATGCTCCGCGTCAGAACTCACACAAAATTGCGTCGAATGTTGTTAGCGCTTCACCGCTGCTGCATAATATTCTACAAAAAAAAAAAGCTGCGATCGATATAACTTCAATTTTGGGCTCAGTTATATTACTCCGCACGGATCGCTTCGGGCGTTCCGGGAGATCGAAACCAGCCTACACGTCGTTACGGCTAAACTACACCAGGTTCGCTCTTTTTTATCGTTCCCCTAGAGCCCTGGGCATACTATGAGCCGGCTGGCATTGAAACAACTTACGAAATATTGGTAATTCCTTAGCCCGGAAATATTTTGATAAGGAGATAGAGCTCAAATGAGGTGGCGCTGTGATGTAATCAATATGTACGTGATACTATAATAGATCACGGGTTTTCATAAATTTAGTGATACTTTCATTACTAAGCCTGCAGATCGATACTTTCTGTAGGGATACAAGTCTACATTACTTTCAGCCAAGCTGCCTGGGGTTACCTGCCGCTAAGGTGTAATGCCAGAAAAAATGCAAGAGGCCAACACCGCCGGCCGGTCAACGGTGACCGAGCTTCTGACATGTTATCGGTGAAGGAAGTTAATTTCCTTGAGAAGCAATTCTGCTTTTACTCATTCAAAAGAAACACTACCATTAAGGCATTAACATTAGAAAGAGGACGCCAGTGAAGATTTTAGAAAGCTTTTGTCATTTATGTCACCAAGTTAAGTTATGGATAGTAAAATTCGTGTATTAACTCCGCATTAAAATGAATGAATGAAAATAACGTAAATTAGTCACGCAAACATCATTTTGACTAACCATCTCATTATACTAATTTACTTCGTTTGGACTAATTTGGTTTTAGAGGTATAGTGTAGTATTAAACGTACCGTACTGCTGATAAGCTGCTTACCATTTGGACCTTATGGTAACTAGCATTCGACCGGAACAGATCCTTTAAAGTTTTTTTTTACTCTCAAATTGGCAGCTTTTCTAAGCTATTTTAGTTGAAACATAGACCTTGCTGTGTACCAAAAATGGGTTAAAGAGACCAATTGCTGCATGGATAGATTTGTGTTGAAAGCTAAAGAAATTTAGTAATTTAGAAAAAAAAACTTAAGGCGATAAAGCTGAAAAAAATCTTAAAACTGTATTTGCCCCTTACAGTCTCACCTTTTTTAAAATTTTCGTACAGCTCGATCCTAGATAAGGTAAATCTTAATTTCAAAGAAACTCTCATCGATTATCTCCTAATTACGAGCCCAATTTACTATCGTCAAGACATAATAATTGTCACTTTCGATGAACTGATGAATAATTATTGAGGCAAAACGTATTTAAAAGATTACTATCTTTGTCCACGAGATATGCGCTACTACTTACTCAACGCCATCTATGCATAGTTTGTTTCTAATTCACTTTGAAGCTTGCCTACGTAGCAGGCTGTACGGCATATTCCTTGTTCAGTCATATCCCTGGAAGCTGAGGAGCTGAGCAAACACAGTCCGCTCCGCGAGGTACTTTGAAGCTTGTCCTGCAGTTACACGTTTTGAAATTACAGCTACATCTCCATTGTAGCTAATGAGTTCCTAATTAATTCCCTCCGCCACTAGGCTCTGAGCACCGTGAGAAGTAAAAACGTATACTTTGTTACATATACAGGAATGCAAACAGTCTACACATTATGTCATTTGAATTTGCCTTCTAAGATCGAGTCTTTTCGTAGACTGGTAAATCTTTATAAAATCCACGTCCATAGTGAGCTTACACGTTTGAAATGACTATGGTAGGTATAGGCTAATACAAACCTACATAATGTTCCCCTGTACATGATTATTCATGATTTTTCTCACTATCAATACTCCCACCAATCATATTTTGCGTGTGTGTGTTTGTTTTTCCTCCGCCATATACCAATAGTATAGAGGCTTATCTTAAAGCCTAGCAAATGAAAATCAGGACGTTTTTTGACGAGTTTCATTCAAATTTTATCCCTGTTCACAATGTTGTGATGTAGATGTCACTGAACAGGTCATGGTATAACATTATGTACTTTAATGAATGTACCATTCTCAGGGAGCTTCCTGCTGAACTTTTCTTGCGCCCGAGCCTTCTTCTCCAAACCATTATGTACTGACAACAACCTCGGTCAATCGATAAGTTCATCTGCTTTGACTTGAAGTAAAATATTTCATATTAAAAACTAACAATGTTTTGCAGACATAAAGATTGATGAGCGTTACATAAAACTCCCACATGACTTTTCTCTCAACTTGCAAGAGAGACTATTTTGTCTTTAATTGTCTGATTCAAGCGGTAAATGTTTCTGCAATCTGCTCATAAACTGTCATGTACAATTTCTCCGCAGGGATGTTATTTCAAAAATTTTACACATGATTGTCAGATTGTACAAATCCGTAGTGTGACACCTGCTAGTATAGCTTGTGTAATGCCGAGTATAATGAGATCAGCTGCAAAAAGAGAAAAAGAAAAATGTGAACACCAAGAACAGAAAAGGCCTTTATTCTATTATGACATTAATATTTATTCATCTTGTTTTCCTTTTCAAATGAAAAGCTGATGTATAGCCTTCAAGGGACAGATTTATTGCACAGGTAGCAGATAATTGCCGATAAGAAATACGGCGAAGACCTTGAGAAGTCTAATTGCTTATTCCCAGTGCAACGTACTTATTTCTATGTTCTGACATTTTAACACTCCCCTTCATCAGCATATAGTATTTACACGGATTGGCCAGTACTGTACACCGCATCGGGGTTCATGACATTACGGAAAGTTTCTCATCATGAGAACGCTCTAACTTTGGTTTTCAGATATGTCAAAAAAACGCAAGAAATGCACGGGTAAGTTTTGTGATTCCACATGCATGTTAATTTTCTGATAATCGTGATGAGAAGTTTACACTAAAAGCACAGTTAAATTAAATCAATTAAATCAAAATGGCAGTCATCAGTTTATAGCTCACCATAAAATACCCGTCAAAATCAATACTCTTGTGGTTAAACTAGTGACTGATTAAAAGTTCTACTGAAAAAATAACACTGTCGTAGTTAAATCACTTAAATGTAACCAGGATTTCTTAAAATACTTAACCAGGATGTGCTTGGAAAACCGGTGAACTCGATCCTGGTTGAATATAACCAGGAAATTCTTACAGCGTTTTTAAAGGTAGATCATAGATTTGCTAAGATAACGACACGGAAAAGATTAAACAAAGTACATCAATATTTTGAACAGATGGCTCTGTATATCATTTTCGCAAATTTAATTAAGTCCTTCAAATGCTGAAATTTTAAGTCTTACATCAAAAGAGAGATTTTTTTTATTGAAAACACTATTTTCTAGAAAACCTTTCACTAAATTAGGTTCTACACGCTTTGTAAACTTCGTAGATAAATATTGCCGAGATTAAGGGTCAGGAGGTATAGTTCAGTTCTACAAACACAAAGCAAATAATATATTGAGAAATTAGTTTAATTGTAATATTTGCATTTCGTTGACACAATTGGCATTGATGTTGTAAATTTTCAGAAGTGATTATGCAATACAAAACTGACTTGTTCATATCAAGGGAAATGTCACAAGAATACCAAGAAATACATCGTTTTTCTGCTCCACCGTGGGTGCTATATAGAATTGCTTAAAGCCCTCCAAAAATTAAACTCTAAAAATAGTGATTATGAATTGTTAATTTTTCTAAACACTTTCTGCCCCATTTTGTAAAAATTGTTCAAATGCTACAAGCAAGGTAGGAAAACCCATAAAAATGCTGTTAAAAAGTGTTTTACTGCAAAGCATATAGTGTATAATTGCTACACATGTGTCTGCACAGTGGGCAAAAAAGTGTCCAATCGTTAAACACATGGTTTCGGTGCATCTTCAAATACCAGTAGGCCCATTTTAATAAAAAAAAAAAGAAAACGAAACATTTCCTTCTGTGAGATGCTTATTATCATATATATATATATATATATATATATATATATATATATATATATATATATATATATATATATATTTCTCTAATTCGGCACTTAGGGGGAAAGTTGTTGTTGAAAGTCGACCTTAAGGGGAAAAAATTTTTCGGGTGAAATATAAGTTTTCGCCTTAACGTTTCCACACACTTTTTCTATAGGAATACGTAAACGTTACAAGGGCGCCCTCTTAGATTTACAAACTAGAATGCCATTACTTCAAAGTTGTCAAATTTACGGACACCTAGCTGTTAAACGACGAACGGATGGCTGGCCATTGAAATAACGTTAATTTTATATGTTTAGACGTTAGGGCGAATTTATTTTTATGTATTTTATTATCTTTTTTTCGCCCTATGTACAAGCAGATATAAGAATTTCCCCTTAAGGTGGGAATTAGCGTTATATATATATATATATATATATATATATATATATATATATATATATATATATATATATATATATATATATATATATATATATATATATATATATATATGTGGTATATATATATATATTGTGATGTGGTATATATATATATATATATATACATATATACGTGAAGACTTCTGTAGGCTCTGGACCTGTTTTCCCATCCATTAAAGGTCTTTGGACATGTACCGTAATAGCTGTTTTGCTCAACAATTGTAATTAGCCTAAGAACCCATGATGAAAAATCTGTTGGATTTATTTGAATATATTTTACCGACCTCAGGATATACCTCTTCAAAGTTTGATCATTTCTGAGATTCTCATTTGCCATACGGAAATTGTGATGTGGTGTGTTGCACAGGGTTCGTATTTCTTCTGTTACTTCTTTATAAATTATCTGTTAACTACTGACCAATTAGTTTCTGGTTTGGTGTTTAATGTGGACATTTTCAAAGAAGTCAATAGTTGCTTAGAAAATAAACCCCTTTTGGCATGCTCACGCTACAACTTTCCTTGGAATGAAGGTCAGACAAACAAAGGATAACATAAAACATATCTCTTGAGACCCTCTTTCCACGTCACAAATTTGCATATGTAGCTCTCATGTTTATTCATAACAAGTCCAAAACAGTAATTGTATTGTAATATAGTCAATATATGATGTATTTTAAACGTTTTATTGCATTTCACATCAAATAGGCAGATATGGTAGTTACGTGTCCTCGTGTAGTTGAAAACACAGCGATTCCAAAAACATTGTGGATCTGAAATGTGCCGTAGTCACATTTCAGATAAACTGCTTTAAGAACACATAGATATTAATGTAAGGGAGAATGATGTCAGGCCGGTCTGGACTGGAGCCACTCATTTGGCTCTCTCTGTTTTCGGAGAAACTATAAGTTTTCAAGTTAAAAAGTATATATAAAAAATACTTAAAACACTATGACTTATCTCTGTTGTCAAAGTTACTCCTAATTTTTCGAAAAACGGGTAAAGTGACTTTTAACTTCTGGAGTCAAATGCACATGGACGGAAACACGACAAACAATCAGCAGTTTACCCTACAGCGGAAGCGCCCTCACAATTTTCATGGCTTCACTGGTTAAACACGCAGTGATGCACTGTGTCAGCGTTCTCCCTTACTTGAATTTTCATGTACGAACCTCATTAAGTGGTGCAGGAAGCATTACTGGCTCCAGTGATTAAAACAGGTTTAACTCATGCCCCCCAGCCTACCTTTGAGTTAGGCTGGAAATTTGCCTGTCTTAAGCCCCACCCCCACTCCAACCCCTTTTCACTACTCCTCTAGCTTCATGCATTTCAATCTTCGACACAACTCGAGGTGTTTCTGTTGATCGCAAAAGAGGAATCCTGCAAAAGAAAAAAGTGCCGACGATCGCTTTTAAGTGTAGTATTCAGACTCACGGGTTTAGTTTACTTGACATCTCGAACGAACGAACGAATCTTCTGCGAAATAATTGTGCCCCCATGCACGACCCTAATCGTATGGAGAAGAAACATTTGCATCAATTTTCGAGAGATATGGAGAGTTGAACAGACCGTCTGACTTTTTAAGTAATCCGGATTATTTGAAACGTGGGTAAGATTGCGTCTTGATCGTTAGTGCAACGCTTGCCACAAGTACTTATCGTGTTCCCGATCACAGATAATCAACGATACTAGATGAGAAGACTTCAGACTGCCTAATCAAACAGAAAATTCTTGAAACAAAGAATCAGACGATGTTAACAATTAAGAAACTAACGCAATGATTTGGTGGCTTCGTTAATTTCATAGTCTGGTGGTCACTTGAAGTTCGTTGTAAGAAGAAACATGCTTCATCAGCGCTATGAGATAGGGAGATAGGAAAATAAATCGAACCGTCGGCAGGTCGGTACTCTTTAGTTCGCAGTAGGTATAGATCGTAGTCTACTTTATGAGAGGTGAAACCTCTCGGCGCCGAGAAGAATTGTTATCGCAACTTGCTTATGACAACGTATAAATTTTAATGATCAATTGCCGTTCTAAATACCTGACCTGTTAACTTTGACAGAAATAAAAAGAAAATAAAAACTGCTTGGTACAGTCATTCGTCGGAATTATACCAAAAGGTAGTTCCCATACTCTACTACACATTATTAGACCTCAGGAGTATTAATGTCTATTGAAGGCTAGAACTCCATTTCAGGGTTGTAACGCCCGATTCCAGTTCCGGATTCGAGTTTGCATTGTACTGAACTCGAGATTGGCCCGGAATGGAATGTCTTGGAAATCGGACTAAGCCAGAAGTGGACTGCAATTGGACTCGGACTGCAACTGGACTCGGACTGGCGACAATTCCAGCCGATTCCATGATCTCAATAAAATGACTTGAAGATTGGTTCAGGCGCTATTGTTGTGTATACAAATGGTCACACATAGTCAACTAAATGACTGTATAGTCTAGAATAGAAAATTGACTCTTGACAATGAAGCTATAATTATATATAAATTGACTCTTGACAATGAAGCTATAATTATATATAAATTACACGTGTGAAAGATTATTAAAACCATGCGTATGATATTTTACATTGTCAAATGACTCCGGTCGGACACACAAGGGGCTCGGAATTGGGGCTATACTGGAAAGAAATTGGCCCGGATTCAGGTTAGGTGGACTCGGATACAGCCCTCCTTCGTTTCACTTAAAAAGGTACAACTGTCTTGACTACATATGAAAATTTCTGAGGAAGTGTAAAGTGCCTATGAATATTACTGGCATCTTTACTGAAACTATCAATACAGTGGCTATGGAAATAGTCATTATGAATGTAAAATCCGTTAACGCGAAAGTAAGTTTTTAATTCAACTTATCATGCGCGAAAAAATCAATTTCTTGCGTGGTCGCAAACCTGCATAACACCTCCCATAATCGAATGCTTATGTGGGATTATATAAGATCACCTTATTAGAATTTGGCCACAGCTCACAAACCAAAATTTCAAAATTACTTTATCTTGTGATTAAAATATCATCACAGAGGATCGTCCTTGCATCATATTTCTTTTATTAGTTGGCCCAGTTTCATCCAACTGTTAAAGCAACGGTGTCCATTAAATAAAGGGACAATACAGTGGCATAGCTAGATGGGCCCGGGCAGGAGGGGCGGTCCCCCCAAAAAGCCTCCGAAGGCCTCTGTCAGAAATTTGTAGTCTCTGTCGGAAATAAATCAAAAACAATTCATTTGAAACACTTTCAACACTTCTTATGTTTTTAAGCAGAATTGCACATCAAAATGGTTACTGACAAGACCTGGAAGTGTCATTAAGGCAATCTCGGAGATATTTTAATCTAATTTTTTTCCGCGCGCTACACGCCAGATGATAGTGGCGCTACGCTTAGATAGTACATCATTACTTCAAGATAATAATCTGTCCGAAATTTTTTGCTTGTGCCCCCTTACAAATATCTAGCTACGCCACTGGGCCAATAATTATTAAAATAGATTCCCGTCAATATACATCATGTGTTACAAACTCAAGATATTCTCACAGAATTATCAAAGAGATCTACAACCAAATATCATAATAAGTTTTTTTACAAATTTTAAGAGAAATTAACCAGAATGATCCAAAATAATATTTCGTTATTATGTGGTGACTAAATTTCCCTTAGCGTGTTTATCAAATTAATGCAACACCGATTCAAAAAAGAGTTGATATTGGTGGTGTGTGTTAATAACGAGTGAAGCTTATAATGTGTACCTACAATCTAAAAATAATAGAGTGAGATAACCTATAGAGGGATTTCAGTCACGTGACTTTAAACAACTAGACGCAATTTTGAAGGGCAAGATCGCGCGTCTTTTTTGTTGTGACGGGCACGCGTCCATTGTGTCACAGTAGTATCTATGGTTATGCCGTGCGCGTGTGCTGTAAATACGCTTACTGCGTGTGTGTTTTGCCCTTCAGTGTTTGGAAATCCATTGCGCGTGACGTCACATGAAATCCCTCTATACACTGCATAAGTACAGGTTACATAATCAGAAAGAAAATTCACAAAATGTACGGAGAAGAGTTTCCCCATAAAGACCGTCCAAGAGCAGGTGCGTAGTCAGGATTTTATCTTAGGGGGTTGTTGGAGTGTGACATGGGAGGAGTCTATCCCCCTCCCCTTTGGATAAAAACCCGCTTTTTTAGGTTCCCGGATGCGAAATGTGACATGTTTGTGCCTCAAACGTAATAAAGTTTATAGTTATCATTTTTGAAATTACGTACCGTATAATATTAACACTGATGAAATGCCATGCCATAAAAAGTGACAGTAATCAAAACTGAACCAGACAGTCGCGTAGCTAGATATTTTTTGTGTGGGGGGGGGGGGCAAAAGCCAAAAATTTCGGATAGATTATTATCTTGAAGTAATGATGTACTGTCTAAGCGTAGCGCCACCATCATCTGGCGTGTAGCGCGCGGAAAAATAAGATTAAAATATCCCCGACATTGCCTTAAATGACACTTCCAGGCCTTGTCAGTAACCATTTCGATGTGTAATTCTGCTTAAAAACAGAAGAAACGTTGTAAGTAAACCCCTAAGAATATAATTTAAGCTACTAATTTCCGTTATAAGAATTTTTAATTAAGGTGTTAAAATTTCCGACAGAGACTAGAAATTTCCGACAGAGGCTTTGTGGGGGGCGACCGCCCCCCGCCCCCTCTAGCTACGCCACTGAACTGAACCACAATTTTTTACTCAATTACTCTCAGTAAGAAAAAATCTCAAGTGGCCCAATTGCGGTGATGTATAAAACAATTTTCTCGACCAAGATTATTGAACTGGTATAAGAAGAATTTTCACAGGCGGAAATTCAGTCTTCTCGGCTTCCTCGCTGAGTCAGTGAGGATGACTTCTGCGCTGACAGGAACATCTCCATAAATATTCAGAAGTGCTAAACCATTCAAAGGTTCTTGCCCAGTGGTTTTGCTCAGGTACGTCCCCCAGAACCCCCCCCCCCTTATCTGCGCGCCTGTCCGAGACAAAAAGAGACGGTGCCGCTAATGTAGATCAGGGTGCCTAAGAGTCCCTACCCCGCGTGACGGACGAAGTTCTTTCGTTCAGCTCATCGCTGCGAAAAAAAATCAAGGACGGCAGCCTGAGAGGGGGGGGGGCAGCCACAGAGGCACTACGCAGGCTGAAGAGTCCTCTGCTTTGATGTTCGTTTATCCTAATACACTTATTAATTGTATCTATCAATGCACCTACTATATGACCCACAATATGACCCGGGACATTTACATCTGCTGACGCAACACTGCATTAAAAAATGTTTGCAGTGTATAGTCCACCTCAGTATAATTAAAGACTGACTATGTTTGGCAATGACGGACCTCTTTAAGTACGATGCTTAAAGGCTCTTAATGCCTCTTAATATCAGAGAATCTGTTAGGTTTGAAAAAACGTAAACAAATTGTGTTAAAGGCATGGGCGCCAATCTCTGTTAGAGACTGTGGGCGAAAACACGCCAATTACATCGCGGGCGCCTTAAGGTCCTTGGTTGGGTCCAGGGGGGTCGAAGCTCCCCACTTCTAGGATGCTGATAAAATTGTAAGCACTAGAATAAAGAATATAACTATTTATAAATGGCAATGGACGCTCACTGAATAGACCATAACTTAATTGCAGTTTGCGATTTTTTTTCAAAAGAGCATAAGTAGGACTAACGGTAAGTCAATTTCTGCATGATACAAAGGGTTTGATGGTAGGAGAGGGTGGATGATGTAGAAGTTCTGTGGGATTTTGCAAGGATTGTACTAATTTTTTCTTAGGAAATTTGTCATGAGACAATAAATTAGGAGAGACAATTAATTATATAAATGGAGAAGGGCGAAGCAATAATGATCACGTTAGGGTTTATACCGGATGCGCGCCAAGCATATCATTTTAAGACCTTTGAGTGATGTTTTTCTTCATTTTACATAGAATTTGCCCGTATATACAGACAGCAATGGATACGAGCTGACAAACTGAACAGACGTAAAGATCGCACTTTGTTCAGTTTTTCATATTGGAGTTATTCGCACTAATGGCCAGACGATTTCTTCATAATGCAGCTGGTTTGAGGGTGGTATGGATGGTATAGGGTTGCATAAGATTTTCCAAAAATTCCACACACGTTGTCCAACGGGAATTAATAGTGAGAAAGTTAGCGCCAAAAATAACATTTTAAAGACAGTTTAGTAATGATTTTCTTCTTTTTACATAGCTTTTAACGATCTGCAAACAGCATTGAATACGCACTAAAAAATAGTCCTAAAATCGCAGCTTGCTCATTTTTACATCACAGCCTAATTCTGACTATAAAGGCTAGTCGATGTCTCCATGATGCAGAGGGTTTGGGATGATAGAAGTTGCAGAGAGTTTTGCAATAATTCCAGTCACGTTGACCTACTTGGTGATAAATGTGGACATTTGAGTATTATTGGAGTTGACATATCATGCATGCGCACAAAGCGCGTCCAAAAATAGCATTTTAAAGACATTTTTAAAATGTTTCACTTCATTTTACGCTGAAAGAGTAATTTATTATTAAAAGATTCCCCTTTATTGCGATCAGTTCATAATTACCCATATACATGGGGGAGCGGGTAATGGGTTTGGAGTCTGGGGAGCGACCTCACGGCATCCCCCCCCCCCGCAATTTGTGTCACTGGTTAAAAGTCATTCCTTATGTTTTAAAACCTAGGACTGGTGCTTTCCCCCATCTCTTAAAGATAGCTAGGGTTATCCCTGTGTCTAAGAAAGGAAGTGTTGGTATATTTTGTAATTACCGTCCTGTTTCTGTACTGTCCTAGTTTTCGAAAATTCTGGACAGACTAATGTTTAACCGATAACATACTCTTTTTTTAGAAAAAAAAAAGAAATCAAAAATCGGAGTTGACATTAGCTAGCGCTCCGGATAAACTTTATTCTGCCGTTCAGCACAAACGAAACTCGAGTGATGTGTTTTTTGTTGGCTATAGACAACATAGATCACTTGTTACTCTTCTAGAAAAAATATTCAAGCGGTTCAGCTTACCTCTGGATCAACCATTTTCTGACTTCACAGCAACAGTTCATTTTCTGAATGGAAAAGTGGTGTTCCCCCGGGGTCCTTTTCCGTACCTTTAATTTTTACAACCTATGAAAATGATATTTGTAATCAGCATAAACTTGCGTTCTACACCGAAATAGTCCATTTTACGCTTTACAGGCAGATGTTTACGCCCAAATTACTTCTTCCGTCGTAAAAGAAAACCACCAGGTCCCAGAATTTACGGCCGCTGATTTGTGAATTTGACTCAAGTACCATATAGCGATTTACGAATTCGAGACTTACGACCAAAAAACGTGGACTGGCATAAAGATATGAAAATCTACCACCAAATTTACGTCCATTTATTTTAAGAAACGTAAACGATGTTTGTATTGTATCTTAGTCTTGTTCCTTGGTCCTTTTTGCAGATGACATTAACAGTTTTTTTTTCACAGACAATAACTAAAACTTTGAGAACAGATTGAGAATAGATTCACAAATGGTTTATGACGAACAAATTATCTTTGAAAGTAAATAAGACTAACTATAAAAGTTTATGTTGTTCACCACAGGTAGAAAAAGTTATAAATTTTGGTATATGCATAAATAATGTTCCCCTACTAAAAGTGAATTGCACCAAATGTTTAGGAATAAACACGTTCAGCTGCATGCACTCTAAAAATGGTCTGATCAAAGGAATCTGGTCAAAAATTTGACTTGATAAGGTTAAAAATGAACCAATTCTGATCATTTCTGAGATAAATTTGGTCAAATAAATGATCAGATTTCTGTTGGGTGCCCCTCTGATCAGATTTGGTTCCAATTTGACCAGACCTCTTTCAGAGTGTGTGTCGACCCAAATTTCAAGAGTTCTTGCCGTTCACGCCCAAAAGGGTTTTTAAGAACACTTCCTTTCGCAACATAACTTTCAATTTAATGATGTTTACTTTAACCCTAACTTGCAAATGTTGCGTTGTGATGAAACAAATGAATGAAATGAAGGTGTACAGACATTGACACACCTTGACACATATCGTGTTAATTTTGTGACCAACCAAAGGTGAAATTGACATACCACTGTGTCACGTGTTTTAGTGGACATGAAGCAGCCATGACGCGTGCGTCACTGGTTCTTAGGGTTGATCGTCTATACGTTAATTTAGCTAGCATGAACGTGAGGGTTGATAACTTCGAAACTGGAAACTCTGACAATTTTGAGTTCTAAGCTTCCAATATTTTATGCTTAAAAGTAACTGTCATTTCTAACAGAAATCATGATCAGAAAGGGAAGGAAGAGTGATGCACCCCACCCCCACCCCCTCAAAAACACACACATACACACATACACCCCCACACTATCTATGTGACACCAAACGTTTCCTGATTTGACAACTTAAACTGCTAACTTACACCTCACGAAAATGAGAAATCAACCCATCTTCAACAGTTTTGGTACTACATCACGCCCCCATTTACACAACATATACATACATACAGTAATACATTTCACATTGCACCCACCTTCCCTGTCTGTGTCAAACTACAGCATAACGTATCACATTTGTTGTTCACGCTATGAAACACGGCGTCAATTTACAAAACTGATTAACGGCTGTATTTAGGGTCACGTTTCATAGCGACGTTCATTGAATCAAAACAAGTAACAGATAGACAATTGCATTAAGAGTACCGTTATACCCCTAATCAAGCACTAATTATTAACTTACTGTTTGGTAAAGTAAATGAATGGCTTGGATCAAGAAGATAAGAACCAGTTCCGCGACACACTTATCAACAGATTTGTCATATATACTTCCCAGACGTGCCAGTCTCGACCGTCCAAGATACCAGTTTCAAAAAGTGCCATTGAAGCTATCGTTTCCAAAGTTACTATCTCAACAAAACAATATTCTCTCATATCGCCTCGTAAGTGTTAAATTAAAGTGAATTTAAGTTTAACGGTTGTAATATTGAGTAAATCTAGATAAATATATACCACTTAGACTACAAACAAAGAAAAGAAATGTATATTGGAACCAACTTCTAATCAGTGTCTGTTAACTATTACGGATAACCTCGAACATTACAACTTGCAGGATGTCAGCCTAACCTTCCTTTGGCACCATCAACTAAAACTTAAAAATCTCCTCCCATTATTTCGCATGATAAGTCGTGACTACACTGGCGTCGGGAGGGAAGGCCACTTGCCCATGTCCCCTCCTCTACCCGTCCCACCCCATCGTAATGTTAACATAGTGTGCGTAACTCGCGATATTTTGTGGTTTTGCAAGATGCCCCTCGGATAAATTCCCCGTACGCAGTTGTTCTTGATGTTCAAGAATATAAGTACGGCTTGCAGGGGCTGCTCGCGTGATATTTTCCTAGGACGAATGGGTCCAGTTGCAATTTTTAACCCTAACATGAGCATTACTTCTGTGGGAATTTTCAAAAATCGTCTCTTTTGTTCTGGGGAAAAATTCCGCAGGCCGCTCAGTAATGCACGAAATTCAACAATCCAATAACAAAACTTCTGTCAAGGGATTCAAAGAAGCCGTACCTGAATTAGTGTACCCGGCTATTCTAATTGAAATTGGTATGACTGCAATTGCCTTTTAACTTTAACATTTGACAAAAAGCCCTAAAATCCTGTCTTTAGATCCAACTTACTGAGGTTGGACAATTATGATCACACAAACAAAATAAAGCCACAGACATGACAATATAGACAGATAGACAGAGGTGACCAAAAGTGTCGTCACCGCCGCGTTCGGCCCATTTTAAGCTTGCCAAAATGGGATACCGTCGTCTGCGTATTTGGTGATGAATCTGCAACATTTCAGACAATTATACACCACGAAGAACAGAAAATATGAAACTTCTTTTTGACTGTCGTTGACGTTTACCGAGCCTTTATTTTTCCAATTTTCATAAGTCATGGTGTCGCGCATGTCAGTGTATAGCAACTACTTAAAGACAGACAGTCATCACCCCAAAGTATATTTTTAGTGTATGTATATCAAAATTCTCAGTTGGTGACTGCTCTTTGATTGACATCAAAGTTTGAAAATTTGAAAGATGCAGAGTAGCTCACATTCCACACAAGGCAGAAAGAGTACTTTTATTACATTTTATAGCCTTGTATGCCCACCAGGACATGGCCTTAAGCAATAAAACAGGTTTATTCCTGCACAAGGAAGAGCCTCATACAGTTATGGGAGGAGCTAGAAGATGCATAGTTGAGAGAATTGGAACTGTCTGGGATCATGAAAATTCCCCTTTAAGTAAATCCAAGCTGCGATTCTTTGTAACCCTAGTAACGTGCACGTACGGTGCTGACACTAACTATTCGACGTTGTAGTTTTTATAGTGCACTATCCAGGCTGTCGATATTTACTTTGCAGCCAACTGCTTGAACGTTCTATTAAATTGCATAAAATACAAAAATGTTTCAAGAGTCAAGTTTCGAAAACTATATCATGTTGTAAGTGAAAAGTGCCTCCAGTTCTCTCTTGAGTAAGATTTTAGGGTGCGACACAACAAAATAGTGCTGTTTCATATATGATGGGTTTAAAAATAAGTAGACCTAAGGTTGAATGTAAAGAATATACATACAGGTTTATGTGTTATGAAATACACAATACGTTTGCTTTGAAAGGCATACTGATTAAGGTTGCCCAGTTAACATGGAGTATGCCGAAAGGAGTTCCGTGTTCTACGATGCTATAAATCATCATCAGTTTTGTGCAAACAAGCATACACAACCATTTTTGAGAAAAGGTATAGGCTGAGCACCTTTGCCAAAATTGTGGGTACGTTTGCCCGAAAATAGGTTAAATTTTGCCCCCAAATAGCAAATTTCTGCTGGTTGGTGGTTGTTACAGCCCCTAGCCTCCTCCCCTGCCACGTGCGCCTATTTCTACCTATATAATTACTAAAGAATTAAAGTCAGAACTCACTTTGGTCCAAAAATGGTGCCCAATAAATTCAAAATTGAGGCATCTTTAATATTCGTCCTTGGATTAGTCGTTCCTTCATGTTTGACTTTTTATAACCAGTAAAGGAATTTTCTAAACATATCTGAATGGACAACTTATTATGCTGTTTTTGCATTACATGTGGATATTTTACTTAACAAGCTTAACTAATAACAATAAAGACTTTTACCTCCTAAGTGACCAGCTTGATTTAAATTGAATAATCACGTGTTTGACCACTTGTTTTATGAAGGAATTTGCACCGGACTGTCCAGAATGGTATTCTCGTTTAAGTGTCTTAATCTGACAATCTTACAATCTGGCAATCTCTGTTTTAAATACGGCTGTCTGGTTGTATGCTTTTCGTTCTTTTGTCCAGCTGTAGGTGCGCGAAAACTTGACGCACGTACTTATGCAGCTTGTAAATGTTACTCTTAAAAATGGGTAAAAATTTCATCAACGCTGGTCACAAAACGTGAAAATGCTGAAAATGGGTAAGTTTGCCCAATAATTCGTGATTAATAGGTTAAACCTTTCTTTCTTTCCTTCTTTCTTTCCTTCTTTCTTTCTTTCCTTCTTTCTTTCTTGTTTTCTTTCATTTTATTTAAAAGTTAACATTTTTTACAGAACCCTTGTGAAGTAAACTCAGATGCCTAGTAAATTAGAATTAATTGTGTGACATGATGTGATTTAAAATGCATTAAAAATTGTTCTCACTTTCTGGCAGTATCTAAATCGAATAAAAAGGAAACAACACTCGCGACTAGTTGTACCGTCCAAGAACACAACGTAAGGTGATAGACTTATCACACCAATAGCTTTTTTATTCCAGTACATGACATATCAAGAGTAAATTGATAAAACATACATTTTATGTGTCTGAAGATAGTTACCTGTACCGTACTTGCCATAAATATTTCATCTGCTTTTAGCACGTTCCTATCAAAGTATGCATACTTCCATTCAGGATACGATAACTTTTTGTACTAAAAGCACAATTAAATTCAACCTGTCTTTGAGCATGTTTTTAACTTTTCTTCATAACAGCCTAAGGTTACATATATAATGATAACATCTTTTGTTTTGGGTCCTTAAAGGTAAAATGCTGTCACCCCAATCAGAGTGAGTATGCCCGGTCACTCTAGTTCATGACTGGCCTATTTTGATCGTGTGGCAATATTTTTGTTCGTGAATTGTGAAAATTCAAGGAGAATTTCTCCTTGTTTTACCTATTGTTTGTAATGGTTATGTTCAAAATGTTTTCAGAGTTGCTTGTAGTAATGCAATAAGAGGAGATTTGTAAGAGTTTGCTGATTTTCAAAGAAAATTTTGGGGCGACTGCCTATTGTCTTTTAGTGTTTATTACGAGTTTAATTAACTGTACCTTAGTATAACAGGCTATGAATTCATGGTCGCAATTTCTTCACCATCACCAGTTCATTCAGGTGAAACCGATAGGTTAAGGCCCGACGTGATTTTATCTGTTGATCGAAAATTTCTAAAGAAAGACAAATAAATGACAGTGAAATGCATCATTGATTCAGTAACCTTTTTACCTGCCACAGGGGAAGAAGTCAAGGCCTTAAATACATTAATTATACGAGCAATTGAGCACATTCAATGTTTCTCTCGAACGGATCAATGGCGAAGACTTAACGTTTGGCAGAAGGTATCTGCTAATGAGATTGATCGGGAGTATCTCATCATATCCCTCCTGGAGTCCTCAAAGGTCATCCCTATGACAATTGGACTCAAATGCATCCTTATATGTGAAGCAAATCATAACAAATAATTAATTGAAAACCGTCATTGGATTTCCTTACTTAGCTTATCGAACGTGCCGTGACTTCCTTCTCTTTTATAGTGAAATTATGACATTGTTCCCTTAAAGAATAACTCGTAAAAGTAGATGAAATTGGGACTAAAACAGTGAATTTTTTAATATCGTTCAGTTGCAAGCCTTGGACCGTTATTAATTTTGCCGAAGGTTTTGTGTGGGAGTCTTTCATGCTCATTATGTCGAGCAAAAAATAAAAGTTTTAAAGTATTTAATAAATTATAGACTATGACACATTCGTTAGGAAAAATGATCCTCCATTACTCAAAAATTTGTGTGTAGTAGTTATTTGAAAAATAACCATTCCTGTTTTTTCCATCTGCCTAACCGTCACTGGTATATATTATCACAAAGAATCGGAAAACATGTGAAATACAGCAAAAAACAAATCTAACAAATAAGAACCACAAGACATTACTCAAGTATTGAACAACGTCACTGATGATTCCTGTATTTATACCTTATTTTACTCTATTTCCGTCAAAATTCATTTTAGTTTTAAGCTTATTTTCAGTTAATGAATGAATCTATAACTTTGGTCCATTGTTCATCCCACAAGATGAATCTTGAAAACAGCCCTTCACTTCTTTCATCCTCTTCAAAGTGACTTTTTCGTATATTATCTGATATTTGATGAGCAGGCAAACCACTTGAACGGCCTTAAATACTACAATTGACATTTTCACTAAGTTCTATATAAGTCTAAGCTTTTCCTCTATTACCGGTTAACAGGTCTAACCTCGCTCTTCAGTCAAATAACAATGGAAGTAAAATCATTATTTGTCAGTTTGTAGCATCTGTTATCTTCTGACATTTTTCTTAATAGATGCCACCTCAAGTACCTGCCCGGACAAAGGATGGATCTTACGGCTGCATCCCCGCAGCAGGAAGTCTTGTAATCACATTCTCGTCCTCATGTGTGCCATTTTAAATTTGAACAACAGACTAAGTACTTTAAAACCTCGAGGGTTTAGCCAAGAATAATACAGCTCTTCTTTCCTGTTTGACTTCTTTCATCGGGGACTTTAGCATCTCTTTCGAAACTGATCAAGATTAATATTTGTCAAGGATCATGTGGGCTAATAGCTATCTATGCTTAGGGCTGTTACGTAATCAGAGAATTCAATTAGGTGCAGCCTTATAACTGTACAAAGCATCTGCACCCTAAATTTGATTTCACATTCGGTTATGAAAACACTTTTGATGAGAGAAAGTGGCATGTAAGATCTGAGCTATCAACACCCTTTCTATTGATGGAAAATTAAACTCTAGAACCTTCGATTCTAAAACCAAATTTACATAAAAAATCTTTCGAATGGTATTAACTATCTGATCATATTAGAAACAATCAGTCGGAAGACTCCTCTCTTAAAGTCTTTTAAAATGAAATAAGATGCAAGTAAGTGATATTATGCACAAGAAAGCATCATATATCCGCTCATTTTAAGAACTATAATTTGTTACGAAGATAAAATTCTACAAAAATATCGTTTTGCTTATTTTAATTAATCTCACATTTTGGTATTTCTTTGTCGAAAAGCAATCTTCGAAAAAAGACATAGACTTGCCTGCGAGGTTGACTTTATATTGCTTCTGCCTACCCTTGCTTGTATAAGAGTAATATCGATCAAATCTCCCGGGCAGGTTATTCACCACAATGTTAGAATGTGTTCATATAATATTTGAAGGTACCTAAAGTAGCATTATAAACCATACATGTTGTAAAGATCGAAAAGAAAGAAATCTAGTGGTTGAACTTCCATAATTACGACACATAGGCCTACTTGTGATGAAATAAGGTATAAAATGTTCAAATTATTTCACCTTAACTAGAAAAGTCAATTGAGCAATTATCTTTGATGCCACACATCTGTACTTCTCAGCAAACATGCCATAGACCCTTTTCCAAATAGAAATTACAAAGGATTATGGGATAGAGTTTTGGTGTGTGTGTCGTTTTTGTCAATGGCATTTTACTGTGGAAAATCGACGCCGTACCAAAACTATCCCACAATCCTTTGTAACTGTTATTTGGAAACAGGTCTATTGTGTACGTATTTGTTAAACCTAACTCCATTGTAACTTAAATGTTATTATTAATATCTACATGCTGTGTAGTATAGAATATATTTACAATATTTCAGTCCACTTGTTACAAAATTCTTTGCTAAAATTATTTGATTTTAGTTGGTCATCTCAAATTATTACGCTATCTGCTTTTTTGTAAGGTGGACAAATTTCGAAATTTGGTGCGAAAAAGGTCTATACGTTTTCCAGTGTAAAAACTTTTGTAAAGGGGCAAAATATCTCTAAATTAAGGTGCCTCGCTTAACGTTAATCCATATGACCAGTGATCGAGTCGCCAGTAGTAAGACGGAAGGAATGCGGTCGTTCAATTGAGGCATTTTCGTTATACCATAAAAACGTTACCGTTACCTTTGTTGAATAAAGGCCACGATTTGCAAGGTTGGGGCGGGGGGGGGGGGGGGAGCGAGCGGAGAGGTAACTTCCTGTGCCCTTATGGCAAGCCTCCTATAGATCTTCAACGGAATGAGCTATGAAGATTGGTATTGGACCAATGGTTGTCAAAGTTCAAACTCTTGGATAAATATTGCAAAAAAAAAAAATAGATTTGAGATAAACTTAAACTTGACAAATAGCAACCGTGTAACATAGAGTTGACGTATAGCAAGTAACAATCAGTACTGCTGGGTGGTCTTTATTATAATCTATTAAACAGTCTCTGAGTGGCGACTTCGTTTAAAAGAAAGACATTTTGAGAGTAATGTCCTCCCAAATTTCACTCATTACCCTAGCTATATCCACTTTCAGAAATGCCTATGACAGTATGATGGATCCCTGTACAGGGGTTTCACCGACGTCACGCGATCGCTCGTCCCTTTGTTTTTGAAGGGCAGGCGTCCTTTGTGTCATTACAGTATCCATGGTTATGTCGTGCGCTTGTGCTGTAAATACGCTTACTGCGTGTGTTTTGCCCTTCAGTGCCTGGGAATGCGTGACGTTACATGAAATCCCTCAAGGCATCAAGTGCGCCTCTTAACATATTCCCAACAATAACAAAAAACAGCAACAATAACAACCCTAGATGTTGACTATAGTCAACAATTAACGAAGCCCTTCACGCCAGTGATTCTGTATACAGAATCACTGGCGTGAAGGGCTTCGTTAACTGTATATTCATGAACAAGGCCGAATATTTTCTGTTTTTATAAGTATTTGATTGGGTCATAAATGAACGAATGTCTGTTGATAAGTAATAAGGCATTAATGTCTACCACAAACAAAGTCCGTCGCTCTGCCCAGGAAGGGAAGCAAAAGCTCGAGTATTAAAACTGTATTTAGGGAACTTCAATTTGAACTGTTAGGATAAGCTTCCGTCCACGATAGGTCAGCTTGAGCTTTAAAGACAGATACTCATCACCCCAAGAATGACTTTTACTTGGGGGTAAGCAAAAGTCTCAATTGGTGACTGCTCTTTGATTGACATCAGAGTTACAAAATTCAAAAAATGCAGAGTAGCTCATATTACACAGCATACACTCAGAGAGTGTTCCGATTACACATTAGGGCCTTGTGTGCTCACCAGGATATCACCTGGAGCAATAAACTAGGTCTGTGTCTGCAGAGGGAGAAGCTAAAGACAGTTGTGTGGGCCGAGTTTAAAGTAACCTAGGTGGGAGAATTGGAACTGTCTGGGATGATGAGTAGCATATCTGTGTCCAATGGTTGTATTCATAGCTTCAGTCAAGAGAAAAAAATCGGTTAAAAGCATGTTCTGGTGACCAAATGTGATGTTTTAGAAAAATGCAGACTAACTCTCTGTAGCAGGCAGTGAAAACTCCGTCTTAATAGCATCTTGCATTTGGAAGATACTAATTTTTGAAGAAATGATGTATTTACAGCTTCCGCAATGTATGAAGGGAAATATGTGATGTCATCTCAGCATATTGATTAGACATAGCCTTTGTATTTCTTTATAAATTTGATACCACTACATTGAATATTCCATAATTTTGTGTGCTATAGCAGTGTGGAACAGTTTTGAACTATCCCTACAAGAAAAAATATAGATACATTCTAACTGTATCAAATTTCAGGAAACACAAGATATTCAGTTTAGAAAGAATAAAAAAGGAATCTGAAGCAATTTGCCCACTTGGTATCACATTTTGTGGCCTTGAGGAAATCTTGAGTTATTCCTTGACAAAAGTAACCAATCTTCAAGAAGGGATATCTTGAGTTAAAAGTGAAGTGTCGGTACGGGGTTTGGATAGCATGCTACGAAAAATAATTTTCTCCCATATAACGCCCAACAAAATGGTACCAGTGTGCAACTTCGTCTGAAAATATTTCTTTCACGATCCACCCAGAAATGAGAAGTTAAGTAAGCTATACGTAATGCAATAACAAAGTGCCGTAGGGTTGAAAAGTTTAAGGAAGTGATTCTGCCGGATACGGATGCGAGAGTTATCCATTCTCATAAGTGAACTGGGCCTGGCTGGATTCGGGGTTACAGTCTCTCCCTCATTCGGGCCCAAAATTTCTTGGGGGGGGTACGCTCTTTTTCGGAAAAGTTGTGAAAACAAAACCCTAAATTTGGGCAAAGTGCTCTGTTTCCCACCCTTCATGGTCACTCTGATTTACTGCATGCTTGTTATATATGCTAACATGAATGATTTGTTTGGGCATAACAAAAGCATTCTTTTACCATTTGTAACATTCATTACGGAAAGATCTTGTTTTTAACTTTTTAAACACTTCCTTTACCAAATTTTAAGTTAAAGGTTTTAAGGCTTTTACAATTGATTTATCGTTTCATGGAAAATGTCCATGGATAATAAAGTGAATTCTAATTTTTCCGACTGGCTGGATGATTTTACAACTTAATGGCGGCGCGTAAAATTGCACCTTCCTTTTTGATGCGCCCTTTTTATGTTGACAACTTCTCTAATCTGCTGTTGAAGTCCGTCTTCAATTATTCTAAGGTTATGGAATTATGGCTTCCTGTACTTGCTAAAGTACTTCTTTTTAAAATGTTGTTTTTTATTTGTTTCGGTTTGCCCTATTTACCATACTTTACCATTGGATTGGGTTGAATTGTTCAGTGGCGGATCCAGAGGGGGGGTCGCCGACGTCCGGACCCCCCTCAAATTTCCCAATTTGCCCTTTTTCAAAATTGTTTTTTTTTCACACTAGCCTAACAAAATAAAAAATAAAAAAAAAACCACGACAGTTTGACAGGTAATGACAGTTGTCCATTTCCCAGGAGATTTTGGTTACCCCCATCCAGTATCGATCAATCCACCCGTAAAAGTCTAGCCATGTATCGCAGAAACTTTCAGCAATATGTTTGACTATGGTAGCCTGTATTGCCCGCCCCGAAACACGAACAGCGCAATCGTTTAATAGAGGATGTGACTACAGTATGTCTTACTGCCTGCAATGGAGTAGGGAAAAACATGCCAGTGAGCCACAACTGCAAAAAAGGCCGCGGCCGGCCCGACTTAAACCGGTTGGTTAGAAACTGAGCCGTAAAACCTCATCTAACTCTAACTCTTACTGCCTGCGTGACAGACAGGCATTCTAATCACTTTTTCGCTTGGAACCATGTGTGGCGTGCTTGGGCTTTCAAAGTAATACAGTAAAACGCGCTGATATTACGTCATACTCACTAGCTAGCGCTTTATGCAAGGTATTACTACTGAGTTCTAATATTGATTCCAAAAGGTCACTGCTAGTCTTTTGGTCTAACAAAATAATGATCTGTTCACACTCCCTAAACGCTACATCTACGAAACCTTCCCTCTACCCGCTAGTATCCCTCCTCTCATGAACACGATATGATATTCATGGTCTGGAATTACTCTCTTCATTTATTAGTGTTGCCCTAGTGATGGGAATAAAAAGCCAATCTTAGTTTAAAGTCCACAGTCAAGAGTTGACCAGAAGTCGCAATGGACGAATCGGTGTTTGTTTCATTTTAAAAATACTATATGAAATCACCACCAGGTCATATAACGCAATGCTACTCGGTTCAATTTTTTGACGTCTTTGGACAGATGACAAGTCTGCTGTCGCAAATAAAAAGCAAACATTCGACTTCAGTCATCTGTTTTGACAGAGTATTTTTGACAGAGTATTTTTGACAGTAGCGCAGCAACTATATAGGAAACACAACATACAGTATTTGAACCCCCTCCCCTAGTCGAGATAGCGGTGGCGCCAGGTGAAGGAAGGGTTCATGCCCCGTCGGGGAAGGCTGACCAACTATCGGGGAAGTTTTACAGGTTCGTCGGGGAGTCCTAGTCGAAAGTATGCAGTCCCCGACGACAACTAGTCGCCCCGACGGCTTACCTGTTCTTTGCCCTTAAAAGGATAATTCCTCTAATAAGAACCCAAATTTTCGGCGCGCTACGCGCGATGTAGAGTCACTCTATTTTCTTCAATAGTTCCATTCCGCAAAAGCAGGATAGCACAAGTCTTGTCCACCTTTACAAGTAACATATAGGCAGAGTACATAGTATATGTAAAGTTCGTAACTATCATCCCATATCGCAAAGCCTAGTTGGTGTTCTCTTGTGTGTGTGTGTCATGCGGTAGAGTCAGTTGGTGAGTGACTTACGGAGCAAAGTTTGGCTATTTTATCTTGTAGTCCAGGTGGTTTCGATACAAATGTATGTTACACCCGATACGGTCTACAAACCCACAGTTCGTTTTTCGTTTCGTCATATATTTTATGTGTTAGCCTATCAAACATGTTCCCCCGCTTCGCGCGCTTTTCAATTTCACGATCCAGATTCAAAGAACACTATCAGTGCGCAACTCGGATCTTGAAGTATTAACTGATATGATGCAAGATATGCCGGCAATAGCATGGGATAATGAGGCTCGTCCATTTGCCCTTCTCATCATCCCCTCGAAATAGGGAATGTCGGAACTAATTGGGGTAACTGACATGGCCCGGCCCCCTGTTGGAAAATTCTGCCGCCACACATGGTCGATTTACTTATTTTGGCTTTCATAAGGGTAATTTCTGGGATAAAACCCAAAATTTTCCGTACGCTTTGTCCACTCTTCCTCAGTTCCGTTATACTTATAGCTAAATGTAGTACAAACCCTTTCCACCTTTTCAAGTTAATAAGTAGAAATACATGGATTTATGTATACATGGATTTATGTAAATGTCGGAAATTGAATCGCATTTCGCTAAACCTGGTTAACGTTCACTTGCGTCTGTCGTACGGTACGGCTAGTGACCCGAGGAGGGAAGTACAATAAAGTTATGCACGACAGGGCCTAACTGTCCGGACAATTGTTCTATATAAGCTTTAAATTAATACAAATTCTTATCAGTGTAGGCTTACCCCAAAAATTTTCGCGCGCTTCGCGCGCTTTGCATTTTCACCGTTTAGATTCCAGGTTTTGATTCCAGTTTTTGCATGTCTCTTGGTTTATCCTTTCTTTGTCAATATGCCGTAAATTGTATAATCGCTGACGTTTATGGGAACCAAAATTTAAAAAATGAATATGCCCTTTTTATGTTGGACCCCCCCCCCCTCAGAGAAGACCCTAGATCCGCCCCTGTTGTTTCTTTACCTAAAGAGTATGTGAATTTTCAAACTTTGTATGCCCTTGATGCAGTCATAAGATCTTGGAAAAAAAGTTTCATGCAAATTTTAAAGAAAACAAAACATTTTTCATCAATTTGGAGTTACGACATGAAACTTGCTTGCATCAACCTTATTATGGGTAGAAAATCTGTAAAATTTAAGGTTTTAATATCTCGAGAGCCTGCACGAGGATATGATTGAAAATTTAACTAATGCTTGTGGATAAAGTTAAGCTTCTTAAAGTTAAATTCTATAGATTTGCGCAACATTCTTGTAATTGAAGGAACAAACTTTTGTACTTGTCCTCGTAAAATATACAACCGTTTGCGTAGATATTGGGGGACCTTGCGCAAGCTCTCACCCCCACAAGTCTCGCTCCCCCAGAAGCCCTTCACTGGAAATTCAAGGTTGAAAAATTATAATAATTTGGTATTTGGAGCCCCCATGAAATGGTGGCGCCCTAAGTAGGTCTCAAACTGACTACACACCACTGAACAGATGTGTACTCATACCCGCAGTCAGTCTAGAAGCCAAAGACAATAAAATTGTATATACTGAATACTCATGACATTGAACTCATAAAAAGTCTCAGACCTATACTCTTTTGTGTCCTTACTCATGATTGGATATTTGAAAGCTAAAAATAAAAGACATAATCATTAGCCACCATGTTATAGCAATCATAATTATTTTTCACCTGTTTACAGAAAGGGTCGTGAAGGGAAGATAATTCTATGTAAACATCAAGTAAGGCAGCTCCCTGATCAGCTGATCTTATGAATTTTAAGAGAAAATGAGTTATCCCAATGTGAATGATCCTAATACATGTATGGTACTCTAATACCATAGACAACCTAGCTCCATCCTACATAACTCAACTTCTTGTTTTCTACTCCCAGACACCTTCCGGTTTAAGATCAGCTTCCAAACATCTCTTGGCTGGGACAAAAACTCCTAGGTCCTGGGGTGATAGATCTTTCTCTGTTGTTCCTCCCCGCCTATGGAACAGGCTTGCTGAACATATACGTTGCAGTCCAACCTTACAGATTTTCAATTTGACGAACATTGCTTTTTCTCATGAATTCATTTAATTATTGTTTTGCTTGTATTTCTGTGTTTTATTTTGTATATATTTTTTCGAGCCCTGCATACACCATGAGCGCTTTTTTTGCGGAGTTGTGCGCATTATAAATTGCTAGTTACTATTATGTATTCATTCATGTAATCACGTGTTAGAATGTGTTATAACTGAATTGCTTAATTAACACAGAATGACTACTTCCTTTTGCTTTTATATTCAATATTTTTGTCAAGAAACATCACCAAGACTCTTGTAAAAGACATTAAAAGACATCTGAAATAATTTACCGTAGCTAATATTTCAAAATTAATCTGGGGCGTCTGCATATTCCCTTTAATGAGGGGAGCGGGAATACTTTTCCTGTTTTAATACTGCCGCAGATGTATGTACAGAGAAGTCAGTATCCTTGAAATCGCGAAAAATCTCCGTGGCAATATTTTACTCTCGCGATCATAAACCCCTGCTGAAATTTCTGATTCGATGATGATGATGTTAACTCATCGTTCCCCTGGGGAGTCGAGAGGCAGTGATACAAAGCTTGGTGCCAATTACGTGGGATGATAGTTACTAGTTGCTTATGATTGCTGCATCTTATTGGGCTTCCACGTTTCGGCTGTAGGCAGCCCGCTGAGAGGTTGGTAGGTTATCTTGTTGTTCTAAAAGCTTTATCCTTTAGCCGATGGTCGTACCACACATGGGATTGCTTCCCTGTAAATAAAGGATCTCGACTTGAGGTTTTGATTGACAAGCTGAAATGGAAATAGATACATCAAGAGATGAAGAAGTTAAGTATGGAGTGATGAGTAACGATTTGTCTGGCCTCTGTTCGTTAAACACAGCGCACGCAGCAACTCTATTGTTCAGCGCAACAGTGTAGCCGTATTTCTAAACTGTTCATTACCGCTCTCATCAAGGTTACCCCATAAAACGTTTTCTAGGGCCAAATTAATGAACAGCTAATAGGTTAGAGCTTGTCACAACCCATTGCTCTTCAATGGCCATCAAATTCCCTAATTCAGTTGACTGGAAGTTGTCAAGACGAGAAAGCACCCGTGAATGTTCAAGAGGTTAGACCCCATGGAGTGTAACATTTGCACCGATGAGTACAGACGTAACACCGTTTTTCTAAATTGGTCATCAAAATGTATGATTGACCATGTGACTATCTGACGAGGCGATGGATGGGTGGGGAGCTTAATGAAGCATAAAAGATGCCAAGAAGTTTCAACATATGGAGGTGAATAAAGGTAAACTGGGACGACAATACTAAACTGAATCGACAGTTGCCAATTTGCAACCCGATAGAATAGGGTCACTCTACTGCAAAATGTTATAACCCTAATAAGCAAGTTGGGCTGGTTGTGGGTTAACCTCCGTAGCAGACACGGATACGTACCATAGGCTAGTGTTGGACAGATTATCGATATTCATTATCAGTATCGGCCGATATTTCCCATTTTCGAACTGTATCGGTATCGGTAACATTTATGGATAGTTATCGTCCTATACGTCATGGAAATGGTACACTGTTTGAGTATTTTTGAATTCAAGTCCATATATTTAACCTCATCAAAACGAACGCCACTTAGTTGTGATGCAGTAGCCTATGACAAGTACGGAATGCTTATTTCCCAAATATCGGTATCGGATCGGCATTTGTCGATACTGAGAATGCAATATCGCAATCGATAATACCGGCTACTCGGCAATATCGGTACAACACTACATGGCATTGGCCTTTATTACATTATGACTAGGGAGTTTGCCACGTGCTAGTCCGCAGAGCGGACAAAGTTTTTTTTCGTACAGCTTATCGCTATGAAGAAACGATATGCCCCCATGGCGGCAGCCACACCGTGGCGTAGCCACGGAGAGCCTTGGAGAGCATGCTAATGCATGAAGCCTGCGCAGCGGCTCCCTTTGGTACCGCCCACCCTGATTTTCTCAGCGATTAGCAGATTGCAAAACTCCGCGAGCAATTTCCAGTGAAGCTACCAATGGGTAGATCCCCTCTAGTCAATCAGAACCATTACCAACAGACTGATTTTTTATATTCTTTGAGCAATATCATTATTATTGGTATTCTGAACTTAGTTCTCATTTTTAGTGACATATGTGATGATATTCCATGAACAAAATGTTATCCAATTAAGAGAAATACACGGTACCTATTAAGCCTACTTCAGCGGGGACAACTCGATATTCATAACGTTTTTTAGTCATAAGGGTCATTGTTCATAAGGTTCTGTAGTCATAAGGGTCATTCTTTCATAAGGTTCGTTATTCATAATAAAAGAAATGGCTCACTATTCATAAGGTTCGTTATTTATAATAAAAGAAAGGTTCGCTATTCATAAGATTCGTCATTCATAATAACAGAAAGGGGAGTTCGCAATCCATTCGTTATTCATAATCGCAAAATGGATTCGTTATTCATAATAGAAAAAAGGTTCGTTATTCATAAAGGCAGAAAAGGTTTGATATTCATAATGGGGGAAAGGGTTCGCTATTTATAATAGGAAAAGGGGTTGGTTACTCATAATAAACAGGGGTTTTACTTCATAATAAAATGTAAGGTTCATTATACGTAACACACAAGGGTCAGGGAGGATCAAGGGGTCTTGAGGTGCGGATTTCAGAATAACGAATTTTTCTTCCATTTTACAGGCTAAAATGGGCTTTCTATTGCCATTGGGGATAGAGAATTCTCAGTTTCATATTATGAATAAAGAAAAGTTTTCTCTATTATGAATATCGAACCTTTTCTCCTCTTATGAATATCGAACCTTTTTTGCCATTATGAATATTGAACCTTTTTTCGATTATGAATATCGTACCTTTTTTATTATGAATAGCCAATTCTTTTTTAAATTATGAATAGAGAACCTTATGAATAATGAACCTTTTTTATCCTTCATTTCTATGAAATAACGAATCTTTTGAACAATGACCCTTATATGACTAAAAAACCTCATGAATAGTGGATAGACCCCCTTCACGCGCACAATATGATAAAACAACACTGTAAACAAAACATTTTCCATTCTTTACTCAACTTACTGAATGGGGCATACTTTATATAACAACAAAATGAATATAGGAATTTACAAAGCAGACAAGTAATTTCTTTAATCTTCCAAGCTGTAGTTGAAAAGTTAGATCATTTTCTTTCAAACTGCATCTCACTTTACATTTACATTTCTCCTAGACACGGAGCAAAAACCTGGAGGCAAATTATCGTCCTTGCCGGGGCCTAAGAACAATTTCTCCTCCTGGAATAAAGTATTAGCCGACCGTCCTACTGTCTTCTCACCCTTCAACGTAAATATTATCTTTTAACGTGTCGGGTGGAACACTGCAGGGTGAATAATTAGGCTTTCTTCAATCCTTTCACATTATCTTTAAGATCCATTTTCAGTTCCTCGAAAACAGAGACAACAAAGACACACTGTTATGTACTGTTCATCAGATCGTGGGTTTCTATACCACCTATTACGGTATATGAATAAATACTTACATATGCGGTATATCTATCACGTGTAGCTTTAAAATGTTTACATTAAAAGAAAAAATTGATCCTATTAATACTTAAGTTGCGAACCATTATACTAAGCTATTTTAGAGATACAGATGTGTATAGTATTCCCCCTTTTTTCTCTAATTCAGAATACCTTTGTCTAAATTGTTAAAACAATAAGTGAAGCGGTATAAAGAAAAGCAATGAAGTTAAAATTTCTACATGTTTTACTATATCAGTGAATCAAATTACACAAAGGAAACAAATAGACTGATCTGTTTCAATTACGAGCCTATCAAAAACATGCTCTGAGAAAGTCCAAGCGCGGATCCAGGGCGGCAACTGGGGGCAGTTGCCCTCATAACTAATCTGGCGCCCCTTAATACAAGAAAAATGCCCCTCCTACGTCCTAAGAAATTAAATAAAACTACCACTTGCTGGCGCCCCCCTTTTCAAACTGCCCACCCCCCATGAGCTAGAGGTTGGATCCGGTCTTGTGAGAACGAATGACATGCAGAAGAAATGTTGAACGACTAGCACCGTTAGGAAATAAAGGATTATGCTTCTTTTACAAAACTGAGGTGTATTCTTGCTTAAAATATTCTTTCGTAATTTATGGCAGGTAAAACAGAGTTTGGCATGTTAAACTTGTTTTAACAAGGATGACGAAGACTGAAGTACCCTTACCCACTTACAATGCTTTTCTCGCCCTTCTTATTCATTAGCTTGAATATATAGGTCTTACAGCAAGGAGGCTGACATGGGAGCTGTAGCCCCCTCCCCAAAGAAAAATCTACTCAGGCAGCACAGTTTTTCTTGGACAAAAAAGGCTCAGCCCCAGAAAAATATATTCCAAACGCTTTGACAACTAGGCAATACGTGATCTCATTTCAGTTGATGTTTTTTCGAATGATGGATGGTGTCAAGAACTTATCTACGATAAATCTATTGATACCTACTGCACAAATGAGTAAAGTAATCTGATCGTAACATCATCTTTAATATCCATTTCCAGTTCCTCAAAAACAGAGACAACGAAGACACACTGTTATGTACTGTTCATCAGATCGTGGGTTTCTATACCACCTATTATATGTCTAATTACTTACATATGCGGCATATCTATCACCAAATGAAGAGGACAATTTTAACATATTCCATTTTTTTTCATTAACAGACGGGTAGCTTCAAAATGTTTACATTGAAAGAAAAAAAAAATTGATCATATAAATCCTTAAGTTGCGAACTATTATACTACATTATTTTAGAGATAAAGATGTGTTTAGTATTCCCCTAATTTCTCTAATTCAGAATACCTTTGTCTAAATTGTTAACGAAACAAGTAAAGCAATATAAAGAAAGGCCATGAAGTTAAAATTTCTACATATTTTTGAATATCAGTGAATTAAATAACACAAAGGAAACAAATATACCGATCTTTTTGCAATTAGTAGCCTATCAACAACTAGCTCTGAGAAACACAAAATGACATTTAGAAGAAATGTTGAACAACTAGTACAGTTAGGAAATAAAGGATTATGCGTCTGCTAGAAAATTGAGATGTTTCTTGCTTAAAATGTTCTTTCATAGTTTATGGCAGGTAAAACAGAGTTTGGCATGTTATTACTTGTTTTAACAAGGATGATGAAGACTGAAGTGCTCTTACTCACTTACTATACCTTTTGTTAATGTCAGAATGGCTAGTTCTAGTTCATGAGCTTGACTATATAGGCCTTACAACAAGAAGACTGACATGGGAGCTGTAACCCCCTCCCCAAAGTTCGGAAAATTCTATTCCTCGGGCAGCACAGTTTTTCTTAGGCAAAAAAGGCTCAGCACCAGAAAAACATATTCCAAACGCTTTGACAACCAGATAATACGTGATCTCATTTCAATTGATGTTTTCTTCGAGGGATGAATGGTGTCAAGAACTTATCGATGATAAATCTATTGATACCTACAGCACACGTGAGTAACGTGATCTGATCTTAACATCAGCTTTTTGGCTTACTTGGTTCGTTGGTTGCGTGATGTGAAGGAATAAACACATTCTTTTGTGCCGTTACATAACAACTTATATATCGCTATCTTATAAACAAGTCTGCAACAAAGAGTTAATTAATTGGTCTCGCGTGATACTTAAAAATTTTTGTGCCAAAACTCTGTCTGCTTATTTTCCATTTTTGAGGTCACATTTTCAGCAAACATTACGTTTTTTGTCTTTTCTTTTCTTTCTTTCTTTCTTTCTTTCTTTCTTTCTTTCTTTCTTTCTTTCTTTCTTTCTTTCTTTCTTTCTTTCTTTCTTTCTTTCTTTCTTTCTTTCTTTCTTTCTTTCTTTCTTTCTTTCTTTCTTTCTTTCTTTCTTTCTTTTCTTTCTTTCTTTCTTTCTTTCTTTCTTTCTTTCTTTCTTTCTTTCTTTCTTTCTTTCTTTCTTTCTTTCTTTCTTTCTTTCTTTCTTTCTTTCTTTCTTTCTTTCTTTCTTTCTTTCTTTCTTTCTTTCTTTCTTTCTTTCTTTCTTTCTTTCTTTCTTTCTTTCTTTCTTTCTTTCTTTCTTTCTTTCTTTCTTTCTTTCTTTCTTTCTTTCTTTCTTTCTTTCTTTCTTTCTTTAATTGGAACTATTAAGTTCACATTTGACAAAAATGCCATAGAGACAACAAACTTTTATCGTTGTTATTTATCCCTTAAGTAAAACTCCGACAATAGCTGTCTGTCTTAAAAATATTGCACATTACAATAGAAATTTTGCATCATTTGAAAATTTGAAAGGTTCAGCCAACAAATCATTCATGAGCTACAAAGAGGTGAATTTTTCAGAGCCAATTTCTGGAAACTGACAGAGTTACCCAGCTACCTTACTTTGAGTTGTCTGCCATTCCGTATCTATATATTATGGTGAGTTTGTCAAAGTTGTGTACCACAAACACAACACTTCCCCTCCCTATGGGGCTTTGAATAAGCTATGGGGCCTTGAATGAGCTAACACGATTTCCTGCCGCCCTGACTTGTATTACGGTAACTTATTATCTGAAGTGCACTTCTTTAAAGATTATTGAAACACTTAGGCATTGAGTGTCAACAGCGTTTTGAGTTTTGTTTTTTGTTTGTATGTGCCGTTTCGATGCACTTAAAAAGCCCCCCCCCCCCCCAAAAAAAAATAGAGGGACGTGACCTTGACAAAAACTGCTTCAAGAGTGAATCACAAAGCCCTAAAAACGAGGGATCCGGGCTCCAGTTAGAGTCCTAGAAAAATTTGGTGGCCAGATGATCTGTGGTGGAATCTGAAGCATTTTCCCACTATTTTAATCCATTAAATGAATGTTTCCAAAATTTTTGAGTTTGGTTTTATTGAAACAGCTGCAATACAATCTATGAATCAAAACATTCCCTATAATACTTTCATCAAGGTTCTTGCAAAAACTGTAGATAATCCCCACTACGTTCAAAAGTGGGGGGGGGACTTACCCCCACCTGTTAACACTAATGGGGGTAGGTCTATTTCGTTGGCTATCTGTTGGCCAGTTTCTTCACTGCAGTGAGTAACTATATATACTAGAGGAGACACCGTACACCATTACCACTTTCATCGGCGTAGTTTCTTCCACTCATCATCTTCAATATCCTAACCAAAAGTTTCGACGTTCCTTTCTCAAGAACCCATCAGTGTCAACCACAAAAGACAAAAAATAACATCCACTTATTCATCCTTAATCCATTATTTTGTAAGAATCTTCATCAGACGATCATTTTCACTTCTCCAATTTGCGGCTTCTTTCAGAACATGTCACAGTCGCGGACGATTAATGGTTTCCAACCATCGGCATTGAGCTATTGCCGTCATGTTTATAGAACTCAATTATTAAATACTTTTTCTTCAGTAATTGAACGGCCGCTGACGAGATTATCTCTTTCTTGATTATATATCCCTCGTGGGTTTATTACGAAAATCACGTCAATATCAAAAAACACAAAGCTAATCGCCCTGTTCACTTTCCATCACATTAAATCCGAAGTAAAAGCCACCACCAGAACAAGCGACTGATGCCATAAAACTACGTAAGGCAACAAAATACTTCTACTCCTCTTTCTTGTAAATGTAAACATTGCCAAATAAAGAAATCAAAATGTAGCCGAACCCGTTCAACCATGAGAGACTTGCATGTCTTCAGCACATACCAAACTAGTTTTTTATTTCGAAGTATTTTCCACCTTACCAGTCCGTAATTAGTTGTAGCAATGAGCGAATGTTTGGGCAAATGGCGTAAAATTGGCATTTAACTTGAAAATGGATGTAACATTGACATTGCTCGGTAAATCACACCGAACGTATTTAACAGCCTGTAATAGATCTAAATTATTTCCGCGACAAAGCAGTGGCGCCTATATACTCACCAGTCTGTAAAGCATTGCAAGAGAGACGACATCAGAAGTTTAACATAAAAAGAAAAAATTAATATCATGAAAATTTCTCAAAATGGGACTCATTTTCACCATTTTTCTTGGATTTAACTCCCTAATGTGATTCGGTTACTACAAAGACAACGCGAGAAATCAAGGCCAAGGAAAGAAGTCTGATGAAATGATCAAACGTGCCAATGACCCATAAAATCGCTGAAGAATAAATACCAGTCTTGCTGTTCCTTAATCACTGAAAGCCGTTTTTCAAGTGCGTCGAAACGACTATTGGTAAACAAAAATGTTCTGTAATTCGTCTGAAGTGTCTTGTTAGAAGCTAACACTGCCATCATTTTGCAATATTTCTATTGTAATCTATTAAAGAGGTATGGTGACTAAACCTAGACACTAATAATGGACTTGTTTTCATCCAGATTTTCTGGTGAATGAGGAAATTTTGAAGTCATAGAAATCAGCACTGGGCTCTTTTAACTGTTTAAGAGGCGATCTTTTGTGATAAGTTGATAGGGCCATGTAGCTTCTATTCAAAGTAAAGATATTACTCTATAAGCCAGTGGTCGGGGAAAACCATACTCGGTCTATGCACTATAGGTTCTTAAATGGTGGTCAGTGGGCCACAGAATGCTCGAGAGGTGATCCAGTCCAGCTCAAGAAGCAAATTGACATCGAAAAAAGGCTGATAAACAAATGTACCAACATTCACCATCAATTTTATTCGAGACATTCAAGAATAAGTCTAACACTTTACAATGCAAAGTGAAGTCAAATAAGCTAAATTTCTCTAAGAAATTCTACTTTTCGGCGCATTTTGCCTTGGTGATTAGTTGTCTTGCTATTACCAGGCGCGCATCGGGAGCGAGGTTTCACCCACCTTTAGCCCCCCTTTCGGCACCACTTTCTTTTTTGAGACAGACCAAAAGTTGCTGTACAATATATATGCTTATTTTCGATTGCCAGATGCAAGGAAATACCATTTAAGTGTCTAAATTTCAAGTTTTCCCTAGACACACCCTTCCCCCCATCGAGGCTTCATACATTGGCTCTTGTAAGTGCGAACTTTGCCCTCATGGAGTTACCCCCCCCCCCTTTGTGAATTCCTGTATACCCCTCCCCCTGATTACTTTCCGTTCGACAAAGTCAAGGTGTCATGGACGGCGACTTGCGTTATACATTGTGGGACGAGGGTCGGAAAGTTTACAAAGATATGCCGTATACGTAGATGCAAAAATGTACGTAAACTTACCTTTACGGTATGTATGCGTATACGTTTGTGGAAATGTATACAAAAGCGTTTATGTGTACGCAAACGTATGGACCACAAATCATTCTTTTCGGTGTTTTGTTTTCAAACTGTCACATATGGCACTGGGTGTGCACCCAGCAGTCCGAAAACCACAATTTTACCATGCATGTATACTTAAATCAGGGAGTTTGCTTAAATCGAAGGGCTGGTTGATTTGGATTATTAACAGGACGGGTAAAAAGACAAGGAACAACTTGGCTTTTAAGGAATGAATTTTAGAACAGTAATAACAGACCAGATTTCAGCACCACTAATATATACGGGTGCGCGAAGCGGGGAGAAAAAGTCTGTCGTAAAAAATTTATATGTAAGTACCGGTACTACATCATTCTCTGCGCATACCTATGCGCATGATCAAGAGCGGGGTCACTGCCACGTTTATGCTATAGGGAGAAGCCCCCCTGATCAAGGAACCCTTAAGTAGTTGTCGACTTCAGATGTAAGTTACTAAGTGTCGTACGGTGCGTGAAAAGTTTTTTTTTTATGTTTTGGGAAATGATCAGACTAGACATGCCTCTGTAATGACGTTTAATAAGAGGGAATGATAAGCGGAGAGTCCCATTGATCTTACACTTAGATTTTGTATTATTTATTCTTTATGTTTCGCCAAAGCGCAGTTAGGCTTCAGAAACTGCTTAGCAAAATGCACTTTCAGAGCTTTTGGGTTGAGAAATATCGTTTTGGCCTGCAGAATTTGTTTCCCCTTGCAATGTCACAGAAAACTTTATGACTTTTCGCCACAGTAGTTGAATTCTTTATTCTTTGAGCAGTAAGTTGCCTTTTTTTGCAAGGTTTTCCTAGTGGAGGAAAGAAGAGACAATGAAAAACGGTAAAAAGGAAGGGTAGTGTCACAGGAACAGGAGTCTAAATTGAGGAATAGCGGTTGAAGTTTAAATATCCCTTTAGTAATCTAACGAACCCCATCAGACACCTAAAGATTATAGCTGCCAACGAAGTGGGCCTCAGAAGTGGTACGTGAAATAAATAAATTTTGAGCAATTTTGGACCATGAGTTATATTCACACATACAAGCAAATATTACCGCTTTTGAATAAATGTAAGGGGCAAAAGATGTTCCGCAGCCAAACGCCCACCCAACCCCCTTTCATTGTCGCCCATGTTCACCTGTATGTGAATTCGAATGTCTTGATAATATACATAGTAGCCTCCGAATTCCCGCGAAGCACATCGGGGAAATCATTTTCCATTAACACTGCGTCATCGGATAGCCATCTAAAATTTACTCCAATATTATGGTTGCTGAGAAAATATTGAAGAGGGCGAAATATATTCCGCCCTCTCAATCACATTGTAGAGAACTATGTCTATGTATTCACAAATACCAGAAAATGTTACAGTAGTTAACAAAATGTTGGGGCCCTAACGGGTTTGAACCCGTTCCACAATGCATCCACCCACAAGCCTACTGCACCATCAAATGAAACGGCTGTTTGATGAATATAGACAGGCCAGGTCAAGGCTATAGGATGGGCCTAGGAATTTTGAGATCATATTCCCTTTTGTAGTGCACAGATTACAAAAAATGCATATGAGGTTAAAAATTCTCTTTCTAACCTTTTTCATTTGTACTGTTTCTAAATAAGACATCTCCAAAAAGATCCGACTTACCAGTTCTGGGGAGTGCTCCCGCTGCGCCGTTTCAGTTGTCATTGTAACATATACCCACCAAGTTCAAAATCCTGTCTATGGCGCCTGTCTGTGGCCCGAGAGATTTTCCAAACTTAGTCAAGAACCCATGGTCTATTCAACTCCCGTAAAAATGTCAGTTCTGTTGGTTCATTTCATATTGGTCTAGTTGTGTACACTTTCGGCTTCGATGAAAACTAAACATATCCTGTTAAATTTATATTCACTTATATTCATTTTTGTGATACATTTCTGCGTGTTCACTGTTCATCGTCAGTGGCGTAGCCGCACGATCATCGATAGAACGCTAGTGAAACCGTCATATCCCTTTAAGAGCAATATCAGGCATCGTGTATTGCAGGCAATTGGGGTTAATGGATTGCGTCGTATTTGAGCGCTTTAGAAAAGTTGGCAAATATTAGGAATATGATTAAATGGTGCATTGGATTGTTTGTATTAGCCGTATCTAGCGACTGGGATGCACATTGTTACTTCTATTACGACCACGCTAAGCCTCAGGCAATGTTTGCCGTGAAAGTCACACTCCAGTTGAGTTGTGCACGCGCTGCGCAAATCTCATACTGGCAGACTGAAAAGACTTTTTCCCTATTACGCTCTAAATGTCATACTCAGTATTACATCATGACCACAATCTTTTGAAAACTGCAAAACAGCTGCCGTCTTATATATTCATTCAGGAAAAGACAGTTTCCTGCAAAGAAGTTGGAGGCGCTGCATCGGGGGTTGACTGGTAGATTGAAATAATAGGGTGACAGTCACAGTGTGATAGAAAGGTTGTGGAAACACTCGAAATTTGCGGAATGAATCGAATCTGGGAACTCTCTTTATCTATAGTTAGTCGTTCTTTCGCATTTGCAAGAAGCTCTGTGACGTTCATTTTGTACGGAAGCATATCGACTATAATTGTATGAGTGTACCGAACTGACTCACGTGATTTTGATCTACGAAAATTGGAGCACTGCATTAATTCCACCCAATTAAAACGGGTCATTGTTGGGAAGAAGGCTGTTGATTTTCGTGGGACTTATTCCAGTTTCAAAATAACGACCCTTCGGAGTAAGGACCCTTCGAAATAATAAATCTTCGGAATAACGAACCCTATCCTCGTTTTGGATTAACGACCCTTCGGCAGTTGGGAATAATGACCCTTCGGAGTAACGGCCTTTCGGAGTAACGGTCCCTATGTTATATTCTAGATACCGATCCTTCGGAATAACGATCGACAATCAGTGATACGATTACGCCGCCTGGTCGTTTGATGTAAACCATACGATGGATTTGTTTTGATTATAATGTATACATGCGAGATAATGTATACATGCGAAATAGTGTAAATAGAGTGACTGTTTAAAACCCCAATCATTGAACTGAACATAAACTTTCTACTCCTTTGACAGTTTGACATGAATATTTACCAAACACTGTGGAAGTATGCAGAGGCTGCGCATACTAATAGGAGTTGGAGTGGGATCCCTGGGTGTCAGTCCTAGACTGGTGCCATTCCCACGACAAATTGGCCTAGCTCCCTGGCTGTCTTTCAAGTTGACAATGGCAGCTCCCTGCTCCGTCATTATAGATCTTATGCACATGACGTCACAGAGCAGAAAGTGCTCCCTCGTTTGGAGGCAAGCGCGTGTCATTGCAAGTTGCACCAGCAAATGCAGACAGCTGATTTGTGAACCAATCCAATCGGATACTCGCGCAAGTCTACTACACGCGCTTGCGGAGTCTACGTGTCATGTGCTTCACTGTTTGCCTCCAGAATGACGCCACGTGACGTCATGCATAAGCCCTATTAGTTGTTACTTTTCTATGTTTGCATATGGGTGTACAGTTAGGTGAAGCAGTCAGCTCGAAGGCACGATGGCACAAATATCTTCCACAAAATGTAGGCCTATATCAGATCTCCTTTCATCTGCAACGGCCTTACCGGTAACATGATGTACCCACTTAAACAATCGAGTCAGGGGCGGAGACAGGATTTCACAAATGGGGGCTGACTCTAGGAAGGCAAAGTTCGCACCTACGAGAGTCAAATGTACGAAGCCTTGATACGGAAAAACTTGAAATTAAGACACTTAAATGGTACTTCCTGGGCATCTGGTAATCAAAAAAATAATAAAAAGAAATAAAAAGCTCGAATATTGTACAGCAGCTTTCAACCCGTCTCAAAAAAGAGAGTGGTGCCGAAAAGGGGGAGCTCAAGCCCCGAAAGCCCCCCCCCCCATCTGGATCCGCGTCTGATAGTGGTAGGTTTGAAAAATAGCCAATACAGTATGGCGGAGTCCAAAATAATGGATTCAATAGAAACATTCAACAAATTGTGAGAATTTCTAGACCGTGATATCGCCTTAATCCTTTACAAGACAGAGCCAAAAATAACCATTCACTAAAAGTGAGAGTTATTAAAAAATAAAATAAGTTTCAAGCTTTGCCAAAAGATAGAACCATTTTGTACCTGTAAGCCACTCCGTACTACCAAAAAATTCTTAAATGGATGGGACAACCCCTTAGACAACTCACCAGGACAACATGTCCTGCTCAGGTAGACTAAGGTGGGGTTACTCTCGGAACATCACTAGAACTTCGTGTATCAGACTGCGTTGAAAATGTATAGAGGGCGTGTGAGAATTAAGTCACACGGCTAGGTAAAATACGGTATACGTTATTGATCTACATTCCAAGTTACGACTAAGTATGTTGTTGAACATGTAACTTTACTATATAGGAGGTAACCTCGTGATTTCAAGACATGTTTCAAGTGTTTTAAAGAGATTATGAGTGCTGTTTTAGCATAACGACTTGCTGAGGAACCGTGTGCGCGAAGTAAGTCAGACAGCCTACTTTTCAATATAATACTAATAAGCCTTAAGGGCGGCTCAAACCAGTGATTTTCAATCCAAAATCCGATCCGAATTTTTCTAAATCGGACCGATATTTTTTTTTTATTCAGACTTTGTTCTAAGACGCTATATCGATAGCTGATCCTATTTTGTCTCACGATAAACTATTCTGCTACCATTATATAACTTATACCGCTCAACAGAGCGGTATTTTTCGAAAATCAATCCGATTTTTTGCATGCGTGTCCGATAAACGCTGTCTGCAGATTTGACGTCACGAAATAATTACAGTAGTTTACATTTCATTTTCGTAGTCCTCTGATGCAAATCATATGTTTACACAGGATGACAAATTTCTGGCTCTTTCCGACCAGGGATGGAGAAGATTTTAACTAAAACTCACAAAATCGGACCGTAATCCTATCCGAAGTAGCTCTAGTGTGACCTGCGCTTAAAAGTAACGGACTACTCTCATTTTAGGGCAGAACTGCTGCAATACTTTTACCCAACGGAAACCGTAATGCACGTTTGACCAGAAATAGTATTTCAGCTAGTTGCTGTCAAATAGCAACTTCTGAGTATATCTCTTTTCCGCCAAAATAGCTAATTTTCTGCCCGAATGCATGGTGGGGCTTGCAGCCCCAGCCCCAGCCCCTCCCATGCCCCCGCCCCTACCCCACGTCTCGTAGTTCTATGCAACCTCGACAGTGTATTTGTACATACCAGCATGCCAAGAGAAACATTTACTTTTTTGCAGTACACATCATGAGAGCTTTCATGAATAACTTATCTTATTTTCAGGAGTAAATTTGTGGGACTTATCTACCAGTGGCGACATTTGTCCCTACATTTCAGATATATCTTAACTTTGAAGTATAACTGTATAATGTCATTTTATATTCCCCTTTTCCGAGTCATTGCCTCTCCTCCGGAAAAGTCATATATGGTGTCGCGTTGACAAGGCGCGCTCCCGGAAATAAACGATGAAGCCATGTACTTTTCAAATTGAGACACGAAAACAAGTAAGTCCGTTATCTTCCAGGATTTGATGTTTTGATACTTTAAGGAAATATTGAGTATCCCTGCTCACTAAAACTTGATCCCCAAACTAAATGCCGCGTGCATGGGTCTTCCGGTTCGTTAGAATTAGCCTTGGAGTAATCCCATTTATCTTGATAGGTAAATCGCTGTACATAACCTTTGATCGACACCTTTTAGACAAGATATTATCTGTCGCCTTAATTCTTCTCCTTTATAACATAACAACGCATGAACAAGCAATTTGACGCAACATTTTACTTGGCCAAAAACTAGCGTGAGTGACACCGCCTTAGGGGCAGTTGAGAGTGACAGGGTGTAACGACTACGCAGTGCATTTATATCCTTCTTGTGCGCATCATTTAATTCGTTATGATCATCTAGTGATATTTACTACCACCGAACTTCCTGGTAACAGATACAAAGTCATTGACACGTTTCAGCTTGGGTAAACCAAGTGTACATTGAGCCTTACGAGAGAGACGAAGCACCCGGCGGTGTGGAGTTGGAAAAGTTCGAAACTGAGGAACGCCATTTAAGAAAAAAATCACCATCAGGTACAACTAGGACCAATGAATTTAAGTGAAGATTCTCGACAGAGAAGAAGTGAACGTATGTTTTATTGCAATAATGAAAGAGAAAACTTGACATGTTATGTCAGAAGTATAATACTAACTCTGTTTGCCAGCGGTAATTTTCCGTGAATTCTTTATTTCCTTATATTTTTCATGGTAATGCGGTTTCTATTATTGATGTCTTATTAAACTGAAGTGTGTGGATTTGAAATTGAGAACGAAACGTATAGTTATTTTAAATTTCCTTTGTTCTTGGTACAGAGAAAAAGATTACACTTAGGCCTATATAAGGTGCAGTGGTGGATCCAGGATTTTACCAAAGGGGTGCTAACTCAGTGAGGGCAAATTTCGTGCCTGCGAGCTGTACGGAGCCTACATAGGGGGTCTAGGGTAAAGCATGAAATTTAGGCCCTAAATGGTATTTCCTCGCACTTGACAACCAAAATAAGCATAAATAAACATTGTAGTGCAGCTTTGGTATCTTCTCCAAAATCAAGTGGTGCCCAAAATGGGGGGGGGGGGGTGCGGCTGTAGCCGGGAAACGTCCCGCTGGATCCGGGCCTGATATTTAACACTTGCTGAATAAAAATACTTTGGTTCTAGATTTCGATTTAGGGAGAGCTCATTACCCCGCATTGTAAAGGGATTGTGTAGATGCTAGTGGAGTGTTATTTATGTGTGTTGTACCCGTCGTGACTCATGAGCTTGCATTTACATCTTCAAGCGTGGTTGATAGGTATTGCGTGATAAAAAATTGAGTTAGTAATAATATCATAGGAAAAGATGAACTGTGCAGGGTAAAATCCACAATCATTTGTTAACAGTTAACTACAAATTGAGGGAGACATGTAGTTTTCGTCGCAATCTTTACGGAGAAGATGTATTCAACAGTAAAATATGTCATGCATGATTCTGTGCGTGAGGCGGGTGACGAATTGAAGTGTTGAAGACGGGAATCGCATCCAAGAAAGAAAAGTTAGTGTCCTAAAGGTTTTTCACATCTGCCTTATGGCCCCTCCATTAGATGTTCATACACGCTACTAAGTACGCAGAACACAAGTGGTCTTGTGACAGGGTTTAAAGTGTTCTGAAAGTCTAAAATCACAGGAAAGTATACTACACGGGTTGAAACATTAGAAAAACTCCTATTTCATAGCTTATTCACTTACTGAGATATAAATTGTTGAAATTTATTCAATAAGGCATAGTTAAATTAAAATGGTTTAAATTGCACAGTAAATTATATGTCCTCAACTTGTCGTAAAGCTCACGTTTCCTGCTTTTGTTTCTTATTGAAATAAATATTTTTCATGACCTTGAATAAATTATCCTTTGTTGCATATGAATGTTTTGAGGGAAAAGGGGTAGTATACTCAAGTTTCCTTGTAACAATAAAACATTGATCACAGTCTGGGACAAGGAGCGTTGGCTCAAAGAAAGACAAAAAAAAAGAAAAGATCGTAATCTAAGAAGGTCAAGAGAGTCTTCAAAAAGTATTGGACAATCTATAGCCTAGGCTATACTATTATTTATTCAGTTAATAAACGTCAACATTTTATATCTCATCACACAGGAATGCCACGGTCCTTAAGGGAGCTATTTCGCAACTTTTAACTTAAGGTACACTTTAAAGAGACTATAGCATCCCCAAACCTATTTAGGAATATTCCTATAGTTTTAAATACAATTGGTGGCTGCATTTTGATTGACATTCATTCAAACAATAACTCCTTCTCTGGTTGGTCAATGATGACTTATGCAGCCAGTTCGGTGTTCCCAATTGAGCTCTCACACAGTTGTGTGTCAATATGCCCTCGAGCAGTTGAAACTCAGTGCATGCCGACTGTACCTCTGTCTTGGAGATGTACTAGACAGGTGTTTTTGTTTAAATTGGAGGAGGGGCTAGAAGTAAACTAAGTAGGGAGAATTTTTACCGTCTGAGTCGAGATTCCAGAGCCTTTAAGGGTTCCTATTAGTTCATTCCGGCCATTACATAACGTTTTATCCGTGGGCAAGATTCGTTTTCTCCATCACCTGAACAGCTGTTCTCTTTAGCTACTGCCAAACGGGGCAACAGCTATATTTTCATTATATGTATTGATCTGAAAGACCGGTCAGGTACCTTGTCATTTGGACCAACCATTTTCGCAGTCTGGCTCCGTCGGGGTATTTGCCCACTGGGCATGTTATTTTGACCTCTGGTCATATTATATGTGCTTCGACTTTGATAATGCCTGTTTATTGGTCCTCTTTGGGTGCTCATTCAATAGGCAAAAGTTTTGGACGATACCTCGTATAAGCATCTGGTCGATATGAGCAGGCGTGGAGGTATTCATAGTAGCTCTATAATATGAGGAGGGACTGAGTGAACGGCGGGACCCGGGGTTTTCAGGCAATTAGTTCTTGTCAGACCAATAACTCCGAACTCAGAGTAAGATTTCTTCTAAGTTTTACCACTCACATATCCTCGGTACGCGAAGCGTGCCGAAAAATAGACAAGTAAAACAAGTACAACACACCCATTTGAAGGTATCAAGATTGTATGGTCCCTAGTGACGTTCACTTGACAATACCTCGGAGACGGAGCGGGGGGGGGGGGGGAACAAAGCTCCCGGAAGGTTACTCTCATTAAACATAAGCCATTGAGGGTCCTTAAATGTCAATTGGTGTTGCATTAAAGGCAGCAAATATCGCAATTTTGAACCTCTTCAAGGGAATTGGACTATAAAATATGTAATGGTAAACTTGTAAAACCCGAACTTTTTCGTAGGATAATCGTTATGATAAACAAAGAGGCAATAGCCTCGAAATGTGGAGCCACGGAGTAGCCGCCACACAGGGTGGATAGTTTGCGGGAAGTTGAGGGAATTTCATTAAATGCATGAGGAGTGAGAACGGTCGCAGAGGTCCAAAGCTCCTACAAATTACTAGTTGTCGGAAAATGTTGCAAAGCTAAGATTGCACAATAATCAGGCGCGGATCCAAGGGGGGAGGGGCTTTCCAGGGCTCAGCCCCCCCCTTTTTCGCCACATCAACGATAACAAATACGCGAAAATTAGCATAATGTTATTCTACGAGAATATTCGAGGGGGCTTTCACCCCCCCCCCCCTCCCCTTTTAGAAATGTCTGGATCCGCGCCTGATAATGTGGCATTTATCACAAGTATACCGGATAAGAACGCTTGCAATAAGTTTTCTTCATTGAAGAAAGTTGTTTGCAAAGAAACTTAGCTCTTGTGATGAAGTACGGTAACTCCGGTTCTCAAGACCAAATGTTTGTGCTTGTATATGCATACAGCTGTTTCTGAAGCGTATCTCCCTTCTCTTCCCGTTTGAGAAGCTAAACTGTTATCCACATCATTGTGAACTGTTACCTGGTTACGAGTATGAGGTTTCAGAGCCTGCTGAATTCTTTACAAAACTGAACACTTTGAAAAGAACTTTTAGGCTTCACGTTGTGATGACCGAAAGTTTCCAGAAAGCAAAAACTGCTTTTAAAAACACGTCGGTTAAATTTAATTACCGGTATCTTGGTCACAGATTATCCAAGTGAACCCATTTCCTGGTATAAAATAACAAAGAAATCCTCATCAAAATGAACATTTTCCTGGTTAAATTAACAACTGGTGAAAACTCCTGGTCAAAAATCATCATTTCAATGTTTAAAGTTAACCATTATTTATTGTTTTTTAAACCAGAATACGGTTGGACAACGCGTGACCACGACCTTGGTTAAATCTTGTCACGGTATTATTCAGAATGAGGGAATCTGAAAAATGATAAAACTCAGCACCGTAACGGGATTGTGTTTAAAGGTCCCGTGGTGTACTAAAACAACACTAACTTTTTTCTCTTGCCCTAAAAACCATTTTGCTGCACTTTACTATAGTTCAAAGCTTTGGCGTCGTTAGTAATGAATGAAACACTTGAGTACGTACAGTCTAGTTGACAAGCGCCCTCATTTTGTAAAAACGTGTGAGAAGTGAAATTTTACTAACGTCTTGACCAAAACTAATTTGTTCTCTGACATACAATTTTCCTCTCCCCACAGGGCTGTTCTCCTTCACACGAATCTCCCCCCCTCCCTCTCTCCCTCTATTGACCTTATGCATTTTAGCGGCTAAACAATTAATGGAGCTCACTGCACCCACGACGTAAACTTCGCTTAGTAATAGTAAACTTCAACAAATCTGCTGTCTGCATTTGTTGGTGTAGGCTGCAATGATACTCGTTTCCTCCATTGGAGGGCACACTTTCTCTTCTGTGACGGCATATGCGTAAGGTCTGCAGCCTTGAGAGAGTGTAACATCAGTTGGCCCAGGCAGCTCTCACAGCTCCCTGGTTGGACCATCCGACTCCCGGTTTGCCGACGTAGCAGGTTGTGTGACATATTCCTTGTTCAGTCATAGTTTGATTGTGGAGTCTTAAAGTGGGGCTGAGCAAACAGAGTCCGCTCCTAGGGATATCTCCCGGTCAGATGGTTTTAAGCAACCAGTACCTGGCAGAAATGTATATCTACCATACAAATGTTCTGCGACACGGTTTTTAAGTTAAAAAATGTCGGCGAAGGCAACGCAGAGTGATCACTCTAGGCAACGAGGAAGAGAGACGCTTTCTTTGTTAGTAGATAAGAAGGAAAAATACTCATGGCAACTAGGAAAGATGGAAACGTTAATCACAAAATGATCAAGGACCACGAGTTGATAATTAAAATTGTCAAAGCGCTAAATCGCAGAGAGCATGAAGAGGCGTCTGGCAGTGTGCCTTATACAAGAAGACCGGCTGACAGTGTCCCTTATACTAGGAGAGCCAATATTGCTCTTTAAATAATCACTGATTTCAATTAAGCAGCGAGGTTGTTACGACGGAAACCCATTTCCTTCATTTTGACAATCATTATTCCTGTATGATTAAGTATCCGACATTTTTAGCGATAAGGTCGAACATTTAAAACAAAGCTGGGGGATTAACCTCGGTAAACCAAACCTCGCTATCGTAAGACCTGCTCTCAATTACGAATGTCTCGAAATATCGATCCGTCGCCAACGAAGTTAAATTGTTATATTTAAGCAATCAATCAATTGATACATATAAGGGAATCTTCTAATACTCACTCCCCTCACAGTTTGACTTCACAAAGCATCAGGGTCCGCGCCCCGTCAGTTCCTTGGATTGGCGGAAGACGTTTTGATGAACCCATTGGTATTTTTGAAAGCAAAAGAGGTTTATATGGACAAAGCAAGATAAATGAGGCAGGCGAAAAAGATGCCCTTTCAACACGCAACAAAACGTTCTGAACAAAAGGTGTCAGAAACTTTACATTAAATGGACATCTTTTGACTCTCCGGTTTGATCGTAAAATCCATACAGAGTGATGGATGCTTTTAATAAATGCCTTCACTTTAACACTTCAAAATATTTGCTTTTCTTTAGTTTCTTTTGTCAACCAAGAAACATTTTAAGACTGTTACCCAAGAGCACAAAGGGAGGCATAGATGTGTAAAATCAGCACCCTCTTGTAAGTTTACGTGTGCTTTTAGCTTACGCATTCTCGAGAATGGGCTAATAATGGGCAGCTTATACACGCTTATTTGGCCATTAAAACGCTACCGTATGCGACAATACGAGAAAAGAAAGGGCCTTCATTTATCTTTGATGAGCGCCTCTCTCTTCCTCGGCGAGATCTCCACCCTTTTACCACTTCATACCCTCTCTTTGTAACAGCTAACGATAATAAATAACCTGAATAGGGTTGAATTGGATTTGAAAGCTTTTAAGAGGGGGTTATCACTCTAAGCCATAACTATCATCCCTGTCGTCCTTTCATGAAAACGGCTGTCCAGCTAGAATTAATGGACTTACGATCGATCTTCCTCCTGAAAAACACAAATCGTATTGAAAGCCCATTTGGGGCTTTGTCACTGTTATTTTGAACCGTACGCAATTCGGGTTTCACCCATTCAGTATTGTACAAGAGTATTTATTCAGGATTCTTCTCCCTGACAAACAGTCCATTCTTAGTTCAGTGGCTTCCGACTCTATGGCTGAGAAAAAGGGGGATCTGTAACCCGTTCAGTGTAGCTGGCCCATTCAAATCGCTCCTACCGAATGGAAAAGACGTGTCACTCTAATTACTTAACAGTCAGTAATTACTATCCACATTGTCCGTCTGATCACACATCGTTTTCTTTCAGACTGAAATGTTCTTTTAATGTCGTAGCAGAAACTCACGACCTACCAGCCAGGAAGAGAATCGAACCGTGTACCGCATGCAAGTCTTTCAGATCAAAAGAATGCTCCTGTTGCCAAGGTGAAAAAAATGAACAGCTCATCAGTGATATACGTCGCGACCTCATTACAACTTTTTTGATGATTGTTTGTGTATCTTGTTTACCTCACGATACCACTTACCCCTATCCGCTTGTGTCAAAGTATCAACAGGCATAACTTTAAAGGAAGGGTTAAGGCAGAAAATTATTTTTGATGTGAAAAAAAGAAGTAAATCTAAGCGATTTGGTGAAATTTCCATTCAGTTTCAATTGAACATGTAGTTCTCGGTATATCAGCAAAAGAAGTTAATACATAACACTTTTTTTACCTAAAAGGAACTTGGAGCAAGAAGAGGTTATATCCTCACATTGATATAAGCAGTGCTTTCTTTGTTTTTCATCTATTGCGTTGACCTTGAAGTTAGTATAGGGATATGAGCTACCCATGAGGAGTTTGAAGTTTGTAAAATTCCCATGCCTCTCATGCATTCAAATTCTGATAACATGGGATTACGAAGGAAAAACTGAAATTGATTGTAAAGTTAAAAAAGAGCTCGTTAAATTGTGGGTATGATATTATATGTGCTTGCTTCAAGTTCACGTCGGTTTGAACATGTGACAACTTTAACTGCTAATATCTTGAGAACCACACGTCGGATTTCAGTGCAAATTTCACCATAATGTTTAGAATAAGCACCTCTCTTTCATATCAAACTTCATTAAAACCTAGATCCTTCATTTATGTAACCATTTAAGCACTACCTCAAACGAGACCTCATGTACGTCAATAGCCTGTGGAGCAGAGAAAGTTTTTCGTTAGGCTCACAGGTAGCCTCGTACGGCGAAAGCCAAAGAGAGCCCCTAAGCAAGCACATTGGTCACTTGCAAGGATCGTAATGGCAAATTATTGTGATCGCTGTTGTCACATGCAGCAGCAATTTATTTTGGGGAAAGGGAGAGAGAGAGGTACAAGATTCAATAAACAAAGGGGTAGAGGAGGAAAAATTTCCTACAGTAAGAAATCGCATAATTGTCAAGATCATGTCTTACTTCTACTATTCACATGTAGTCACCGAAACGAGGAGGAGGGGGTCAAACCCAAATGCCAAAAAATAATGCTCCCAAATCAGCCCCGTTTTGGGGAAAATATTCCGATATTACTCCCTGCCCCCTGACCTACAATTCTCATTGCCACGCAAAGCCACAATGTGAGCCACTTGTACCCGACGGTCCGGCGGTGCCTCTGCCAGTCTTCAATTGGTAATTATGGCTTAATCCCTACGCATCTGATATGTAACATACAAAAAGCTGAAGCAAGGGCATGTGAGTTGAAGTTCTTCTCGGAAGTCGCCAAAAAAGTTACGGAATTCAAGCACATTGTCTTTAAAATAAGAGCAAATACCGTAATAGTTCACAATATTGGGGAAAGGCTTTGTCACGTTGAAGGGTATGGAACCTACAGCAGCCGGCGAAGAAGTCCAGTGTATTTGGATGTTTTTCAAGAGGAGCACGTGACATACAGGTAGCCAATACATCCAAGGAAGTGATTCTGAGTCAATTAACTGTAACTTTTGAGATATCATACTTTCTCCAAACTACAAAATGAAAACTAACCGAGGTAATTGACCGATTCAAAATATTAATTACGGACCCTACACTATATAAGCCCGTAGCCAAGGGGAGGGGAGGGGCGGGTACAACACCCCTAGAAAAATTTTCGCCATCTAGAAAGTTTAAAGTAAATATTGCCCTAATGCATTTTAGTATGTCCAGCCCCCTTGAGAAAGTATTCTCGGGAGCTATCCCCCCCCCCTTCAATACCTTGTCTGGCTACGGGCCTAACACTATATAAGCAAGTGCTTGAGAGTTGCCTGGGCCATGTACAGCTTTCATGTGTTGCTGGACCGAATTAAATATCACATGCTTCCTTCGTTTTACACAAGATCAATTTAAAAAGAAAGTGAAAGTTATTTGTAGCGGTCACGAGGCTTTTTTTTTTTTTTTGCCGTCACTATTCGATTAAGTATTTTAGTGTCGTTTAGTTGCGTGACATAGGCTGGAGGAAATGATAACCATACCATTCTAATTCCTGGACTCTCCGAGTAGAAACACCTACTAGTAAAAAGCGGTGGTGCTAGGTGAGGGACGAGGGACCATGCCAGTCTGCGGAAAAAATTTCTAATTTCGCCACCTAGAAATTTTTTCTGAACATAAATTAAAGCCCAAAATTTTCCGCGGGCTTCGCATGCAGAGAAAATTTTATTTTTGCGATCCTTTGGGTAACTCGGCACCTTGTCAATTGAACCCCGTTGGGAAGTTTGGCCCCCTGTTAGACAAATCCTGGCACCACCCCTGCTAGTAACACAGATCGGGATATAAAATCCTATTTCCCTCTCTGTGACTGGTAAAGAACTTCCATGAATGGTCAAAGCGGACAATTTGGCAGTTAAATGCCACATATCTATTCTCAGACGACATCATAAGTAAGCTCAACTCCAACCCACATTTTAGAGCATTTTCTTTCAAGGACGAATTAGAGGAGATTCCGGGTTGTTTCTGCTTGGGTTATGTCTGATATAGTTCACCTTTATTGCACCACTTGAAACACATTTTAGTGTAGCCCTCGCCCAGCTATCATAGCCCCAGGGAACCAGCTCAACATCTATTATGACAGCTTTCCCTGACAAGGAAATCCGGGTGTCGCCGAGGTTAGAATTCGATGAGCGACTGCGCCGTAATTAAAGGATGCGGCCAGCACCCAAGTTCACTTTGACTCCAGCCATATTGCATTTATCAGCTGCAGATTGTTATCCTTACAATAAACAATTGCTCATCTACTTGTCGCTTTGGCCTACTGTATTCGCTCACATCTACGCCTAAGGTGCGCTGATATTTTGTTACGCTTCATCGCCCTCTGTCCGTCAAAATTCATCAGCTCGGGCTGACTGTAAAGAGGGAGCACGGGTATGATATATTCAGGTCAAGCTTTAGAAATGTTCAGTGGGGTGATAGGAACCAGGTTCGCAAGGCTCATACAGGCATTCGTCGTCTAAGGACATAAGAGGCACTGGTTGCTGCCCTTTTATACAATTCTCATTTAAACCCTTTTCACTTCAATAAATTGATCTTGAAACCCACATTTTCACCAGTCTGGGGGAAAACGGGAACTTTTTGACTCTTAAAATCTGACAGAGGGGAGGAACTTCCGTTGCCGTAATAAGAGGCACTGGTTGCTGCCCTTTTATACAATTTTCATTTAAACCCTTTTCACTTCAATAAATTGATCTTGAAACCCACATTTTCACCAGTCTGGGGGAAAACGGGAACTTTTAGACTCTTAAAATCTGACAGAGGGGAGGAACTTCCGTTGCCGTAATAAGAGGCACTGGTTGCTGCCCTTTTATACAATTTTCATTTAAACCCTTTTCACTTCAATAAATTGATCTTGAAACCCACATTTTCACCAGTCTGGGGGAAAACGGGAACTTTTTGACTCTTAAAATCTGACAGAGGGGAGGAACTTCCGTTGCCGTAATAAGAGGCACTGGTTGCTGCCCTTTTATACAATTTTCATTTAAACCCTTTTCACTTCAATAAATTGATCTTGAAACCCACATTTTCACCAGTTTGGGGGAAAACAGGAACTTTTAGACTCTCAAAATCTGACAATGGGGGAGGAACTTGCGTTGCGGTAAACTTGCTAGTGAAAGCACCTTTGCTAAGCGAAGGAATCCCCTAATAATTCTGACACAGGATTGACCCTTCCCATAAGTATGAACACATTTCTAATATCAAAATGGGGTTATCTCATAAGAACCAAATACTACCGTCCGTGAATTCAAATTTCCAAACTGGACATGGAGTAAATCCATTTCGCAATAGTTCGCTTAAGTTTCTCCAGTGAAAATATCGTGCCGGCTATTCCTTCCAAGGAGCTCCTCTTTGTCCAGAACATTCCGTCAACTGGTCAACATACTTAGAATAAGTACGTACCATAACTACCCCGCGGAGCAGAGATAGTTAAGTAACACATTTCTGGGATCTCAAACTAACTAGTAATCTCTTTGATTTAGAGACAGAAAAAACAACCAATTATGTAGGCTTGATCATTACTTGTCAGTCAAATCACTGCGCTCTCATTTCAAACCTAACTAACGATTTGTTACGTTGCGCGTGAACGATTCGTTTGACTGTCGTATCAATTAAACTCCTTTTTTAATATGTACAAATGAAAGGTACCTTCTTACAGATATCAGCTCAAACGTCGGACATAATATCCTTCTGTAAAGACGTATGATGTAGGAATCATTGATCGACTCCGTATGATCTATAGCAATGATGTCTTAATTTTATTAGCAGTTATAATAAACCCTTACGTCATACGTCGTCCAAAGTAATGGCTTGTCTGTCATGTGTTTACGGGAGTAATGATTTCACTCGTAGAAGCAGCTCCATTTATTGAGTAGTGTAACCGATAAAATAAAACCACTCTCACAGAAATCGATGATTTGAGACCACCCCGTGAATGCTAATGGAATACTGAAGAAATTACCCTAGCCCTGGACGTAAATGACGGATTTCATTGTATTTAGGGTAGTCGAGGAACGTATTATCCAGTCTTATTCAATGTAACTGTTTATATAGAGAGAGTGCATTGAATAAGCAAAGCCTGCAAGCCTTGGGTTCCCATTCAGCACTTCAGAGTTACAATTTGTCTCCTCTTAAAAACCCTTTCACTTTGTACGCGGTACAATACGACACGATAAAAATGTTGCCAGTCCTTCCACAGTACAGTCGACTTTTTCTTCCTCTTTCAGCGATATTCCAATGACCGATTAGTCATGTGATCTAACAAACTAGTATTTCTATCTCGTCACTGGTCACACAAAGCATCGCTCAGCGACAAGTGGGTGGAAGTTAAAAAAAACAACCCAACATTATTTCCTCGTAACATCGTGTCGCGTTGTTTTGCGCCTAGTGTGAACGGGCCTAAATAATTACATTGACTCCAACTTTTATCATATCATATCGTGTCGCGCCTAGTGTGAAAGGGCTTTTATAAGGAAACAGATTGCGATTTCCCAGGTATTATTGAACAAAACAAAATTTGAAACCGTGATGGAATATTTACTTAAACTCCAAAGAGACAACATTAATACTTTCTTTCCTCGGAAACTTTATTATTCATGTTTACGTAAGGTACCGTAATCACAGTCATTTCGGAAAGTTCTAAAATTGTGAATTTCTCATGAAATTGGAATTATTTTGGGAGAAAGAAGTCTTGTCACTATGTGGGACTCAGCCCCGTATGTACACAAGGTACTGAAGAAGTGGGTGACGGAAATATTATTTCAAGGGAATTTTGAGACATTAAGACAATAGTAATTTTTGTTCTCAAAACTTTTTCTAGGGGCTGAAGATTATTCTAGGGGGCGAATATTATTCTAAGGGCGAAATACCACCCGGCACCTTGACCACGACCGTGAGTGGACTTGGCAATAGAAGGGCACAAGTAGCCTCGACTTTGATCTGGGTCATCAGCTAAATCCTTCAAACGTTTTCGTATTTCCTTAAAAAGTATTGTTCACGGAGATAGGGTATGTCAGAACACATATTAAGGGCACACCAAAGAGTTGTTTCAGTGTTTTTAACAATCTAGTCACAACACATTGTCACAGGATTAATCCAAATTATGATGTAAAATGTTCCGAATTAAAGGGGCATATTGAGTTGATATCGATAACTTAACGAGGGTATGACAATGATTATTATTAGAATAATTAGTCAAGTTTCACATCCAATAGTTACGCATAAACCTTAAATTTTGAATTTTTTTGGTATCCTGGTTTGTAACGCTTGTGTGCATAATTTGAAAAAGTGTCTGGTCATGAATTTTTGAAAACCGAATGGAATTGTTTAGGCCTATTACTCACTTATGAAACATTTATCTGTATGCAAGAATGTGGGGATTGTTTACGTTCGACCATTTGTCATTAGTATGTGATGAAAACGTAACAGGTTTGGCAAAATATGGTGAATTTCATGAACCAGCATTGAAGGGGGCGCTGTTTTTGATCAAATCAGGTCTGTATGAGACGTCGGTGCTGAGGGAGCAGATCTTTCCCGATACTTCCTAGACAATTATTTTACCAAGAACAGGTGACACAACCAGTCCTGCGTCTTGTTCGGGTGGTTGGCACAACGTATGATGTCAACTCATCACATATTTCTTAAATGTATGTCAACGGGAGTAGATAATATCTCCATAGGTTAATGACAAGTGCGAACGAATCGAACGGCAATATTGTCCCTTCCCTTACGAACTTATATTACTGCAATACACAGACGCAATGTATTCTCCACACCTGTCTCCACGAATGGGGGACTCTGACAGGCCAATTGGAGCAGGGGAAACTCTGGGAATATTTGGGATCCAAGCGCCTACATTAGGGCACCTGGCGTTTTCCAATGGTTTCCAACGCTTCCGTCTAGTTACAAAAATGTGGACACTACCATGCTGACATGAATCCGCAGCTTAACTAAAATGACATTCAGTACGCATCGAATCTTTATTAAATTTCAGGGTTTAGTGTCCCATACCGTGCCATGCCATACCGTAGACCTACCGTATACCGTATATATACCAAACAAACTACAAAATACAAAAACATAATATAGCCTACTGAGCTATAAGTTTGTTATATGGCCTACTATGCTTCTCTCTACCAGCTACAGCATTTTATCGTCAGAGTGGAGGGTTCAAGTTGAAGTGACCCAAAGGTTCAGAAGGCACCGTGGGCCCACAGTAAGCTAGGGGGTTGAATCATTTCACTGTCTCAAAATGGCATTGGATTCGCTCTAAACAAACCTAGAAATAGGAACTTGACTTCCGTACCGGCCTTTTTTGTAATTGTATTTGTACCAATGGCGTGAATTTAAAGGTGCATGGAGATTTTCGGTTGGCAAAGTGGATGCTGCTGAAAGGGTTACATTGAAAAAATAATGCTACCCAGCTGTCTAAAACGGAACTGGCAATAGCGCAACTATCTACGAGGGATGTGCGCATTTAAGAGGCCGTGCATGATTCGTGATCTAAATTAGGGCAACTCCCAAACTTTTCAAATCTTATCCAACAGAAACCCCAAATTTTCGGAGCAAATATTTCACTTTCTATATCCCTTTGGCAGCTCGTCGCCCTTGTTGAGCTTCGAATTGCTCCCCCTCCCATCGGGGAGCCTAGCCCACTGTCGGGCAAATCCTGCATGTACGTTTTAAAGTGCATACCAATCCCAACTTCTAGGAATAAGCGGTCGCCCAAAATTTTGTTTAAACTCCTGTGAATGTTACAAATATTTTCTTATTTCCTGTATAAGTATCTATCATAATGTTTTCATACATCAAAATTGAGCAAAAAAAAAAAAAAAAAAAAAAAACAAGGAGCTAACCGACATGAATTTGACCATTGAGAGAATAATAACTTGTCACATGATTAAACAGAGCCATTAAATAATACCGGGGTATACCAATTGAAATCGGAGTGACTACAGTTTTCATTCAAATATTAACGTAATGCTGAAGAATCAAAACAAGAAATACAGTTCCTTTCCACATTTTACTATTTTTTTAAAGTGGACTTTAAGTCTCAAATACGAGAATAAATATTTTAGACGTCGGAAAATGATTTCTGTAATCCAAATCCCATTTTCATAGCTTATTCCGTTGCTGAGATATAAGATGTTGAAAGTTATTCACTTAATTTGAAGTAGTCGATTGCGCAATAATTTGTGATGTCATTCTTGTACAACTCACATTATACCAGCTATTTTAGTTTCCTTTTGAAATTAAAATGTTTGTATGAACTTGAAAATTGTTCCCTTGCTCAGCATGTTGTGTATACGGAGAGAGCTTATGTAGCCAAATTACCCTGTAACAGGGACAGTTATCACATTTTGGCACAAAGTGTAGTGGCTTTCGAAGAAACAAAGAAACACAAAGACGGTAATTTGAGTAGTTCAAAAATGACATTACAAATTATTGTGCAATCTACCATTTTAAATTGAGTGGATAAGCTTCAAAATTTTATATCTCAGCTCAGAGATTTCCTGTGAATATGGGAGTTGAACCATTTGGATGTATTTTTTCAAGCTTTGTAACATAGTTTTCAAAATTTAGACTTTAGGTACACTTTATGTTTGGGTTTTAAAAACAATCCTACCCCCTCGAAGAATAGAAAGTCGGCCCAAGTAGACTAACGAACTGTCCTGGAGTTTCCTGTAAGGTCCTTCTTGATGCGCTTTGTTTCTTAATCATGGTGGTCCGCCATTGTCAAGCTCATCATTTTAATTTCCTTTAGTAAAATCTAAAAATTAACGAGGACATCCAGCGTTGAGTTCTGCTATCCCAGAGGGAATTCTTCGGCAGTAATTACCTTTCTCAATTTTTACAAATACAATCACCTTTTCTTATAAAAAGAATAGGACGCACTAGAAGTGGCGAATCTACTAGTATGTACAGATGTACGTCAATGGAAACAGGGCATAAGAGTATCACTGAGGTGGTAACTTTGGATGTTCACGCGATGCTAATTAATTTTCACCAACGAAAGGTAAATATTAAAGGTGCACATTGAATAAATCTGCTTATTCAAAAACATATAACATGGAAAGAAGACAATTTATTGGGAGGGCTGTATCCTATTTCATTATAAGGCAGTAAGGCAGAGTCCGACGCAATCCCGACTCCAGTGACCCTTCGTTCAGGCTCTTTCCGCGTCCGTCCTGATCCTGTAGGCAATATGTGTATCAAATCATGTACTGGTCTTCGCTTTCTTTCACATGTACAGTTCATTAATTAGGTCATTGTTTCGAGTCAATTTTATATCAGACACATCCAGCCTTTAGCATTTGATTGTATGTGACAATTTATACGTAACAATGCACCAATTATAATGGAGGTTTATGTGATCCTGTTTATATCAAATTTAAAATTTATTTTGCGTGGACTGTGCGTAAATCACTTCTGAGTAAATGTCAACTTGGGAATCTATTTCTGGCTAATGCAGCCGTGTCCCGGATTTCGGTAGAAACAAGTTGCGTGAGTTCAGAGTTAGAGGTACAGCGCTTCTTATTGATTTTTGCCGGTACGGTACCCGGATAATGCATGATTTCAGTATTGTGAGGGCAAAGAAAGAAATGGGTGACACTATATTCCGTGACGAGACGGTGCCTTAAAGAGAGATGCCAAGCGCAGTCTTGCCACATGTTCGAACTGTGCGAGCTACTATTTCAAAATCACAATCTGTCAGTCACTGATGTACCCTCCAAATTGTTGATACACTAGGGGTACCATACAGTAGGCCTAAGCATTTTATCCAGGGGTGGAAGGTGTTTCCCTGAAAATTGTCCTGACTGACAAACAATCATGAAATAAAGTGTCAGGGCCCTGAATCGATATTTTTTCCCGGAAATCGACAGGCTTTTACATTCCGATGCGGGGAGGGGATTTCTACTCCAATTTTTTCAGTGCATTAAAGGCAGTAGGCAGTCACCCCAAACAGAGTGAGTGTATCCTGTCACTCTAGTTCATGAATGGTCTATTTTGATCATGTGACAGTATTTTTGTTAGTGAATTGTGGAATTCAAGGAGAATTTCGCCTTGCTTTACCTATTGTTTGTAATAGTTATGTTCAAAACGTCTTCAGAGGTGCTTGTAATGCAATAAGAGGAGATTTGCAAGAGTTTGCTGATTTTTCAAAGAAAATTTTGGGGCGACTGCCTATTGCCTTTAAGGTTTCCGCTGCAATGGAAAAAGGAACTTAAGAATATACAACAAAACGTCGTTTTGTTCTTTTCGGTCAAAGCCGTAGTTCAAATATTCCCCGCTCTTGAGTCGAATTTTATAGTGACGTCACGGATAAAGGCTAGTAGCTATCATGCTATGGTATCTTACAGTGACAATTATTACATTTCTTTCGCAGTTGTTCTGTTTTCGCGTTGTGTATTTTAATTTTAGTAGCCTACCATAGCAACCCTTTTCTCCGTGAGTATACTATTTGCGTACGCATAAAGCACATATAGTGCATAGTTGTCTCATTACTTCATGTAGCTTGAGTAAGACTATTTTTAAAGCCGAACGCACACAGAAGTCAGAAAACACGACGCACGAAACAAGTTTGTTTCGCACTTGGTTCGTGTTTCGTTGGTGTACCCGCTGACGGTGATATGTCAACGCACATACGAAAACAAATAAACCTCGGCCCGACAGAAAGTACAGTAACTTTCCAGCACAGCCTCACATTGGCTTTATGCAATGTTATAAATGATCCACAGTTATTGTTTTTCCGTGTATTGTAGGCTACGTGATGCTGAAGAATAAACCAACTTGCAGCGATACGAGGTAAGTATCCGTGATCACGACGGCGGATCTCCAAAGTGCGGCCTGTTCTACTCAGCCAGTCTAGAGCGAGACCACTGTCGGGTGGGTCAGTTAAGTCAAGTTTGCCCTTTGGGGAGGTAGTTACTCCTTCAGGGAGCAGAACTCCTCCGGGAGTACCGTGTTGTTTGGTTTTTCGCCCCTGGCCCTTCGCCAGAGAGTCAGGGGACTTTTGGAAAAAAAACTTGCAGCGATGCGAAGTTCTGTCCTCTTCTTCCTGCCTTTTGGAATATTAAGAAAATTAAGTGTCTCATGCAGTGCAGAGTCCAGAGTTGGTGCCAAGTGGGCGAGGGAGGGGGGAGAAAGCGTACCCAGCCCCCCATCGGAAGGATGCCGCCCATCGGGAAAATTTTTCAGTTTCGTCGGGGTGCCTTAATGACTACGATAAAGAATGTAATCCGCAACGACGACCATTCGCAAGTCGAGTTTCCTGGTTTTACTCTTAAGGAGGACAGATTTTTCAATACGAACTCCAAAGTTTCCAATTTTGGCTAGGAAAAACCACGAATTTTTCTTTTTCAACAGAACCCCGAATTTTCCTAGAGTTTAATGTTCGTCATCCTTTCGGTAACCCGTCTCACCTGTCGGGGCTTCCGGTTGCTGGCTCACCGTCGGGGAGCTTGGCCCCCTTGTCGGGAAAATCTTGGCTACACCTTGGCTACACCTTGGCCTGTACGCAGGTTTTATTATGGTCAATAATTTTCTGGTAAAATTTCTGCGCGCATAGCACTGAATCCACACAATCGACATTGTATCACTTACGAACATTATTAGCACAAAAACACCAGTGAACTATTCTAGACAAAACTAAGCATACACTCAAAGTAAGAGTACCATTCGTAACGTGATGACTATATAAGATTGAAGCTAAATTTACTCAAAATTTATTCAAAGATTTCCTTTCCTCTCCCTGGTGACTGTACATTTTCTGTTGCAAGTTGCAAGCAGATTCATGAAAAATTTCGTTCAAAGCCAAAATACCGTAATTGTGAACTGAATTGTGAACTGCGAAGAGCTTGGTGTGCTCTCAGTGTCAGTCGGAGGCCAGCTCAAAGCTCCATGCTAGTATTCCCATTTTGCAATTCATCACGACACATTTCATTAGCCCTCACTTTAACTATTGTTCCACTGTCTGGGCAAACAGTTCTCACCTTAGCTGATGTTATTGATTTCAATATTGCCGTTTTACTCACAAGGCTTCGAACGGGTTATTACCGGATATATTTCATAACTTTATTATTAGCAATAGGCCTACTCTTGTTCATGCGCATGGTAATAGATACGTGAAATTTGTTCAGTCATTATTATCGTACTAATACTGGACCATTCAGCTTGCGTAAATCGTAACACCAAATAAAATGTGGAACATCCTCGCAGATTCAGTGAAAACTTTCGTCAGCTCTCGACATCTTTTGAAGGGGATTAAGAAAGAAATTTTTCATAATAGTTAGGTTTATTAGTTGTCATCCTCCTCTATATCCCATTAACGTATTCAGTATATAAACTGGACACAATTTATAATTAGATATGTTCTTTTTTAAATTAAGGTAGACAATGCAAATATGTTTAATCTCTTTTTGGAGGGTTTCCCTTCATAATAAGTCGGTTGTGCCTCTTAAGGGACTTCCTTTCACGTTGTATTTATTCATACGATAAAATAAATAGCCTAAATGAAATAAAAGGAATGAAAATCGGCACTAACGTTTATCCGGCCTCTTGGTCAATGGCGCTTTAACTGTGTCGAGACTTCCTTTAAATTCATTGTTAACCGTGCGGCAGTGAAATTGTAACTGAGGAATTATCCGGGTTTTGTTATTATATGTCATTAGGCTTCTTTACGTACGCCAACCAAATAATTACCTCATTAGCAGCTATTCTTTAGCTCTATAAAAGGGCTGTATCTGCCTGTCAGAGAGTCAATGGCAACTTCCCTGTCTGACAATGGAAGATCCTCAATTAAATGCCATCTATACACACAGCGGCACGGGCAGCCCCCCGACCACTATAAGCTGTTAAGAAGTTAACTATGTATTTCCCTTTCCGGTAATTGTATTGAAGTAGAGAATCCACTGTGATTGGTCAAAATACAAGAAGCCATATACCATGACAGTGCACACCATGTCTTTTTCTTTGTTTCCTTTTTTCTTTGTTTGTTTTGTGTTCTTTTTATCTAAAATCTCTAACTTCATAAGAGAATGCAGGGCCGAATCCAGGAATATGAAAAGGGGGGGGGGGGGCGTAACCGTCTGCGGAAAGTGATCATACCTTTTTCATGGGCTTGGTGATGTAAAATTTTGTTACAAAAATCATTATTTGCCGAAAATAGGGGCGTTCGCCCCTTACGCCCCTTGGATCCGGCCCTGAGAATGGCACGGAGCTTTTAAGGTGTTAGAATAGCATTAGTGCCACTTAATTAAACATCATAGCTTTGGAAAAGTAATTCCATTCTGGAAAAGAAAACGTTGAACGGCAACCGTTGTATGGTCTACACATTAACCTAGGCCTTACTTGCAAGTATCTTATCCCAAAAGATACCATGCAACGACCACACACATGCAGACGGTACGCGTCATTTTTTTCCCCAGGAAGAATGTATGGCAATTAATTTTTTATCCTAACCCTAACTTTGATCCTATAAACCTGAGCATCACTTATCTCAGGGAAAAATACTGTTACGTGTCACCTGTACTAAACGACAGACTAAAAAAAAAAACTTCAGCAGGGCAGTTGGGGCGACTGATTTTTTTCCAATTTTTAAAAATAGTCTTTGTTAGGAATGCCTGCATACGGTAAAATACATCTCTTAAACCTACAATTACATATACAAAGCTAAAATGTTCGATGTTTACCACCAGGATGATGGGCTGCATATAATTGTGGACTAATGCAGGCTGTTTCACATCTTCGTCATTACGGCGTTGCCAGGCCTATCAAATGGAAACAAATACGGTGCGTCAAAGAGTCAACATCATCGGTGTAGCGCCGCTTAAAGGTCAAATGCAGTCATCCTAATTTTAAATTCACAGACATGGACATACTAAGCAAGGGAGTCAACAGCTTCTGAAAAGTAAGAGAACATAACCTTGACCTTGACCAAAATTACGAAGTTCAAGCACCAATTGCGAAGCCGTAGAAGCTAGGGATCCGGGGCTCACTTAAGGGCCCTAGAGAAATTTGGAGGCGATATGATTTGCTGTGTTTTCCAACGGTTTTAATCCAAAGAGCGGCTGTTTCCATCATTTTCGAGTTTCATTTTTATTGAATCAACGGTATGTGAGCTATGGGATCAAACATGCGCTCCTATTATCGTAACGGTTCTGGAAAAAGAGGGGGACACTCCCATTCACTTTCAAAAGTGGGGAGGTCATGTCCCCCTTCTCCAGCCGTTGACGCCCATGATACTGAGTCGGGTATTTTTTAATTCATAATAATATTTGCGATGTATACAATATTTGTGTTGTAAAACATTACAAAAGGTACGTGTGAGGGATAATGAAGGTTTCATAGGTTTACAGCGTACGAGGCAGGGAAATGCCCCTGCCCGAGTTCGAGAGAAAATTCTATTTGTCAGACACAGTTTTTGGAAAAAAAAACTCGGGCAATTTTTTTTTTCGTTAATACAAATTCCCTCGGACGAAAAAAGTTGACCCCCTGGACGAAAATATTCCGTATGCCTTTGGATAGGTTAGACTGATGTCTCAAAGTTGTGCCGAACTCCTTATGTCCTGAAGCTAGATTTCCCCCTTCCACGTAAAGGAAGGTGCCCCGAAGCGCAGCGACATTCAAATGTCTTGAACGGTTTTAAATAAGTTCAATTTTATAATTCAGATAACATGGTATGGTGAGTGTAAAGTTACAGAGTGTGTCCGTCAGAAAATCCAACCAAGGAGTTGTACAGATAACTTTCCGTGGGAAAATTATACATGTACGGCAATATTATGAACAACTCTGGTCAACTACAAGCTCCCAAAGTCGCAATGGCAACCATATCTTTCACTCTGGCAACTAAAAATATTTTTTGACACTTCAGACGGCAGGCCAATGTAAATTTCCAAATCTTCTTTGATCGCAATAGTCATGGACACGATTGTGAGTGGTGACCAAATTCCAGATGAAAGGCAACTTGGACGCTAAATATTCTTAGTTTAATTACTTTGATCGTTAGATACATGTGATCACTGGCAGGCCCGTAGCCAGAATAACAGATTTTGGGGGGCACATCGATGCTGGAGTTTCGAGGGCCTGGGGAAGGGTTTAAGGGGAGGGGTGCCCTCTCCCCTTTGAAAACTGTTGCCTATTTCAAGGACTCTAGATGCAAAATGGTGCAAGATTTTCTATTTTGTCGTCTCATATTGGTATTCCAAAAATGCTGGTCTCGCAGTAAAGTTTCCTCCTTCAGTGCAAGACCTTCTATTGAAAAATTTGGGGGCCCCCACGCAGCTACATGCCTGGTAGCTTGTGACCAAAGTTCGAAGGTAAACGGCCCGCCTGATTTCTTTTCCCACGACGAATGGGACAATTCCATTGTTTTACCGTAACTCTAACATTGATCCTGACCTGAGCATTACTGTTCATTTTGCATGATTCCAATGGAAATTTCCCCAAATCGCCCCCATTCGTCCTGGGGAAAAATCCTCGTCCGGGGTTGGTTCTAGAGAATTCATGGTTTGACATAGCTTTCAAAACTTGGTGTGGTGAAACTCTATGACCCACATGAAATCCATAAATTATCTGGTTTCGTACAGAGTTGGTAAAAGACAAAAACTACAAAAACATAAAGGTCAATTGCTGCTTTCTTACAAAACTGATAGCATGTAGAAATGCACATTGTGACTAGAAATGACAAAAAAATGATGTCACCGCATTAAATGGGCTCATTTTACACAGATACGACAGAAGCCATTGAATATTGTGACACAAGCATACACTTCACATTGTTCGTTATCGGATGGTTAGTATTTGACGAATTTCTAAAACCATACACATAAGAATATCCACAAGGTGTTAGTTTACTTATATTACTACAGATCTATTCCATTCTGTGTGAAGAAGGGTGCTTTAAGTTTATGTTTTCAGCTGCTCTGACTAACACCACCAAAACTCTCTGTTAAAGATAGTAAAACTGGGATGATGATAAACCATCAGCTTCCAACGCATACTGGTATACTTAACCATGAGTCTTATTGAAGCCAAGTGTGCATTATCTTTCTGCGACATGCAATTCTTGATATAAATGAATAGGCCTAATTAAATGTTGGGGGGGGGGGGAGGGAGGGAATGGGCCAAAAGAGTATGGACCTTACTGGTTTATATACATTTTGCTAGATGTTTGATCTTCATTAGAGCCTGCTGCCGTCGATAATGGAGAAACTTCTGACCCACACACCCACCCAACCCCCCAATTTATAGCATTATATTGCCAAGCCATTTATCTTGTGGCAGCCAAAAAAAGTCTCATCGGATTACTTTACAGAAAGCTATGAAAAACCCAACCTTCCCATTGTGTGCACTCACATTACACCAAATATGAAAGCCTTTTTCATCTTGAATATTAATCTAACAATATTTGCTAATGCACAGTTCCTATCAGACACAAATCTTTCTCACATCAGGTGTAAATGTTTCATCAAATTTAACTGTGAGAAATATGATAAATACCTGTTCCCATCATCTCCCGTATTTTCATGTTTCAGCGAATACTACTCATGTTTAAACGTTACACTCCACAAGAAAAAAATTTCACTAGCTGTCGAAATGCATTCCCAGATAACTGTCCCTGATGTAATACCATGCTGATACACTAACTTGGTAGGGCTCCAAGTTCCACCTGCATTCTAAATCCTAGATTATACATGCATGCTCCTGGGTAACAAATGCCATTCCTTAAAGTTTTACCAGACATGGGTTCATTTCAAACCAAACTGAGTAGTTTTTAAACCAACTTGGGTATTTGTTTAACCCAACAGCATAGGCATAGGAAAAGGGGAGCTGGGGGGGGGGGGGCAACCAATCCCACACTCTGATTGGTGAGGGGGTGGAAAACTCATTTCCCCCCTCAACATTCCATGACATGCTGCTACAATATGGCATTGAATAGGATGAAATTCCTTCAAAGTTTGTCAAACATTGCACAATTTTGCATCTAGGGCACTTTAAATAGTCAAAAAATTTCCAAAGTGGAAGGGACGCCCCCTTAGAGCCCCCAGGACACTGACCACTAACATTCACATCCGCCCCCCAACTTTCAAAAAGCTTCCTACGCTTATGCAGCACAAAGCACACATATATCTAACCTGGTTAAAATATTAACAAGAACTTTCTATGTAAAGCCAGGCTTAATATTTCATATGGCAAAGATTTTTTTTTTTGCTCAGATGATTGATCCCTTCAAAGAAAGGGTAGCCACACACAATTGCTATGCAGGTAAGCCTTTTACTTATTGTTTGCTTAAATAGTTTCAATAAACCAAACTAAGCTTTTGATACATTGTAACCAATTCCACCAAAGCTTCTTTCTCTCTAAATTATGTTAAACAAATAATAATAATTAGCACCAAAACATGAAAATAATTAACTTTGATTATAAACAGTCTGCCAATGTCAGTTTGCCAGCTCAGCTGTAAGTATGAAAGCACATAAAAGATACTAGCCTATTACATCATGACACATTACACAGTATCTACAGAGAAACAACATTTTTCAATTTCTGTATATTATTTAACTGGAGTTAAATATGCAGCTGTTCAGTTATAGCACTTAGGTATTTGAGAATGAAACAATCTTTTCTTTAAATATGGAAATAACCTTATTTAAGTTGAATTAAACAACTTTTAGCACTTTTGTCCCTTCAGTTTGACCAAACTTGCATTGTCATTGCTATTGTTATAAGCTGAAAATATTTGAAGACATTCACATTATCTACTGACCTAGATACAACCCTTTGTCATATTGTAGAGCAACCTTACCAACCTAATCAATATTTAAGTCTTTGTACAAACACAAAAGCATATTCTATGATGAAATGCTTAAAGGCAAATATTGCATTTACAATGCACCATCATGACTTACAACAAAAGAAGCTATAATCATTAATATTAAAACTTTCAGCCTTACCAATAAACTCAAGCAAAAAGCTTTATCTCCCCAAAATCACATCCAGTATCACAACCAGTATCACATCACATGAGTATCACAACTAGTATCACATGAGTATCGATGTTGCATCATTTGGAATTTTGAAAGTTTCGGCCAACAAGTTATTTTTGATATATAAATGACAGAGTTCTTTCTGTGAGAACCTTATTTCTTGAAAATGAGACTACCATGCTGCCTTATTTTGAATTTCCTATCAATCTGCATCCATAACTTGTAGTTTTAAAAATATGAAAATTTTCTTTAACACAAACACAATACTTCCCTTTAACAAAATACCTTAGCATTCTTCTTTTCATTGTCTCTGATGAGTGAGAAAGAGACAGTTCCAAATGGACCTTTGACTACCACAGGTGTAAACCACAGGCTAGGAGATATACTGGCTTGGTTATGTTATAGGGTGATGTGGTCTGCATCAAAATAACAATTACTTTTACATATTCTGCCTGGTGCATTTGTTCTCATCGTGAACTCTTCCACCTAAAAGGTCACTGCTAATGTCCACTAAACAGCAGCCACCAGCCTACAACCATTTTAATGAATTACTATGCTGAACATTTCACAATGGAGCACATGGAAATTCTCAAAGACTGATAACTCCTGAGGTCTTTACCAGAGATTCAGAGAACCAATGACTTATAGATATTTTCTGATTCAAATAACACTACTTTTTCCAAAGTCTCCTGAACTCTATGGAGAAGAGCCGAAGGGTGAAATTAGACATTTCTCACATAGGAGTTCTGCTCCCCAAAGGAGCTATGTCCCCAAGGGAACAACAAGACTTAACATGAGACTTAACATGACCAACCTCTTGACATTCAGACCTCTACACCATGGGTGTGTCATGCTTGGTTCCATTCTAGACTGGCTGAAAAGGACAGATACTACACCTGATCTTAGCCAAAAGCCTGAGAAGTGATTGATTAAAAAAACAACACCTCTTCTTTTTAAGTTTCATCAACAAGTTGTAACTTTGTCCCACAGGTAAATCATCTTTCTTAAAAATTTCCTTCCCTTTAAATGTCTGTGTTGATTAAAAATACACTTTTAAGCCTCTTTGAAAGTCAAAACTAAAATTTAACTTGGGTAAAAACTTTGCTAATTGTTCATTTTTGAACGGTCCTGGTAATATAATTATTACGGAAGACTTGGAATACTTCTACTGCTCACAAGGTAACTTTCAATCAATTTATGTTTAAAACTACTAATTACACTATTTCACAATTAAGTATAAATACAGAAATTCTGACATAACCATCAAAATCTGCAGCCATTATACATTTACACCAATGACATCACACCAGATTCAAGAATGAGGTATTTTGTACATTTTAGATGATCACTGATCTTCACACACAAGAAAATAATGCAGAGTGAACTCCCCTTACTAAAACATTTTACCAAACTTAATTTCCACTAATAAGAAGGATTCAACATTTGTCCTCACAATTGTTAAATAAAAACATGCAAATATAATTCTCATCATCCACCTTCATAGGCAAATTGTAATAGCTGGCTACGTAAAAATTCACTTCCTTAATAGGATCTCATCATCTTGGGTTTTCCAGGTCAGGAGGGCCTTACTGTTAAACAGCACTAATGTGCATGAAAGTGAGAATGAAAATGAACCTAGGTCCATCTGTCTATGTCAAAGCATTATGCATTTGTCTGTATCGGTAAAATTTGTTCCAAATTACTTTCAAATGTTGGAATGTCTATCAAAAGTATGACAAGGGGTACATCCATGATTTTTGAACAAATGGTGGAAGCACTACTCAAGCATTTCTCAACTCACAACTTAAATTGAGACTCAAAAAGGCATTCTTCCATTAACTATAAGAATGATCCCTCTCCAGTGATTCCTAATGATATGAATAATCGGTGTGGATGCAATGCTCAATTGCATATACTTACAGTAACTTAAGAAGATCAAACACATGGCTTCTTTGCTTTTTATCCTTTAACATCACTAGTAGCTATCACTGCATAGAGGATGAATACTATTAGCAAGTCAACTAAGGGACGTTTTTATGATACCTTCTATTGTGACTTCTACATGAAGAGGGCTACTGAAAATGCTACAACTGCTTACATACACAGTTTGGAAAATATTACAAATAACTAGCCAATGTGGAATCAAGTAAACATGTGCATTAACAGGGTTGCCTATGGAGACACTCCAACACACCCAACAGAAATTGCATTTACAACTTTATGCCATTTTTTGTACTTTTTATCACTTCACAACATTTTATTCAAAACTTATGCTTTTGTTTGATTCTGAAGTCACTTTGCCATTTTTTTTCACCTCAGTGCATATGCCATGACAAATATAATACTTTTCTGGTTTCGGTTTGGCTGATTTCCATTCCTGATGTCATTTTTCCTGCAAAATATGCCTTTTTGTATATTTTGTTACCTTTATATGGCATTTTATGCAACTGTCGATTCTCACTGAAACTTTGTAAAAAGTGTAACTAACAAATGTAACCAGCTAAAGAATGTTGAGTGTTCTATAAACAGAATTAATTTGTTAAAGTCACAGGTGACTACTAACCAGGGTATTTTCTCCTCGTATGACTATAAAGGAGTAGATAACCTCATACAGAGACTTCTAGAGTGAGTACAATGTCATACATATGAGTACCACTTCACTGTCTGTGGTTGTGAGTACAAGTATACATCTTTCACATGAGCACCATTACTGGTACACATCTTTTTTATGAGTACCAGTGCAAGTATACATCTTTTTTACGAGTACCAGTACAAAATTTTGCATCAGCAGCAATGACTCACTTTCAAGATCTGTGAGTATGAGCACAGATCAATTTTCACAAGTATGAGTACAAGCAAGTATGCCAAAGCATGTGTATGATTATGTACTCAAAACAAGTCGACTCATGCATAACAATTAATAGGTATGCCTTGCTTCTAGACACCATGCTACTTACAAAAGAAGTATTTACAGTTACCCCCCTTAGTGAAGAATTCTCTTACAAGCTCCTTAACTTCATCATGTTCTGCTTTTTAACTCAACAAGCCTACCCTACACCCAAAAAGGTGTTGATGCTGTCTGGTAAAGTGACCAGGTGGATGATATCCACCAGTGAAAGAACAACAGACTAAATACAGCAGTCAACAACCAGACACCGTTCAGTTGTGATCAAGTGCTTACAGGGGTGGGGTCAGGTGAAGGTCAGGGGAGGCCAAGGCTCCTCCATCAGGGAAATCTTTCAAAGGCCTTAACTGGAATGATAAACTATGTGCTCCCCAAAGGCGATGAGTCACCCCGAAAATTTCTTGCTTTTGCTCATAAGGTAGGCAGATTCTTCAAAAAAACAAATTTTCCAGTCGTCTTCGTTAAAAACTCCAAATTTCAAATTTTCTTCAATAGAAACACCAACATTTTCAACACTCTGTGCACAAATTTTTGGCGATCGCCATCCTTTCAGCAATCCATCACCTTTGTTGGGGCTTTGGGTACCTGGTCCCACTATCAGGGAGCTTGGTCCCCTTATCAAGCAAGTCCTGGCACCACCCCTAAGTGCCCAGCACAAAATTGTCAACACTTTGAGTCTTTTGTAAGGATCTGTACTTAGTAACTGTTTTTCATTGAAGAAAACCCAATGAAGCTTTCCTCACAACAGACTATTGTACTTAGAAATCCACAATACACCAATTGTCCAGTAGTGGGGGATTTGATAGTCACAAGGTTGGTTGACTTCTGCATATTGATGTCATAGAAATACATTGCACAGGTTAGCAAAAGGTATAAGCAACAATTCACTATATACTATAAAAAGATGGGGATTTTTAAGAGCAACTCATTTACTTAAGTGAGTTGCACAGCTTGCAAAATTACTTGGTTAAGTTCCCTGGATATCTTTGCGAAATGCTTTGCTTAATATCTACAGCTGAAACTTTTCACTTGTGGTGACCAATTATTCAATTTATGATTTGTTTTTGGAAGTTTTAAGAATGTGGCAAGACTGACAGAAGAATGCTTGAAGGCCAGATTTCCTTTTTCCAGACAGTTAAGGTTCTCCCAATGGAGTTTACTGGCCCCTCCTCCAGGCGTAAGTCTGGGCCTACATGTAGTTTGATTACCAAAGGCCATATTTTGTTGAGTACACTACTGTGTGTTATGGAGGCTACACCTCACATTGCACTGACCTGCACATCTCAATAATGTAACCAGTAGATATTATTTCAAATACCCAAATCTTACAAAGTATTTGAGATGAAGCACAAGTTACTTTAAAACTCAAAACACCAAAGAGACTCTCAGTCCTGCCTTAGCTGCTAAACAGCAAGTTAAGTTTAACCCCTATTCAGGGAGGCCATCTAAAGCTCATAGAGGACCATGCTACATGGACCATTGATGAACACTGGCAAAATCTCCTTTGTCTTTCTGACTAGTGTTCAGAAGAAAACATGGCAGGCATGTACCATTTGTTAACAATCCCTTTTCTTAGGGCCACTACTTCATGTACAAATTTGACGGATAATAGTGTTATCCCTGTCTTTAAACACTTTTCCAGAGGCTGGGAGGGTGGAGAACCCTTGCTGTGCACCTCTGCCCACCCAACAGCTACTCTGAACAAATTCAATCCCACAAGACATGAATTAGACAACCATAAATCTCCCATGACAGCAATTTCAGTATATAGTAAGGATGTTCTCACAGAATTTCTACCTGGATATGCCCCGCTGGAAACCAAATTTTGGTAGAAGCAAATATGAGAATACTCTTTATAAGTAAGTTCAACATTAGGGACTTAAAATGCATTCTGGGTAGGGTCAAACTTCTGCAGTATCGACAACTGAAACCATCTAACGTAATGCTGTATTTGCACACACAATCTTCACATAGGACTCAGGGTTTTCAACATCAATTGTTGGGTTCAGTAATTGGTTTTTAAGAAAATGGTATGTTTATTAAGTAAATATCTTAAAACTACGACAGAAAGTTTCAGAAGAATTAACCTTTCCTTCTACAGTAAAACCTGTTTATCCAAACACATCAGGACTGAAGGCAGTTCGGATAATGGACTTATTTGGATAAACACAGTTGCAAGTGTTGCCTGTAAGTACAGTGCACTGGGTCTCTAAGAAAGAGTGCCAAAAAAATATTTAGTAGTACTTTTTTGCGACTGATGATATGACAACTTTGGAGACTTCTAAAAACCCTGAGATTTTATTCCCAAAATTCGAGTGTTCGGTCTCCTGAACAAAGTTGTACACACTAAATGTGTGCAAACTGAACAAACAGACATTTGCAATAATTTTGTAACGTTTACTGTCTTTATTTGTACGTACAAAGCCCACTGTGATACCTACTTTTCAGATTCAGTGAAACTAGGTCTTACACTATCCTAACATACATCATATGGGGAATATTAAGCCAATACAAACTCATGACAATTTTTTTCCAAATTTATCAAAGAAGTTAGAAATTGTTGTCTATGCCCAGATGTGTGCTGTTTGGACATTGTGACATCTTACTGCGACTGTTATAGTCCTGAGAAAAATGAGTGCATTTCTACTGAAATTCCTATTGAGTTTTAACTGCCATATAATGTCATGAAAATGTGTTGGATACTACCTTTATTGTATTGAATAACAGTCAGGTAAATCGTGAGGCCAGTTAAGATAAACATGGTTTCAGATAATGGGGTTCGGATAAACAGGGTTTTACTGTAGTAAGAAATCAGTCACATTAAGCTCCCTGGAATGTGTAAAGAATGTGACACAAATTTTTAAAACTGGTCTGTTAAAACTGCAAAAGTTCCAGCAAGCATGGCAAGTCTCTATTGTTAAACTCACTGATTTTCAAGTAACACCAGCTATCACTTTACAAACCAAACAGAATATATCCTTGTAAGTAGAAAGGCTTTCACAACAGGAATCCAAACAATATAAGGTTTCAATGATTACTCCTTCAACTGACTTGAAAAAGTCAGAGCCACCCATAACAAAAGCTTGAATACCTTCAAGTCCTCTGACTGCATACCCTTGAAACTTCTTTAATTTTATGGACATATCCCCTTGGGTCATTTCTTAAGGTGGCGGAGAGCACACCTTGCAGCTGTTGCTTTGGCAATACGATAATTGCGTCCGACTCCTTTAAACTGACCCTTGCCCACCACATTAACGGTCACTCTAGTTTTACCATCAATGGTCCTCTCTGGTGGTCTGAAAGATATGATAGATTGTGCATGATCTTATTACTTTGAATGACAATTATCAGTCTATGAAAAAGTGCAACTCCTTACGAATTGAAGTATTACAATACTTATGAACTTTTCACTGCCGATAACACCCTTTAAAATAAAACAAATAAGCGTTTTCTTTTCCTTACCTAGGAATATCAATAATCCTTTAAAATCCTGTGAACAATTTACATAGAACGTAAGGGACTATTTGGCACTTCACCTTTGTGTGGAACATACAATTATTAACCAGAATTATTGCATGGTGGGTAATTTTGTGAAAATTTCACTAGGAAATATGCCTTTAAGTTCTCCCTTTCTTGCCAATATGTGTGTGTTGCCACATGTGAAGAGTGACAAGGGAATTGCAAAATCAGTAATTTCCAAACAGTTCTGAAAAGATGTAACCTGTAGATCTGAGTTACAGTCACATGTTAGTACACTGAATACACTTTTGACATAGCCACAATGTGATAAAATGACTTTACTTGAAATTTCCAAACCAATGAGGACTTCAGATCTGTGGTAATGTCAGATTATCAAATACAGACAATTTTGAGTAATCTGGTTTGGTATTTTGCACTGATTGTAATCAATGCCTTAAAAGAACACACCACAGTTTATTAGATTATTATATCAGATTATTAAAGATCTGGTGACATGCAAACTACATACTTAAACATCTGAATATTTGATGTAAAAAGCACTAAAAATCCACAAAATAGTTTCAATCACCATCTAAATCCATCAAAAATTGACCATTTTACAGGGCAATTTCTGTTTTACACTTGTATCATGAATAAACATGAGCTAAATATGCAAATCTGAGATGTCAAAAGATGGATATACCAAATATGGCTAATGTTACTTTTTGTTTTTCCAACCTTTCATTTCAAAGACACTTGTAGCATTGATATCCCCTGAGGGATTTACAATGGAAGGGAAACTTGTTTTCCTAAAAAAATATTAATATCACTCACCAAGCTGTAAACTATCTGATCAGTAATTTAGAGATAATTCATATCAGGTCAACAAAAGAAATGATAACACTGTATAACACTCCACATCATTAGGCAATGAGTTACTCCAGAGACCATCAAACTTTGAAGAGGTTTATCCTAAGAACGGTAAAAGATACTGAAATAATTCCCAACAGATATTTCAATGGAAGATTTAACTCTTTAACAGCCACGAAAACATACCTCTTTTTGGTGTCATCTCATCATAATTTTAACGGACAATGGAGCAAAATAAAAGTGATATATACATACCCAAACTTGGCAGTTTCTGGTTCCATTTCTAAGAGTTCTCTTACAGGAGATATTGGTAGGTTAGCAGCATATTGTTCTAGAAAAAAAAGTCACAGTTATGAAAAGGTCATACCATGACCCAATTTCAGTAGGGAAGTAATCCTGGTATTGCAAGAGAAGGGACCAATCATGCTTCATCAAATGCTGCACAGGTTCACAATAATGCTTCACAACGAACAAGTCAGACCAGTAAGCATCCATATCACACATATGAGAAGCACAATATCATACAGTTGCACTATTTTCATGTGCAGAAAAAAAAATTTCAAGAAACAAGTTTGGTCTGTGACCCCTGCAAATTTAAAACCTCCCCACTTAACAAAACAGTAGCATGTTCACAAAAATGATGAAGACCTATAATGTTCACCCTAGTTAAATCTGATATTAGACCTTCCCTTCACAACAGAATTTGTCCATCTGATAGTGATTACTTACTAGCTTTTTACAGGGTGCCTGCATGTTTCCCCAACAAAAAATATTCATTCTTTTTCCAAGACTTTACTAAAAGCCACTAATACAATTGAAATATTGAGAAAAATATGGTTAATACTCATTCAACTTATCTTTATATGGTCAAATTTTGATAGCATATCTTCTGAAGGAACAAGAGTGCATTCTTTTTAATGGGGATAATTGTACAATGCCTTTAATGTACTTTCAATATCTTGTTTTTGTAAAATTCTGAAAACTCTTTCATGTGGTTTCCCAAGTTTTCTATAATTAAGGAACCCTCATTCATCAAGGGTGATAAAAATGGGGAAAGGGGGTGGACTTGGTTCCCCAAATAATTTAGTAAGGAGAACCCTTTTTTACAAATCCTCACATCTTGTTCAATGACCATAACATTTGCTGAAAGTTGTGAGTGTGAGACATTGTCCCCTCCAATAAACTGGACAAGGGGGACAGAATACCGCAAAACATTTTGGAAAGAACTGTGACCTATGCTGATATTTGTGTGAATATTAGACAACCCTCCAATGGCTCAGTGGTCATGAAAAGTAACTTTTCCAGTCTGCTTTAGCTGCCCCCCTTATCCAGGCACATGATGAGTGAGTACAAGACATGGGTAATAGGCACACATATGCTACACATAAGGGTGCTGATCATTTAGGGATGACCATTTGCCCTACAATTTGATTGAAAAGGGCATACCCTTTGTTCACCCACTATACTTGGTCCAATGCATGTAATTTTGCTCAAATATAAGTGCAGACAAGTAAGACATAGTCTCAGTAAGTTTGGCTGAGGGGGAATATACTTCTTGCCCTTTCCAATATTTGTAATATTTGGTACACACATGCCTAGGGATGACCTAGCCATTTGTTCACTTAGCCATTTGTAGACACACACAAAGCAAAACTTACATGTACAGGGCCTTCAATAAACACACCTAATGGGGACAAAACCATGCAGTTCCTGCAAGTTTCTCCCTAGTGAGGAATGGTTCCCCTAGACAAAACACCTGCATTCTTAAAACTTCTGGGTGGATATTGTGATAGTGGGACACTTTGTCATGCCCCCTTCCCTGCACTCCCCCTCTCCTTAACCCCTTTGCTGAACCAATCTGAAGTCAGGTTTCTTCTTACCAATCTGTTGTTTCATCATTGGATAATACACCTCCCAGACAGCATCCATGGACATGCCACTGTCTAAATATACAGCTCCAGCAATGGACTCAAAGATGTCCCCTAGGGCCTTTGGCACTTCAATATCTTCTTGCTCCTCATCAGTGTCTGAGATCCCTCCCAATTTAAGCTGTAAGCCAATTAAAAGAAGCAACAAAACTCAGGGATTATGAGTGAATTAAAACACACTTCATTTAACACAAACAGCAAAGTCATACATGAATCATCTTCCAACTTGACAATATTGCAATCAAAGAAAACCAAATATTAGAGAAAGAGCAGTGCACCATGTGACCTGTGGTCTGAATAAGTATGACCCCTCACCAATACTGATTTCCTGTGCACTGTACATAAATCACTGCAGAAATTACTTGGGTGTAAGCCAGTGGTTGTACTGTTTTCTTTCTCGGCAGTTGCTGTGCAAGTTTCCTGTCTATTTTTTATTCAATAATTAATATCAGAAATACCAGAAAATCAGAATGTTCTGATTTCTATGGATTTGAAAACTCTGAAAAAGATTAATTCCTCAGAAAATAAAGAAGTTGGTAAGTATGCAACTTCAGCAGAAAGGAAAGTGATAGCAGACAGCTTTTAACAATCCCAAAATGGTATTTGTGAATGACAAAGCTAAAACCACTAATGAAAATAGAGATATTTCATTGTGAATTTTACATGATTTTGATGAAATTAAACGGTAAATCTTTCACTATAAACAGAAATTTCCATCAGTTCTTTGTGATCAACATATTAGATCAGAATAATACAGTTATGCAACAGGATAAAATTGACAAAGTTCCCTCCTGGCCTTACAACTGGATTGCACAGAGGTATTAAACTGAACCAGAAAGCTGAAATGCAGAGTGATTCCTTGCCAGTAGGAAACACTTTGTATTTTCTAGTAAGCTGCCAATTTTACCACTTTCTTTCTTTTTGCACTAACTGTACAGTATTAAAGATTTTGGGCTTTAATCAAACACTGGTGTCATGATACCATGATCTAAACTCAACTTTTTGCATCTAATTTTGAGCATTTCATTCCAGCTATAAGATACAGGCATGTCTGCCTGCTTAATGTTTGTAAGGTTTCCAACTTCTGGTAACCTCAAAATGACCTTCGAGTACCATCAAAATCAAAAGGGGTCTTCAAACTAATATGAATAACCCACATGCCAAGTATGTCATTCCTAAACTTTCATACTTTTCTTAAGACTTTGAGTTAACAAGTTTTACACAAATTCACGGATGGTGACCTCACATGATCTGACCTCCAATAAAACCAGAAGGGATCTTCTACTCAACATTGGACAATGACATGCCATGTACAATCTAATCAAATTTCCTCTTCCAGAGATAAGCAATGGAGTAGGGAAAACAAACCAGTGGGCCACAACTGGAAAAAAGGCTGTGACTGGCCTGACTTAATCTAATTGGTTAAAAACTGAACCGTAAAACCTCATCTAACTCTAACTCCAGAGCTACCATGTTTACAAGCATCACACAAGCACACGCATACACACATATGTACATACACAACACCACCATTACATAGATTCCTTCTGCCTATGGCAACAGTATAGTATATTACGACTCCACGAACACAACATTAGGTTTACTAACAATGTTTGTATTTTTGATTCCTTCCTGTCCCAGTTTTTCAGTTTCATGTGAAAGCATTTTATAACAAGTGCTTAAATATATAAATAAACTTCATATTAAGCTTGATAGTGTTTGTCATACACTGAAGTAGATGCCATTTCCCCCAGTGCTAGGAGACTGACTGCATGGTCAAGTGGTTAGAGCATCCAATTTGCAGCTGGAAGGTCTGGGGTTCGACTCCTGGCCGGATCATACCAAAGACTTTAAAATGGAACCTACTGCCATTGTGCTTGGTGCTCAGCATAAGCAATGGAGTAGGGAAAACAAGCCAGTGAGCCACAACTGGAAAAAAGGCCGTGGCCAGCCCGACCTAAACCAATTGGTTAGAAACTCAGCCATAAAACCTCATCTAACTCTAACTCTTTCTTCCCCAGTGCTGGGAAGGTTTTTATCCTTTTCTCCAAATTTCAAGATGAGATACAGAATGACACAAACATGACAATTAACAATTTTCAGGCATTCTCAAACTTGAAAGGCTTCTATCTTTAATGATCTTCTCCACCATATATTAAACATAGGGAATCCCTTCACATCTGGGGATGCACACTAAATGTCAAACCAGTGCATTATCTCTGGGAAAGATAATGACATGTCAAAGATAATTAACACCACTAGTTAAGGTTTGCAGATTGGCATATAGCTTATAAAGCTCTTCTTACTACAAATAATACCCTCACTGAGGAAAGACTAGACAAATGATCTGTAACAGTAGCACAAACACGTACCTCTGATTCCATACCGAGGGCTTCATTCTTTTCCTTTACATAGGCAACAAAATTTCCAATTACTCGGAAAAGGTCAGGACTCAAAGACAAGAAGAACTGATGAAAGCCATACTTGACGGCAAGGGATGCAAAAATGGTGTTGTTGACCAAAGCTGAACGCAGATCTGTGAGTGCTCCAGGGGATAGGTTGCGGTAATGGTCGTACAAATGTTTAGTTATGAGGTAATCAAGGATAGCATCCCCAAGAAACTCCAGCCTAGAAGTACAAAAAGAAAGGGGGAAAAATAACAACTAACCAACAGTACAGCACATCTTAGGAAAGAGAGTTAAAGGTCTGTGTACATGTTAATGGCATACCTGCCTTTCTAATGAAGAAAACATTCAATGTTTAAAATAGCTGCAATTCCCTTCCAAAACTTGTGTCAAAGAGGAAGAAGCTCACAAAATAAGTCTTAGGTTATCCAGCTGGTAAGTAATTAGCAGATAATGTATAAAGGATTTAAGAAAACTACAGACACTATGCACCATTCCACATTACAGCTAATGAGAAATCTCAAAGGTGGACGAACTTTGAAAAGGTTCACCTTGAGAATAGAGAAAGATTCAAATAATTTCAATGGAATTTTCATCAGGGGATCTTAATCTATCACTGAAGAGTAAAACTTTTGTCTTGGTTACACCTCCACACATCTTTGAAATTATCCAGAATTATAACACTGAAAGTTAGGCAATGTAAAAACCTATTTCTTTTTTACAGTCCTGTCATTTCAATTTGTCAGCTGGGGGGGGGGGGGATCTTTCTTTTGTTCAGAGAAGAAATATACATAAAAGTGGAAGAGAAAACAGACCCATGGATATGCTTATCTGTTTGTTAAATAATGTCACAGAATGATACATTCCAAATTTATTTCTAAATGTTGAAATGCCTACCACATGCACAGTAAAGAGTACAGCCACAATTTTGGGATGAAGCAGTTACTATTTGCTTAAAATTTAACAAGATAAAAAAAAAGGAGGTCAGAGATACATTTTTCAGATTGGGCAGGGATGCTAAAGAAGAAATTCCAGATATGCAGATACTATTACTTCTACTCCAAAATTTCTGTTTTGATTTGTTTTTTGATATTTCACATCCATTTACCAACCTTTAGGTAACACTTCATCTTAAAGCACAGATAACTCTAAGGTAGGCTACAGGGGACTGGGAGGCATAAGGCATAGTTCTCTATTTTTTAACCATTTCTGCAATGAAAGCAAATAGAAGATGGAGGAGAATTTCAGAGAGGTAGACTCTTGAGTGCTGAGGTACCAAAATGAGACACCATAATCTTACCTCTGGTAGCAGTCAGTGACTTGATTTAAGTGATAAGAAGCATGACTCAAGGCTTGCACCAAGTAAGCCTTGTCTCTAAAAGTGTAGCTGATAGTAGCTTCAAACTCATGATGTCCAATCTTAGCCAGAAGTTCTTGCAGCTTATCTTCTGCATGGGGCACTTTAGTGAAGAGAGGCGAGGGTGGTTGAGGTAAGTAACCATAGCTTTGAATTCCACTATGTTCCTCCACTTTTGCTTCAAGAGGATCATCTGGCTCTGATTTTGGTAGAACCCTGAGTCCTATCCAGCAAAGGAAGAGAAGAGCACTGCGAAAGCCACAAGACACCAGACAGCAGCCTATTAGAGCTTCAACGCAGTCAGCCACACTTTTATCTGAAAGACTTTGTTGTGTGTGTATTTCATACGGCAAATCTGGGAGAAAATCCACATGATTAGTTTTACGGCCAGTGAAAGTCAGACCAGGGACATCTTCAGGGTCACCAACAGCAAAAGACCACTGTGACTGACTTCTGGGTGCACCACTGGTTGCATCGAGCTCCATATCTTCATCTGATAAGTCACTGTCATAATCTATTGGGTTAAGGTAGGGGTTGTCTAACCACATGGACTGGACCTGTGATGAAGAGCCTATTTCTACCTCTGATGGCTCCCATGTACCAATGTCAAAGTCAGCAGCATCATCATCAGATATGTACTCATCCACTTGTTCAGGTGGTACACAATAAGCATCTGACTTGCTCTCCCTGACCGTATATCCCGGAGGTAACCAGTTGATGGCAGGATCAAACAAACACACCTGCATCCAATTAGCAAGACCTTTCTGCTTTCCCAGTCTGTACAGGTTATAATTACTAACTTGTTTACTCCTCAAAAAGGACAGTTTACCTTCGTGGAGATTGTGGTGACAACAATAGAGATAAACAGTTACAGCTTGCTTGAGAAAGGAATCACCAAGCATTTCTAGTCGTTCTAAATTGAAACCATCACTGGCATTGGACATTGTCAATGCCTGTAATAACATACTGGGGCTTGGTCCACAAATCTTAGAAAGCTCTTCACTGGAATCATTGCAACTTAGCTGTTCACATGAAGAGGGCAACAGCAAATTTTCACTACGACAAAAAACTGAACTGTCATATTTACGATTATTAGACGATTTGGGTTCATCATTGCACTTTTCTCCGATTGCACAAAGGTGATTCTTTTTTGCTTGGTTTAACTCTAACAACTCCAGGCCCTGCCAACCAAAGCTGAGGGCCTCATACGGATATGGTGATGGAAGTGACTCACACCCTATGCCTGCCTCTTGGGCTAACACCACCCTCAGTTCCTCTGCCAACAAGAGAGCATTGAGACGATAAAGGATGCTGGGCAGACAGATGGCTTTTCTCCACATCGAGGCAGGGATAGGATAAATATAGCACAATTCAGGGACCAGGTACTGCTTTTTCTGAGCATTACTCTTCTTGGCTTGTTTGCTTCCTATGGGCAAGGCCTTTCCTTTATGGTTGAGATAACGAGGCGTCAGTAAATTCAATCGCGAGGACATGCAGTCAACATCAAGTAACGGCTGTCTGAAGTTAGATATCTCAATCTCATACCTCTCGAAGAAATAGTCAACATATTTCTCATACTTCTCAGATGGAAAAGGGCTTGTGACCAGGGTATCAATCAAAACTTCAGCAACAAAATACCGCTGAGGTTGGTCAATGTTACGATAAATAGGCGTGACAACAGCATCTTTGTATAGCTGAGGATCAAAGTTAAATTCTTCATTTGTGTAGCATGGAAGTGATGGAGGATGGTCTAAGGCTCTGCCACATAGACTCACTTTATTTAGAAAATCCCAGTCTATAGTAAGAGGACAGTCTATGACATCTCGACCTTGATGGGAAAATGATAAAAGTGAAATATGTAATAATGTCTTTGTATCTAGTCAAACTTTATGAGAAAATGCTACAGTTTTGTACAAAAATCCTGGATGCACTCATTATCAGACATTTCAAACACATTTCAACATTTAAAAATATTATTAGAACAAACTGGTCCATTACAGTTGAATGCATAACTCTTCCACTTTTGTACAGAGAGCTTGCACCAAGATCATTCATTAGGCGTGCTAGTTGTTGTGGAGTGCAAATGTGCAAAGCACCACTGCCAAGGTCATACTTTAGTACATGACCCAGCATACACATGTGTTTGTTTGCCCTCCAGCACTTGGTTGCGTTAGTTGACTTTTGTGCATGTGAAACCTCCCTATATATCAATTCTGTTAAAAGAAGAAAAAAATCCTCTGACCTGACAAAATTGAAATGGCCTGACTGTAACCAAGTAAACTTGGCACATGGCCTATATAGAAGTATCTACAGAAGTTGTACATTTGCTCAAATGCTCTGTGAACAGCTTAGCTGTGGAAGCCACCTTTTTGCTTCCTGACTTTAATGATAAAATTTTCAGCTGAAGACTGTAATTCATATAATCCTTATGTCATCCTTCCTTAATTTTTATAGACAACCAAAAACACCTCCTTAGTTTTATGCAAAAGCAACACAACATCATCTTTATATATATTTTATGTTTCACCAAAGAAATGAATTATGTCTTTAAACACAAAATGAATGTGTTACAGTACTGCAACCACAAAGCCTAATGCTCATGTAATCGACAACGTGACCTCAGCCGTTTGATAAAAAAGTTTCAATTCATCTCGACGTCTATCTATCATGCAGTAGCTCTACTGGAAACAGATTTTAGATTGAGTGGAATTATTTCTGTAATAAGGCCCACAAATTCTTAGCTCCTAACGAAAGAACAACAACAAGACTCGAGTATCCATCTATAAAAATCCTAGCAGGATCATGAAAGCAAGATAAAATGGAAAAACTTTTGTATTTACTTTTGTTAAGTGGGACAACTATGTAGCTAGCTTTATCCCCATCAGGATCGTAAACTATGTTTGGTTTCTGTAAACGCAGCACATCAGAAAATACACACTGATGAAATGCTTTTGCCTGATGCAATTCATCTGAGGTAAGGGCCACTGCAGATGTCACCAGGTCAATTGAAACAGAAAGTTCTCCATCTCTTGTGTACACAGGGAAGGCTGGAACCTGTGACAAAAAAGTCATTAAAAATCATTTTTTATTTAATGAACAGGGAAACTAATGAAACTTTTTAATAGTGAATGTTCATACATCAACCTTGTGGAGCAAGAAAAAGAGTTACAGATACACATTTTCACATAAATAATTTGTAACTGAAGACTAAGACCAAAAAACTAATTTTGTTACAACAGCTCATTAAAACCAATGAAAGAGCACAAATAAAAGAACCAAAGCAGGATTTTTATGTTTTCAACACTCCTAAAACATCCCCACAAGTCAAGACTCTAAGAAAAGTGGGGTTGCTACTTCCCTCTGGCCAGAAGCAAGATTCTTAAGTAGAATCAGGTAACCTGCCCTGGCCTAACTGTCACCCACTAAAATTGTTCCAAAGAAGATATAACCATTTTCATCCAACAGATATGACTCTCTTCTCTACAAAGATGCTCAAAAGACAGCTTTAATATTATTTACTAACATTTTTATGTTACCTGGTAAGTCCCAAATATATGATCTTTAAATACAATACATGATGAGAGTTGGTAAACTTTCACCTGAAGATTTTCATCTCTTGTAATATATCTTCAGATGGATTCAAGTCATAGGCTGTGATCTGCAAACCCCAATATGTAAGCCAGTATCAAATTTTACAACAAAGTTGATGACTTTCAAAGCAATGTTTTTGTGGATACCTACCAATGAGTTTATTTTACAGATTCCAATAACAGCCATTTACACAATCCAAGGTTATAGCTAGCCCAATTTGAGTGCCAGTTAAAATCCCCTGCGTAACTTTCACAAACCACGTTATGTGTAGGATAATGAACGTTAGGCCACACACTACAAGTGCTTAGCCTAGCCTTATAAAATCTGTGCTGAAATGGGATTTGTCCAACGTGCAACTGGTGATAATATTAGCGAAAAATGTTTGTTGTTGAAACTTTGTTAGCGTGTTACACTGAGTGATGCAACACTGGATTTTGGCCACGGATATTACCCTTTGTAGTCAGAATATACTATCGTGACAAAGAAAAGATGCATTTTATATCGATAGACCATTATTTTAGGAAATTGGGTGCCGGTTGGTAAGCTGACAAATTAGTTTGAGTGGCGGTTGGTAAGCTTTAGTGCCGGTTTGCCCGACCAGTGCTGACCGGTGTAGCTATAACCCTGACAATCAGGTTAGAGCCATGACCTACCTTTGGGATAGCTTTTGATGTCAAGATTCCAAAGCACTGAGATGTTTCCTTGGGGTCATGCAATTCCCTTTCTCGTACATTCAGGACGGATGGTAAGGGAACTGATAAAGACATGCTAATGACGTAGAGGTAACAAGGGCTATTTGGTGAAGGCAGGGTATTTACCAGGCAACCAGCAATCTGTAAGACACATTAGGGAATAAATGAACTTTACAGAAACATTTTCTTTAAATGATGAAGATGATGGCAATTCTGCAGTAGTTAAACATAGGCTCAGTATGAAAAGTAACCATGCCCCTTTTTTTATCTTAAAATGTTCTGTTTACAAATGTTTTTCAGAGTTTGACCTATGGTGACCTCAGATGACCTCTGAAGGGCACAGAAAGTACCAAGATCCTACTACTCCATATAATGCATCTACACACAATGTATAAAAAGCACCCATGCTTATCTTTATATACCATAGTAACAAGGTTTTCAGATTTGAACTTTGGTGACCTGAAGTGACCTTTAACTTCCTCCAAAAGTAAAAAAATTCTTCTTCTCAATATGAGGCATCTATGTACAATGTATGAGATCTGTCAGAGTTACCCTTAGTCACCTTGTTAAAAAGCTGCCACAAACACACACATACATACATGAATGCATAGGTTTCTCTTTCCATCAAAACCCAATAACCACAACGAACATATTTTATTTATATGCAACATTTTGTCAACAGATGTAATAAAAAGTTTTAAGTTTTGTACTTCAAAATGCCATTTCCCACTGTTTGGTACGTGACTTTTTTCAAGAAAACTTAAGTAAGTCCAAGTTTTATGCCTTGATCAGCACTCTCAGCCATATTGGTAATCTTAACTTCTATGTACTATGCTCAAAACACTTTACAGAATGCTTTAAGAAACCCACTTTTTCATACCATAACCTACAACCAAGTCCTCCTTTTCTGGAAATTTGTAAATCGCCACTGTTGATCCAATACCGGATAATGTGTTCGCTGTATGTGACCAGTATGACAGCCTTCAAATTTCAGTTTGACATAAAGACAGAAAGGGAGTCACACTGACAGATGACCAAAAACACACACAATCAAAAACAGGTGGAAAATATGGAGTTAGAGAGATGAGAAAACAATGACAAGAATTTCTCCCTAGGCTTAGGTGACTCCAAAATTTTGGAGTCAGGTATCTGCAACCTTATTCAAGTCTACAATGACAATTCCGGGAGTTACATCATACCTGTAGCAGAAATACACACAACAACAGCTATAAAGTGTGATTAATAGCCCAACAATGTGTATTTATTAATACACCAACAGGCCTACACTACAGGCTTCAACTTTTGGATAAAGTAGCAGTTAACAAAAGAAACTTGTGATTGAACAAAGACAGGCCTGAAGTGAGCCAGTCTGGTCACATTTCTTTATTAATACTTGCAAACAGGACACAAATGCAAACTTTCCAGAAAACAAACATATATTTCCTGTGTATGCATTTGAGAATAATGAAAATTCCCCAGGAGTTGAAATGAGACTCCAAGACAAGCAGGGTTGGAAACTGACTCCCTGTCAGGAGTCACAACTGTAGAATGGGAACACCAGGCTAAAACTATTTTATTGGGGCATTTACAGTTACATCACTGGTTGGCATAGAGCATGGGCAAGAACATAAGCTTGCATGTTAGGTTTTGCAAGTGAGAACGCTGGCGCGATTGCACACAGAATGTGGATGAATTCGAATCTACTTTTAATTGTGGCAACAGCGTACGTGGACCTTATCAATTCTTTTGCCAACCAACTGAGACATCCTTTGTTTGTTAACATGAATGAGTTAATACAGAGGGACAAACAGCTCATATCTTTAACTACTTACAGCCTTCTCATAGTACTGTCTCCTTTGAATTGTCCCGGGTCGTCCTTCCCCTTCTGGTACTTCTTCAATCTCACTTTCATAATTGTTGTCTTCTAATATCGTCTCTTTTCCAACAGGGAGTAACTTGTTGTTGAGTTCTCCTGTTGTCATACAAACAAAGAAAACATCGCAAGAAAATGACCTACTCCGAAATTTAAATGAGTAATAAAGGAACTTTGTCTATGCAGTGTGGTGGAATATTAATTTCTTTCACATGTGTAATCCTCTGGACATTAATGGATGAAGCTACTACAAGTGTACCCATGAAAGACTTGAAACAAACAGGAGTGATGTCATCTCCTCACACTAATGAGTAATCCTTTGTTTTCATTGTTGTTGGTCTCATTGTGACCTTGAAATACATACTAAGTTCACTCAGAGCAAATTGGTTCAAAAGCTTATTAATATGGGGTTATAATACTACCTACCTACTCTTTTTGCTTCAAGTTCACCATGGGTTGAAAATATTGTACCTTCAACAGTTCACCTGCTATATCTCTATGACCCCAATATAGAAAACTAGTAAATAGTCGTGATCTGTTTCAGTCACTTTTGACTGTATCAATAACAGCTTTGCAAACGTACTTTCTGAATTAGGTTCCCTTATAGGGTACATAAGTTAAAAGTTGCAGCTCTTTCAGTCCTGCTGATGATTTTTACAATGGGTCTAAATATTTGCAAGTCAATTAAGAAAAAACTGACTGTGTGCTACTTCAGATAATATTCTAGATCTCACATGACCCTAGAAGTTATTTTCAATACTCTCAACTATAAATCCCCAAAGATTGCTGAAGTTAAAGCCATCATTAAATAGAAATTCACATTCAATATTTCTTCTCATGTATATAAAAATGCCTCTTATTAGATGACATTTGGTGCTACAGCAATGCTGATCCTAGACAGATTTTATCAAGGAAAACATGTTCTTTGTAGTGAGATATGATAATTTAAAATGATCAACTTAATTCACCTGCTTGGTAAAGTCTTGTACATGTTTCAAGAGCAGCTGACATCTTTGCCAGTTTCTTGCTAGGCATCTCACATCCCTGGAACATTAAAACATGCAAAAATTAAAAAATATACTACTGCTGTATGACTTTAATTTGTAAGGCCCATGTTTGGATTTATTCCACATGCAGTATTTAATACAACTATACGATATATTATCTATCATATCACACAAATTCAAAAGTCATCTGAGGTCAACAGAGGTTAAACAGTGAACACCTTGAAAAGTGCTCGTAAACATGATATCTCAATGAAAGTAACAGTGAGGGATCTCATACTTAGCATGTGGATGGCCCATATTGAGTAGATGATCCATATTGTTTTTGATTGAGGTCAAAGTTCATTTGGGGTCACCAGAGGTATAAGGGTAAAAATCTTATACAAACGATATCTCAAGAAGGGTAGCCTTGATGGATATCATACTTGGTATGTGGATGTACCATATTCAACATAACATCCCTACTATTTTTAGTCATACCAAAGACTTTAAAAATGGAACTTACTGCCGTTGTGCGTGATGCTCCGCATAAGCAATGGAGTAAGGGAAAACAAGCCAGTGAGCCACAACTGGAAAAAAGGCTGTGGCTGACTCGACTTGAACCAACTGGTTGGAAACTGGGCCATTAAACCTCATCCAACCTAACCTAACCCTACTATTTTTTTTGTAGAGGTCAACTTAAGGTCATTTGTAGTCAACATAGGTTAACAGTGAATACCTTGAAAAGTACTCATAAACATGGTATCTTCAGTAGGGTATTAAACCACAAGGGATCTCATACTTGGTATGCATATCGCCCAGGTGGAGCAGGTAAGTTCCTACCATTTTTGGTGGAGGTTAAAGTTCATTGAGGGTCACCAGTGGTCAAAAGGTCAAAACTTCAAAACAGCACATCAAAAAGGGTCCCCTGATGGAGGTCATACTCATGATATCAATGTTTGATCTCTCTCCACGGATCTTTCATTCTGCTTGTAAATGTCAACACAGTAATTTTATAACTCCATAATGAAACTGTGCCAGTTTGAAACCACTGTACTTTTTTTATACTGTATTCCACAGGCAAGGTAACACTATGACTTTTGGCTCTCTGGCTTGGAAAAAACAGTAAGATTTTTACTTTTAAAGTAGACCGGATTAAGTTTTACTAAAAATGAAAGAATACAGAGTAAGGAAGGGGCAAACTTTCAGGTTTGGTGGGGGTGCTGACAAGTGTTTGTGTGTGTGCAAGTGTATGTGTGGGCATGTGGATGTGTGTGTGTATGTGGTCCAATGTAAGCTCCTATTATCACAATGCATGTCAAATTTATGTTGCAATGCTCTGCAACCTACAAATTCAAACTCAACTCTAAATTTCTTTAAGTTTTGGAATATGAGAAAAGGAATATTTCTTTACTTAAACTAATCTTCTGATTTGTTAAGCTACCTTCCTCATTAAAACTACCAGGAAGTAACCAACTCACAACAACTGGACCTCGCAGAGGAGAGTTGATTGGTAGCTGAAGAGTACACTGATACATCTCCTGGTTTGCAGTGCTGATGTGGCTGGTTATATGCCAGGTTGGAGAAAGATGGGTAAAGCTATCACTGGGTAACTTAGCACAGTATCTGCAAGGAAATGGGAAAGACTTTTAAACTTAGGACAATTCTGCAAGGAAATGGGTAAAGCTATCACTGGGTAACTTAGCACAGTATCTGCAAGGTAATGGGGGAGGCTTTTCCTGAGGATCTTAGTGCAACATCTGCCAGCAAATGAATAGGGCTATCAAAAGGTTAATTAGCACATTGTCTGCAAGGAAATGGGTAAAGCTTCCACTGGGTAACACAGCACAGTACTGGCAAGATGATGGGGTAAATCTGTCACTGGGTAACTTGGCACAGTAGCTGCAATGAAATGGGTAAAGCTATCAACAGGTACTTCTGCACAATATGTGCAAGGAAATGAGAGAAGCTAAACACCAGGTAATACATCACAGTACCAGCAAGGAAATGGGTTAAGGTGTCACAGAGTAAAACATCACAGTATCTGCAGGGAAATGGCTTTAGCTATTAATTAGATTACACTGTACAATATCTGCAACAAAATAAACAGCTTATAAATTTTCCTTACTTAAGTGCCAGAAGCATACAACATTATTAACAAAAAAAGGGTAATATTTTCATCATGACAAAGCTGTTTCTCCTCAGTGGACAAGAGGAATCCCTGTGACTTTTTCAAGTGACCAAGCAAGGATTTTGAAAGGCTAACCCTGCTTGTGTTGCCTGTTTGGAAAAAAAGGCGAAGAAAGTTTTCAGAAACTTTATTTACACACATACAGAATCTCATATTTCCCAATTATCAAACTACTCTAAAAAATCATAACAATCACAATCATAACTGCAATTTGCATGTGTAGCTTAGCCTTACACAACCCCCCCCCCTCACAAAAGAAAAAAATAAGAGATTTTGGTACCCACACTTACTGAAAACACAAGAAAAAACAAAGTCAGACACTACTGACCTATTTACAAGAGTTATAGCACCAGACACTGTCAATTTTGGTGCCCCTTCCTCCTCTGATGGCATTAAAGGGGGCAGCAATTTGTCCACTTCTTCAACATTCACTTGATCTCCAACGTCAGCTTCTCTAAAATGACATTTATTCTGCAGAATCTGAAAGTTCCACAATCAATAAAACAAATTAAAATTTTCCCACCAAGTTCACTTTCAGCCCCTCTTCTTTTACTGCCATCTGTAATAGCCTCTCCCATCCCCAAAGCAGTGAGCTTAATTGTTTAAGGGTCAGATGTGTAGCCAGAATTACCATTTTGTGTTTGTGTGTTGGGGGTGCATCAATGCAAAGGATCACTGTCCTTAGGGAGGGGTGTAAGGGAAGTCAGGGAAAAATTTCTACTTTGGTGTCTAAGAAACCACATGGTGAAATATTTTCCATCTTTTTCAAGCTTAATTTCTTATAATGTCATGCTTTTTTAAGTTTTTAGGGTTTGATCTCTGATGACCCCAAGATGACCTTTGACCTCTCCCAATACTACAAGGTTCATCTACTTAATAAAATGCATCCTCACAATAACTATGGTAACTATTCAAGCTTCCTACCTTGAGATATCATGTGTACAAGGTTTGCTGGATCAGTTCTAAGAAGGCCTGTACTGCAATATATGTTTTTGGGTGATAAGGTGTTTTCTTTAATTCTAAATAAAAAACAATCCTGTGAAATTTTAGGATTTTAAAACATGGGCAAATCTCATTTAAATCAAAATACTGCAATGCCAGGGATAAAACACTTAGATTTACTTCCAAATTAGCTACAGTAGTGGAGAATTTAAGTCAAACAGCTAAATTTTCCTGTTTTAGAGGTCATGCATAATCATCAACATTTTCACAAGGGTATCAAGTGTTTTTTCTTTTTTTGTGACCCTCAAAGCCCCTCCCGGAGGGTACTGTTAAAACTTTTGATTTTGTGATGCTGCCAATGAAAATAAATTGAATTCATTACTACATTTAATACCTTTTGAAAAATATGCATGAGTCATTACCCCAACCCCCAGCATACAATTTGCACACTAGTGAAAATATCGATAATGAAGGATGATGTCTTAATTTATTGTACAATATTATGTTTTGCTTATTGCCAGACTGAAAACAGTGAGTCTTAAACTACTAATGAAATTTGACAAAATAACTCATCTCTTGTAGGCTTGTAATTATACAATGCATAACTCTCAACTAACTTTGTCAATTTTCCGGTAATCCCTCAGGTCTCCGGCAAAGAGGTCTTTCTTTATGGTGTCAACAAGCATGACATAGTGGGAACTATGTGCTCTGGCCCTTGCTTTTGACTGAATGTAGGAGCGGTACTGGAGAGGAGGATCAAATCGTACCACCAAGTTACATCTGGGAACATCTACACCTGTTTTTAAGACAGAAATTAGCAACTGGTTATTTTCTCAAGGTAATGTAAGACCAAACAAAGACAGATACAGCCAAAAAAATGTATGTACACTTGAAGAATGAGAAAAATGCCATCCCACTTATAGTGACACAATAAGTACACTAAGTGTACCCCTCAGAAACTGTAATTTAACATTATGAAAATGAGTGTAGCAGAGTTTGGAAGACAAATCCTATTTTGGTCAAACGACCCTCTTCATAGTTTACTCAGTTGCTGAGATAGAAAATGATAAAATTTATTCACTTAGTTTGGAAAAGACAATCCTGCAATAGTTTGTGATGTCATTCTTGTACACACATTGTCTGCTTTTGTTTCCTTTTGAAACAAAAAAATTTAATGAGGCCTTGAAACAATCACTTTTTCTCTAACATTGCATTTTATAAGGAGAGAGAATATATTATATATTCACATTGTTCAGTGACACTGTAAGACAGTTTTCACATTTTGGAACAAGGTTTAGAAGCCTCATTAACAACAAAGAAAACCAAAGAAGGTACTTTGAGCAGTGCAAGAGTAACATCACAAATTATTGCACAATTCATCCTTTTAAACTGAATAGAAGATATTAACTTCATCATTTTATGTCTAAGCACTGGAATGTGTCATTAAAATGGGAGATGGACCAAAGTAATAACTTTTTTTAACTTTATGAGATATACCTTTGTAATTTGCACACCATAAGTACAATTTAAGCTTATACAGAGAATTACAATATTCCTTACCTTCTTCAAGAATGTTTGTTGCAAACAGGAGGTTCGTTTCATGTCTTCTGAACTTCCTCAGCATCTGTTCTTGTCTCTTGCCTTGGGCTTGAGTCTGCATCCCTCCCAAGCCAGTGACACCATGTCCCATGATGGAGCAACTGGAAATGAAACTTAGCTGAGGATTACTCCTCTGAAACTTCCTTAGAAGAGTGTCCAGAACAAAAGCAGTGAAACGTCCATCGGCAAAGACAATTCCACATAGAGATGTGTCATTTGCTGCCTCTCCCACTGCTTCTTCTTCCTCATCATCGCAACTATCTTCATCCTCATCATACACATTCATTTCAGCTGCAGTATTTTCAAGCTTAGTGTTTTTATGTACAACTTTTTCTTCGTTCGTGGAATCACTAGAAATTTGAGCATCCTCATCAGGTCTAAAAGACGCCAAGACAGTTAGTAACTTCCTGAACTTAGGAGTGACCAACTTAAGTGACCATATACTCTGACCATCTTGTAAAAGTGTTGCACACTCCAGAGAACACTTTTTGCGAACGTATCTCAGCTGTGAACACGTATAAATCAGGAGAAGTTTACTAAATGACGAGACTGTGTGCTTTTCAAATTTTTCAATTTCGTTGAGAAGTAACTGTACCATTAACTTAAGACCCAATGGACCGATGCCTGTAAGGGCTAGAATAGCCTCTTGGACAGCTTGCTGAGGTAGTGAGGTGTAATCATCAGCTGTCTTGTCTACATGCTGACACTTCTTGAGAATGTTCAGAGTTTCATGCAATATATCTAAAATCTCTCTACAGCACACATTAAGATTTTGGTAGGGTTCACACTCAATCACAATTTCTTTGGGCTTGGTACCATATCTGCTGACACTCTGTACATTAATAGCTGTCTCGATGTTGCTCCTTAACGTCTGCTCCAATCGGTCTAGGGTACTCTCCAACTTGCTAGGAAGGAACTTTCCTCTCAATAGGGATGCAGTTAGACCTAAGATATGAGGATGCTCTGCAGGATCACAGCTATCAAAATACTTCATGACATCACTGTAGGGGTGTTTCTCACAAGCATGGTGACAATCGTCAAAGATGATTGCATTGAGATTTGCCAACTTTATGGCTCCTTCATATAAAGCCTTGAGCAACGTCTCACATGTCATAACTAGTACCTGAGGTGTTCTGGAAGATCTCTCTGCATTCTTCTGAGGTTTGAAGTCTGAATCCCCTGTGTACTCCATGACACTGAGATTGGTATGTGTCTGAATGACATTTGCTTGTTGTGAAACCATTTGTGCTGTCGGTCAAACAAATTTCCAAAAGTCATTGAACTACTCATGATGTCACAATTAACAATCTCATGAAAGATGGGATGAATAGTTTGACATACAGTGACTGCTATTTGGCTATTTATAATCATTATTGATACAGGTGTGCTCAAGAAGGATGACATTTAAGAGAATTCAAACAACTATGAGACTTTTATGAAACATTTTTCGAATCACAACCAACAACAGTAGCAATGATTTGTGTTAATTTGGGCACTAAATACCTCAAACAGCCATGCATAAATATCCATGTTCTTGCAGACATGCAGGAACACTTGTTAACATGTCAAGCAAGGCCCCTTACAGATTTGACAGAAATTGTGCAGCCTTGCATATGTTTATTTCTTGAGTCCTCTGACTCTCATTTCCTGTCTGCAGTTCTTATCTCTCTTAGGCTGATTATCTTTCCCCAGAACTGCTCTACACAGAAAAGCAGTACGGGCAGTTGCCATAGTGATAATCTTCTATCGATCGTGCATGAGTATAAGCATTCTGCTGAAAACCGGATCAAAGGCCCACATATCGGGCATTAAGAAGTGTGCGTTTCTTTAAGGGACACGTTCATGGCATGACAAAGGTATCATTTGTAGTAAAAGGTACAGTACTGTTGACCAACCATTTGAATTGTGATAGCTAATATAGCTGTTACATTGCAAATGTCTGGTCAGCTTCAGATTCAAATTAATTTTGCATATGTTTGGAAGTAGGATACAGACATAAGCATAATATTTACTGAACAGAACATACACTGGACACTAGAAAAAACACTAAATGTTCATCAAAGCTAGTAACCATGGAAAAAACAAAAAGTACATTGAAAACGAATTAACAGAAAAAGTAAGTATGATGTAGAGTTAAAATAATCGTGACTGAAATATCCTTCACATATCGTGTTTGGAATACATACAAACCTGTACCCAGCAGAAGCTTAAAGTACTGAAACAAACAGAAATATTTTTTAAATGGACAAACACCTGAGAGAACAACAACAAAAACTTCTTCTATGTTAAAATATTCCTTTTTGTCAGGGGAAGAATGCACAATACCAGAGAGCTTCTTGCCTACTAAATTCACATTGTGGGCAAAAAGTGTAGCCTCTTTCTACATAAAGGCAAGGATCAGAACTATCAGGGGAGAGACCTGCTATGTACACCAGAGCCATATGTCATTGGCAAAATTCAAAGATGAATACATTTCCATAGTGCATAGCTGAACATACAATACAGACATTTGTCATAACCCTTCACATTTCAGTACCTGAACCAACCACAAACACAGTGCACTTTCTCCCATTTTTGAAAGGCTTCCTAACATGTTCTGAGAGTTCCTTTATTAGCATGACAGCGATGAAATCTTTAGCTGACGCTGACTGGAGACAGATTATGCTGTTTCTTCGTAAACTGGCCTCCAGGAGCTCCAGCTTGAGGGGAAAAAATATCAAGAACAAAAGTTACTAGCAGTTTAAGAAAAAGTTTGATTCGGCAGTGCATCATCAACCTTTTTCTATAAAGGCTTCTGTTGTGAGGTTTTCATCATAGATACTGCGTATCCATTTAGGTGTAAGTGGGAAGATCTACTACCATTATACATACTGCAATCTTGTAGAACTAACATATGCAAAGACTACAACTATAATAGCAAGTCAAATCAGTGACTCTAGTCACATTAAAGAGCCAAAGTAAATCTGAAACCTCTGAAGAAAACGAAATGTGTAAGGGAAAATGCCACTGACTTGTCTCTAATGCATAATTGTGCATAATTTGAACCACAGTTGGCCATCAATGGTGGCTTTTGCAGAAAAAGTAGGAGTAATTGCAACAAGTTTGTTGCATAAAAATAAGTGTAGGGTGACTGCACAAACATTTTATGGAATGTAAACTAGAACCTTAATTCTTTGTTACAGGCTGTCAATAGTACTCAAGTGTCGCTGCACATCGATCAAAGTTGCTAGTGCTCAGCAGGCTTTGACAAATCCTTTACCTAACAGCCCAGGACAAGAAAAAATCAGTTGTATAAGTGCACTGTTCAATATTGTAGCCTGATGGGCAAGTGCCCTGGCAAAGTCTCCTCCACACAGGAGTTCATAGGCTATTAGGCAGATTAAAAGTAGACAAGAAGATATTCATGCCAACAAGTAGACTTAGGCAACAGCCCTGGGTGGAAAAACTTGGGAAGCTGGGAGGCTCCTTCTCAGGAAATTTGGGTATTTGGAGGGAAATTTTTGTCACTGGAGGGAAATTTACACCTTTTATATACATGAAAATATGGGAGGAATTGTGGAAATTTTGACTCCCTTCCCAGGAAATAAACATTTTTTCCAGCCCTGGCAACAGCTAGCCCAATGGTCAAGTTATGAAAAAGAATTTGTGGATGCCTGGTGTTAAACTACAAACCTGAAACTGTCTTGGAGTAAAGTTTACTTGCAAAGGTGCACCAGTCTGTGGTTGGATGATTCCTTGAAGATCATCAGCAGGTGCCATCTCTATGTTGTTGACTATCATCTTGACCAGGCTATAAGTTTGATGAATTTCTATTAGTGAACAAAACCATTGACAAAGAATGAATGAAATGCATATTCCCAGGTCTCTTCAAAAACTCTTGAATCACAAAACCACATAGTGGATTCACAGAAGATACTAAAAATAAAAGATGTTCATTTTACCTTTTACAAAAAGAAGAAGGAAAGACATAACATGGGACAGAAATCACATAATAAAGGAAACCATATATCCTCTTACTTCCCTTAAAAGTATGTTTTCAAAATGTAAATATAACTTACTGTATTGAAGGATGGGTATGTGCAAAAAATTGTTTATGATACCTGAAAAAGTGACTATATTTACCCATTTTGGTGAAATGTCTATTAAGTATCAATGTGTGGTTCTCAAGAGATTAGCAGATAAAGTTACAACATTTGTAACCTATCTAGAACTTGACGCAATCAGGAGTGATGCTTTCTTTTCAAATTGATGATAAATGCTTCATTTGCATGTTTTATTTACAGTAAAACCCCGTTTATCCAAAACTCCATTTATCCGAACTAGCTGTCAGATTCAACACAATAATATTCAAGACAGTTACTGTAGTATCCACCAAGTGTTCAGAGCTTTACAAGGCAAAATTCAATGTAATTTTTTGTAGAAATGCACTAATTTTTCTCAGGACTTTAAAAGTCAAGAAAAAAATGTCACTATGGCTAAAACAGCTGATACGCGGACGTAGAAAACAATCTGTTATCTCTTTGTTAAATTTGGAAGAAAAATCGTACGTATTTTTTTTTAAATTCTTGCCAGGAGTCATGAGTCAGTATAGGCTCAATATCCTCTTATACTAAAATACGGTATGATAGCCTAGCATAAGTACACAGCCTAGCATAAGTACAAGTTTCACTAAATTTGAAAAGTAAGTATCATAGTGAGCTTCACACCTAAAAGTTACGAAAGTAGACCTTACAAAAACATTGGAAATTGCTGTTTGAGAGTCTCCTACACATGTGTCTCTAACATTTTTTGAAAAATTATGCCTAACTTTTACTCAAGATACCTCTCCAGATCGTTACAGCTTCTCTTCAGCCCATACACTCATTCAGTGTGAAGAAAGCATTGATCATTCAGAAGAGCAATGGCTCGAATTTTAGGAGTAAAATTTCTCTGATTTAGAAGTCTTAAATTTATTTGTCATGTCATCGGTCACAAAAAATAGGAACAAAATATTTTGGGGGATTTGTCTGCCATTTTGCTAGCTTTTTCAAAATTATTTTGGAAATGTGTTGACTGACACTCTGTCTTATGGACCCAGAGTACTGTACTTGAGGCAAAAACTTGGAACACCGTTTATCCAAATTTTTTCGTTATCCGAACTACCTTCAGTCCCAATGTGTTCGGATAAACACGGTTTTCCTGTACATGTATCAATTTGACCTTAAAGGAAGGGTTTAGCAAAAAGTTTATTTTGGTATGTGACAGAGGAACTAAATCTACTCAATATGGTGAAACTTCCATTCAATTCTGACATGTAGTTCCCCAGAGATAAGAAAGTGAAGTTGCTACATTTGTGACTTTTGGGTTTGAAGCAATCAGGGGGATAATGTCTATAGTCCCCTGTCTCAATAGTTCCCCATGTCAATAGTCCCCCTGTCTCATTGCTCCCCCATCTCATTGGTCCCATCTCATTGGTACCCTATCTCATTGGTCCCCTAACTCCTAATGAGATGGTGGGACGGGGGACTAATGAGAAGGGGGACTAATGGGAAGGGGGACTTATGAGATGATGAAAGGGGGACTAATGTGACAAGACTAATGAGACAAATTACATTAAATGGGGGACCAATGGGACAGGGGACTAATGAGACGAAATAATAAGAGGGGAGACTAATGAGACGGGTGACTAATGAGACAAGTTATGCTAAATGGGGGACCAATGAGACGAGGGACCAATGAGATGGGGGACTACAGAGCAGATCCTCAATCAGGGGTTATATCATCTCCTCACATTGATGAGCATAAATGCTTTGCTTTTTTTGTTCTTCATTCTGTTGTTTTGACCTTGAAATGAGTTGAAGTTAATTGGGAAATTATCTATACGTAATGAGGCATAACCACCAAAGGACGACTTAACATGAAGTTGTAAATGAATGTTTCCCTGAGAAAGGTTTCTCTTTTGATGACATTTGCAGTCCGAATGAATCGTTTTATTGCTCAAATGATTGAAAAACATTATTGAAACACTGGTGTGCCAGTCTGCATTCCGAGCACTTCAATTTGAAGATCTTCGGCGTGGAGCTGGCATTTTCCTTATGTTTGCTATTGTTTTTCTTGGCATAACTTTGGTGTAGGCCTGACATGGAATGTACTTTGGCTGGTGTGTAATAGAAAGAGGTAATATTCGGCGTAAGGCTTATAAATCAGGATGATTAAGGCTAAGTGAACTGAAGTTGCTGCCAAAACATCACGAGGTGCACAACCTTGTCTATCATATATATATAGGCTTGTGGATGTATGCTGAATTGGTCAGTGGGCTACCTTGGAGAGTCACTGAGTACAAACATATGGCACATAAGCTAATCACTACACATAACACCTTTTAAGTGACCAGCTCATGTATTGATCACTATTCTACAGTTCTAGGCCTGTATGTAGGCTATGTTTACAGTATAACTGGTAGGAGGTCTTACGTTAGGCCCTAAGGCCTAACTTTGTCCTAGGCCTAGGGCTACAGGGAATCCGGTATAGGCTAGGCTAGCATTCAGCTATGCAAGGTGGTCAAATTGCTACACAAATGCAAAACTGTGTAGGCCTAGCCTACAGTATGTGTACCAATAGCGTGAAACACATTTTTTGGTTGTATTTTTCACAACTTATCAAACTGTACATCGAGTATCATCCATATTCAGTACAAAGACAAAGTCTTTCATACAGCATTAAAATAATCTCGCAAAGTTTATTAAGATATCGGTAAACACAGTTTTATTGGTTTCACGCTATTGGTACACATACTGTAGGCCTAGCAGATTTTGTACATACAACATTAGGGTTTTCAATGATTTTGAGATACAGAATCCCAGGAACCTCAAAATTGCTATGCAAATTTTGAACACTCAGGCCTAACGTTAGGCCTAATTATTCCCTGTCTTAAGCTTATGCTCCTGAAAGTCCTAGGCCTATGCTAGCCTAAGTCAAACTCAAAGTAACAGTAGCCTACATTGCAATTCAGTCACAGCCGTGACACATCCTTCCTTTGCATCTTTCCATCCTTGAGTCTGAGTGGCACTTATCTCTTCATCGCTCATGGAGCTCAACAACATCACCCAGGCGACAACTTGGCAGAACTTGAAGTCTTTTTACACTGTCAAACTAGCGGGGTTACTCACCAGCCTAAACGCACTTCTTTGTATAGTAGAATAAAATATATTGAATATACATTGCTTTCACTCATACTCAGCACACTTTCTACAGGTACTAGTAACGCGAGACTATTGAAGCTAGCATACGATATTTCATTCTACAATTCAATCTACGTGTTGACGACATGACGAAAGACTTTCTTCGACTTTCTTCTTCGTATACTGGCAGGGCTCTAAAAAAAGGTAGAGCATATAAGCCAGAGGTGGTGTTGCTCAAGTTCTGTCCAAGCAGGGAGGTGTTAGGACCCAACACCTCCCTGGTCCAAGTTAAGTGTCGGCATAGTTGTTAAGTGAACGGTGAGACAGTTACAGTACGGTGTTTCAAGTTGTCTAGCACAGGTTAGCCTTTTGGCTAAGATCATGTATAGTATCTGTTCTTTTCAGCCAGTCAAGAACGGTACCATGCATGACAGACCCATGATGTAGAGCAGTGTGGTAGCCAGGGGGGACGGGGGGGCGAGTTGCCCCCTCTGGAAAAATCTTGGGGGAAATTTTGAAAGTGAATATATGGTGAAATTTGCGCATGATCTGGTAAAATTTTAGATTTCTCAACCAGTACACTTTACTTATTTAAAAGTATATGCCACACTAGCACAACCAGTCCTCATTAAGGTTTTCAGAGATGGGATGATGACACCATGCTTATAGTTGTACTAGTTATGTTTTACTATCTGTTTTATACAGCATGGGATCTCTGGACCTCTGACAAGGGACTCTGTCCTTTTACTGTATACTTCCAATATTTCTTGATAATTAAAGCAGCAGCATTGTGGTATATGCAGTTTGTTAGAATGGGTCAGTGGTCAAGTACTATACTCTGCTACAAGGGCAGGTCCTCGTAAAATTTGGACTGGTTGTGGTGAATGTGGTGAACTGATGAAGGGAAAGGTGTATCACGGTTCACTTAATTACTGTACTTCACCCATTGTGATTCTGATCTACCAGTAGGACTCAAGAAAAGTTCACCAAAACCTGAAGACAAGCAAGATAAAAAAGCTTCCTAAAAATATAGGAATTCTTGGTGATGTATTTAGTTAGCATTTAGCACCAAATGTGGCACCATTTTGCATCCAGCCCACCCTATATGAGGGGACACCCCTCCCCTTAGACCCCTCCCCCAGGACGGCGATCAGTCACATCAGCCAGGTCAGAGGAAAGCACCCGGACAAAATCTGGACCTGCGGAGAACAGTGTTAGGAAGCAGATCACTAATTGGGGAAATCTTGGTGCTCTTGCCCCCCCCCCCCGACAAAAAATCTGGCTACGCCACTGATGTAGAGGTCTGAGGGTCGAGAGGTTGGTCAGTTAGTTTTGTTGTCCTTTGGGGACGTAGCTTCTTTGGGGAACAGAACTCCTTCGGGGGTTATCTTTGGTTTCGCCCCTTGGCTCTTTGCTAGAGAGTCGAGGGTACTTTTGAAAAAGTATACGTGCTATGTTCGAGGTTTTGTTAAGAAGCGTAACCTTGTTGCATCAAGTGCTATTTACCTGCTATCTTTTTATTTTCCAACCTCGGTTCTTTCGAGTTCTCTGCCCACGCCCGACCAAGCTACACTAACTTTTACATTGGTATTTTGACTGTTGTCTTTCTGGTGTTCATGCTCTAATTTGCATCACTTTTTACTCTTACAGTAATCATCTTGCTAGTGATTTGCCTGAACTTTATGATGATATTCAGAGTAATATTGCCAGTGCTGTAGTCAAGTTTCCACCTTCCGAGTCCGAGTGCTAGTTCGAGTCTTCATGACCTGCCGAGTCCGAGCCCGAGTCACTGGCATTCGAGTCCAAAACCGAGTCCAAGTCACAAGCTCCGAGTTCGAGGCCCTCTATAAAAAAGTGTACACTAAGAATAGGAATTTACAAATGATCAACTTTTACACGCCTTCTATACAGTGCTGTTGTGTGTTATGGTATAGGCACTGGGTCTAAATGCCAGTGCGCAATTGTTCTTTTATTATTGGTCGTGTGGTGTTATTTTATGTATGCCGAACATGGTACTGCTTTTGTTTCCTTACTTGCATCGTATTTGCCAAAAGGCAGGAATCGACGAATAGGTCCGTTGGGAAAATCGGTGTACGGGCGGTAAAGGTGTGGCTGGAGCAGGGAGCTGCTATACTTGGATAGGAGAAGAAACTTCACACATCCCTTTGATGACGACGATCATGCCGCGAAGGTCAAACTCATAGAATTAGTTATCACCACTAATCCCTCTCCCTTTGCACTTCATTGAGGAATCAAAGATCAAAAGGTGTTCGGAACTAAGCACAATAGGTACATGTCGTCCGCTGCATCTTGAAGAATTTTTGCCTATCACGATCAGCATTGCCAGTCACTCTAATTGCGCATTAATTTGCTCGTTTTGTCGCTTTAGTGTCACTTATGCATAAAGGTTGCTTTGATTCCTTGTAAAACGCCGAATATGTACATACCCTTTGCAACATGCGAAATAATGGAGAAACTGACCAAAATTCAACTGCAAAGTACAGATTTGTAACTAGTCTGGCCATTTGCATATTGTGCTTAACATTACCTATAGCACCAGCATCTACTCTTACAAAGCACTAACCAGTCGTTTTGAATTATTAGCCTGAGTTTCTTATTAGGCTGTCGGCAAACTCTTCGACATCAAATGATTGTTTTATATAATCCATTTGTTAAGGTAGCAAGAGACAATGAAATTGAAATTGAATGAAGTTGCAAAGGATAAAAAATGCGAATTGTAAGTGCCAGACAAAAGAACTGAATAGCCTTAGGTCTAATTATCGATCCTTACAGGATTATCCCCTTACGCATGTTTGTGACTAATTGGATTAGCATAAATTAAAGTAGAAGTTTCTTCTCCTGTCCAAGTAGCAGCTCCCTGGCTGGAGGTTGGCTGGTTGTCATTTTTATTCTTTGCAAAAGGCAAAAGGAATCTATGCAATCACACGGACGATTGTGTGTGAATGTCATAGCAATGACAAATGTGATAGCAATGATGGATAATTTTCATACTTGGGATAGCTACAGAATTATTATCAAGAGAAAGATCCCTATTGTTTTTGGTGGAGGCTTAAGGTCATGTGAGGTGACCAGAGGTCAAAAACCGAAAACCTTGTAAACACGATATCTCTAGGTAGGAAGCATGGATGCTTTTCTTACTTGGCATGTGGATGCGTTACATTCTAAAGATGAACCCTATTGGTTTTGGTAAAGGTCAAAAGTTATGTGAGGTCACCGGAGGTGAAAATACGAAATTCTTAAAAACTGCTTATTCACACGATATCTCAAGATAGCAAAGATAGACAATTTTCATACTTGATATATAACTTTATCATATTAAAAAAAAGAACTCTATTGTTTTCAGTGAAGTTTAAAGGTCATTAATCGAGGTTATCATAGGTCAAAAACCGAAAACCTTGAAAAACACGATATTTCGAAACAGGGATAATGAATCATTCTCATACTTGTTATATATATATATATATATATCATACTTTTAAAAAGAGGGAACCCTGTGAGTTTGTTGGAGGTCGAAGGTCATATGAGGTCATCAAATGTCCAACTACTAAAATCTCGTAAACTAAACAGACGTGGCGGTACCTCCAAATTGTGTCCGGCGTTTCGTGACCAACGAAAAGTCAGGGCTGAATTTTTCTACCATTCTAAAGATGAAGTTGCAGAGAACAACATCTATTTTTTCACAAGCATAATTGTTATAGCAATACTACTAATTTAAATTACCTAATGGATAACACGTGAAAAGGATCCTGTGACTTAAGCATGATTAGAAATACAATACGCTGAACGAGTTGTGTGTGTGTGTGTGTGTGTGTGTGTGTGTGTGTGTGTGTGTGGTGTGTTTGTGTTGTGTGTGAGATCTTCCAGATCATGTAGGGCCACCAGCGAAATTAAGGACCCATGTACTTTTAAGAATATCATATACACTATAGAGCTCATATTGCAAAGACGTAGATAACGTGTGGATTTGTATAGAAACTGCCGCCAGAGGACAAGTAAAACCTATGTGACGACGGATTAATTGAATGAAAGTGATTTCCAAATGCTGCCGGTCTCGGGAAATTTAGGGCCGAGTCACGAGTCCGGACTGTACGAGACCGAGTCCTTGCCTTCCGAGACCGAGTCCTTACAATCGTGACTCAAGACCGGTCTCGAGTCCGAGACGAGTCTCGAGTACTACAACACTGAATATTGTTGGCGATTATGGTGATACTTACCCGTTATCCGCCTACTTAAATCTCCGCAAATCTTACTGGAATCATGACCTACTGAAGTTGACAATTATAAAGATGGTTTTTGTATGATGAAATTAACGCAGTCGATGACCGCATTAAAATTTTAAGTCAAGAAATCATTGCAGTCTCCCAAGCAGATAATGATTCTTTGTCATTGAAATTGAATAATTTATGTATAAGTCCTGCTAATGAGTTAGGCATGGTAAGTCTATTTCAGAAAGGAAAATTAAACCATGGGGCGACTAAGATCGAATGGAGTGAAAGCAGCTTATTGCCCTTTGAAGTTATCATTAGTTCCGACATTAACCTCATTATCTGCCACATAGGGCTAGAATCCGGAAGAACCGAAGTGATTTTCAAGAATGTGCACTCGTGTACACATATGCCGTCCATTTTATAAACTTAAGTAAGGATAAAGCTTCGTGTTAAGCAGGCGCCGATCCAGAAATTTTGAGGGGGGGGGGCCAAGATGGAAAACCTCATGTGCACCGAAGGTGCACCACGAGCGCGAAGCGCGAGTACCTACGCGTGGGGTCCAGGGGCCCGTGTTAGGGCCCCTGGCGGGGTCCAGGGGCGGAGCCCCGGTGGGGGTCCAGGGGGGTGAAGCCCCCGGAAGCTCTCGCAATATTGCATTTTAAGAGCACAGAAATCGGCTCCAGTTCTTATGTCAGTGAGATTTTATACCTTTTCATGTTGCATGGAATTTGATGTGTATGGCTCATTTTAAGTTACTATATGTACCTGCAGAAGTTACGGAGAATCTAATGTATCTTAAAACTTACACGCCAACATTATGAGCCCGGTGTAGGTAACTTGAAATGATTTTTGCCATAATGAGTGTTTTATTTTCGTTCTACGGTATTCGGGTATAGGACGTCAGATGAAACAATTGCGCGCGAAGCGCGACGAAAATTTGAATTTACAAAACCATTGCTATGACTAACGGTGTCAATTCCCTTTATGTGTTTTTATCAATTAGAAGGTGGGTTCGATACTAAGTTTTCAGTTCTCATAAGAAGAGGAGGGTGAAAAAATGAATATCAGTTGTTTTACATCCTTACAATGCTGACTCTGAAATCACGTTTATGCACACGAATAATTGGCTTATAGTAGAACCCCACCGATGAGTAATGCGAATACGTTTGGGACCTTATTGATAGTAAAAAGAGCAATTCAAGGCTAACAATGCGCAGATCAAGCAAAAATCAAGAAATAGTGAGAAGACTTTGCAAAAATCGTGAAAGATTTCAAATGATTTTTGGTAAAAAGTGATAAAAATAAATCCATCACTCAATAAAAACGTACCTCTCTCCGTGATCGTAAACAATTGCGCGCGAAGCGCGCCGAAAATTTTCGGTATAGTGCGTCCCGGGAGCTCTGCATTAATTGTACACTGAAAAGGAGGACCAACAGGACTCTCACATCCTTACATCCATATGGGAGGAGAGATGATATATCACCTTCTTTATGGACTTCTGAAGGGTATACCCTTCAGAAATCTATGACCGATGGTGCCGGCTGGAGTTGGTGATTGGGGGAACCGCAGATTACTGCTAAACCGTGCCTTTTTAGGCAGAGGGATTTTGTATACGCTATATACAAGAGTGGGAGAACCTTTTCTTATTAGTACATGAGAGTGCAATCCCAGGAAGGGGTTTACCCTCCCCTTTGAGATATTTTTGTTAATTTTAGGGGCCTATATGCAAAATGGTGGTATCTTTGGGTCATTCTAAAGTGATTGTATGTTTAGAAAATGTCCACAATTTAGTGAATTCTAACTTTTGTTCGGGTGAAAAAGGGGAGTAAGAGACGGTTAAAATATTGTCTTCAAACCTCCTTAAGTCCCAGGAAAAATCATGGGCGTGGATCCATCTCCAAAAGTCTGTGCGGGGGGGGGGGGACCTTTTTCACATTTGTGAATCGCCGTCCTGTGGCGTGGAAGAAGCAGTTGGTGGTAGCCAAAATTTGCGTCACGGGTAGGCAATAAGTTTTGTGATCTTCGGCATGGGGGAGGGGTCTAAGGGAAATTTTTCTAGAACTGAATGCCCTCAGATGCGATTTGGTGCAACCAAAAGTGTACGATTTTTAGGTTATTTTTCTTCTAAAAATTTCGTTTTCCTAGGCATAATTGCAGTCTGTTCCATCATTTTTGAAAAAGTGAGGGGGACTTTTTGACGATGTCCCCCCTTCTAAAAAAGTGAGGGGGACGCGTCCCCCCGTCCCCCACGATCCACGCCCATGGGAAAATTGTACACGTAATTATACCTGCGTGGAGTTCACAGAAACATTCTTGGACTATAATAAAATTTTTCCTTTACATTTTAAAAGGATATCCAAGGTTGACAGAGAACAGTATAGAGCCTCCCGGGAGCTCTAAATTAGTTACAGTATACAAAAGAGGGACCAACGGGATCCTCACTACCCGACATCCATATGGGAGGAGATATGATATATCACCTTCTTTTTAGGTATAGCAAGAGGGATGGTGGACAGGCAAAATTCGTTTCAGAAAAGATTTTCGTCATTATTGAACGTCGCGGTAAGATGTTTGGCCGGAAAATAAGCAACGGCAATTACGTACATTCAATCTTTCAAATCATGTGCTAGACTAGATTAGTCAAAGATCCCATAATGATGAGAGCCCTACAGAGAAGGAGATGTACTCTTTAGAAAAATGTTGCATTGGAATAATTTCTTGCGCCAAGCTTTGTCAATGGTATATAAAATCGGGTGTAAACCCTGTCGTATGCGCGCGAAGCGCGCCGAAATTTTGAATAAAATATTAGTCCATGACAAAACCTGCATTTCAGAACCTGCATCAGACACTGTCACTTTCCCACCAACCTATGCTATTCAGAAAAGAATCTTCTGACTGAGAATTCTTAAAAAGCACTTTTTCTCCTTTGTTCCCACGTGAGTAGTTACCGAAAGTTATTGATATAAGGACAACTCTGACACAAGGCTTGACGCTAGCGGAGCGTGCGAAAATTTGGAATTTGTCAAGAATTTCCAAAACTTATGATAGTTTGAGAACAGTTTGTAAAAGGAAATGGTTACAACAAATAAACCAGTCATCAAAAATACATCTCACCCTACACCCTCCACAGAAATCTGTAGCTTAAACGACTTTTGGGACCATTTTAAAAATTTTCAAGAATCGATGGGGGAGGGGGACACACGTCACCCATTGCCCACTGTGCCGACGCCACTGTCTGTAGCTTAAAAGCCTTTTGAGTTCATTTTAAAACTTTTCAGACAGTTTCGAAATCGAATAGGGTATCATGCACGCCGCTACTTTGCCTGCAACAGCTGGTGCCACTGTGCACAATAGTAGGTCACCTGACAGCTTGTCTTCTGTATTCATTCTGCAAGGTCTGTATGGCGAAAACTTTGCCTCTCAATCCCTCTAGATTACAAAAAATTTCACTCTTCAACACAAAATGTCACGATGTTTACTTATTTAGATCTTAAGTCAAGGATCATTACTCAGCTATTCGCCTGTTTTCGAACATTGTAGCGCTCCTTTCGTCGCCAACCACTATGAAAGATATATAAAGAGATAATCCAGCGATAGCTTCACCCAACCCCTACAGAAATATATACTTTGAATACGTTCTTAGACACTCTTATTCATTTTTTGCTCTTAATTTTTCTTTCTCCTTTTCTTTTTTTTCTTTTTCTTCTTTTTTTCTCCTTTCATTTTTTTTCGTGGCGGGGGGGGGGGGGGGAGGGCCCCCCAGGCCCCCCCTGGATCCGCGCCTGGTGTTAAGGTAAGTTCTGTTATCAGAAAGGATCGGGAAAAGTCGAAAATTTTATTGTAATAAGTCTCTTAGTTTTCAAAGCCACTAAAATATTGTCAATGAGAAATTATCAGTATCGTTGAAAATGAATGTAAATATTTCTTCATTTGGGAAACATTTTGTATAGCTGTCGAGATAATTGTAGACTGCACATCTTTTTCTACCGAATGCAACTGCTCATTGTCTTTTGCAAAACTCATTTAAAAATTTTGATGAATAAACTTGGATAACAGTTCTTTTTAAAGAGCAAAGCTTTGGGCTCTTGTTTGTCGGAACAGACGACATAACTTCAAAGGGATTACGTAGGACAATGGGACAAAGAAATTGAAAGAAAGAACTCAATGGATTTATAAAGGTGGTTAGAGTATGAATAAGGGATAAAAATAATTGGGGTCGAACAATAGCACCAAGAAACAAGGATTTTGCTTTTACTCCATTCGTAATAGCTCATGGTTTAACCATAGACCCTTTTCCAAATAATAATTACAAAGGATTGTGGGATAGAGTTTGGTATGCGTCGTTTTTGTCAGTGGCATATTACTGTGACGAAAAACGACGCATACAAAAAACTTTCCCATAATTCTTTGCAATTGCTATTTGGAACATGGCCTATGGAGCTACTATGCAGTTCCATGATTTTAGAATATCAGAAAAGCCAAAAGTGATGTAGAAAAGCAGCGTTGTGAATTGAATTTTAAAAACAAAGCTGTTGTATATAAAGGGTTCATTGGAAAGTGTAAAAGACAATGCTTAGGTTCACACTAAACTGAGGGCTTGAAGCGTAATCCAAAGGATTATAGAAATATTTTGAATACTTGTAGTTCATGCTCAAGAAGCTCAAAAAGCGCAATTTCACTCAACAGATTTATGGGTCATTTTTAAAAGCTTAGTCAAGTTTCTTTGGAGCAGACAGGTAACTTTAACCCAAGCAACCAACGCATGCCATTAATATGGAGATTAAAAATAATAGGTCAAGTGGTGTTGACAACATTATAAATGAATTTTTGCAAAATTGCCCTGAAGAAATTTTGGAGCTTGTGATTGAAATGGTTAAAGGGAAAATGCAATCACCCTCTTTTATATCATTTGACATTTTTTTGTTACTCAATTGTCAAAACCATGGAAAATAACTCCTTGTTTTACCTTTTTTTTAATATTTATATTCAAAAACATCTCTACGTGTGCTTACAAAATTTATTTATTTTTTTTGTCATACCAACGGTCGGTAGGATCATAGGAGAAAACGCCTGGATTTTTCCATTATTTTACAAAACCATACTATTCTGATTGTCTCACCTCCATACTTTAAGTTTAATAATGTTTAAGTAGAATAATCTGTTACTTCATGCTTGTTTTGATTGTTATACTTACCAATACAGTATCTGATTTGCAACTCGAGAAGCCCTCCCCATCACTTTCTAACAAAATGTGAAAATTTAAAACTTACGTACTATTTCCTGGTATTTTGGAACTAATTTATGCATCGTGAAGATTTATTTCTTATAGAGTTGTTCCTAATTCTGCTGTAAGACTACTATTATTTCAGAATATGTGAGACGGCAAGTAAAGAGCTTGTACCCACGAAAATGACCAAGACGAGGGGATCTAGGGTCTAAACTCCATTAAATGTTGAAATGAAACGCTGTTAGACGATCTCTTCTCATCTGGTAAATCAAGATAAATACACATTTTTATGTAATCGTGCATTAAGGCACAGTGTGACTTCTCACAATTTTATGATGGGCTTGCCACTTAATGATCGTGTGTCTGCTAAGGTGGCCAAGACACTGACACTCTGGGGTCTGTTTCCCCCACTCCCCCCCCCCCCCCCCCGGTGAATTTTTAAACGAAGCACGTTAGATGTAACTTCCTGACATAACTTCGTAATCAAATCAAATATAGGTACATACAAAAAACATATGGAATCGTTAGAGCTCTGCAGTCTGTTACCAGTCTGGAAACTTGAGAATATTCTATCCAGTAATAATCATTAAATTCTCAAATAAGAATTACAGCTACCGGCCGGGGTCTGTGGCCCGTCCCCTCAAACATTTGACACAAATGCTGGTAGATTAAATTACCTGGCATTTAGCAAGCAAGACAATTAAGTTGACAAAGTTTGTACTGAAACCTATAGATCTGTCACAAAGAAGGAAGCAGTGGAGAACCAGAAAGCCCAAAGGCTTAATGAAGCAAAAAATTAATACTTATATTAGGTTTGCTCTTTTGAAATGAAAAGAAACGCTACCTAGTAACGCTATGAAAATAATTTCAATTTGTTGTTCAGGGTGTTTGTCCTAAAAATACCCTCCCTCTCCTTTGGGCAACAAGTCTGGTCTAGTATTGCAAAGAGTAAGTGGCGGATTTTGTCATTAATGGATCTAATGCAACAATAATCGATGATCAGAGTAGAAATTAGATCTCAATAACCTTAAGATTACAAATATACAGTGGACAAAGAATGACGCAGATCACAAAAAGGAAGGATAAACTTAAATATTTGATTATGTGCATGATTTTATTTGCTAAATATACTGTACATGTCTGCTAAGCCTCTGAGTTTACTATGCAATAAATAATCATAAAGTGGACGGATTTATATCACACATTATTCACCCTGAATGTATTCTCATGGTGCTCTGCATAAATCTGTTCATTCCTACCATAGTTCAGCACCTGCAGGCTGATGACAAGATGCTCATCATGGCCACAGGTGTGTATGTTGCACCTGCACATTTGATTAGAAACAACTCCGTGAAAAATGGGCACAATGCCCATGAAATTTATCCATTTCAGTTTGCACCTACATGATCATGAATGAGTATTTTAAAGGTAAATTGACATGAAAATGACCTTGGTGGCTATTGATGGAAAAAAAAAACATTCAAAACAGAGAATGTTTGCCATCAAACTCCGTAAATGTTGACCACTTCAGGGAAATTGCTATTCTTCACCAGCAATATGAATAAAAATGCAAATTTTTTCATTTTACACTTTGTTGAATCCTCATTCAGATATATTGTAAGATGATATGTCTCGAAGGGTATATATCACAGGGAATTCCACCTGTAAAAATGTAAAAATTTTCATGCAACACAAAAATATAATTCTCAAGTAGAGAAAAACCCTGTTTCCATCATAGAGGTAGAGGTAATTGATCATTTACATTATTTATTACTACTTTTTCCTTAAAAGCACTTCAAAACTCTTTACAAATCTTTCATTTAGACTAACACTGAATACATGAATAAATGATAGATTCACTTACCATATAGATAGATCAAAATGTCTACTGCAATAAATTAGCTACATGATGTCCATAATGTGTGTTTACGTTGGACAGACAATCCAAGAAGGGTAAATTTATTTAGCATAAAAGTTTAAGTTGATATCAGTAGAATGACACACTACATTAATTACTAACTATCATTAGTATGTCCTTCTACGCAAGTAATAAGGATATATGTACAAAGTGGATAAAAGTATGAAAATAAACATTTTGAAGTATTTAATGATTGACCTATGATAACTTCTAACAACCTAGTTTGACTGACACTCCACAAACATGAAACTCATTTTCTATTACACTACTTTAAAACTTGAATAGCTTTGACTGAAATCAACAAACAGTCACTACGCAAGTTACATTTCAAGTTAATTTTAATACAGTAACAGGTAGACTAGTGGACAGGGCTCAAGTTGGACAGAGGAGCAGCCCATGAGTCTTCTGCATTCTCAGGAATTCTGATTTGTTTCAAACTTTAAGCATATTTCAGTGCAATTATTTTACCAGCATTACCTACTGGTAATCCCTCAGCTCACCATTCTGGCTTAAGGCCTGGGCCTTGGGTAAATTCCGATGAGCAGAGAGAAACATTTTCATGTTATGAGCTCCACTGTTTATTGAAGCCACTTGAGCTTAATAAATATAGCATAAATAACAAAAAGTATTCTGAATAAAGATTTTGCCCAGTCTCTGCCTGCTTGATTAAACACAGCCCAGACTAAATATATTATCAGACAAGATAGGTGCTCTTGTGACTGATAAAGCAAAACTGGAATATCTCCAAACAAGACTATAGACCTTTTGAGACAGTCAGCATTCTCTAAAAGACTAAGGTTATTCTATTCTGAGATTTTGTGTAATGTTTTAAGCTTACTTAGTAAACAATATGGGCTTAATTTGCTGATAAGGTGAACCTAAACCACTAACAAATCTGATACACCATGTCAGATCAAGAATTTATCGGCTTGTATGAAAGTGTGCTTCTGTCAATTTAATTAAGCTTCTTAATTCTTGAGACACTAAAATTTGAAAATTTTCACCCAACTTTTGACATAAATAAAACAATCATATACCTATAATTGGTGGTATCAATTAAAAGTTTAAAAGGTGTTCTTTTCATTTGCATAGAAAACTTGGAATGGCCTTAATTTGACTCACATATAATACCTGATACACCATGGTGCCTCAAATATTCATTGTGAAACTCTGTGTGAAGAGAGTACCACCCACTTTCAGCCTTATTAAACTTAACTAGTCACCATAGATCTTAGTAAAATGGTAGTAAAACAGCTAACAGATTTTGACTGATTGGCAAACTAGATCTATGTCACCTTCCAATCAAAAGCTCAGTGTTTTACAACATCTAAGGTAGCTGTTGTATTGAACACAAATATTGTTTTATACTTAAGCACACCCTCCCATTCATACATCACTTTTGGCCTGCAAGTTATGCTACCCCACTGTGTCTTTGATCTGTTGGGGTGTAGCAACATCACACTTTAGTGAGAGTGCCTCTGCATGCCTCCTTAAGTTCCACTCTGTTGCCCCTGTTTTACAAGATTGCATATTCTTTCTTATGGTCTGATGTGATATGGAACATAAGTGGCATCTTTTGGTTCTGGTATCTGAAATGCAAAGAGAGAAAAAAAAATAGAAAAATAAAAAGAAAAATGAAAACACTTTGTTGTACATATCAGTATGCCTTACCACAGCAAATATGCATGCTATGTTCATCCATTAGTAAAAATTGCTACCACTGGAGAGAGAGAGAGCCATGAGAAATGTATCCCAACAGAGAGATCCAGGTTATGCAGAGGGCGTCACATGACAATGCAATGAATTAAACCTCAGGAAAACCTGACCTACCAAAAATATTGTCATGAAAATCAAGAACAAATAGGGTTGTATGTATAACAAGTATTGGATTATAGAATCACACAACAATGGCTAAGAATACTGATACTGTGGCTTTTATTTAAGCTAGGTTATATTGATTTTCACATTCTTATAACTTTAATAGCTTCCTTCATCATATTAAAGAAGAGTTTTGAGTGCCTTTAATCATATCTTCTGAGTTTTCTCTATTTCGATTATTTTGGTGACAACTCTTGATCAACCCTACCCCTTTGCAAACCATCAGAAAGACTCCAAAAATGATTCCAGCTGAGTTTAACAAAGCATTTCTTGATTGATTTTTATACACCTACTCCTTTTTATCAATTGAATACATAAAATACTTTCAGTGTGTAGGAAAAGTTTAATTTACCTTAAAAAGATGACTTGAGATTTATCACTATCAAAGCATACCAATGACAGACTGAGTGGTAATTAAACCTGAACCACCATCTACCAAACAGACTTGTGACATTAACAATCATACATATGTAAAACTCACATTTATCAGAAATAATTCTTAGACCAAGAATAAAAAAGTACATATCTAGATGGTGTAACCAATAACCCAGGAGCTTTTTGCACTTAGTGTAACACTTTTTCTTTGAGTGTTACAGTTAAAGCCGAGACTGATGGAAAGTATAAAGTAAACAGTACTCCAGTCCATTAAATCTATTACTCATTCTACTACTATAGAAGCACAGTACAAAGTTTCTGGTAATAATCAAGATGAAGTTACGGCCTAGTTTACTGTTTACACTGCAGTAGCAATAGCTAGCAGACAGGGACAAGACTTCTGCACAGAAGGAAGACTAAAACGCAACTCCACTTCTCTCTCTTAACTTCACACGCTTCCGGCCTTATCCAGGGAAAACACGTGGCTTAACTTAATGAATATATTTGACGTAAAACAATGCTCTCCCTGTGTCTATTAATGCATACTTCTGAACAACCAGCAGGGAGGTCTGGGAGACAGCAAGATACTATCGCCCGGGCACTGGCGGATGTCCAGTGACTCACACGAGGGTACCTTTACACCTAGCTAGCAGGGAGGTCTTTACAACATAATTAGCAACCGGGTAAGAACCTGCAGAAACTCCTCTTACATTAGTACAGGACCTTAACCTTCCAACAATCTACCCTCTGTAAGAAAACAAAGTATGAACTCCTTAGCATACCTTCTCAGTAAGAAAATCTTGGCAAGCCAAGCGGATCCTCTCTGGTACAGCTGGTGCATCCAGACGGAAGTTGATTGGAAGATTGGCATCCGAGCGTGCAGACTTTATGGCATCTTTTACAGCAAAGAACACAGATGTTGATAAAATGACAGGTGGTTCACCAACAGCCTAAAAAAAACCAGAATGCAAAAATGCATTGAGGTTTCGATGATATATGTTCTATTCCAAATAAAGCCATGATGTCCCATCTCTTTCAGTCAATTGTCAAATGCTACCTTAACATGTAGGAAAAATACAGTTTTGTATTCCTATTTAGTCTTGGGAATTTTTGGGAAATTTTGATTTTTTACCTCTGGTGACCCCAGATGACCTTTGACCTCCACCAAAAACAATAGGGTCCATCTTTTCACCATAACACATCCACATACTAAGCATAAAATCTACCCAAGCTTTCTCCCTTGAGAAATTGCGTTAACAAGGTTTTTAGTGTTTGACCCCTGGTGAGAGTTTCCCTTCTTGAGATATCATGTTAAAAAAGTTTTCAGGGTTTGACCCCTGGTGACCCCAGATGACCTTTCACCTCCACCAAAAATGATAGGGTTCTTCCTCTTACCGTAATGCATCTACATACAAAGTATGAAATTCATCCAAGCTTCCTACCTCAAGATATTGTGTTAACACGGTTTTCAGAGTTTGACCCCCGGTGACCCCAGGTGACCTTTGACCCCCACCAAAAACAATAGGGTTCTTCCTCATACCATAACACATCTACATACAAAGTATGAAATTCATCCGAGCTTCCTACCTCAAGATATTGTGTTAACAAGGTTTTCAGAGTTTGACCCCCGGTGACCCCAGGTGACCTTCGACCCCCACCACAAATAATAGGGTTCTTCCTCTCAATATGGGGCATCAATGTACCAAGTTTGAGAACTGTCAGAGTTTCCCTTCTTGAGATATCGTGTTAACGAGCAAAGTGTCACAAACACACACACATACACACACGCACACACACACACACACACGCCTTCATGAATGCATAGGTTTCTCTTATCATCGAAACCAAAAATGGGGGATGTGAGTGCTTTTTTTACAAAAATATAATTCATTTTTCTCTTCAAAATAATCCACTCTTTCTTTGCTTGTGATATGTCTTGTCTAAAAACATGAAGAATGCAATAACTGAAATTCCTTCATACTCATTACTTCTGCAAACAACAGTGTAGTGTTTATAATAGAATGACATTTTGCTCTGACTTTATGTCCAGTATCACTGACTTTTCATGTAGAAGTAACATTGTCCTTGAACTGAAGTGTGCAACTCTGCCTTCGTATTAAAGGCAATAGGCAGTCACTCCAAAATTTTCTTTGAAAAATCAGCAAACCGTTGCAAATCTCCTCTTATTACATTACAAGCACCTCTGAAGATGTTTTGAACATAAATGTTACAAACAATAGGTAAAGCAAGGAGAAATTCTCCTTGAATTTCACAATTCATCAACAAAAATATTGTCACATGATCAAAATAGGCCAATCATGAACTAGAGTGACAGGGTACACTCACTCTGATTGGGGTGACTGCATACTGCCTTTAAATATGCATTTAAAGGGGAAGGGAACTAAAACATCTCAGCTGATGGTCATGATAAAGTAACAATTTAGAAGCAGGTTACTGCAAATAGCATCATCATATCTCTGTTTCCTCTTTTATTTCTTCTCAGATGAGTCCAGTTGCAGCAATAGGGGGCAGTCATTTGCAAAAGTGCTTTTTAGTAGTCTAGTCTGTCACATTGTCACAGAGCTACAACAAACAGATATTTTCTATTCACTTCTCTGAAATCTTTTTAAAATATCTCTTTAATACAGTCAACATTGCAAAGTTTCTTTCCAAATTATTCATTTATCATGTTGTAAATTTTGACATTTGTAATACCCAATAATTAAAATGTTTAGCAAGAATTCAAAGTATACATTGCCACTTGGTTCTATTGTGCCTCTGCTGTGACATTGTACAGACTTACTTCACGTGCTCCAGAGGAAATTTTAACTGTTAATATTTCAGCATCCAAAGAATATTTATTTTCATCATTAGGAGAAAACCTAAAATAAGTTTTAGTTATCCTTTAAACCTTGAACCATTCCATGAGGAAGACCGTTTAACATCAATTCCACCTTGAACTAGGTTTTCACATTGTTTTAAGGATAACTAGGCAATCTGATATTATTTTACAAATGAGATGACAACTTAAGAATGATATCTATGTAGCCTTTGATTGAAAAATTGTCATTTTCTTGGTGCAAGGTTTCCAATTTTAAGAGAAAGTGGGAAACTTACATGTCCAAAGTCAGTTATGCACTTTCATTAGCTGTTCAATTCAGGTGATTAATTTTCTTTTTATTCCTTTTCTGAACCCTGGTTTCTGTTTCTATTGTTCACATTTATGAATATTAAAGAAATTGGTAAGCAATAAATATGCATGAAGCTATCAATATGCTACACTTGATGGGATATAAAGTCTGAGGCATTTGATTCCAATTACTGGGTGTTTGGCTGAGAGTAGCTAATGCTGCAGTGTACCAATGTGTTTTATTAGCATGTTGGTTTTCCCCAGGTGCTCTGGCTTTCCTCTCACTTTGTAAAGAACTAAAGATGGTTTCCCAGCAGTGAAAGCAGCTTTACTCCCTACTTAAGTGCACTCAGGGGTCAGTTACCTCCCAAACCACAATTGCCTTTTTGAAAAAGTCTAACCTGGATATCAAATGGGTCAAAGTAAGGTAGCTTTCATCCCAGAACAAACTACCATATACCATGTGAACTGAAATTTCAAGTAAAATTACTGTGTGATTTAAATTGTAAAGTTGCATTAACTTATTATTTACACTGAAAGCTGAATATGCTTCCACCAGGGAGTTGCATCAAATAGCAACTCCCTGCTTCCACATCTGTGAACGTAGCAACACAAACATCATTCAAGGCTAAATTTTCACATTAGAAATTTTACACTGAGATATAGTACACCTACAATGTTACACTTATAGCCATCATAAAGAGACAAGCACTCCTACTGTTTTCATTGTGAAACTATTTTAATACCAATACCAGTTACAAATGGTTTTGATTATATGAGATTATTTCTCCAAGAAAAGTAATAACATAAAAAACTGCAAAAAATTACACATACCGTAAATCCAATAATCGAAATAATTGTAAAAAATAATCAAACAGGATAAAACACAAAATGGAGAAATTGACATATGAATGACAAAGGAAGTGTTACTATGAGCCAAATATACACAGGCATATGACTACATGATCTCAATTTGAGAGAAATCTATAAACTCATCAGATTCCACTTACATCAACTGTTGCATCGTCAAACTTGACAAAACAGTATTGTCTCATTAGCTATGCCATTGTAATGTGTATGTTAAGTTTGTGAAGAATGAGTTATGACCAAATTTTAATTATTAGGGGTGCAATCATACCGATTGCCTTTCTTTAACAATACCGTGGAAGCTTACTTTTACTTCTAACATGCTGTTTGATTCTCAACAAACCTTGGATGAACAGATGGCTCTTGGGTTGCTTGCATTATGCAAAAGAGACACATTGAATTCTGCTGGAATATTTTTAACTGTTGGCATCTTGTATGCACATGGTCCCTTGGTGAGAAGATGACCATCAGGACTATATCGATAATCCTCTGTTAGGAATAACCCATATCCTTGCATGAAGCCACCCTCCACCTTCAGAAGAGAAGTGATAAAGTTACAAGAAAAATGAAAATTGTTATGTCAGAGATGACAAGGCATACACAAATGGTGATTGACAATTACTTCCCAAGTAGGCTGAATCTTTTTAGGGTATTATGTACAGCTTCCAACAGATTCCTTGAAAGGGAAGTAATGAAATATTATGATAAATTAAAATGCAGGAATTTTTTTTTTATCAGTATGTGGCAACTTCTGCAGTTTTCCATTGAAAGTGGGTATATGTAGTCCCGCACTGTTTTCCTGTACAGTAAATTAAATCAAAGACTGCAAACACTCTATAGCAATGGCAATAACAGCAGACTTGAAATATTAAATTTCCAAAGACCATTTTAAAAAGGGAGAAAAATATCTCATCATTTTTAAAGACTGGCATTACTATACATTTATCACAAAGGCATGTGTTGTAGTCACTAACAAAGTTTGTTACAGTCCCCACATATGCTCAAGGTATTCACTGAGAAGAATTTAAGTGAAGTATGAGATCAGCAATTAAAACTCTCATTGCTAAGGCAGTCATTATAAAGGCATACCGTAAAATGTACAACAAAATATAAAGGGAAATGGCTTAGTCTATCACCTTGAGATTCTCAGTAGCAAATTGCAAAGCAAATCCAGGCATTATGTCCCAATCAACATCTAATACCCACCCACTGGCCATGTTTGACAAATGTCCAATTTGAGACCTGACCAACCTGACCAATGTCCACAGCTGGGTTAATGCTATCTCCAACATCCATCACAATGTCTGTCCTAAGAACAACATGATTTCCTGTCAGACAATCAATCTCGACTTCTGATGCTGCAGCACCATAACAGAAGTAATTGAAGGACCTGCCTTGATTCTTCTCCATATCATAATCAAGGTCTGGTGTCCTGTAAGAATAAAAAAAATCATCCTTCCCTGAAGTATGGACAAGTTATGATATATAAAATCTTTCTAAAGAAAGATGATTTTAAAACAGTTCTACTGAATGGCCTAAAGCAATACTCATTTCAAAAGTGCAAATATAGTTTTAACAAACTTATATCTGGAAAACTATATGTCTGGCTTACTGAATTACAAACAAGGATGATATTAATTACGCTTATTTCCCTTCACTAAATAAGCCAAATTACTGACTCATCACAAAAAAAGAGAAATTATGTCCATTTTGGACACTGGTCACATTAAAGGGCATACACAGTCATCTCAATCTTACTTTGATCATCAACTGGACCCAGCAAAATTCTTTTATTTCCTTTATATGGATCTTTAATGATTTTCAGACATAAACCAGCAATTTTTTGGCATAATGCTCACACCAAAACTCAATAACAGAAACTCGTCATGATCTAATCAAGCCATGCAGAATTTTACACACCCAGATATGTAAATTCAAGTTGATAATTTCACGTGCCCATTCTTAAAGAAAATTTCTTCAAATTAAAAATTAGTGAAGCTTACATATAAAACCCTGTAGCAGACAAACTGATTCGAGCTAGATAAGCTGCCAACACCTGAAAGACAAGGTAGAAATGGTAATTATTTTTTAAGATTGTATTCCTCAAATAGTTAGAGCTTCAACAACCAAAAATACTAAAAAATCTTATTAATTTCATCAAACTAATAAATGCTTCAACATCTAAAAATGTCCACAAATTCTTTATCCTTTCCTTTATTGCCTACTTTTATTTTAATATATGCAAGGACCCAATAGTAAAACAAAAGTTCACTGAATACAAGTAACAACATTCTTGCAGAAGAAAAATATTAACTCTGTAAATATTTCATAATTTCATCATTACAGCTTATTCAAGAAATTTTTTTTTAAAGGAATTTTCAATTGCTATTATTCCTATGGCATGTCTTTGCACAATGATGCACTCTAAGCAGACTAAGTAGAAAATATCTTTTTAATTACTTTAACTTTTCTAAGGCTCATCACTCAAGATCAAAGGGATTTTAAAACTACAATCTCCTTCTTAGTAATTACTACAGAGAGTTTGATTGAATTAGATAAGTAAGGAACTGCTAATAGTCATACAACTGAGTGAGCTAAAGATTTTCGATTCAGAGCAACCAATCTTCCCAATCAATTATTTTCAAGAAGCAAATATAACAAGCAAGTTAAACTTTGGAAGTAGCTACCCATTCTTCCCATGATCCATTGGGATTCTTCTCAATGACTGGCTTCAGTTGGTGCAAAATCTTCTCACATGCTTGCTGCCAAATACAGAAAAAAAATAAGATGATGAACTAATGCCCACAGTTCAGTCTTCTGAAGGCTATTGTAAAAACCTGTTAACTACTTCAAACAATGTTTGGTATGTTTAGCCAAATATCCGTTACTAATTTCCTTGCCCCTTCCCCATACATTCAGTCAATGCTTCTCACATTAACTAGTGTATAAAAATGTAAATACACAACCATGTTTAAAAACAGCAGCACTCTCCAAAAGTATGACATTTCTCATTAACCCTTAATTTTGTATTGGAAAGTTTCATGAATTCTATGATTATTCTGGTGGTGGAGTAACATATACTTGCAGACACCACTGATTTAAAGCACGAAGTTGGGTTGTATTTGCCTGAAAACATAAAGACACCACAACAGATATACTATTCATACATCTTCCTCACAATCACAAACAAAAAATATGGATCTTTAACAACCACTATTGACCATGTCAATTAAATTCTTAAGTAATAGATTAATTTTTAGAACTTCAAAGCCCCCTGTGGGCTGGGGTTTGTAGAATATGCCCATGGTATTTCCTGCCTGTCGTAAGAGGCCACTAAAGGGAAGGACTTGCACTGAATTTGAGCTGTATTTAAACCAAACTTGAACTTGAACCATATTTTAACTTTACCTTTTTATCTAGATGATACTATATAACACATTCGTGTTGGTGTGTCGTTAAATCTCATCTAACTCACTAACTAGAACTTCAAAGGTTTAACTTTTTGAGAAGTCGAAGATGATCAAGAGTCTGACATTTAATGTGACAGAATAACACATTAATGTTAAAGATTTAAGGGAAGCTGTAAGGGCAGTGTTGTAATACCATTAATGCTGAGGGAGGACTCTTCATAATGACTTACTTGCAATTTGGGGATTAGGACTTACCTTGACAGCCATACCATTCAGATCTGAACCAGTACTGGCAGCTGTACCTGGGGTGTTGGGTACCTTATCTGTGGATGTCTCACTGGTATGAATTTTCTCAGCAGAGATACCCAAAGTTCTACTTGCCACCTGAATCATCTTGGTGTATAATCCTTGTCCCATCTCAATCCCACCATGGCTTAGGAGGACTGATCCATCCTTGTAAACTTGAACTAGAGCACCACTCTATTTCATCAGAAGGGTAAAAAGGAAAAGGAATATCACCTAGGTGGGGCCATTCTGTAATATAAATAATTCTGTATATATAAATAATAATGGCATAAATTAAAACACAGCATATGTATCTATGCATATAATGATCCAAGTTATGCAACATATTAGCCATCTAATTTAGAAGCCACATAAAGTCATCACAATTTTAGATCCCAGTTACTAGGCTTATTAAAGGGCAAATTTCCTCATCCCAGACAGTTCCAATTTTCCTGTACCAGTTCCTTCTAGCCCCTCGCTGTCTTAAGGTCCACCTTGTGCAAGCACAAACCTAGCTTATTGCTTGAGGTAATATCCTGGTAACCATACATTTAAGGCCTTACTATGTAATCAGAACACTTTCTCTGCATTGCATTAAATGTAAACTTCTATGCATCTTTTGAATTTGATGTCAATCAAAGAGCAGTCACCAATTAGGAATTTTGTTTTCCCCCAACCAAAAATGAATTTGGTGTGGTGAGTGTCTGTCTTTAAGGTGGACTATCTACCTCTCAAATATATTAACAGTAACATCCCCCCAAGTTTATTGTAATTGGTCATAAGGTCATCCCAATTTTCAAATTCTAGACTTTTTATGGTAGACCATTACTGGTCACAGTACTCTGGTTAACTCAAAAGCAGAGCAAATTCAACCTTCAAATGTATATATTAGCCAGTCTGATTGGTCAATGAGACATGCAGATCAGTGAGATGAACTGTGTACTGTATGCAGACTTGCCTAAGATATTCATCAGGCAGGCAGTACACACAGATACTCAAGATTACAACAGCGTATATACAATAGATTGTCGGGAAAGGGTAGACAACGTGCTGTAGTGTGGTAAGACTGGTTTTCAGCAAAGAAAGTAGCGCTCATGATTGGCACTAAACACAGTTAGTTGAGACTGGAGGGGGACTTAAACTTCTTTGGGAATACAGGCCATTTAAAGGGTAATTTGCCTTTCAACTCATTCATTACTTTAAAGCTTTAGTTCTAAATTTTAACTTCATCTCAGATCAGTCAAGAGACATTGTAAATGACCTCATTCTTTTACTGCACAATTAATGATAGCTCAGTTTGAAATGATCAATGGTGATTTGTTCTAACTGTTATTCTTACCTATTTTATTTGCAAGCACGTAAATTCCATTCTTGGATACAGTAAAAGCTCAACTTAACATACTGTGCCATATACCATACAGTGCCATACCATACATAACCATGATGTACAGTACCATAATTATCTATATATACTACAATATACCATACCATATGTACATAACATACCATAACATACCATACCATATGCAACAACATACCATACCTTACCTAACCATACCATACCTGGTTTAAGAATCTCACAATGCTTATGAACGAAATGCCATATTTGATTGGTATAATAGCCAAACCTCTTTTCTTCCATCTGTTTGTTCTGTAGAGTGAGAAAGAAAAGATACAATTACCATTAAAAAGATTTACAAAGCATCAACTATGTAAAAGATATGTTTTTGGTATTATCTTGAGGACTTTCCAAAATTGTTTTTTGCAGTCAAATTTCAATAAGACAAATTGAATGACATTAGTACAAACATGTTGCAATGGACACTGGTTAATTTACAAACATGACCCACTTAATATGCTAGCAACTCTTGACAAGATCCTCAAACATCCAGCACATTTAACTCATGAATGTGACAAAATGTATCCTCAGTTGAATGAGTACGGATGAAAAAAAAAGTCAGAAGAGTATATCTTCATCAGAAAGGGATGTTTAAAGAACAATGAAGTCCTGGATCTCAACTTCCTTCCTTGAGTATTTTAGAAAATGATGAATGAAAATGGCATGCAAACCAAGGCTCACATTATTTGACATAGGCCTGCTAAACAGATTGATTTTTACATGTAGCTTACACTTAGCCAAATATGCTCGCTGCCATTTTATGTAACCACATTAATGTGCTGTGTCAAAGGGTACCCCACGTTAACATGAGCTAGCCCAATAAATACAAAATGTATGCTCCCTGTACACTGTGTATGGCTATCAGCTTGCACCGTTTCATTTGCCAATCCCAATTTGCTTCAAGATGCCATGGCTTTTTTAGCAAATACCATTTTCATGTTTACTGACAGGAATTTATACCTCCTGCCTTCTAATGTTGATTTGAATACAATACAAACACTTTGTGATACTGCAAAATGAAATATGATGGTTGAAAAAATTACTTGTTGAAATTATCCACATTGGTTCTCCTAGTTGCAAAATCACTCTGAGAGAGACATTCCTCCCAGCACCGTGACAGTGTGACCCCTAAAAGGCGCTGACTGTGATGAGTGGCATCTCCTTCCTTATAAAAGTTTATCTCTCTCACCTTTAGAAAAAAAGTTATTAACTGAATCAGCACTTCCGTAGAAATGGTTGAGTGTAAAGGGGACAAATTATAGTGCAATTCACATCAACATTTGCTGGTCTAAGACTTTTAAATGAATACTGGGAGACTTCAAAATTTTTGGAGTCAGGTACCCACAGCCTTAATAGTCATTACTCTGAACAGTGTCCTGACTCCTGTGATGATTTCATGGCAAATGCCACAGCTACATGTACAGCAGCAGCTCAAGTATTAAGTCTACTAGCCTACCAATGAGTATTATTACACTACAAGACCTACACAACAGGCTTTTCAACTGCAAATGTGTTGAATTATCAATAGTGGAAAACTGTAGCAGTCAACTGAGGCAAAACTGGTGTGAAATAAACAAAAAGACTAAAAGAGCCAGTTTTGTTAAATTGATGCATGCACTTAACAACTTGCAAAAACACTAATTTAATCCTCCTAGAAGGATTTGTTATGCATGTTTTGACAGCACTAAAGAGTAGTGATTTCAAATGAAGTGGAGTCAATATCTGACTCCTGGCAAGAAGTATCCACTCTGTTGAAGTCTGGTCACTGCCACAGGCCTACTAGTATAATCTCTTTTGTTTCGGTAAGCATGATTATTGAACAACTAATATAAACCTACATCGTAGGTCCCTGAAAAGAATTTTTTTTTCCCTTTCTTCATTAAAGTTCTCAAGGGCTTTTACAAAAACATAAAATAATAACTACAAATTACATGAACTACCATTATAACATTATGCAAAGAATACTTAATATAATAATTCTTATCATAAAAAACAAGTACTGTAAAATGAAAGTTACTTTTAACCAAATAGTCAGTAGCTTGTGATATTTTACAAGGAAAAAAAAATAAATGTATACTCACTTATCTCACTTCAAGTTTTCTTCGCATATTTGTATCTGAACATTCAATACTATTAATGCATATTCAACTTAATTATGTATTTATCCTAATTATTTACATATTTTCTGCATAATATAATCAATTCTATTATTTGTAAATCATCATTTCTTTATTTAATCCCACCTGTTCCTGTGAAATGCCACACACATGTGCAATTTCTGTCATCCAAGTTTCAGTGGAAAGGATTCCCTGGGGGGCACCAAAGGCTCTGAAAGCTGTAAATGATGGCAGATTGGTCTTGCAGCAAATCCCAGTCACTTTGACATTTGGAATTTTGTAACCATTCTCAAACTTTAACAAAGTTGTAATCATAACCTGTTGGGGAAAAGAAAAAAAGCAAAATTTAGGGTAATCCCCAGATCAAACACATTAAGTTTCAACAATACCTAAGCTTCTGTGAAACATTACAACTCTTTTCATAACAGTGGCTTCTGTCTCCAAATGATCACAATATTAAAACTACCCCTTCCACACTCTTGTGTAAATCACAGCCCCTAAATTTTACCCTCCTTGACACAGCAAAGTGATTAATTCCCATAGAACCAGTTTTCCTTGAATTAAAACATTTTTGTAGACCATTAGTTAATGGTAAAGGAATCTTTTTCAACTGAAAATATCATGGAAAGTTTGTTGGACATTAGCCTCTGTGAAAACAACTCCTTTTCAAAATAGTAGTTTCATTAAAGTTAGGAATGCTAAAGATGAAAAAAAGCAGTAAGCTCTTATCCTTTCATTGGATACTTAAACAAATGCAGTTTGTATGTTTTTTCATCAGGTCTGAAGTTGACAACAGGAACTAGTTTTAAATTTGATCTCATTTAAGACATTATGCTTCAAATTGCCGCAATGAGATAATGGACTAATAAAAAACTTTTTATTTTGCCAAAGCTTCTAACTTAACTGAAAATAGGCTACACACTAGCAATTGCAATCAGAAAAAGAACAGGTACTGAAATACCTTAAAAATCACAAACAGATTCTATTTGTAACAAAAACTCACCGAAGCAGATGCATCCAATGAATAGCCACCATTGGAATAAAATGTGATATCTGCTGCTGTCAATTTGCCTTCTTTGGTAAAACCAACTTTGTATTGTACCAGATAGGGATGACGGCCACCAGAGCAAATCATATCCTCATGCCTGTCTAGTACCAACCTCACAGGATTACCTGACCTATCAGATATGACCATACAGACATCTTCTGAAAATAAATCCTCTTCACAATAAGGGATACTTCGCAGAACAATATCATAAAAAAGTGACCCAGGGATTTTTATTTTCACACTAGATGTGACTTTTTCTTTACCACTCAACCATTTTCAACTGCCTATTATATATGTGATTTAACATATGGGCAATGATTGATCACACAAAAACTTTCTCAGCAAGAAGTGATACAAGTTGGAAAATAAGCTCAACTCCATTTTATCATGTCCCATTAAACTCAATGTGAATAGCATTATAACAAACCTTCAACCTTTTTTATTGTAATACCTTACTCTTAGTGTGAAATTGCATTATGTCATGCACTATGTCTGCATTACACAAAAGAACATAAAGTAATACTCTTCAATGAGAGATGTCAGCTACACTAAGGGTTAATATTATAACGAAGAATGTCCATCTGAAATTAAACAGACATTGAAAAATGAGTACAGGCTCAAGTATGGTAAGTCTGGTTTTGGCACTCTTTACAGGCATTTTCCAGTGGCTTTTCACAAGGGTCCCATGTGAAAGAGAAAAAATTTCAGTTCATACCCTCTAAACCCTGTAGCAATACTCTTTTCCTAACTCGAGATATCTAATATTAAAGACTACTTATTTTTACCTCCAGTTCTCATCAAGGTCACAGAATGGAAGTATGTAAAGTGGGCACATTGCCCCAGATTTCTTTTGTTTTGCTTTATAATTGAATGTCCTGTTGTCCTTGAAATTTGATACTGTTGGAATGTTTGAATATCTTTCCTTGTAGGTTAAGCATAAATCTACACCATACGTACGGCATAACAAAGTTGCTACATATTCCCTACAAAAGTGTCAATGTCATAAAGAAATTCAATGCTTTGTCAAATTAATGTGCTGCGATGACATCACAGATTTCCCATAATGCACTTTATCTTGAAAAAAATTGCACTTCTTTGAAAATTAGTATCTTCCAAATGCTACAAGCTATTGAGATGTGGTTTTCACTTCCTAGAAGAGAATTTTCTGCATTTTTAAAGTCATTGATTCTTGTCACTGGCAAATTCCTTAAAAGCGGATGCTTCCAAAAGGATTGTTGTAATTAGATTCTATGGCAACTTACTTGACTGCAGCCACGGCTGTGATTGCTGCAATTATACTGGTCCTGTATGCCTTTCCTCCAAAACCACCTCCAATTCTTTTAGCTTTGCAGATCACTCTGTTTCCTGGAATGCCAAGGGCTTTAACTACTGCATCCTGCACAAGAAAACATGAACAGAAAATAAAAAGCTTGAAAACTTAAAGCATGTCAGATAGTACAACCCTTTGGCTCAAGAAATGAAACATTTTCCTCTCCCTTCACTGAACTGCAATGGTCTCAGCTGAGGACCTAAGGTGAGTGAGGGTCTATGTCCATTCATGATTTTTCAAAAGTCAATTTTAAATCATAGAAACTGATATGACTTCTACAAAGCTAGATTTGACAGTGGGATATTGCCCCTTCCAACCATGGACTCAATCATTATGTGGTAATGCTCTGCAATCTCTCTGATACAAGTTGTTACCCAGTTTTGTCAAAGGATCTCTAAGTAATATAGCATAAAATTTGGTAGATAACATTTTTCCCTTAGGGTTATATAGAAAACAAATATCTGTCATCTTGGGCCATGCAATAATAGAGGTTTTACACCAACGTCGCTGCATTGTGCATCTCTCTGTTTGTTGGACAATTGACAGTCACACATCCATTGTATCACAACTATATCCAGGGTTTTGTTGTGCGTATTTCGATAACACACCTTCTGTGAATGAACTGTGACGGCCAGCATGCCAATTGAAACGTGATGACATCACATGAAAATCCTCTACAGACATATCCTGGACACAGAGATGATGGTTGAACCTGGTATTGTGTTGGATGAGACACATCCAGCAGTGATGGACATTGTTCAAAAATAACAAAAGTAAACAAACCCACTATTTATTTTTTTCTGGTGATTTCGCAGCACACCACAGGGCACTCCATGACACACTGGTGGGCCTCAGCCACCTGGTTGAGAAACACTGCCCTACACTCACCTGAACTAAACTCAAGGCTTGAGAAGAGACATCAACCTCAATCTCCTTGTGTTCACCCAAAGGTTTGACTCTACATCTTTGTGTTTCCATATAGAAGTGTTCCTGGCCCCCTGTAGAGACTTCTCCTTGAATGACATGATCTGCTTCTTTGAGTGCCCTCTCAGCATCTCCATCCATTAATATTATTGGATCAGCCAGGAAGCTTCCCTTTTCCACTGCATCCTGCCAACAACAACAACAACAACAACAATTAAAATGTATTATTAAGGGGTCATATAACTTATTTATCTCTTCCATGAATGTACAACACATTCTCTTTCTTCAGACCCTTCATCTCCCTCCCATCCCCTATCCTTCTAGTATACTTGTGAAAATGATCAAACAATAAACAATTCCTAGCAAGCAATCTGGCAAAAGTATGGAGTCCTGGCTTCTTGCAGTGTCAGTTTTGATCCATATAATGTTTCTCATAAATACTGAACTTGAGTTAGAGATGTAAAATGGATTGAAACAGGGTACATTTCATTCTAGTCAAATCAAAACTAAACAAAGATTCAGGTGAAACAAGCTGTATCTAGTCAGTTTTACCAATCATTATTGCACTTAATTTTCAATACAACTTCAAGTTCTTCACCAGATTTCCCTTCTGTAAGGTGAAGGGAATTGTACAAGGCAATGTAAATCTTAGCACCTGAGTCCACCTATCAAGAGTATAAGCCAATTCCAGTTTCTCCAATTCCTGGCCAATTCCAAATTCAGCCAGAGTCTAGTCAATTTGACTAAGTGCATCATACAATGGTTTTGAATATTCTTCCATGTGTACAGTTAACTAATTCATTGTTACAAGTCAAATTTCATAGTCTTGTCCATCTATTAATTTCATTAACTATTCACCAGTTACAATACTTCCTTAAGTAATCTTTCTGAAGGATGAGGGTTTCATTCATGTTCATTAGGGGTTGTAACTCTTGCAGGGAGTACTTTCTGCCCTTGGCTAGCAGTAATTGATGCAATCATTACTATTTTCTTTAAAGCTATTGCAACAGTGTGAAAAAGATCTTCATGTAAAGTAGGATTGTGTGCAATCTATTAACTGAGATGTGATAGGAGGAGCAGTGGCATGGCTAAGAGAGCGCTTGGGGGTTAGCCCCCACGAGTTCTTCCCCCAACAGACCCCCAACTGGAAATCCAAGAGTGAAAAATGTATATAAGTATACAATGATTCCATGTTTAACCCCCCAAAATGGTGAAGCCCCCCACCCCAAGAGCCTCACACAAATTTCTCTGCCTAAGTTACTGAAGGGAGGTTGGCTAGGATTTCTTTTCATGGTAAACTCAGAGCAATATGAACAGAGAGGTTATTGAGGATCCATATAATTTACTTTAATTAAAGACAGACAGACAGACAGACAGACAGACAGACAGACAGACAGACAGACAAATGACATGTTCCTTAAGAAATCAAAATGTTTAATCATACCTGTATAGTGAGAATTGGTTCCAACTCCTCATACTCAACTTTGACAAGTTTAGCTGCATTTCTAGCTGTGACTTGATCCTTAGCCACAACACCTGCAATGACTTGCCCAGCACAATTTACCTGAAAGTTGAAAACATGTCACAATTAAATAATATATCACTGCAATAAAAATTATTTATCGCCTTTTTCATATGTGAAAAAAAAGGAATTGAATCTGGTATTATTCAAATGTATTGCACAAATGAAAACTTTTTCCACATTCTTGTTTAAGAATCTTTACTCTGCAAAATACAATTTCTTCTGTCCACTGATAACTTTGGACAAAGTTCACCAACCCACATTTATCTGCAAAAGTACCCAGCCATCTGACCTATGGTGTCATGCATGCTGACAAACACTTTGAATCCACCTAATGCATTACATGTTTGCAGTGTTCAAGTAACACAGTTTATTTACTGACAGTATTTCTTTCTGCCATTTGGGAACCAGCATGATGCATAAATACATCTTTTGAAGCCAATGAAATGTGTCACGCATGAATATGCATGCACATAAACACTGCATCAAAACTAAACATAGGCATGAACCTCTTTTAAAACCAGAATGCAAAAATGCATTGTGGTTTCGATGAATCTAGCACTTAATGTGTATTCCAAATAATGCCAAGATGTCCTGTTTCTGTCAGTCATTGGTTCAATTGTTCAAGTGCTGGAAAAATTAGTTTCATGTTCATATTTGACCTTGGGAATTCTTGGGAATTTTTTGCTTTTTTGCCTCTGGTGATTTCAGCTGGCCTCTGATTTCTGACAAAACTGGTAGGGGTTTTCTGATGGATTAAATGCAACACCATGTGAAGTATCCAACCTTCCTAACTTGAGCTATCTTGTAAACAAGGATTTCAGAATTTAACCCCAGATGACCTTTGACCTCCACCATAAATAGTAGGGTACTTCTTCTCACCATAAGTCATCCACATACTATGTATCAAATCTATCCAAACTTCCTACCTCAAGATGTCGTGTTTAACAAGGTTTTCAGACTGTGACCCATGGTGACCCCAGATGACCTTTGACCTCCACCAAAAATGATATGCTTTGTACCTCTGAAGATTATGCATCCACATGCCATGTATGAAATCTATCCAAGCTTCCTACTTTGAAATATTATGTAAACAAGGTTTTCAGACTTTGACCCCTGGTGACCCCAGATGACCTTAGATCTCCACCAAAAATGATAGCAATCTTCCTCTTACCATAATGCATATACATACCAAATATGAAATCTATTCAAGCTTCCTAACTTGAGATATCGTTTAAATAAAGTTTTCAGAATTTGGCCACTGGTGACCCTAAATGACCTTTGACCTCCACCAAAAACAACTGGATTCTTTCTCTCACCATAATGCATCCGCACACCAAGCATGAAATCTATCCAAGCTTCCTACCTTGGGATATCGTGTAAACAAGGTTTTCAGTGTTTGACCCCTGGTGACCCCAAATGACCTTTGACCTCCACCAAAAATGATAGGATTCTGTCTCTTACCATAATGCATCCACACACCAAGTATGAAATCTATCCAAGCTTCCTAACTTGAGATATCGTGTAAACAAGGTTTTCAGTGTTTGACCCCTGGTGACCCCATATGACCTTTGACCTCCACCAAAAACAATAGGGTTCTGTCTCTTACCATAATGCATCCACACACCACGTACGAAATCTATCCAAGCTTCCTGCCTGGAGATATTGTGTAAACAAGGTTTTCAGTGTTTAACCCCTGGTGACCCCAAATGACCATTGACCTCCACCAAAAACAATAGGGTTCTGTCTCTTACCATAATGCATCCACACACCAAGTATGAAATCTATCCAAGCTTCCTACCTGGAGATATTGTGTAAACAAGGTTTTCAGTGTTTGACCCCTGGTGACCCCAAATGACCTTTGACCTCCACAAAAAACAATAGGGTTCTTTCTCTTTCCACAATGCATCCACACACCAAGCATGAAATCTATCCAAGCTTTTTAACTTGAGATATCGTGTAAACAAGGTTTTCAGTGTTTGGCCCCTGGTGACCCCAAATGACCTTTGACCTCTACTAAAAACAATAAGGTTCTTCCTCTCACCATAATGCATCCACACACCAAGTATGAAATCTATCCAAGCTTCCTACCTTGAGATATCGTGTAAACAAGGTTTTCAGGGTTTGACCCCTGGTGACCCCAAATGACCTTTGACATCCACAAAAAACAATAGGGTTCTTTCTCTTACCATAATGCATCCACACACCAAGTATGAAATCTATCCAAGCTTTCTAACTTGAGATATTGTGTAAACAAGATTTTCAGGGTTTGACCCCTGGTGACCCCAAATGACCTTTGACCTCCACCAAAAACAATAGGGTTCTTCCTTTTACCATAATGTATTTACACACCAAGTATGAAATCTATCCAAGCTTCCTACCTTGAGATATCGTGTAAACAAGGTTTTCAGTGTTTGACCCCTGGTGACCCCAAATGACCTTTGACCTCCACCAAAAACGATAGGGTTCTTCCTCTCAATATGGGGCATCTACCTATCAACTTTGAGAACTGTCAGAGTTTCCCTTCTTGAGATATCGTGTAAACAAGAAAAGTGTCACAAACACACATACACACACACATACACACATGCATACACACACACGCCATCATGACTGCATAGGTTTCTCTTATCATCGAAACCAAAAAAATCTACATAATTAGCTCTTTGGTGTACTTAGCTGTTCTGAACTCTAAATTTCTGTGAACCTTTAGCCTGCAATACACCTAATTAAGAGAGTATTTTCAGACAGTTTTATCTAGTCTCATGCAACATATTGTCACTACACTAACACAAATTCGAAAACATCCATTGCCTGTCATAAAATACGTAAATATATCACTATCACAGAACACTGTTACAACTTAGGATTATTCTATTATGTAAAACTACCTTTTCAGATGCAAATAGTTCTTCATCAGTAACTTTAAGTCCAGCCCAGTTGTTTCCTGGCACATCCTGAGCACTTACAACATCACAGACGCCTTCTACAGACAATGCACTCTCAAAGTCAATTGATCTGAGAACATATAACATATTATACAACACCTTATTAATTCCTCTATATCTGATTGGAGGATTGGTGGTCACATGCCATGGTTATTTGGCACTATAACATGGCTGTGTGTTATCCATCGCAGGTTAGTCTAGAACAGTGATTCTCAAACACGGCCCCCAGGACCCGTCAGTGCGGCCCCTGAATTGACTTTACGATTTAAGAAAATCATATTCGACAAGAAAAAGGGTAGCAAAGTAGGAATAGGGGTGAGTAATTCATGCTGACATGTATGTTAAAATGATTTAATTTACTTGACTTCTTCCAATTTGCTCTCCTGAAGTGGTGCTAGCCTACATAGCAGGCTTTACGGCATGTTCTTCGTTCAGTAATACCTAGTCAAGACTTATTTCATGGGCCGTGTTGTTGACAACCATGTTATGTACACAGTGGAATGAAGTTATGTAGTTGTTCATTGCAGAGTGGTTGTATTTGTAGTGACAAAGCTTGTAGCAAAGCTACATCCCAGGAACTGAATGTTGCAAAGTGAGGTGACTGTTAAATTGAAAATGTATTGTGTTGAACGTCTGTTGATTGGTAACTGAAATAAATATTTCTGCAAGTTATCTTTCGGTACTCGTAGAGACTAAATCATGTGTTTGCAACATTTCATATGGGTGCATGAGCTCTTTCCACAGCTGATCAGAAAAATTTCTTAATTTTGCCCACAGGATCGAGGGCCGGTAGTTCAATCATCAAAACCGCAAATTCCAAAGTTTCTTCAATTGTAAACCACAAATTTTCGGCGTGCTTCATGCACCGAAATTTCGCGTTTGCCATCCTTTTCGCAACCCGAAAAACAAATAATGAATGCTTTCCATTCTTGTGATAGTATGAATAATTTCATTCATTGGCCTCACTTAGTAGAACAAAATGTTTAATCTTTCAATGAATGAAATTATTCATACTATCACACTCATAAACATTATTTGTATATTAATTCATGACATAATATGAAGAAATCAGTAAGAGTCAGGGGTGGCACCAAGGGGGGCATGGGGGCAAATGCCCCCCCCCAGTCAGAGCCTTTGCCCCCCAGTTGCCCTCCCACTCAGCTCCTGAAGTATAGTGTTTTTTCAGAAGTTTTCAAGGCAAAATAATTCACAAATAATTTCCCTCCCTGTTTGAATCATTCCCAAACTTTTCAAAGTAAAACCAGCCTGAGAGCTCTAATACATTATGTACCACCTGGTATGCTCGATATATAAACTTAAGTGTAACAGATACATATGTATGTATCTATTCCCTGTTAATATACTGTACATATTGCATTCACCTTTCTGTTTTAAGAAAAGTGTAAAAAGTGTCAAGAGATTGCTAATAAGTAGCTTTTAAACATATTGTCACTTTCCAACTTTTCATGTTGTCAGCTAAGAAGAGTAATAGCCAAATATGCCTAGCTTGCATTAAAATCATTTGGAATCTTTGCTTTGGATGATGCATTATGGACCAACATACACCTATCCTGAGACTTAATTTTTTACCAAGAGATTTGCTAAAACCTCAGAGCTTTACGGGGGCTTTGCCCCCTGGACCCTCACCAGGGCTTTGCCCCTGGACCCCACCAGGGGCCCTAAGGCGGGCCCCTGGACCCCACCCGGTAAGTCACGTGCTTCGCGCTCAATTTTGCACTGCGCACGAAAATTTTTTGCCCCCCCCCCAACATTTTCTTTGGCCCTCCATTTACCCCCCCACTTTTAAAATCCTGGTGCCGCCACTGGTAAGAGTGCAAAATTATAAACGAGAACAAATACAAACACTTTTCTGGTAGTTAATTCAATAGCATGGATTGCTGCGTATATAAGAAATTTTATGCATTGGTTTTCAGGATTTTTTCAGTTATGTATGATACTTAATGTTAATGTAAAATTACTGTTCATGAGCTTTTATTGTTTTATACATCTTTTTGTATACTTCAATAAATGCCCTCAATGAACAAATGGAACTATGTGATAACAGATTTCACTACGAACCTTTTTTGATGTCAATTTTACAATTCAGCAATTAAGGCATTGAGAAACTTATTTTACACAATGGTAAGTGACCACAAATGTGGAAAAAGCTAAGGGCTTTTGGATTTGAATTTTATATCCCATAGATGGCTTACAATCTGTCAAGCTTTTTACTCAAATTTGGGAATCTATCATACTAGGCTGTTTCAGATATGAATATCATAGATTCTGTTTGAATGAAAAGTCAACCTTACTCACGAATGGACACCCTCCTGGGTAATTCTCACCTATCAATTTCCCCTGGAACAATTCCCAACCCAGATAATTCCTACCAACAACAATTTATCCTTCAGTCAACTTCCCCCACCAGAAAATTTGGAATTGTCCCGGGTGGGAATCCCAGAAGGAAATTGTCTAGGTCAGAATTGTACCAGCTGAGAATTGTCGGGGGGTGGGGAGGGGGGAGGGGGAACTGCCACAAGGGAGTTGCTAGGTAACCAACCTTGCTATGACCTAACATGGGATGAAACCTCAAACCTCAGGAATGCTAAGATTCATTGCTTCAGATTCCACTCTCTGACTTTATCAGTTTGATCCTTTTATTTTAAGCCTTTATCAGTTTTATACTTTTTCAGCAAAATGGGAACTCTCTGTATTGCTCAAGCTGACAAAAGTAGGCATACCTTGTAGAAGTCACATTATTAGCATTCCCACATCACACTGCTGTTCCCACTGCTGAGTACAAATGTGAATACGAAACAATTTATGATATGCAAATCAACATTTTAACTGATGAAAAAATGTATAGCAGCTCCCCTCCCCCCCCCCAAAAAAACCAAAACACAAAAAATGGAAAAATTATACATCAGCTTATTCTCTGGTGTCAGCTGGCTATCTAGCACCCAGCAGAAGAAATGTCATTTCTCACGAATCACTTTGTTTTTCACAATTCAATGTACATAATAACAATTCACAGAAATTACAAAAATAATTTCTACAGAAAGAAAAACTTACCGTATGTTTGCATGTGCACATGTGCTGAAGACCAGGGCAAGACACAATTCATCTGTTGCATGTAAGAGGTGTCAGAAGAGTAATTATATAACAAAAACCACTTTATAGTATAGAGCTGGTCGATACCCCCAAACCATTTACATTTACAAAAGCACATGTTACATGTGATCATTAGTGTGTGCATATTAAAGTGCCATTTGTTAACAGCAAAGTATGCAAGTCCATGACTTCACAGCAGTATTAATGAAGTGTATTGAACTCTTTGCATCCAGAGCAAAATTGAATCTGTCCATTTATGGAACAAAGATGAAATCTAAACCAGCCAAACCATACACTACCAGCACAAACTTAAAGGTCTTGTGACATGAAAGTGACAAAGATTGCTATTTGATGTAAATAGCATTAAAGATATTTCTTTTTGGGTTGTCAGCTTAATAAGGTTACACTTTGTTTGAATGTACCTTGGTTGTTGATCATCAATCTGTTCTAAGGTTTATGTTCATGGCTGTTTAAAGGGAGAAAGCAGTCACCCCAATAAAGAATTGTATAGTAGACTATCCTATTTCCTGAATGGCTCTTGAGAATCATGTGACAGTATTTTTCTCACTCAATTGTAAAATTTACAAGGAGCAACTGCTTGGTTTACCTTGAGTATGCAATATTTATGTCCTAAAATATTATGAAAGATACTTGGAAGAGAAATAAGAAGAAATTTGTGACATTTAGCTATTGTTTCAAAATAAGTTTGGGGAGACTGCTTTTGACCTTTAAGTCTCTTACTTATCACAACCATGCCAGCTGTACCACCACATCAGTAATATAATTATCACAACCCATCAAAACTATCCAAAGAACTATCTTGCTACTGGTAATTTTGCCTAGAATGTGTCAAGTTGAGAGGAAATATGGCTGTCTTACTTGTCACTACCATTGCCAGCTGTACCACCACCACCACAACAGTAGCATAATTATCACAACCCTTCGTAACAAAAAACTATCAAAAGAACTTGCTACTGGTAATTTTGCCTATTGTGTCAAAGTGAGAGGTGTTAAGCATGTAAATTTACTTTCTTTATTACAGGGAAAAAGGGTAGATGTCCATCCAAGTTAGATGCACAATATTAATTTGTTAATATTGTAATTGCATGCCTAACACAGTATTTTGCTAACCAAAAAAAAAATATTTGCAAGGAAAAAACATTCATAACATTTCTTTCATTTTGTGACAGATTATAAAAACTATAAATTTTACTTAATAGCTTAAATGACATTTACATACCTCATGAACTTAAAAAGACTTAAACATGAGGAGTTTAAGCTGGTATTTAAGGATACAAACCTTTTGCAACATTGATTTTCTAAAAACTTCTTACAGTTATGTCAATACACATTTCATTTTTCCATATAGTACTGAATTTTGCACCAGCAAAGCTTTTGTTAAGGAAGTTTTACTTTGTTGCAAAGAACAAATAAAATACAAATTCAAGTGAATAAAGACAGCACACTGAGCAAATTTTATAATAGATTGCAAAATCAGGACAAGCATAAATTTCATACCTTCCTCAAAAGGAATATCATCCAAATATCTGACCTCCCCAGTAGCTTGCTGGATAGATGAGAGTGTGACCAGGGGTCTCCCAACAGGATCCACATCTTCTTGACTGGAAGGTACTTCCTGAGGAATTTATAACCAAGTTATATTATATTGTTGAGGAATTTTTATGTCTTTTGATATAAAAAAATTGGTGACTGATTGCTTCTCTAAAATAGTGAAATGTTTGTAGCATAGAGGGAGTTACTTGAAATGAAAGCATAATAATTTAAACGGGTCTGGTCCATATTTTGTAACCAATGAGGTAAACTTCATTGAAGTTTCGATGCTCCTGTTCTTTAGTTTTTACGAGAACTAACTCCTGCAACATTCATGTTGTTATAAAAATACCTACGTATAGTGTCCTTCATCTACGTGTGTTGTAAGATGACAAGCACAGATGCAACACATTTATACATGAATTCACAGAACTCAAAGTATCATCTCTCAACACTTTACTCACCAATGCTGACATTTTGTATAATGTTAAACATGCCATTGAGAACAATCACACTCCAACAAGCAAATAATCCTAAACTAGACCCTTTTCCAAATAGCAACTGCAAAGGATTGTGGGAAAGACTTTTCGTACACATTGCTTTAGGCCACAGTAAAATGCCACTGACAAAAACGTCGCACACCCAAAGTCTGTCCTACAATCCTTTGTAATTGCTATTTGGAAAAGGGTCCATGGAAAAGCTTTTCCCCATAGAGACTTTATGAATTGAAAATACTGAGATTTGAGCTAAACTACTAAATTGGAGGCCATCAAGCTGCAATCTTAGCAGGTAAAAATGAAAATATCATATAGTGTTGAAAAACAACTCTAAATCATTTGAGAAATGAATCAATAGCCATGGATGTCCATCTATCACAGTTGTGAGACTACATTTATCATAAAACAATGTTGAAAATTTGGAAGATTTTTCACCTGAAACAGCTGCGTACTCTTAAAACTTCTCTTTGTCAGTTCAACTGCAGCAGACTTCCAAGTCTCAGGAATTGGTTGCACTTCAGCCAACATCTTCAAACAAATCAAAACAGATGGTTTCACAAGCTCAAAGTGTTCACAAAGAAAGGAAAACCTTTTACTCTAGTTTGTCTTAACTACATTCTTTATAATACGAAACAGTCTATGTATCTTGAATGGTTTTATAACATTACTATGATCTTTTTCAGATTAACTTCAACTTGTCACCATTGCTTTTTCAAAGCTTGCATGTTCTTAAGCACACTTCTACAAGCAATTGCAGACTGGAGATGACACAGTAAAGTGGGTGCTTTCCAATCTTCACAGCAAACCTCTTCCCCCTCCCCTAAAAAATAGTCTAGCCTGTAACAAGAAACCAGAAAGCCAAAAGGCTTTGTGATTCCTTGCCGAAAGGGGGGTGGGTGCTTTGTTACACTGAGGTTCATCCATCAAATTTATACTTCTCTACTTCATCATTTTTTATGATGTGGTCAAAATTTCACCCCTGCTCACATCAGCTCATGCCACATGACCTTTGAACCAAAACTTAAAAAACCAAAAAAATGAAATGCCAAAAACAATAGGGTTCTCCCCCTTGACATGACAAATCTACATACCAACTATGAAAAGTGTCGGTCATTCCTACTTCAAAATATCACAATTACAAGGTTTTTGGACTTTGACCTCAGGTGACCTCGAATGACCTTTGACCTCTGCCAAAAACAATAGAGTTCTCCCCCTTGACATGACAAATCTACATACCAACTATGAAAAGTGTCAGTCATTCCTACTTCAAAATATCACAATTACAAGGTTTTTGGACTTTGACCTCAGGTGACCTAGAATGACCTTTTACCTCTGTCAAAAACACAAGGGTTCTTTCTCTCAACATGACAAATCTACACACCCAACTATGAAAAGTATCGGTCATTCCTATCTTGAGATATCACGATTTCAAGGTTTTTGGACTTTGACCTCTGGTGACCTCGAATGACCTTTGACCTCTGCCAAAAACAATAGAGTTCTTCCTCTCACCACAATGCATCTACATACCAAGCATGAAATCTATCCAAGCTTTCTAACTTGAGATATCGTGTAAACAAGGTTTTCAGATTTTGACCCCCGGTGCCCCCAGATGACCTTTGATCTCCACCAAAAACAATAAGATTCTTCCTCTTACCACAACGCATCTACATACCAAGCAAGAAATCTATCCAAGCTTTCTAACTTGAGATATTGTGTAAACAAGGTTTTCAGATCTTGACCCCCAGTGACCCCAGATGACCTTTGACCTCCACCAAAAGCAACAGGGTTCTTTCTCTCACCACAATGCATCTACATACCAAGCATGAAATCTATCCAAGCTTTCTAACTTGAGATATCATGTCAACAAGGTTTTCAGATTTTGACCGCTGGTGACCCCAGATGACCTTTGACCTCCACCAAAAACAATAGGGTACTTCCTCTCACCACAACGCATCTACATACCAAGCATGAAATCTATCCAAGCTTTCTAACTTGAGATATCGTGTAAACAAGGTTTTCAGATTTTGACCCCCGGTGACCCCATATGACCTTTGACCTCCACCAAAAACAATAGGGTTCTTTCTCTCACCACAATGCATCTACATACCAAGCATGAAATCAATCCAAGCTTTCTAACTTGAGATATCGTGTAAACAAGGTTTTCAGATTTTGACTCCCAGTGACCCCAGATGACCTTTGACCTCCACCAAAAACAATAGGGTTCTTTCCCTCACCACAACGCATCTACATACCAAGCATGAAATCTATCCAAGCTTTCTAACTTGAGATATCATGTCAACAAGGTTTTCAGATTTTGACCCCCGGTGATCCCAGATGACCTTTGACCTCCACCAAAAACAATAGGGTTCTTCCTCTCACCACAACGCATCTACATACCAAGTATGAAATCTATCCAAGCTTTCTAACTTGAGATATCGTGTAAACAAGGTTTTCAGATTTTGACCCCTGGTGATCCCAGATGACCTTTGACCTCCACCAAAAACAATAGAGTCTTTCTCTCACCACAATGCATCTACATACCAAGCATGAAATCTATCCAAGCTTTCTAACTTGAGATATCATGTCAGCAAGGTTTTCAGATTTTGACCCCCGGTGACCCCAGATGACCTTTGACCTCCACCAAAAACAATAGGGTTCTTCCTCTCACCACAACGCATCTACATACCAAGCATGAAATCTATCCAAGCTTTCTAACTTGAGATATCATGTCAACAAGGTTTTCAGATTATTGACCCCCGGTGACTCCAGATGACCTTTGACCTCCACCAAAAACAATAGGGTTCTTCCTCTTAATATGGGCCATCTATGTACCAAGTTTGAGAACTGTCCAACTTTCCCTTCTTGAGATATCGTGTAAACAAGCAAGGCTGTCACATACACACACACACACCCACACACGACATCACCATCGCATAGATTCCTTGCCTGCCTTCAGCAAGGAATAAAAAATGCAAAGCAAATTTTGGAGTTCTAGGAAGTAAGTGGCAAATGTTAACCAAGCTGGGCAGCATTAGCACTTCTCTCATACCCACTCTAGAAAATTTACAGTACATTAGATGATTTTGCTCCCTGCTTACCATGGGATAGACTGTACACCTAGCTTTACTTCCAGCTATTGTGTGGAATTGTTGGAGGGTAAATAAATTGTGAAGCCACTACCTGGTCTCTAAGAGTGTATTCCCACTTGAGTACGAGCAATAGATCAGATCCAGATCTGACCCTGAGTAGGGGATCAATTTGCAATTGGGAATGCTTTAAGTCATTCCCTGGATCAGATCTCAAGAGCTTGATCACCCCTTCAGGGAGGATCAGACCGTACGCAAGTCAAGTGATCAAAAAAACAAGTTAGAACACAATGGCAGATCAAGGTGACCCAAAATCAAAGCATGGAGGGATCAAGTGGGAACACGGCCTAAAGCTCTTTATACTTATTATTCCAATGGACACTGAGTTGGTACACCTGTGCTAGTATTGTGATAAAAAATCCCTCAAATCAACCACTTTGAAAGAATTAAGGGCATATCAAGTTGGCTAGGTCAAGCAGAGTGGAAAATTGTTCAGAATGTGTTTCTAGTATCTTTGAACCCAACCACCAAGGCATGTATATAGTCTGGTGGGTCATGTACCCCCAAGTTAGCCTAGGGCAGAAAAATATACAATGAGAAAATATTTTGTCCTTATTTGACTGACCACATTCAATAATGGATGAAAACATATAAGAGTACCTTAGAATTGATCAAGTTTTCCAAAATGCGTAGATAAAACTTGAAGAAGAACCCAAGTGCTAATGACTGCCTGTATTTCTCAAAGCCACCAGGAGCACCTGGGGTTATTGGTATGTCTTCTAGGAGAGTTTTGTTGGCTGTTGCAAGCAAGCCATCATTCCAAATCCTTGTGCAGAAATGAGAGAAATTTTAGGACAAATTCCATTTAAATGTCCCCCAAGCCTTCATTTCTTCTTCAAAATACTTTTGAGATGAGATGGGGAGGCTTAAAGGAAGAGTCATAAGAAGCTTTTACATGGATTATACAAAGAAAAGTATCACAACAATATTTTTCGAACCATTCAGAAGTATACAAAAACATGAGACAAACTATTCAAATTCATTACAACAAGGTTATCTCTTCAGAGGCATCTAATCACTTAATCTCAAAAAAGTTCTCACTTCTCAAAGAAATACTTATTTCTTGCACCTAATGAATCTGTAGAGACTTTCGAAAAGGGCTGGAGGTGAACACCAAATAAGGTATACTTGCTAGGGTGAAAACTAGGTAAACAGAGAAGTTTGTTAAATTTGTATTGTTATCTGACAATAACTATTAATGGAGTGTATGCTTTACTATGCCATTATTTCTTCACATACTTTTTCATTTCAACAAATTTTAACAAGCACGGTTTCTATGAGATGTTCAGCATGCTTACATATGTGTGACACCACAGCAGATCAGTGCCCCATTGTATTCTACATGTTAGTTACATAGGTCCATAGCATGGTAAATCAAACTTAAGGTCAATTGCAGCTTTTGTGAAAGAGGGCCCTTGTATTATAATGTGCATAGTTAGATCACATTGAGTTTTCAGAACCAATGAAAAGAGCATGTCCCAAGCTTCTTGTTTCATACCGAAATCACAAGTACATGAATTTTATATTTTATTCAAAGGTTGAATTCAAATGGTTTAATTTCAACGAACGCGCATAACAAAATAATTAGACTGTAGCTCATTTTCACACATGCTTACATAATACACAATCTGGCATGGTGCATCGCATAACCTATGTACAATTCACAAAGATGACATACATACTGTAAATAAAGTTTACCTCATCCTGTCAACTTACTTGCCTCTAAGCTGTCTCATGGTTTCTTTGGCCATAACAACAGTATTAGCCACACCCCCAAATGCTATTCGTAACTCCTTCACAATGTTTGTATTTGGTTGAAATGCTACCATCATACTTGCTTTTACAACACCATATGGGTCTTCCTTTCTGCCAGACTGCTTAAAACTGAAAAAATATTCATCCTGAAAGGAGAGAATATAGAATCGTTTGAGTTTTCTTAATTTAAGCAAGTAAACTTTAGAAAAGGATTATCCTCACATAACTTCAATCTAATAATTGTATTTCCAAAGTTATCAACATTACAAATTTTCTTTGTATGACACCAAAGCTGTTGTTTTCTTGATTTCAATGAATGGACACCAGTTTCTTACCCTTTTCTGACATATTTTATAACTAGGCTAAATCAAAAACACTCACGATTACTAGATCATGGCAAACTAACCACTTGATGATTATTTCATTTGCAGATAGCTGAGCTTTGTGTAAGGAGCACTTCACAGTAGTTAAATAAGGAATAATTGTATTTTTATCAAAAACATCATTAATAAGGCTTGCCAACTTATATGAACAAATTCTTTGACAAAAAACAGAAGCCCAACCATGGTTCCTAGGAATAAACCCAGTGTGGTCAGAAAAGACACTCCTAAGTGATGGAAGGCCTTACATATTGCCATCTCAGTCACAACAGAGAAACGGTTTTCAGCCTAAGATAAATATATGGGTGAAAAATATCCATTTTAGTTCATAAAATATGTATTTTCACTAGAAAAATGAGACTGGTTATTTAAAAGACTTTGGCCACTTGTAAGGCCTTAACACCCAGATGCCTGTTTTGTTACAATTTGCAACACTTAGGTCATTTTTAGTTCCCTTCCCATAGGCCTAGAGACATTTAAATGTAAAAACTTTCATGACATGAGTGGAATTCTGTGACATAGACAGAATTCTGTGACAAAGGGCTTAGCCCTTGGGTCAGTCAAATTTTGTGCTGTCACTGCAATTGTTACAGATGGCAAATGTTTCAAGTATTCCCAGATTATCCATGTTCTATACTGATTCAGTAAAACAAAATATTTTAGGGATTACTTAGTAAGTTATTAAATTTCATTTGTCCCAGTTTAGAGCAATATTAAGTATATCGCCGGGGTAATGGGCCATCGTCTGGGGCTACAAATTTTATCATACTCATTACAGCTCCCTCACAAAATTGGAAAATTTCCCTGAATGGGGGAGCCTTCCCCAACAAGAGGGCCACGGTCTCCCTTCCCCCTACCTGGGGCACCACCACTGCATGCCTTATATGATACCTTATATGATAAATATAATAACAGTCAACAACTTCCTTAAAAGCATTTTCCATATATTTAATAGGATATCAATTTAAAGTTGTTGACCTGTCTTTCCTTAGTCTAAGTTTATTTTAATTTATGAATAACCACTTGCACACCAGATGTTGCTATCAACAGGCACAAATGTTCTTTCCTACTGTATATTGAGAATACAAGATTTCGAGCCAAGTATTTGCAACATGAATAAGGTTACAAGAAAGCTTGACAATTTTTCTGATCATCATCCAAAGGCTAAGGTCAACAAAAGACTGAACTGAATGTTTTGACATTATGAATAGATGAGGGTCAACAGGGACTAAAAGGAAAACCTTACAACAAAAGATATGTAGCCTGGTGTTTGACTTCATATCTAATTCTGATAACTATACATGCAGGTCAGTAGGGAAACAAAAGGAAGACTGAGAACAAAATATGTAAAGCAAGGTGTTCTGATCATGAACAAGGTCAACTTTAAGATGTATGAAATTTGACTGATATTTCTGACCATGAGAAGAGAGATCAGTGCTTTATATTTGGTACAAATGACATTCACTGAAGATGAACACTGGTCTGAGGTGACTGTGCACTTCATACATATTTATCAGCATAACAAGTACTAGCATGCACACCAGTAGGTCTTTCAAGATACATATCAAAACACAAGACATGTGAGGTAAGAAACAAAGGTATCAGGAAGCTCTTAAAACACTTTTCAAGTATCAAATGCATACAGAGTTATATGAAAAGACACAGACTCATCCAAAGAGCATATATGCACCATTCAAGTAAACAATAATACATCAATGAAAGGGAAGTTAATTTCTTGGAAGTTGTAAGCAATGGCAATTCCAGGGGTGCATTACAGCATGCCTCTCCAACACTCTTGTATATATTAACATTTAGCAAGTAGCACACAAGTGTGGGTCTGTGGGAATCCCCCTTGGCTAAATGCTGCAAAACTCACTGGCTGGAAGACACTGAAACATCCACAGCCCTTTTAACTTTAATGGAAACCAGGGAGTTCTGGTAGTCAAAAATAGGAGTGGTTAAAACCAAGACAATCTACAAAATGTTGGTGTATAGAAATGGTTAGAATAACCTTTACTCACTTGATCAACAGAGACTGGCAGACACTGCAGGTTCCTAGCGTGGTGTAATTAGCCTACTGGTCAGGTCCCACTGAGTAACTCCATCCCAAGGTATACAAAAATGGCATGACCCTTCAAACTTTGACCAAATTAAAGCCAGAGTAAGCATTGACCTTCAAATCAGGACAAGGCAATATAGTTATAAAATACAAAATCCAGTAAGAGACTACCTACCTCTGTTGTGTATGGAATGTTTACTGCTGTTAAGATTTCATTGTCTCTGAGTGATGTTTGCTTATAACCACACAAGAACGTTTCATCAACTGTCAAAGTTCTGGTTCCTTGTTGCATGAAATTAAAGAAAATTTGAAAATACCATGTTAAGGGAAAACAATGTGCTACACAGAATACGAAAAAAACACTTTTTTTCTGACTAAGTCATGAGCTCTTTATCACCAGCTGTAAGCTCACTGAACATCAAGCAAAAGTCCACTGACTCAGCACATAGGATGTAATTACCCAAGGATTAAACCTAACCATTTCAGTGCTTTGCAACATATATCCAATCATGAAACATGTAATAAGAGACTAAATCAAGTGTCCTCACTTTCACACAAAAGTAAGTAGTTAATACATCTCTCTTTTAAATTTTCCTTCAAATGAAATAGGCTACTTAACTCTTGCTTGTCTTTAGGAAAAGATAAAGGAGTCATACCCCCTCACACCTGTGCCCCCTTTACTCTTTCCAGCCTCAACCTCCATACCTCCAATTTTGTCTTGTATCAACAGTTTTAAGTTACAGTTTTTGTCTTATTATTCAAACACATTTTAAAGGCAATAAGAACTCAAAAGTAGGAATCTTTACATTTATGCACAATATGCCACTCACCTTTCTCAGATGCTACATGTAATGTTGACCCAGAGGCCATCAGAAGAGGACCGAAATCAGATACTGGGCTGGCAGATATCACATTTCCCCCGATTGACTGGATAAAGGGGTACAACAATGAGAAATATCTCAAATACTTTGAACTGTAATCTAATCCTCAGCAACTGCCATTATGAACAAAAATCTACACAGGTCCATAGTGTTGGGGTAGGGGAGGCTCAACCTAGGATAATTTTTCCCGGCCCCTGGACAACTTTTGAGAATAAAACTTACTATTGCCTTGACATATCTATATATATATATATATCTCCTCTTCCCCTCCTTAAATAGTCCCTTTCAACACCTTCAAAATAGAATTATTTATGTAGTAAAAATCCCCTTCTTAAAAGTTACAACAAAAATGAATTGATAAATGTATTCAGAGATGCATAGTTTAATACCATATATATAAAAAAAATTCCACATTTTACAGCGAAAGATTGAGATTTTACTGAAGGTACTTGGTATGACAATCAATTCTGTAGTCAATTAAAACTAGGAAATTTTCGTGTTTTGCTACACTTACTAACAACAGCCTACTACATGACAAATTTAACTTTCCCAGCATACTTTTAGGTATACGTCAATATCGTTAAGTTACGAACATATTGTAGAGTAAGATAACTAATGCTGACTTTATTGCATACCCTACTTCTTTTATAAAGGAATACAGGCTGTCTGAGAAGAAAAAGAAGGCATTTATCAATTGAATGAATTATGAAAGTTAAATATGGACAGTGACACAATGTTTTAGTTTCATGGGGAAATGGGGCAGGGAGGAGTACTTACGGCTACATTTCGGATCTGAGCTCCACCAAACCAACTTAGCATCTCAATAACACCTTCAAAGACTCTAGTCTTGTGGTCTGTCAATTTCAAAATAAAATATTTTGAGTGCAATTATTCCTTCTACAGAAAAGAAAGTGTTGAAAACAAGTCAACTAAATAAAATGACACATAAATCAGCTAGATGAGTGAGTACAAATAAGTTGCTACTTTGAAAGCACCAGTATCTGGACAATGATAATTAAAGAGATTACTGAGTTAATATCAATTATTTTGTGGCCAGTTTAAAGGACATCATTGCATGACAATGCTTCTTATTAGCCTCATTGCTCATGTATCACTTCTTATAGTGAATAAAAATATGAAAAATTGTACTTCTGGTTTTAAGAGCTTGTAGTTTACCATGCTTGTCCACGCCCTTGAAAGACCAGCCCCTCTTGAATATACAACACGTACTTGAAAATCGCTTTCAGCATGAAACACGTGTAGTAGACTGTTAATGTAACATATTAGTAATACAAATATATATATATGTGCCTACTTTCCACCTTGGGAAAAAAATCGTGTGAAAAAATCCTACATTAGGGGGAAAATGTACATTCAGGGAAAAAATCGTTTCCCCTTAACGTTTTCACACACTTTTTGTGCACACTTGGTAACTTGCTTTCAACCATACAATCTGCGTACTATTACTTCAATGTAGAAGAATTTACGGACACCTATCTGTTAACACTAACGGATGGCAAGCCATTGAAATAACGTTGATTATGTCTCTTAACAGTTTATTTTACCCTAGGGGAAATATATGCTTATAAAGTATTTTATTGTTTCATTTTTGCCTTAAAGAATAACGAATTTCGCCTTAACGAAATGTTTTTGAACTGGGCTTGCATATGATTAATATTTAATGGTACAAAGTGTCTGGTCACAAATTTGTAAGAAACCATTTTATTAGTAAATTACCCTATCATTACCGTTTCAGTTGTGTGTCAGATAAGCGAAATCTCTTAGTTTGACCATTTTTCATCCAGATGTGAGTAAAATACAGCAGCTGTGACAAAAAATGATGAATTTTGTGAACCAACTCAATAAGCCCCTTTACACCTGATCAATGAAAATTTGCCCTGGGAACAAATACTCCAGGCTACAGATACATTTATACTACTCCCAATTGACAAGTGGACACAGGTAACCACTAAAAATACCTTGGTTGGAAAGTGCAAATGAGGTTAAAAGCATCTTGGCTATATACGAACAATATAAAAAGCATTAAACAAGCAAGAAATCAGCTGGTAAGTTCAGCACCTGATAGCCACTTGCCTACCATGCTCTCCAGACCTAATTTACAACAAACACCCTGTAGAAGGAAGTCCCTCCAAGGGAGTTTTGTCAGCAAATAGGGCCAAGCTACTAATAAATTGTATCAGTGCTTGAAAATATGAGAGTTTGCACCAGGGAGCTGCCATCTTAGAATGACAGTTCCCTGTTTGCTCCACCTTACCTGATTGTAATTTAACTTGCTGTTTCAAAAACGCTGTCAGTCGGGACACTGTAACAGCAGCTCCAACATGAACGCCATACTGGTCACATGTCAACTGTTTCAGTTCTGGAATCTGCTGAGCATTGATAAGGAGTGGATAGTCCTTATCCTGATATCTCACTTCAACACCTGTAAGATAAAACATGTCATGTCCACAATAAATATAGAAGAAATCAAAGTCACATTATAGGAGCCACCCATAAATTAGCCTTTTAGCATTTTCACATGCAGACAGAGGGGTAAGCCTAAAGGCAAAAATTTTCCATTTTCTAAATTCGAGATTCCATTTTCACGCCGCTAGAATTCAAAAGGCTCATTTAGCCAAAGTTCCCAGGGAAAAGGCCATTTTCCCGGGTGCAAAATATAGACGTTTTAAGTCACCTGATGGCTAAATCCTCCTATTGAATTCTAGCCTCATGGTTAATTTTTCATTTTCTGTGATCTTCCTGTTTTCTGGCCGTTTTCCATGTTTTGTCCATTTTCAAAAAAAAAAGAATTTTTACTATGAATTGTACGGTTTGCGGTGGACAGGGTCTCAGTAGTCCCGCGTATGTGTGTACGTTTCACGCTGCTAAGCTGTAGCAGGATAGTATTAGAGTCTACTAGACCTTGATAAACAGTAACAGTAACCACTGTTCTCCGATTTGAGTGTTCTAAAACTGAACGTTTACAACTTTTCACATTTCTAATTTTTTTTCATTGTTTATCAAAATCGCGAATTCCATGTTCTATTACCCATTCTGTGAATTCTGTCCATTTTCCGTAATGCGGAAAAATGTTGGCTTTAGGGTAAGCCCTCTCCTTTTTGTATCCCTCCCTCTTCCAGAGCATACGTTCAAAATTTTGATCAAAGGATATCAAAATTCAATGGAATGAGCCATCAACATTTATTACCATTTGAAAAGATTACATGGGTAACTTTCCTCCTTCCTCTGCCCCTCCCCCGGGTGACTTTCCTCCTTCCTCCCCCCCCCCCCAATGGTTTGTACATTACTGAAAATGTTGAAAATTATGGATCACCCTTCATTCCCACTGAAGGAGATGTTTGATTAATCTAAATTAAATACAACTTCATCAAGCAAGGGATGTAGTTGGCAACAGATAAAAGTAGAGGGGGTGCTAGAGTTGTGATTAGAGGGGAAGGGGTAGGGTATAATGATTCTTTTGGAAAAGGTGACATGTCAAATGATCAATGGAGGAGAAATGGTCATCCTCCTGTCTCAAATATCATATGCATAGGCTTCATCACATCAGAAAGCTGTAATGGCTCCCTGATCGTGTCAACAAATGCAAATTGGTATTTTCATTTGAGCCAGCACTTGATTCTACTTTTTGGTATAAAATCTTAAATGGTCAGGAACTGAGACAGAGGTTGCATCCTGTGTGAAAATGAGGCTCCACATTCTTCACCTGGGTGAACATTCTTGAAAAAATTTTTAAGACTACACAATTTAAGAAAAAAATCATTTTAGAAAACTAGACATTCTGTGCATCTTTTCCTTTCTGTTGACATTAATAGCTATCATAACAGGATTGCTTTCAAATGATTGAGTGGGTGGGTGTCAACTGAGCACTTTTGCTAAAATTTAAACCACTTTTGCCCAAAATTTTTTAAATTGTGCCAAAAATAACCAAATTTCTGCCCTACAATGCTTCCCACTCATTTGTCTATGATCAGTGGTTGTGAAACAGCACAAAGGTTGGTGGTCAGCAAGTCAAAAAATCTTGACTGTCATATACTTTCATACAACAATCAAGATGCCATCAATAGAAATGTAAACTGATATTTACTACGAATCTCACTTCTGGCTGCATTAAAAGCTTGATTCCCACATTTTTCAAAATTGTTGGCTACCTTGCTATGCACAGAGTACCTACCAATGTCTGTGTTCCCAGCAACAATCTTTCCTGATGGGTAAGCTCCCTTTAGCTTTAAAAGCGAATCCAAAGAAAAGGGTTGTAGCCATGTAGCTTTTTCTGATTGAAACAGAAGACAGTCCTGAGATTTTGGTCTGTTGGCCATGAGCTGATCACGAAAAAAAAAAAAAAAAACAGTTCAACACAAACCTGGGGGTTTGCTTTCACAGAAGTACGGGTCTTCCCTGCTGTGTTACTGGAGACTGAATATGGGTTACATCAGGGAGGTTACATATGCTGTCCTTGATCAATATTCTAGAATAAATATGGGTCACACTGTCCTGCATCACTGCCATAGAATAGGTTATTATGGGACACACTGTCATGAACTACTGTGGGTCACAGTGTCCTGCATTACTTTCACTGAGACTGAAAATGGGTCGTTCTGTCTTGGGTCAATTTTAGAGAATAATTCTGAATGAATATGGGTTACACTGCATGAGATAAAATTAGAGAATAAATATGGTCCTACTGTCCCAGATCAATGCTCACAAATCATTAAGGGCCCCACTGTTCTGTACCAGTTTAAGAATGGGGTATGATTCCAGTCTCATTAACCAATATTATGTTCAGTACCAAGGTTAGAGAGTGAAAATGTCACACTGTCTTTAATCAATGCTGGAGTTAGAGTTAGATGAGGTTTTACAGCTCAGTTTCTAATCAACTGGTTTAAGTCAGGCCAGCCACAGCCTTTCTTCCAGTTGTGGCTCACTGGCTTGTTTTCCCTACTCCATCGCTTATGCTGAGCACCAAGCACACAGTGCTGGAGAATTTGGATAGCACTGCCCTAGATCAATAGCACAAAAATTAATAAACATAGGTCACACTGTCCTGGATCAGTGTTAGGGAATGAGTATTGGTCACATTAATATAAGGGCATAATCTGGGTCATCACTGTCTTGGGCCAGTGTATTATAAAATTAAGAAAAAGACTATGGATCACATTGGCCAAGAACAGAATCCTAGAAGGAGTATGGGTCACACTTTCCTTGCAAGCCTATGGCTGAACAAGGTAGTGAAGGTACCGGGGAGAGATAGCTTCAGGGGTGGCAAAAAATTTCAGGGGGGAGAGATGTACTCAAATGCATTAAGACAATGGTAATTTTTGATCTTCTGGAAGGACAAAAATATTTCCGGGGGCTTGCGCCTCCCCTGACCCCCTTGGCTACAGACTTGTGTCCTGGATGGATATATGAGAAGGCAACACTGCCTTACATCAATATTTGAGAAAGAGAACATGAACAGAGATGAGGGATGAGGACTATATGATAATTACACAAATGGGTATTATATAATACAAAGAAATGACAAAATATTACTGCTCAAAGGAAAGCTGCAGTCATTCCAACCTGACTTCTCAGGTCTGGGTATATGCAATGTGAGGAAAGGTTATTTTAGTCACATGACAACATTTTTCCATAAACTATGCCAGAGGCCTAGAAGCAGATTACAGTGCTCCCACAGCCTTTTCAACAAAATAAAGGCTTTTTCAAAGGTTGTAAAATATAAAATAAAGGTTTTTAAAGGTTGCCAAATGCAAAATAAAGGAAAATAAAGTCCTAACTTTGAGCAAATTTCAAATAATAAAATACTTACCAACCTAATTGACTTTACTTACATCAAGATTCCCTCTCATTCTATAACTTATCTTGAATCTTTGAGCCTGTTTTGTGTTATGGATCATACCTAGCTGTCCAATATTCATTTCATCTGAAAAGGAAAATTAAATGTCCCGTTAGTGTTAAGCTTTTCTTCACATAGTGATAATAACTTGTGCTTTAATATATCACCATAGTGCAAACAATTTTAATATAAGTACTAAGGTATTAAAGGGTCTCTGTAAAATCTATCAAATGGTCTTTGATTGCACACATATATACTTTCAGTAAGGTCTGTATTTTCACCAAACACAAACAACGCAAATATTTGCCACCTTAAACCAAATCAACATGTGCCCTTTATTGGATAAGCTCAATATACTTTATCAGAGGTAAGGAGACTTCCTTATGAATATTAACTGGAATCTCTTCTGTTAAGACCTTCACTCGTCTTCAAACAGGTAAACCCCTGTTCCAACATACACATGCTTGCTTACTGTATACACATGTAACTCAAAATTGTTGTTCCTACATAACCTAGAAAAAAGACCTGTCATTCAGGTATATATAGACTCTACAGTCATTCTTGCATTAACTAAATGTGTTCTTCAACATACAACAATGACGTTTAAATTCAGTAGCAGACATTTCTCCCTCTCCTAGCTGAAAGTTGTCTGAGCTTTTTCAGACTGGTCATGAACTCCCACTTTCTTTTAGTCCACCATCTCTTGAGATATTCTAGGCTGTGACTCTCCAACAGTGTTTTATAGCTAGGATGTGTTCTCAGTGTGACATTTACTGATCAGTGACCTGGGGGAGGGCCCTAAGGGGAGGGGGTGTCCCCCTCCCACTTTGGAGAATTTTTGGGATTTGAAAGGTGCCTAGATGGCAAATAGTGCAATATTTGAGTGGATTTCTGCCCCAATGAAGAAGTGGCAAAATTATTGTGGTGAGGCATTCTCTGTAAAAATTTATGCCTGCATGGAATTTGCATGTCAGATTTTTTTGTGTGACATTTGTTGCTGTTTATGCAACATTGTCACAAAAATAGGGGCTAGCTAAAACACTGCTCTCCAAGTGATCAGTATGCATATTTTTGACAGGGTTATAATTCTAGGAACAGATTGGCTGCCATAATTATCTTTTGGTCTGACTACTTAAAATAATCCATGCCTGCTTTTAACAAGCATCCCCTGAGAGGACATTATTGGAGCAGACAACATAGAATATGTTTTATAATACTCACCTTGTAACTTATCACTGTCATATGCTCTCTGAAGTGAACTCAGCTAGGAGTAGATCCTCCAAAACAGACTCTGAAAGACTCAAAATACTAAAAGTTTTTGAAAGGATTCAGATGACTTCTTTTAAGATTTATTTACTACAAAACTTGTTGACTTTATTTGTAACTAAAAACAAAAATAAAGGTTTTTAAAGGTTTTAAAGAGTTTTTCAAAAAAATAAAGAGCCATTTTTCCAATAAAGGTTTTTTAAAGGTTTTACAGGTTTCTGTGGGAGTGCTGAGATTAATCCTCCCCTAAACCTGCACAGAATTTACCAAAGTTACATACTGTCACCTACAAGGTATCTACAATACTATTGCCATGGTACTGAAAACTTTCCTACATAGTCTTTCCATCAAACTTGACTGAATTTTTACATTTTTTGCATTAGTTCTCATATAATGTGTCTTGGCAAGGTTCACATTTAACGCTTACCCACTTACTGATGGTAAGTCATTTTTCTTGTGGTAAATGACAACGTAAATGCGAGTAAGTCCATGGGTAAGTTAAAATACACATGGAATGACACAAAATGACACAAAATTGTATCCAAATATTTTATATACTGATCACAAAGTAAATAAATGCAAAATGTTAAGATTGTATTTACTGTCATCATCATCTGATCTCCATGTGGAGACACAGAAGTCAACATGACTACATTTTGAAGTTACAAGTGTGTGCCAGACTGTGGATAAGTGACTTCAAAAATGGGAAAGTAAAGAAGGGGAAGTGGGTAAGTGGGTGGATAAGAATCAAAAGTTTAATGAGATGGTTGTGTCCTAGACATAATCCAGAAGTCACGCAATTTATTTGAAGTGAAGTAAGCCGAAACTTTCAAAGTATTACGTGACATGTTATGCTAGTACATTGAGTGCATTGACTTGGAGAAGTTGGAACACTGGCAAGTTTTTTGTTCTTTAATTCTTCTCAACTACTTCTACCACTGAAGTGTAATTTTTTCACTTAAGGGGTAAGGCTGCCATTTTCTTGACTGTGCTGAGTAACAGGCCGTAGCCAGAATAACCAATTTGGGGGGGGGGCCATAGATGTTGGAGTTTTGCCAGCCTGGGGGGATCCAAGGAGAGGGGGACACCCTCCCCTTTGAAAATGTTTGCCTATTTCAAGGACTATAGATGCAAAATGTTGTGAGATTTTCAATTTTTCTTGTTATACTTGTATTCCAAAAATGCTGGCCATGTAATAAATTTTTCCTCCTTCAGTGCAAGACCTTTTATTGAAAAATTTGGGGGGGGACACATGCCCCCTGTGGCTACGTGCCTGCTGAGTAACAGCAGCAACTCAAGTACATTTCTATCTGGGATACTCTTATGTTGCTGCATGAAATTTTCCTGAGGGGCTGCAGGGTGTAGCTAGTATGAAATTTTTAGGGGGGCCTAGATATCAAATGGGGGATCACGGCATTGATCGCCATCCTTAATTTTTACACATTTAATTAGTACACACAATTTTTGGGGGCCTAGCAAACATCTGGGGGCCCAGGCCATATGGTGTCAGTGGAGGGGGCGCATGCTATTTCCATCAAACTGACAGTAACTATTTGCTACAGTCAATGATCAAGATGAATTGAAGAGTACAAACCAATAACTCTGGAGGAAATATGACGTCTTGTGTAGGATCATATGGAGCAAACTCTTGAGATCGGAAAAGCTCAGAAGACAACTGGAGGGAAACAAAATACGAACAATTGCAAGACCAAACTGTTTGAAGGAGATAGTCGCTACCAACATACAGTATGTAGATAATGATAGATGAAGCAGGATACATTAGAATATTATTTACAAAAATGAACCTGCAGAATTTACAAAAATTTTCCTTTAATTGACTCAGTTGCTGAATAAAATAATTAGTAACATACTGAATCACACTCTTTCTCACTTTCAAAACTTGACAGTTTATATATGGGTACTGAATCATTTAAAGGTTTATTAAAAAACTGTCATCCCTGATGATAATCTTAACATTTTGATGTTGTTGTTGTTGTTTTTTTTTTTCTTCATAACTTGAACAACCAAAATTTTAATGAAATAAATGTGAACAAAACAGATGATCAAAATCACTGCTTACATGATATAACTGATAATTATCACAGTGATTACACTTTGTTCTTTCCCAACACTTAATCAAACCACAAAACTAATTGGCTCACCGATCTGTCTCTTTCATCCTTGACAACAGGTGACTGGCAGCATTGATCTGTCTGTCCCTGACAGCATCCCTGAAAGACACATGGCAAAACTTTTGTATAAAAAAAGGACACAAAAAATGAAGGGAGATCTGAACTGAATGCAAAGGACCAATTTGCTAGTGAATCTGAACATATGCAAGCAGCATCTGATCCAGAGATTGATATCCTCCTTTTAAAGAGGTGGAGGGAGAAGGATAAAACCCCTGATCAAGGGCAATCAAAATTGAGGACAAATGCTCAGAGGAGATCAAGAGACTCTGAGTACAGTAAACATTTTGGTGATACAGTCCCTGACTGTCACATTCTAGCATGCATAATCCAGTCTAACGGTGAACCTTTTCAAAGTAATCATCTACCCTGTGGGGCAATGATCATGCTGATCCTTGCATATAATCAACTCAGAATGCATGCAGTGATACAGAATCATCTTTAGTGCCAACAGCATTCAAGGTTAACTTTTCTGATATCTTTTGATAAACCGACATTGCATGACAAATAATACGAACACTTTTCATCTTTTCTATGTCAAGGTTGGAAAATATTTTGAAAAAGAAAAACTATACACTTCATATCTCTTTTGTTAAAATGCTTTGCAAATGATTACATTACAAGTATAAACTATCACAGCATGACATTTGGTCCAATTGATTTATTCTCCTTCAAAGCCACAGGGTTGCTCACAATCACTGCTGGCTGTGGTCAAGGCCAGCAAACCTGCAGCTCATTATTAAAATATCAAGTCCTAATTTCTGTCCTATTTTGTCATTTTATAGGTACCATATTTTCTTTAAAATACTTGTAAAAGAATGTAGATATAACCTCTAACCAGCAGCCAGATGTTTGAGCACACAAATTCAGTTCCCAACTGGAAGCAGAGTAAGCTGTATCACAGCAAAATTTATGAATAGATGTTCCTACAATTGTGATGCAGAAGACATAAATTTATTATTTTCCATAAATATGATTCAAGTCTATTCGGTGAAAATTTGGCAGGTGGCAGTTCCAGTAGTATTCAAAGTGTTCCAGACTGTCCACTTGTATGACTTACTCAAACTTTACTTTGCCTACTTTTAGGTCAGCCAACCTTTTCTTGTTCAATTAGGTATGCCAACAAGATTTTTATAATTTGACACCTAAAATGACCTTGCATCACTTTGGACCCAGCCAAAACCACCACATCCAAGAATTCAATGACGCACCTCCAGTATTTACTCCAAGCATTTATCGAGCCACTTCCAGTATGCAAACTTCATAGTGGTTACAACTTTGAAAACGGCAGTACAAGGAATTGTGATCACAAGTTTGTTTGAAAGTTTTGTTTTGTGTCTGACATTAAATTTTGGGGCAGAGCCATGTCCTTATTTAAGGGGAGCAGGCACATAAAAAAAGGTACCAAGGCTTCATTCAAGTTTAAACCCAACTCAGTGAGAATGTTTGAAAGGTGGTGCCACATTTGCAGAATGGGCTAAAAGGATGCAACTGTAACTGTACCCCATAGGCAGTCTGGCTGTTGAGACAATGTGGCTATTGCCTCCCATGCCACATGGATTAAGGGCTATTTGGGGCCAGCTGCTGAAAGACTTTACCTGGGCCTGTAACTGCCAGTTTTTTTCCTTTTTTTTTTGCCTCAAATACCCAACCCAAATCTGCCGCACTCCAACCATGGACTTTCACTGTTAACATCATGCTCCAACTCAGCATAGCTAGTCTACGCTGACAAATGATGAAGACCACACAGGCAAAACTGAACTATTGATATGTACGGGTACTGTTCCTATTCCTTGCACTAATTGACAAGCATTTGTCATGTACAGTAATTGCAGTAGACATTCCTTGCCTTGAGAAGTTGCTGTCTAATTATAACAAGCATATAATGTAGTGGGTTGTTGAATAGAAATTTTAAAATCTACTGTGAAATTGTGTCAGAGTTTCAAACAAATAAATGTTTTAAAAACTCTCTTTGCCAACAGAATTATACCAATTTACAGAACAGCTGCAGGCTCAAGATTCATGACTTAGTAGTACAGTAGCAACAATGATCCTCTGGAGGAAAGGACCAGTAAGGACAACCAAGTTTTGTCAAGTATCTGAAGTCAAAAGAGGTGTATTTACTTTGAAAGATTTATAGAAACTTGAACATGTTTTAAATGCAACTAGTCCTCACCTTTGAAAATGATCTGAAGCCTTCCACTATTGGACGATAAGCAGTGCACCTACAGAGGTTGCCCTCAAGAGCTGCTTCTATCTCAGCCATTGTTGGTACTGGGTTGCTACGTAACAAAGTGTACATGGACATGACAAATCCTGGAGTGCAAAATCCACACTGTGAGCCATGAGCTTTGGCTATTCTTTCCTGCATGGAGGGGGAGGGGTTGTGAAACAGTGAGTAATTTTTCTCTAATTTTTGTAATGCTTCCCATGTAAAGCTAATTAGTGAATGTTCTATATTAAGCATCAAAAACTCTGACAAATAATGCCATGAAGAAAATTAAAAAAGAATAGGTCACGACAAATGATAAGCCTCATAAACACTCTCATCTATAAACCTTATGCATTGAAGTCATCGCCTTCTTGAAAACTGCCCTCCACAGAGGACATGCTGTATGTGCTAATGGCTGTAAAAAGTGTGCACATGTGTGTTCTCTGAGCATGCACACTCTGGTTTTTATGACATTGTGAGCTTTTGTGCATAAGGTCTATACATGTCACATGGGAGAGAAATAAAAGGTCTGTGAGGGGAATACTGCAATACACAGTGGCCCCTCTTAAGTGAATTGGACAAGGTAAACACTAACCCCACAGAAAAAGTACTTAAAAGGATGGAAAGACATTGAAAGTTAGTTGTTATAGTAAATACACGGACAAAATATGGACAGTATGCTACATTCCTTGCATGATAAAACTTCTACAACCTGGCTGCCACCTTACAAATGAAGATATCAAACTTTTTGTTGGAAATCTTCACTAGTCAAAAGAAGCCCCATACCCTTGTTACAACTTGAGAAAATAGGGTGCTTCTATATCAGACATAGGTGCTGACCTATATGACCTGACATGTTTATCCACAAAAAAGTAGCAGTCAACATTAATTTTGACTTAAGTCAGCTTGAGTCACAATCACATACCTGTACAGGATGTATTTTCTTCACACTTCCAATGCCCTCAACAGTTGTAACAGCTTTTCCATACACACTGCATATTGGAATAAGGCATGCATTCACAGCAGTATGGCTGTCACATTGATAATAAGGGTAATAAGGTAAAGCATGTTGACATGATCACACTACTACATGGGTTTGACAATAAACATTCTGCTTAATTCAGTCTTACAATACCCTACTACAAAAAGTTTTTATCAACAATACTTGGTCAAACAGTTATAGCTACCTCTTGTCCTCTCCTTACCATCTTTCCCCCACCATTCACCCTTCTTAAAGGCAATAGGCAGTCGCCCCAAAATTTTCTTTGGAAAATCAGCAAACTCTTGCATATCTCCTCTCATTGCACTACAAGCACCTCTGAAGATGTTTCGAACATAATTATTACAAACAATAGGTAAAGCAAGGAGAAATTCTCCTTGAATTTTACAATTCACCAACAAAAATATTGTCACATGATCAAAATAGGCCAATCATGAACTAGAGTGACAGGATACACTCACTCTGATTGGGGTGACTGCCTACTGCCTTTAAAGATGAAGCTATTCAAAATCTAGTTTGAAATGCCAATTAAATCAGTGATTCTCAATCTGAGCCAATAAAGTTCCCCTGGGGTGATATTCAATAAGGTTAAGAAAAAGTCAGATGCATGAAAGGAGAGGAATCACTGTAGGAATGAAAATCGAAAAGATATAATTTTATTCTTTGTCAACCACTCCTCCACCATTATCGAGCCCACAGTCATAGCTCTGTCAATTTCTTTGCTTATTCAAACTGGTTATGCCATACCATCTCTATGGCCCCCTGTACTGATTGTCAGAAAGAATTTATCAAGCTGAGAGAAGGGAAATCCTACAAGTCACTGCCAGCAGGGGAACAATATTTATGTCAAACAAGGTGGAGCAATCCACTTAATTAGACTGATCATTCATTCATCTTTCTCTCCACAAGTGCAGCATCCCTCAACCCCTTCCACCCCTATCTCTAATGAACAAGACAATTTAAATTATATATTGAAGACGGGGACTGCTCTCTGTTGCAACGTCTCTTTGTTCCGACGTCTCTAGTTTCCATCTACATGAAGGTCAGTATTAGGATAAGGGTTAGGTTTGGGATAAGTTTGGGTGAGAGTATTACAGGTTTGGGTTTCGGAACATAGAGACGTTAGAACACATGGGATGTTGTTATGCACAAACCCCCTTCATACCCTCCCTATACATCTGGCAAAAATTTCCTACATGCCTTCATTCCTTCCACAAATGCCAGTGGCCGTGCCTTCTTTGGTGCTGATCAGGCCTGTAGCCAAGAAAGGGTGGGAGGGAAGAGACCCCTAGAAAAACTTTTTTTGCCTACTACTGTAGAAATTTTTTAAATACTATTGCCTTAATACATCTAAACACATCTCATCTTTCAAAAAGAATTTTGCCCTTCTCCCCCCTCCTGAAAGCTATCTCACCTCCTTTCAGAATCCAGTCTGGTTTCAGTACAGGTCTGCTGATGATATTTATCATTCACACAACCTATTAAGTTTAAAATTTGAACTAAAGTCATAACTAAAACTTTTCTTTGTCAGCTTGTAATGCACCACTATATCAGCCACGTGATGGTAATTTTTTTATTATTATTGAAAGGATACCTTACTGTTCTAGTAGCCTGATTCAAGGATGATAACATCACAGTGCAGGCACCACATCCTCCTTCTTCACAAGCAACCTTCAGTCCCTTCAACTTCACTTTTGAATAAATTTTTGTTAAGGAAAAACCATACAAACCCTTAGATTGAGACATGTATGAAAAGAGATTACAATTGAGAAGACAAAATAATATGAAAGAATTTGATTTTGATCATGGCTTCATTACAATGCAATTAATAATTAATTAGAATATGTTTTCATGGAAAATTTCAAATCAGTTTGTAAGCTGTGAGGTGAACCGGTGAAAACAGGCCAATTTCAATAAAATGTGTTGGTGTTAAGTGCAAGATGTAGGTAAGGAGTGAAATGTGAAGTTGAGTAAATGTCAAAATATTGATGTAGATATATGCCTGTGGGTGAGCAGAAGGGTGCACTACAAATGTGTCACAAGTTCATTTACTGGATACACATGCCTGGTGTACATGTGGTCTCAATGTGATTTTCCACTAACCCTCAAGTACTGTACTAGCATACACATGACCTTCTTGTTACATATGTATCATATAAACATCAACTATCTTTAAATTAGAATGTAATACCTTCAGACAATTGAGTTTATATTAAGACTGGAAATGATTAAATCCACCTACTCCTTTACTGCATGATAAGAAAGTATTCCTCATAAATTGCATAGACCTTAGAAATCTTAACATCTTTCCAAAATACATTTACACAAGTATGGAATTGTTTAGAAATTCTTCCTTCTACCTAATATAATTTCTTAAACTAAAGTGTTCAGAGGTTTTGTTGCAGTTCACATCTATATATAGTCAGTGTTAAGCTATGATGTATTAACCATGAATATTCATGAGTATATGTTATCCACAATAACAACTTAACAAGTTCTATCCTTGTTTATTGCAGGGGTAGCACCAAGATTTGGCTGATGGGGGGCAGTAACCCCATGCAAAATCAAAGCCGATGGGTTGCTGGGAAGATGGCAAAACCAAAACTTTTTAGGTGCACAAAGCATGCCCAAAATTTTGGGTTTTTTAGTAAAGAAAATTTGACAAATATGGTCTTTCATTGTGGATAATTTAAAAATTGCAGGATTTCTTTAGAAAATTTGAAAATTTTGGGTTGTTGAAGTAGATTTCAAAATTTTGGCATTTTACCTCTCTTGGGCGCCAAATAAAGTTTTAAAACCGAGGGCAACTGGCGGCCGTTGGGAATTGTATGCTTTCTCTGAGCAATTCAGGTTCCCTGAAGATTGCAAAAAATTGTTTTGGTTGATTTGCAAACAAATATAAAATTCAGCAGCTGGAACTGCTCAGTCAGTGTTGACTCCTAATTATGCAACTTAGTGAATGCATAGTGCAAAACTAAAGGATACATGAGAATCTCAGGTATGATGACAAAGACAACGCTGGATCAACTGCTGGATCAATGATCTACAATAAAAAAAAAGAGAGAGAGAAAAAGAAACATCAATTATTTAAAACATTTACATCAACATATTTTCCATGGCAGTGATGATGATCGACAAGGCGGCTTTTCACACTTTTGCACAAGAAACAGATCCACAGAACTTCAGGAGCAATATGATGACTTGCTGAACATGCACTTGTACCTAATGCTATACAACCTTATTTTACCACGGTCAACTTTCCAACTACATAAGATTTCCGTATGTACTGCAACAAATATTGCTTTTAGTAGATTTGTGCTTCTGATGAGTTTGTACGTTTAAAAAATTTGGGTGCATTTAGTCTAGATCCTGATCTAATCGCCAATCTTATCAGTAGATCGAATTATGTATGTATGGCTTGATCCTGGAGCACTGACACTTTTACTCTGATCCTCCTCTGTGCTTCAGTGAAAGTGGCCTCCAAACGAATTACGTTGCTCTTGGGTCACCGTTGATCCTAGAGCATTAAATACACTAAAAGTTTTGATTGCCTGCGTGGGATCTGATCCTCCCCTCTTACCAGGATCAAAATCGGGCGATCAGATCCGGATGTGATCTGTGTTTACACTACAAATTTGATCTTGAGCAGTGGATCTGACTCCACGCAGGTGATGAGATCTGGATCCAGTGTAAATGCACCCTGAGTCTATAACTGCAAAGTTCTGATGGGCAAAGAGTAAAGATGCATCACATGGCTGTTTCACAACATCTTCGAACCTGATGATGAATGTATGGATGAATAAGATTAGCTGCTGTCAGTCCAAAGACTGATTCACCCACCATTATTGTCCACTTCCCAGCCATTTGTTGAGGTCTGCTTTATATTTAGGAGATTTAAGTTTAAATTTTACATTCGAGGGTCAGGATGCCACTTGGCTCATCTAGAGCCTATACCAGATGGTTTGTGGATGAACAGCCCACAGTGAGATTCCCCTTCTCTTTTTGACTAGTGCTCAGAGGATAACGGAGCAGGGGTGTACTAATAACTCTCAATCCTGCTCCCGGAACAACCATTTCACCTCCCTATCTGACAGATGTAAGTGTATGCCCAGTCTGTGGCCACTCTCCAAAGGCTGGGAGAGGTGGAAGATTCTTGCTCTGCACCACAGCTGAATTGCTCAACAGCTGAACTGAGCAAAGCAGACAACCAGACACCCAATTTTGATTCACCAATTTTAAACCCCTTCCACATCACTGGGAACAACTATGCCAAACAAGCAAATTTTAATCCCCAGAAAATTTCCAAGTGTTCCACCTGGATGTGATCTATTAACTTCTAGTATGCAATGTAGTACACTCAAACCACCAAGCTAACTCACTAAATTTAATTGACATGAAGCAAGTTTTGTGACCAGAGAGTTCTCACTTGAAAGCAGAACTATCTACAGTAAATCCGTTCCTTTGAAATCACCAAGGTTGGACAGAAATCTGTCAGTTTGTCTTGTTTTTGCAGTTTCTATAGCATTTTCACAGGACTAGAAGGCTAGTCTGCTACATTTAGCACTAACAACATATATACTACTACTTTCTCTACATCCACAGTATTGGCAGTAATCACAGAATTAGGAATCATTCCACCTTTTGATGCCTTTTGATAAATCATACTTATATCCATGTGGTTTTAAGCAAATTTATGTCAAATCATATTTCTGGAACCCCTCAGAAACTTGCCATAAAATGCAAACAAAATTCATAGGCTTCTGCCTCTTTGGTTAACTTCCATGTAGTCCCCTGCACAAGGGAGGGTCAACCTACACTGATTTATTTCAATTTGTTTCAAGTTTTTCACAACCTGCTTTTCGCTGGTGGCTTCTACTCAACATAAAAATATTCTTTGTAAGTCAATTGTTTAATTTTACCAGACTTAGGTAACACTGAATCTAGTTGAAACTATCGTTTAAACAAAGAACTCCCTTTAAGCATAATCACCAAGTAATAGTTGATAATGTTGCAGGGAACTTGGGTGTTAAAGTATTAACATAAATAAAATTAAACCTTCTCATTTGTCTCATTTCCAATAACAGCTCTCTAGTGTGGCATACTGATGGGATAAGATGCAATTTGTCAGTTTATTTCAGTTTTGATGAGCAGAAGCTAGTTCTTCCTAAATTACATTGATTATATATGTAATTTATTTTTATCTCACACTGTAGTGTTTAGGGAGATGAGATATACAGCACTGTACTTCACCAGATATCACTGAGAAATGTCAGGAAGTGTATGAGTGCATGAATAAATTTGCAGTGGCATAACTAAGGGGGGGGGGGTGCCACCCCAAGTCTCCCCCCCTAAGGCCCCCACTGGAAAATCCAAGAGTGGAAAGATAAGTATGTGATGACTCCATGTGAAGTCTCCCCACCCCCACCACCAATGCTCATGAAATGGTGTGGCAATTTATACACCATGTTAATACCTTATTTGGGATAACTGTAGACAGGTTAATCTTTGGAATTATCTCCATTGTCAGCTGCACTCATTTTGATCATGTGCACATTAAAGGTTGCAAAACAGCTTACCCTACTATTGAAATATAGAAGTTGTTTTACTGCCAGTGCCACAACTAGAAACAATTAAGGCCTAACCTACCATACCTTAATCCCTACCATTCTTAATCAGACCACCACTTACTATGTTATACATGTATAGACACAAAATTTGTGGCAAATAGGGACCTATGTTTTAAAAATGAATTTATGATGTTACCACTAACATTTAATGAGATGACTCTGACTTCCAGTGACAACTTCCAACTTCTTTTCAATTTGGGGTATCCTCATACAATTTAAGAATGAGAGTTATCGGAGTTACCCTACTTGAGATATCATAGTTTTGTGTTTTACAACAGGGTTAATAAGTTGTGAGAAATTTGCTTTTGAAACACTCTCTTTTACTGGTACTACACTTAGCTCACACACTCGCAATCTGTTGTCAACACACACCAGCTTGAAAAGTGGGTCATAACAGGATAATGTTCGAGCAGCCAGTTATGCAGGCTAGTAGCAAGTAACAACTGTTTTGTCAGTACTGGCATGGGGTCCAGTTTAATGCCAAGGACAGATGTACCTTATGTTTTTCTAGATTTAGACAGAAACTAATGGCCTGTCCAAGGGGTGAATCATCTTCTGTTTTACCAGATTTTGGCAAAATGTGATGCCCTCCCATGACAGATGCTTCCTATCCTTTCTCAATATTTGGTCAAATTTTAATGGGTTTATGCCATGACATCTAGGGTGTCTGGAATGTCCGATACCACAGTGGTCAAGAAATTGCCATGTATGCTTACATTTGGGCAAAATCTTATGTGTTTTCATATTTGAGCAGAATTTTATGTTCTTTTAGATTCGGGCAAAATTTAATGGCTTCGACTCAAAAGTGTAACGCCTTGTGGGTTCAAAGTGACACACTTCTTAACTTTTCTCTTGTTTGGGCAGAAATGTTAGGCTACTTTGAACTATGCTGCCTAGTGTAGTTTCTTACTTTTTGCCTGCTTTTTGTAGTAAGCCTTAATTATGTTTTGCTTTGTTTAGGTACATTGGGCTATTTTGCTTAATTGAACATTGGACAGGGAGGCAACACTCTTTAAAAGGGGAATGAATTCTTTCCATTGGGGAGAAAGAGTTTGGAAATAATTTCCACATTTAGACAGGGTTGGTAGTCTTCGACAAGTTAAGAGTTATAGAGCCTTTGTCTCAGGAATAGGATTGGAAACTTTGAGAATTGCTAGTTTGAAACTTGTATTATTTTTGGGAACAAGCAAGGGAACTATTTTGTGTTATGGACATATTGCATTTTGAGTACGAGTTTGATTGTTCATTTAAAACTAAAATTAAAGTGCTTTTGATTCTCAAGAAACTTTTACCATCTTTTGCCAACAGATTCTGTTAATAAACTGTGTATTTTTTTAACTTACACCACTTGTCACCATTTCCTTTTCTGTGTGCATTTTCGTGTCTATTTACTGAATTCTTTCTTCTGGGAGAATGCTACAATATATTACTAACTCTCTGAGCTTACAAATGTATATAAACATCTAGACACACAGGCCACATTGAACAAAATACATTTCATTTCATTGAATGTTCAAGCTTTCACAAATGCATCTAGTAGCCTATCAGTTTATGCTGACAGATTCCAAATAATTCCAAGCCTGTATACAGATGACCCTGATAACAGTGATCAATAGTCACAATTGTGCCATGGACTTGAAAATTCACTTTGTCACTATATGCTTGTGAAAAGACAATTTGTGGTCTTTCTGGCAGTATATAACAAGGAAGATAGCAAGATGGAAATGCAACCTGAGTTTTCAGGTACATAGTAATGCATAATTACTTGCTCTGCCACAAATTACTTTTTAACTCATGATACAACTCTGTCACACAAACTGTAACTAATTGTTACCAGTAGCGTAGCTAGGTATTTTTTGTTGGGGAGGGGGGGCAAAAGGCAAAAAATTTCCGACAGATTATTATCTTGAAGTAATGATGTACTATCTAAGCGTAGCACCACCATCATCTGGCGTGTAGCACGTGGAAAAAATTAGATTAAAATGTCTCCGAAATTGCCTTAAATGACATTTCCAGGCCTTTTCAGTAACCATTTCAATGTGTAATTCTGCTTAAAAACATAAGAAGTGTTGTAAGTGTTTCAAATGAATTGTTTTTATTTATTTTCGACAGAGACTAGAAATTTCCGAAAGAGACCTTCGGAGGCTTTGTGGGGGGCGACCACCCCCCTGCCCCCCCTCTAGCTACGCCACTGCTTGTTACCATTACTTGTAATGCATTACTTCCCAACCTTGGGGTACAGGGATAGGGATCTTCTAGCTCTATTTGTATGTGCTTTGTGAAACATTATATGCACTACTAATACTGCTTTTCTACCTGTTGCAAGTCCCTCTGGCAATGAAACTATTTGACCTTTGTAACAAAGAACAGTCCTTGTCCTTCAGTCAAGTCCAGAGGTCAACTTTACAAAAGTATGACCTCAAATAGTCTGATCATTCAGTACCAATTCTGAATAATACACATCATATTGTTAGGCCGATCTTCAGTCAAAGAGGAGCGATGGGGTCTTACAGTTACAAAAAGTTTACTTAGAAAGAAAATGTTTAAAAAAATATCCAGAAAAATGGAGACTGAGATACATTCCTTGAGGATTCAAAACAGTTTATTAGGGCTGTAACCAAGTCCTAACCCAATTCAGAGAATATTCTGATTCCAGTGACTCCCCACCATTCTCAGCCAATTCCAAGCCCAATACCTTTTGATTCCAAGCAAATTCTAATTCTGGTGTCCCTAATTCCAGCCAATTCCAAGTCAGGGCATTTAACAATATAGCCTATGGTTTTTACACCATGAAAAGGGTACGGCAGTACCATTAGAGGCAGTAGGAAGTCGCCCCAAATTTGCTTTGAAAAATCAGCAAATTCTTGCAAATCTCCTCTTATTGCATTACAAGCACCTCTGAAGACATTTTGAACATAACTATTACAAATAATATGTAAAGCAAGGAGAAATTCTCCTTGAATTTTACAATTCACTAACAAAAACATTGTCACATGATCAAAATGGGCCATTCATGAACCAGAGTGACGGGGCACTAACTCTGATTGGGGTGACTGCCTATTGCCTTTAAAAAGGTAATTAAAAGTTCCATTTTTAGGAGTCTATTTTATGATAATTTGACCTGCCCTGTAATTAATTGGACATTGAGTGATCATTCATGTTTTAATTTTGTCATGCACCAATAACATTGCACACTTAAGTAATGTCATGCATTTAAGTTTTGTGGACTTGGCAGGAATAGGCACTGAGTCCAAGTCCAGCTCCAGTTCATTCTAGGCCAATTCCAATTCTGGGACCTCCCATTCCCTGCCAATTCTGAGTCCAGCTAAAATGAGTCTGGACTCTGGCATCACTGCCCTGTAATTAATTGTCATGCATCTTGTTTTACAAACTTCTGTAGAATATGGGAGAATTTACAAGCTGGAAATGACCAAGTTACTTAAGTGAGGGTCCTATAAAACACTGTTTTGAATCATTAGCTCATGTCTAAAATCAAACTAAATTCAAATAACTTTAGGCACAAACTTCATTGGTTTAATCAAATGTGAATGTATGCAGCTGTAATGATGGGAGATGAAATACATTAAGGTACATTATGGCGTCACAATATTGACTGTACATTTATTCCACAACACTCGCATGATTTAACTCGGAAGATACTGGGAAATGCATGCGTGTTTTTAAAGAATTTTGAACATCAATTTGAAAGAAAAGAAAAACAGTTTACGGCAGAACGATTCTAATCCTCGAACAAGCTACACGATCTGTGTGTGTGCTGCTTTCTGCTTTCGATATGTCTGGTCTTTACGATTTGTCTGGTCTTGGCTAAATTGTTTCAATATACTGTACGAGTAACGTTCAGGGATAGAAACATCATTCAATACAGTTTTCGACCTTGGCAAAGAGAACACGCTTAGAGTTTGACTGGTTTATTTCCCAGCGTGTCAATGCAGCTTGTGTGAACCCAAGATAATGACATTATCACTGCAGACATCATATCACCGTAATCTTCATGTTTGAATGCAAATAGCATATTACAACACAATGTAATAAGTAAGTTTATGAGAATTGATCATGTAAAGAGAAAATATTCACGCCTGAAGTATTAAGAATGACTAAAAATATATCTCACAATACTGCATCATGTCATTATGTGCCATATTCATAAAAATTAGGATTTGAATTTTCAACAACTATGCCTTTGTAAACATTTACAAAGGCATTTTTCAAACTTACACAGTTTAGGTAGGCCTAACTTTACAGTAGGACTAGGCTTATGTGCTCATTCAGGCTAGGAAAATAATGCATTTCATTTTATTTTTCTGCATCCTTGAATAAGTGAACACTTGACAAGGTATAACATGAAAAGCAATGAATTAGAAGTAAGTGAAATTAAAAAGCCCCTAGGGGCTTGTCGAGGAGTTTCACTCCCTACAAACTCAGTAAATTTAATTGAATTACAAATGCTTAAAGGAAACTGTTGAGTGAGTTAATGGGATAAGATTCAAAAGATCAAACTAACCAGTAGAGGAATGCAAAATGACAAGAACACCTAGTACTGTTTGCACCGGGTACCCGACCGACGATGTCAGGACCCGGTTCTGAAATTGCTACCCGGATCCAAAGTTTCACTAACATAGATTGCATGTGTGACAGAACACCTAACATGTTACTTTTTCCTGGCAAAACTTATCACACACATGCCTAGGAACACTTGTCATGCCCATACATAAGATACGTTGGTGTTATATTATATCAACGTGCAAAGCAAAATTGCTTATTTTGACTTTACAACAAACTTGTAGCCTAACAGAAGTTATATTTTCGGGTACCCGGGTACCCGACCGACCATCGACTTCGGGTACCCGGTTCCGAATTTTGGACCCGGTGCAAACATTAACACCTAGTCACTGAACAGAACAGTGTACTATGTTAACAGTAGAACCTACTCTGTACTACAGTCCTTGTCCTGCCTACACAAAATTTCCACCTTCTCTTTTCAATTCAATTTATTAATCACTCAAAATTATGGTAAAAGGCATCAAAAATCAGAACGTTCCTCAAGCTTCGGTTCCGACAATCACATGAAAGAAAATGTAAAGTATAGTGATTCTCAAACTTTGTGAGGGTGAGGGCCAAACAGAGAGGTCGAGGGCTGTAGGGGAGGATCTCAGGTGTAGAGAGAGGACACTAATTTGAAGCAAAATCCATGCTTAAGAGGCCCTAAAGCTGCACCCATATGACAAACAGAGGCAGAGGTACAAACTTTTCATAGGAAGTGGTTCCATAAGAGGGCAATCTGCACTTTTGCAGCGTTCAACAGGAGCAACTCGACCTCAGCCCCACCACGGTTGGGGCTGAGGTCAGAAAATTTTTCTTTCCAGGCCCTCTACGTTGCAGGAAATCACACTTTTAACCACGAATTTGCCTCTGTAATCGGGTGGCACCAGGATTTGCTCCACAGGGCAACCAAGCTCTCTTACCACCCAGCAGGTAATCCGAAGCTCCGACAGAGTCAATGGGTTGCCAAAAGGGTGGTAAATGTGAAACTTTTGTGTGTGAAGCACAATGAAAATTTTGGGCTAGTAATGGGAAGATGTGAAAAAATTGCGGTTTTATTAAGCAAGCATCTCTCCTCAGGGCAAACTTAAGAAATTTATTGCAGCGGCTAGTCATCGTTGGGGGATTACATACTTTGTTGTACCCATTATGGCTCAGAATATGGACTTTTTCAGACAATTGAGGTCATGGCACCCTGCCCCCGCCCACAACCTGGCACACCCCTGTCAATAATTCTGTGTCAACTGTAGCATGTGTGAATCCCAGTATGGTCATTTCGATGTTGATCATGCGGTGCTTTCCAAACTTAAGTAGGCTGCAACTTAAGTAGGCTGCACTCTGAAACGGACTAAGTCACAACAGTTCTGCACTTATCGTGCGTTAGGGGCCAAGATGTTAGGAAGCTCCTCATCAGTTATTCTCAAGCATGGTCAGATAGAGAAGTGGGTCTGCTGAATTCAAGGGCCGCATTCCAAGAGGCGAACAAAACTTGAAGTTGATTGAATGATTCTATTTCATATAACAGCTAGAGCTGTGGAAACAGCAAGCTCATATAAAATGTTGCAAACACATTTTTAGGGAATGCTACCCTTACCTTTGATTTTGTTTCTACAAGTACCGAAAGATGACTTACAGAAATTTTAATTTCAGTTACAAATCATCACACGTTCAACATCATACATTTTTCAATTGTAGTCACCTCACTTCGCAAATAAATTTCGGGAATGTTACTTTGCTACAAGCTTTGTCACTATACAAATACAACCACTCTGCAATGCACCACTTCATAACTAGGCTTATATGCCACCATGTACATAACATGATTGTCAACAACAGTGCACACAAAATAAGTCTTGGCTAGATATGACCGAACAATGAACGACTTTAGATTACATAATTTAAAGATACATGTCAGCATGGATTATCTGCCCCTTTCCCTACTTTGCCATGTTCTGTTAATTCTTGTCAAATGATTTTTCTCAACATGTAAAACCAATTCAGGGGCCGAACCTAAAGGGCCCAGGGGGGGTTTGGGAATGGGTGATTTGTGTAGACCTGTGCGTCAAATTAGGTGCCTTAACTAAACTACTGCATAGAGTCCTGTTCAAGGACTATAAATTAAATAATACCCAATCTTCCCTTAACTATAAGTTAGCCTATATAATAATATGACCTCATTCGAGCAACCCACCCCATCCTCACCCTCTACCCGGACCCCATGTGTTAGCAGGGGCTGGGGACTAGCTTTCGCCCTAACTTACATTAACATTAGGCCTAAGTAAAGAGGTGTTTTGTTGGTTCCTGAAAACTCCCTCCTTATAAATAAACCATCACAGCTCTCACTGTGACACACTGAACAATTCGCACTTGTTATCCTTTGCAATTTCATTCAATTTCAACTTCATTGTCTCTTTATACTACCTTAACAAATGGATCAAATAAAACAATCATTTGATGTGGAAGAGATTGCGGACAGCCTAATAAGAAATTCAGGCTAATAATTCAAAGCAACTGGTTAGTGCTTTGTATTAAGAGAAAATGCTGGTGCTATAGGTAATGTATGTAAATGGCAGACTAGTTACAAGTCTATACTTTGCAGTTGAATTTGATCAATTTCTCCATCATTTCGCATATTGCAAAGGGTTTGCACATATCTGACGTTTTACAAGGAATCAAAGCAACCTTTATGCATAAGCAACACTACTCGACAAAACGATCAAATTACTTTGCAATTACCGTCACTGGCAATGCTGAAGTGATAGGCAAAAATTCTTCAAGTTGTAGCAGAGGACATGTTAGTTCCTAACTAGCCTAGGGTACCTAGGCCTAGTTCTCACGTACACTTTGCTCCCTCAACTAGGCCTAGGCTATTGCAACACAAAGTTTTTCCCGCGTTGTTACTGGAGTAACGTCGTCTGCGTGCGTTTCTGCAATGATTGTTGCTACATACGCGCATGTGCGAACATGATCGTAACCATAGCTATGAACTATGTCACAATTGAACAGCAGTGCGTGCTATATAGCATACAATAGTGTGAACGTCCTAGTAACAAGATTTAGAATGTTTTAAAAGACAAAACAGGATCGTTTGTATAAATCAAAATTTTTGGTCTCTTTTTGGAGACTGAGTGCTAGTATCCTTAAAATGATGGGTCTTAAACATATAAATGACCCATAGAGGTCAATTACCTAGGAGTTATATGTGAATTTGAGAAAGACTGAGACCATTCAAAATTTTTGAAGGTGCGGTAGGCCTAGCCCAATTTTGACAATGGGTATATTGCTCAGGCTGACCTAGTATGGGAATCCCCATACTAGGTCAGCAGACTGTGGACTAGTTCCTAACACCTTTTAAGCTTATTGAATCAATGAAGTACAAAGGGAGAGGGTCGATAAGTGGTGTTAACTAGTTCTACGAGTATGACCTTCGCGCGGCCTGATCGTCGCGTCATCAGAGGGATGTGTGAACTGTGAAGTTTCTTCTCCTGTCCAAGTAGTAGCAGTTCCCTGGTAACAAATACTGTGTAGGTCTTACATAATGTGCTCTCGGTGATTTCCTAATAACATTAATTATGCATTGACTGAGGACTTTAAACAATATGACTTGTGCGGAAATACAAATCGCATCAAAAGCCAAAAAAATTATCACCAACCTTTTTGCCGTTACAAAAGAAAACAAAGGACCTGGACTGAGGTGTGTTGTCCATTGTCCGATGCGCTTCTACAAGTTCTAGGCATACAGGCCTACTTCTAGCAGTTTGGGTACAGGCACGGTGCCGCTGTAAGTTGTTCAGTGTATAACTTTTCTGATCTTCGTCGGCGCGACATCGATCGATGGTGCGGTCCTAGCCAGAATCGATCGGACGACGGCTCGAGCTAAATCAACCACAACCACAACCACAACGTATAGACCTTATGCATATGATGTCACAAAGGAGAAAGTAGCTCCTCGTTACACCAACAAATCAGACAGCTGAATTGTCAACCAATCGTATACGCGCTTAAGTCTACTACTACACGTGCGGCGAAATCCACGCTGTTCGTGACCGTGTGCTTCATTACATTGTTTTCCTCCAAAATGACGTCATGTGATGTCAACGCACTGAACTATATGCTAGGAAGGCGCATTCCACAATAACGCGTTGAAGCCATCATGGAGGGTCACGTGATGTAGGTTAGCTTACTCAAGTCGCCACCGCCGTAGAAATGCGTACCAAGAAGTGAACACATGCTAAGGCGCCATTATCGGCCTTAGCGTCTCTTTGGCCTCCTGGACGCTAATTTGCGGGCTACCACGCGCTTAGCATGCACGCCATTGCGCCGAGGTAAAGTTGCCTCAGCAACTTCCTGAAAAGACATCACGAAACGCTTACCGTGTAGGAAGCTTTGAGGCACATCATTGGCCAAAATGCACGTGTGCATGTGCGAGCGCGCGTTACTTTTCCTTCGTGCGCCTTTTTGTCAAGAAGACGCGTTCGACGCTTTGCACAGGTTATCTGTATGGCCAATCAGTAACAAGCGCGCCTACTCAATGTACTGTTCAGTGACGGTGCTATTGCGAATGTTACGCAGTCATCGCGTCTGGACGCACCATACGAAATGCTGTCACACACGCTGTAACTCACATAGGCAGGACCACTCCTAAAACAAGGCAAGTTTGTAAAGAAAAACAATCTTCTGATAACACAATCATGAATCATAGTGTACAGATGTCCTACTAAGTAATAACAACAAAAGCACTAGAAACGTAATGAGTAACAAAGGACTGCTTTAGCGTGTACATCAATGATTCTGCGCCACATTATTTTCACTTATAGCTGTGCGTTTCTTTTACAGAGGAAAACGA